>CM069915.1:104356618-104956618 GCA_036172215.1 Camellia granthamiana | reverse complement strand
AAGGTTTGGGCTCTGAAGTTGGAAAATCGTAGCCTTTTGCTGAGGAAATTAAACAATTGTACAGCGTACTAATTCATCATTGAATGTTCACCATGAGCCGCACAAGTCTTAAGGGTGGTCAAAAATTGGGTGTCTACAACGTCCTTCTTTCTCTATCTCATATCCTCATTTCAAATTTCAATCTCCCTCTCTTTGGTTTTGCTTCAATCTCTCTCTCTCTCTCTCTCTCTCTCTCTCTCTCTCTCTCTCTCTCTCTCTCTCTTATATCCACTCTCCCTTCTTGGTTTTACCTATAACAACTTTGTTCAGATTCAAGCGCACTGTTTGATCAAATGCAAGGTAGATCGATCGACATAACTAGCAAGAAAGAGATCGGTATCCTCTTCAAATTTTTCTTTCATTTTCTAGGCATATCTAGGGTTTCTCAGTTCATTGTTTTTTTATTTTTTATTTTTCTTTTTGGGCTTTGTTTTGTTTTGTGTGCGTCTCTTTATGTGCATACACTATGTTCTGTAAAATGCCTCACATAGGTCTTTGAAATATTTTTCTAAAGTGGGTCTCCAAAATGTCTCAAAATTTTTATTTGGGTTTTCATTAGGTGTCTAACAAATGGCCTTCCATGAACTGAGTTTATGTTGGCCTTCTATGAACTGAGAAAGGTTTGATTTTGTTTCTCATTTATATTATGTGATCGGTTTCTCATTTATAGTGTAAATTTTTCTCATTTACTTCTCACAACCAAGAATATTGCCTCAATTAAAATCTGTCTCTTTACCCCTCTATATTTTGTGTGTCTTCATGCATACACTATGTTCGATAAAATGCCTCAATTAAAATAGTTTATTTTCTTTCAATTAAACCAACTCCTTATATAATTCTACTTTTTTGTTGTTCAAATAGTGAGTGAATCTATTATAACAAGCCAAGTAAATGTAGTGTATGGTGGTAAGGTTTAGAAAAAATAGAGGTATATTCAAATTAGTGATACAAACAGTGGGAGTTTGATGTTATTTTTAATAATAAACAGTAGGAAATTTTTAGGGAGTTGATTTTGGACAAGGGATAATGGAGCTTACTTACTTATATTTTCCATTCTTTGGAATGACATAGACACAGATTTATTAAGATAATTTGAAAATTTCATTTGCTTGAGATTAAAAATTTAAAACTTCCTCTCTCTATCTCTCTTTCTCTCTCTAATGCTTTTAATTTTATTTTTTCAGTTGTAGGCCCTCAAGTCTTTCTCTATTCCAACTACCCCCTTCCAGTAAGTCTTTCCTTTATTTCCATTCTTACTACTATTAAAGTAAGTTCCATTTGGGTACTCTCTCTCATGCTTTTGTGTTTTGTGGGTATGCTTTCTTTCATGTCTTGGGTTCTGTCAATTGATTTGGTGAACAATTTCATCAATATTTTTTTTTGTTAACCAACGCTTTCATCAATTGATAAGCGATTTTCTTTTTCCCTTAAAATGAGAGGCTTCTTCGCTACATAGCTGTGGTGTGTCAACCTCTTAAGTAATTTCGATGTTCATATTAATTCTAATTTCTTCATAATAAAATGCTTTTGTATCATGTTTTTCTGAAGCAATTTCAGTGTTTAATATTGTGGCCTAATTTTTACTTATTATTAAGGGTAAATTATACATACCTCCCATGAGGTTTACCATAATTACAAATACCTCCCCTGTGGTTTCAAAAATTATACAAACCTCTCTTACTTTTGAAAATAATAGCCACATTCTCCCTTCTGTTAACTTTGTTCCAAATGGTGTCAAAAATAACATTAAATGACTAAAATACCCCCATTCCATCTTCCTCTCTATTAACCCAACTACTCCAACATTGCCTCATCTAACCCACCAAATCCTACAAAAAGATAAATTAGTGATCTAGTATCCAAGGCTATTGTTAGTTTCTATCTCCAAGTGAGTTTACATTTAAATTTAAGGAATTATTACACATTCATAAAAAAGTTTATGTTTTTAATTATTAATATTATAAAATTTACCATTTTTTATAATTATTTTTCAAAACCATTCTTGAAATAAAATTTTTCCTAAATTTAAAATGAGCATAACTAAACTTTTATATCCCACCGTGCAAGGCTATTGAAAAAAAGAAAAAAAAAAATCTCACAGGATTCAGGAATATAGTCAGCATAACTAAACTTTCAAATCCTAACTTATTTGGTTTCACTTTTTAGAAAATTAAAATTTTTTATTTTTCGTATTTTTTTTATTTTCACTAAATTTTTTTAATAGTTTAAGTAATTTTTTTTAATTTTTAGATACAACTAACAAAAATATACTTAAAAAGTATAATATTTGTGAAAAAAAATCTTTAAAAAATTCACAAAATATACCAAAATATAAAAAAAATAAAAATAAATGAAAATTCAGTACATTTTCATATTCTTGCTTATTGATTGACTTTTAAAATATTTTTTTAATAAATATTTTACTTTTTAGATACATCTAAGTAAGGTGCATCTAAAAAAGTAAAAAAATTGCTTAAAATTAAAAAAAATATTCATTAAAAACAAAAAAAAAATACAAAAAATAAAAAAACTCGATTTCTAGAAAATTGAATTTAGAAAATTGAAACCGAACATATTAGTTTTTTTATTTTTATTTCTCTTTTTGTTTCCTATTAGAATTCTCATTTCTCTTTTTGGTTTTTATTTTTTATTTTTTTATTATTTAAAGGTCAAAGTATTATACTATCATAACCAACCTTTCCAGTACAAAGCAATTCAAAACATATGTACACATTATCTAGGGAATGTGAATCATAACACTTTTTGTTTGGTTTAATTTTCATAATCAATTTTAAAAAAAAAATTATGAAAAAAATAAAAATTAATTTTGGTGTAAAAAATTAAAATTAAAAAAAATGCTAATCATTTTCACATGATTTTTTTTCTTTTTCGGGTGCAAAATTAATTTTTAAATAACCAACATTCCTGGTACAAGGCAATTCAAAACATATACATATATAAAAAATTAAATTGGTGTAAAAAAAAATACTCATCATTATCATTTTGTTTGGAGAGAAAGTTTATAGATACTGAAAAATTAGAGGGAAATGGTTACAATTGTTTTATAAGGGATGGGAAGGGTATTTTGGGCATTTTTGTGTTTATTGTTGCTGATGTCACTCTTTTTGGTTACTTTTGTAACGTGCTTCCAACAGAATGAGGAATTTGGCTATTATTTTCAAAAGTAAGGGAGTCAGTGAAATTTTTGAAACTATAGGAGAGGTATCTGTAATTGAGGTAAACCTTAGGGAAGGTAAGTGTAATTTACCTTATTATTAAATCTAATTTCTTCATAATAAAATGATTTTGTGTCATGTTAAATTTAATCTACATTTTCTTAATATGACTTGAACTCCAACATGTAAATACGTATAACTTTCATCATTGTAGTTTTTATATGTTTTTTTGGCCTCTAAATCAACTGCCAATTGGGGTTTTGGTTCTAGAAAGACACTCTCCAACACTAGAAATATACTAATACAAAGCCATCAAAGTTACAAAAACACATACACGTCCCCTACATTTGCAGCTGGTACTCTAAAGGCATGATGTAAATAATGATGAGATAGTTAGAGTTTGTTATTGCATTTCCTAGCGAAAAGTTTGCTTTTTAAATCTAAATTTTGTTTTTTGTTGTGGCAGTGGGTTGGCTACTTCCCATGAGCCAACGAAATGGATCCAAAAGGGTTGGTTTCATGTTTTGCTTATGAGAGGATTTGAATAGTTGGAGCTATTTGAATTTTTTTTTTTTTTTGGCAACTGCTGTTCATAGCATTTCAGTGCACCATGTTAACCCATTAGAGGCATCCTAATTCTTTAATAAGATGCTTGGCTTCCATTGGGAATTAAATTGTTCATTTCAGTTCTTGAACCTATTTTGTTTATTTCATGTGCTTTAGGAGGGTGCGGACTAATCTACATAATAAGGCAAGAAGGTTTTTGAGAATAAGGCAAAAATGTGTTAGAGATACATTTTATGTCACGACCCCAACCCGCCCCTAGTAGGATGGTGCCGTGATGGCCAGTAATTCCATGAATCACCGAAAGCCAACCGATCAAAACAACACAATCAGAGTATAATGTATGGGGCTCACCAACGCGGAAGCAAATAAATCAAATGCGAGTAGTCCATGAGAGCTGTGCTTAGATCGAATGATAAAACATATACAATATGGTTCGCATCCAAGTTCATATATAACAAAATACAGTTTACATCTTGATCAAAAGGCTTCTCGGCCGACAAGGACAAAATACAGCAATTACAAGCCAAGAAGCATGATTTTCAAGAGTTGCCGACGTAAGTACAAAATGCCGACATAAAGACAAAACAGCCGATGTAAGCACAAAACTGCCGACGTAAAACAAGTCAGGCCGAGATGCCAAGAGTCCAAAACAAGCTTTGCAAAATAGAACTAGGCGTCTCCGCCGTCCTGCTCATCACCTACATATATATAGAGAGGGTGAGTTTGACAACTCAGTGAATGGTACAAGTAATAAAGGTTTTGCATGAATATAGCTGAAATCCTTCAAGGCAAAACAAACATTCCAAACCATACGAATATTAGCCGAGGTCTTTACAAAACAAGACATATCGAACTTTACCAAAACGAAGGATGAACCGTATTCATCTAATAGGTCTTACGAAACTCAAGGGATGCTTACCAACATCGGCGAAATACAAACCAAGATTTACCAAGTCAAGGGATGAACCGTATTCATCAATCAAGCCTTACCATACTCAAGGGATGCTTACCAACATCGGCGAAATACAAACCAAGATTTACCAAGTCAAGGGATGAACCGTATTCATCAATCAAGTCTTACCATACTCAAGGGATGCTTATTAACATCGGCGAACAAGGGACTGTACGATCCGTAATCGATTTATCAAGGGTACTGCGAAAGTTTAGAGTCCTCCAGCACAAGGGACTTGTGTTACTTAGGCCCGTAGCCCTTTTTAACGCGATAACTTTTCAAGAAGGACCGTATCCTTTTTAACATGAGAAGCTGGTGTCACTTAGGCCCGTAGCCCTTTTTGACAAGGTGATGCTGCGAAAGTTTAGAGTCCTCCAGCACAAGGGACTTTCATACTTGGTACTGCAAAAGTTTATAGTCCTCCAGCACAAGGGACTTTCATACTTGGTACTGCAAAAGTTTATAGTCCTCCAGTACAAGGGACTTTTACAAGTAGTGCTGCGAAAGTTTATAGTCCTCCAGCCAAGGGACTTTCATACTTGGTACTGCAAAAGTTTATAGTCCTCCAGTACAAGGGACTTTTACAAGTAGTGCTGCGAAAGTTTATAGTCCTCCAGCCAAGGGACTTTTACACTTAACATCAAAGCAAGGCTATTACTTGATACATCGAAATAGGCTAATCATTCATGCTTATCAAAGACTTTCATCAAAACAAAGCAAGACAAGATTTTATCAAAACATTATAACATAGCTTTATTAAAAGCACCACTCACCTAGATCTTCAGGTGTAGGCTCAAAGCAAAGATCAAGGTCCTGGCAATCACAAGGCAAACCACATTCTCAAAACAAGCTCCATATGCACATAAGGATCTCGGCACTCTTACCGAATCCAAGTCAAAAGCAAAGCAAAGCATGTCAAGAGTCAAAACGCTATTTTCCATCTCATGGAAACACACTGGGTACTACCCAGGTCTAGCCGAGGTCCCACACCTCCTTGCCGAGGTGTGAACCTGATGGCCACATACAAAACGAAATCGGGAAAAACCTGGGTTTCCCTTTGAAGAATGCAAAGGACAGAATAATCAAGAACATCAAGAACATGCATGCTGGAGTCCATAACTAGCACATTCAAAATCTGAGATCCCATGCAAAGAGCTCAAAACATGGACCTGGGTACTCGTACAAGGAAAACACGCAAGAACAAACATAAAAACATGGTTCTTGTTCCAAACTTTCGGATCAAAACGAGACTTTACTCAAGAACACATGAACATCAACTTCCTCTTTCAGAACCGACTTCAAATCGTTGCATGGCATGCAAAACAGACACAATCATGCAATGCAGCTTGATAACCAATAAGAGCAATCAAAGTAGAGCAAGAATCTAACCTCAAAACTCAGATCCAACGGTTGGATCGCCAAAGATCAAGATCGAAAATCAACTTCTCACTCTAAAACTCCTTCTCTCTTCTTTGAGAGCTTCTCTCTCTAGAGATAAAGATTTGAGACAAAATGATTTGTCTCCAAGTCTGCCGGCTGTCTATACACACAGCTCGGACACGTGGCTCAACCGGGTTGGCTCAGCTCAAAAGGTGACTGATTGATAAGACAAGTCTCTGACAAAGCGTACTCAACAAGCTAGATGGCAAGACACATCGGCAAGCAAGGACATCGGCTAGAGTCAAAATTCGGCAACGGGATAACAAAGACATCGGCTAAGGAGGACGGCACTTGACTAAGTTGTGCCACGCTCGGCCTGGGTCATACCTGCCCAAGGGCAAAGACCACAAGTACAAAACATCTCGGCCTTGGTTCCAAGCTCCTCGGCCCAAAGAGTAACATCTCGGCAAACATGCCGAGGTGTAGATGGAGGTCAACAGATGGCTCCAAAATAGTTCTAAGTACAAAGGTTCAAACGTGGACTACACTGAGCTGACCTCGGCCACGCACCAAGCAAGGAACAAGATCAAGCAAGTACACATAACAAAGCAAGCCGAAACAAGATTAACAAGATTTGTAACATATCAAGACAAGGTCTTACACGAATGTATGCAAGTATAGCTAAGTCAAGAATGAGGGTTGTTACATTTTATTTCAAGTGTTGAAATTGTAGCTTTTAAGGGTCAACATGAATAATCTGCAGCTTGCTTTCCTCCAAATGTATTATCTGCAGCTTAATCATTTTAATAGTCATGATTTATTCAGTTTCAATGGTCCAGATTTAGCTTATCGGTTACCACCCATGAAGTACCAAACACGCCTCAGCTCTCTCAAAAAATTATTGATTGGTCTCGGGGCACTACGTGGCCATGCCCCTCACCATTTACAAACTTCCATATCCCTTTATGTTTCCCAATCACTCAACACGAAATCGTGGACCCATCTCTTTCACCAATCATAACACTGTTGGGCACCACATGGCAGTGCCCAAGGCCAACCAATAAGTTCTCCAACTCTCTCACAGATATCTACTCTCTTTTTCTCTATCATTCTGATTTCAAA
Source organism: Camellia granthamiana (assembly GCA_036172215.1). Taxonomy (NCBI): domain Eukaryota; kingdom Viridiplantae; phylum Streptophyta; class Magnoliopsida; order Ericales; family Theaceae; genus Camellia; species Camellia granthamiana. The sequence goes on along the minus strand of CM069915.1, from coordinate 104,949,382 downwards.
ATTTCAAACTACATTTTCTCTCACACCTCTTCCTCTCATTCCCACCACCTTTTCCTATTCTCAGTTCCCACCCATGAAGCAACCACGATAGAATATCTCTTCCTCTCTTTATAAGTTTATCCTAGAATACCCATTACCATGACAACACCGCTCAATCTTTGCCTCCTCTCTCGCTCAATCCTCACTTCCCTTCCCTCTTTTGTTATTGTTCCATCGTATTTTCATGTATATTATGTTGGTTTTTTTTTTTTTTTTTTTTTTGGAAGAGGGTGTGAGGATGTAAGGTTCTTGTTTGGGTTTTGATATGATGTAATGTCTGCTGTAAATTCGCAGGCAGTAACTTTGATGGCTTTGTATCAGTAATCTCTATTTTTCTTTGGTAACCATATTCTTTGGAATGTAGTTTGTCCTGTTTGGTTGCTAAAATTTTACCATTTCTTGGTTATGTTGAAAGGTCTGTTATAATTGTATTTTTATCAAAAAAAAAATTTGGCTATTGCTTTTCTATTGGCCACTTTGAGTCTTACGGGTAGCTTTCGGATACTGAAAAGATGTAGACTCAATAAGGCAATTAACTTGGATTCCTTTCATTATTTTTTGAAAACCAAACAAAACCCAAAGTTCTTTGTGTCACAAGTTTGTTGCTAAGCCAAGTTTCATTAGAGAACTGTAATTGGTGATGGTGGTTGCGAATTCACAATAGATTATTGCCTTCAACAAAGCTTAAACTTTCTATTGCTATTTTTTTAATAATTTTTGGTGATGTTAATGTACTGAGAGCCATGAAGTAACCATCAACTGTTGAAGCAAACTTCAAAATTGAGCGCCATGAATTAGCAACCCAATTGTTAATGCAACCTGTGTTATTGTTCCTAAACCATGAGCCTCCTATTAATGCCTATGTTTGGTTATATTTGGGTGGTAGTGGAAGGCCAAAGGAAAAGCTCTTGCACCTTCTTTTTTTCTCTCTCTCTCTCTCTGCTCAAATAAATTGTGCACAATTTTGGTTTGGGTTTTTATTTCATTTTCTTCTTTTTTTTTCTTTCTTTTTTTTGGCATGGATTCCAATGCTCCAAAAGTAGAACACCATTTTAGCTTTCTTTTATTTTGAAGTTGTCCCTTAAATTTAACGTGATCAAGAAAGAAACCCCAAGTTATAACTTATTTATTTTTATGGAATTGAGTCCACTATGTTGGCCTTTTTTTTTTTTTTTTTTTTTTTTTTTGGAATTGATTATGGCATGTTTAGAAAAAAAAAAAAAAAACTAGATTAGCTGTTCCTTAAATTTAACCTGATCAAGAAAGAAACCCCAAGTTATAGAGTATTTATTTTTATGGAATTGAGTCCACTATATTGGTGTTTTTTTTTTTTTTTTTTTGTTTTTTTTTTTTTTTTGGAATTGATTATGGCATGTTTAGAAGAAAAAAATAACTAGATTCTACATAACTAGGACTTTTTTTCCAAGTAAATTGTGTAATCTTATTTGTCATTCTGCAATCCTACTAGTTGACTGCTGTGTAATCTTATTTGTCATTTCGCAATCCTACTATTTGATTGCTGTGTAATCTTATTTGTCATTCTGCAATCCTACTATTTTTTTCATTACTGCATTCAATTTTGTGTTGTTGCTATTGTATTCTATATAGGTTTGAAATAGTTGTCAAGTGATGAGTTGACTTTTTGCTATTTGTTTTAAATTCTCAAAGATGTACAAGTGATTTGGAAAAAAAAAACATTTGACTGCTGTGTAATCTTACTTGTCATTCTGTAATCCTACTATTTCTTTCATTACTGCATTCAATTTTGTATTGTTGCTATTGTATTCTGAATAGATTTGAAATAATTGTCAGCTAATATAAAAAAAAATCTTAATATCTTTGCAGAATTTTCACCAAGGTTAATCTCAACACTTGCAGGGTAAGCCACTTTTTTTTATATGTTTTTATTATATAGGTTATCTTAGATGTTTATATTTTTATTTCTTCGCAACTTGATTGTAACCCATTTAAGTATTTTCTATCCATGACACTTAATTACTGAAATTAATTTTGGCAAAATTGCAAAGTAGTAGTAAGACCAAAACAAAAAAAAAAAAATTGCAATGAATTAAGTTGATAAGCTTAAATTATTAAAATTGATAAGCTTAAATTATTAAAGTTGATAAACTTTATTACTTAAATTATTGAAGTTGGTAAGCTTTACCAATGATTTACAATTTTTTTTGAAAACTTACAATGAATTGCAATTTCCCCATTCGTTGTTAGATTTTATTATCGATTTTGCTATCAATGGTTTTACTTCGAAAAGTGGAGAGATGAGTTGACTTTTGCTATTCGTTTTAAATTCTCAAAGATGTACAAGTGATTTGCAAAAAAACATTTGACTGCTATGTATGGTTGCTACTTTTTGTACAAGTGATTTAGTATTTTTCATGGATGTACAGGTGATTTAGTAGTAATCAAAAAATATTGTTGATTACTCAATGACCCAATATCTAGCTTTATATTGAGCTGCCTAGGTATATTAGTTGTTTCTTAACTTAATTAGTTATGTTTGAAAAGCTTGCATAACACTTGCAGGTTTTTGGTTTTTTTTTTTTTTTTCTCTATATTTTTCTCACATAGTTTCGGGTTTATAATTTGCAAACAACTATTACAATGTGATTTGCAGCAATAGCACTAGAAGGTGTACATTGCTTGGTGTTTAAAATTAATTTTTTTAGATTGTAGTGCATTGATTGGTGTGTATTTTAATTTTAATTTTCTTATATTAAAAAGCACTGGTTGGTGTACATTGTTTGGTATTTAATTTTGATTTGATTTTTTTGGAATTGCATAGCACTGGTTGATGTGCATTTCAATTTTAATTTTCTTAGATTACAAAGCACTAGCTAGTGTGCATTGTCTGATATTTAATTTTAATTCGATTTTTTGGAATTGTAGAGCATTGGATGGTGTGGATTGTTTAGTGTAATTGTTTTTGGATTATAGAGCGTTAACAAATGTACAATACCTTTGGTTTGTGTGTGTGTCTTTTTTTTTTTTTTTTTGTGTTTACAATTTTTTCTTAACTTGCCGAGAGGGTAATTTATGGCCGAGCTAAGTCCATTTATTTTAGACAATGGGCCAAACTACGAGCCGGAGTAAGTGTTTGGATAGCACGGTTCTGGATCATCTAGGCATCAAGTCGGTCAGAGATGGGCTACCAGGGTCCTGACCTAGCTATCCCAGGCTAAACTTCGTAGAGGACTGAGGTGTTAGTAAGAAGGAGGATCGAGCTAAGGGTAGCTCTGCAGGGCACCATCTCATAGTTAGGACTACTATGGCACTGCCTAAGCAGCACTGAGCTGTGTAAACTTAGTTGGGTATGGTACCAGCCAAGGTAAGAGTTGCAACCATCTCACTTGGTTGGAAATGAGTAAGGTGTTATCAGGATAGCCATTATCCTTGGGAGTATAATTCCTAGGAGGACTTTACTAAGGAGAGTTAGTCCTACTAGGATTGTGCCAGGTAAAATCTATAAAAGCTCATAGTAGGACCTATGTACAGGTATCACAATTCTAACTCTCAAATACACAGAGCTTTTGTGTCTATTGTCTATTTTGCTGACTTAGGCATCGGAGAGGTTTCCGGCACACCCCTGCCGGTTAGCTCACATTTGTGTTTCCAAGTAGTAAAGCGACGGCATTTGGAGAAGTACAAACTTGATCAATAGGATTATACGAGAAAATTATTCTGTGCTTGTACAATTGGCACCGTCTGTGGGAAGGCATACAGAGAACAAACCTTTTGATTGAGTTTTCCTTCAATCAATGTCAATAGCGTATAACGAGGACTTGTCGCATTCTCCAATTGATGGGCAGACCCCGGAAGGAGGGTGGGAGGCGCAAAGGTTTGCCTTTTGTTCTGCCCAGGGCATAATTGGATCCCCAGTGACGAAACCCATGGAGAGACGCGCGAGAAAGACGGGGCTCAAGTTTACGTTGCTCTTAAAGCCCTGATAAACAAAAGCAGATGATGGATCCTCAGGTTCTGGAAGATCACGTAAAGGCGCAAGACAAAGTGATAAGGAGAATGGTGGCTGACATAGAGACTATGAAACACCAGATAAAAGGCAAAGAGGTGGCAGAAGAAGAGATGGGCAAAGGCAGAACGCACTCTCACCACTCAAGAGATCGTGACAAGCAAATTACACCATCTCAAACTGAAAGCAGAAGCCTCAGGACAGACGACATGCAGTCAAGAACCTCTAAGACTCGTTACTCCAGGTCTTAGAGAACGAGGACTGAAAGGTCTTGTACGAAGAGAAGCAGTTATCAGCCCTCGCATACGCACCAAATGACATCTAAGCACACAGAGTTGCCTAGGTCGGCAAACCTGCAGACGGTATTAGAAGAAAGGGCTCGAAGGAGAGAAGACACTTTGGCTCGTTGTAACAACCCCGACCTATGACTAGCTGATTAACCTGGATTAATTATGCCTAATAAGTAATTAAGACGAAATCCTAAGTTAATTGCATGTGTTATGAGCTATATGAGTTTCTATCTGTCTATCGTAGGAATATCTGTTTCGATTTCAGTTTTGTATTGCGAATTGAAGGTCTTATCGGCATCCGATCACAAAATTGACTTGATTTATGTGCTATTTTGGATTTTTAGAACATTATGGTAGGTTTAATTAGAATTCAATTCGAAACGATTAAATTGGAATAATTAATGTCAACTAATTAACCAATTCCTAATTAAGCCTATATAAGGCACCTATTGTACCTCCACTCATTTTTTTCTTCATCTCAACACATCTTTGAGCTTACACACACAAACCAAACATGGGAGAGAGAGGAAAGAGGAGTTTGAGCTTAAATTAAGAAGATTGCAAGAAAACTTAGAGAATTTGGCTTGGAACTTCCAATAATTGATCATCTAGAGCATCATTGACAAGCCTAGGTAAGAATTCAACCTTTAGATTGTACAATTATGATGTGTAGGACATGATCTCTAGAGAATTATGTTGGATAATACAAGAATTGAGTTAGAGATGAAGAGAATTGAATCATATCATGCATGCATGCATATATCATGATAGTTTGAGTTGATTTCTAAAGAATTTTCACATGCATGTGTCTACCTTGACTTGGTTTTGAGAAGTCATCACATTTCTTACCATTTGACCTTAATTGATTATGTTTTGGAAAGTCTAAGTTCAAAGTAATTCATGCATGTCATGTTCATGGCATATTCATAAATTTCAAGTTGGAGTTTTGGTCAATTGGCATGCTTTAGGGCCTTGATTTAGTGAAATGATCTTCAAATCATGGTATTTTACAAGTTTCTAAATGTTTTCTGGAATTTTGGCCCAAAAAAATGAGTTTTGAAGTATGTAATTCGAGTTTGGAGCCTGGGAATGCAATCTAGAGATTCCAGATTCTGCACTTCCGCTCAAGCGACAGACTCTGCGCTCAAGCGACCACTCTATGGTCTTGCATTTCCGCTCGAGTGGCCAAAAGTCTGCTCGAACGTGAAATGCAAGCTCCCAGAAGTTTTCACATTTTGCAAACCGCTCGAGCGAGGACCTCAATCTCACGCTCGAGCAACCCGTCAAGGGGCCATCAAGTGGAGAATTCACACAACCACTACATTTTCAGAGTTTGCTAACCGCTCGAGCAAAGGAAGTTGCGCTCAAGCGGCCCCTCACATGTTTGCATGTCCACTCGAGCAAGGGAAGTTGCGCTTGAGCGTGACCCGTGTTTTCTACAAGTTTTGTTAAGAGTTCCAAAGTGCATTTTTGGCATCCATATTGCATCCTAGGCATTCCTAGGCCATACTTAAGACACAATAAGAGGTTAAGACCTAGAAACACACTACAATGAGATGAAAGAAGTTAAGTACCAATCAAGTGTGTGTTTTATTATGTGTTTCTGTTATGTGTGTGTAGGTCATGTGCCACAAGTTATATGATTTGTCTATTCTGCAAGTGGAGCCATCTGTGAGTAATAGCTCTGTAAAGTTATACTTAACTTTAATTATTTTCTGATGCTATGAAATGATCAGTTTTCTGAAATGCAATGTTTTGTATGAATGAATGATTATCCAAATTTTTGAAATGTATTCGTGGCATCCTTAGCACAAGGCCCTTGCCCGGGGGTAATAATACCGTGGTCTCATGGCCTTTGCTCGGGGGTAATAATACCATGGTCTCAAGGCTCTTTCCCAGGGGTAATATTACCGTGAATCAAGTATGTTACAAGTTTCCCGATACCGAAGATTCCTTATGAAACTAACAAGCATGATAAAGCTATTTGATATACCATGTATGACGAAGCATGAACTTTGATTTCTATATGTAGTTTGAACAAGAATATGAATATAAATCTATTTCTGATATGAACTCTGATTTCTAAATCTGTTATGGACATCGTTCATTTAAACCCTTTACTTTGTTATTATTCACTGGGCTTCTGCTCACCGTATTATTTATGTATGTAGGTGAGCAGGAGCGCGACTAGGCCTAAGCTGCTGCCTGGAGTTTTGGGTCAGCCAGCCACTGTGCCTCCCAGGGAGGTTCTCTTTTGAGATATCTAGTTTCGTAACCTTGCTACAGATAGTTTGTTTTGTTTTGCTTTTCGGTACGTTGGGCTAAGTTCCCTTTTTGGCTTCATCTGTGTATATGGGTGACGTAAGACTAATGTATTTATGACGTCACATATATATAGAAGTTTGTTTTAGAGATTTCTGTCTCATATATGTAAACACAGCTTTATGGAAAATATATATTTCTATATTTGCTTCTGCAGCCCCTTATTATATGTCATTCTGTTAAGAGGCCTTTGGTAATCCAAGGATTACTAGCTGGTTATAACGCTAAACTCATGGGGGCGGGTTTGGGTCGTGATAGAGTGGTAACAGAGCATGAGTTATACTGCACACACGAGTCCATATGAGCTATACGGTGTCCTAGAAAAGAAGTAGGGACATTTCGTGTGCATGTGTGAGTGTGTGAGTTGATTACTGTGACAACTGGATCCGAACATGAATTTAACTTGACCTCACATAAATGAAACAAATGAACTGAAACTGAATATTCTAAACATTGTGGAAGGGATTACTCGTCTGTGTTTATTATTGTTTTGTTTACCTATAGCTAATGGAGAATGCAAGAAGTAATGATGCAAGTGAATCCTCAAAGGCTCGTATGAGCCGAATGGAACAAATGATTACTACTCTAACTGAAGCAATAACACAGCAACAAAGACAGCAACCGATGCCTCCTCCGCCTCCTCCGGCCCAAGTTGAGTTGGATAATAATGACATCATCAACCTAACACAGAAATTCGTGAAGATGAAACCGCCAACTTTCTTGGGTGGTAATGAACCGTTAAAAGCGAAGACATGGTTACTTAAAACGAAGAAGTTATTTGAAGTGTTCCCCTGTACTGAGACTCAGAAGGTTTTATTGGCCACTTACACTTTTAAAGATGAAGCTCGGAGATGGTGGTTATTGATCCGAAATAGTAATGGGAATATGACCTGGGCTTAATTCAATGAGATCTTCTACAACAAGTACTTTCCCCAATGCTTTAGGAATCAGAAGGTGTCAGAATTTCAAGAACTTAAGCAAGGCAAGATGTCGGTGGCTGAATATGAGGCCAAGTTTACTGAATTAGCTCGTTTTGCCCCACACATGGTGGACTCAGATTATAAGAAAGCCTGAAAGTTCGAGGGAAGATTAGATCTGGATGTGTATGACAGAGTAGGCGTATTGAAGTTGCCTACTTATGTGGAAGTATGTAGACACCCCATTTTGACCGTCCTCAAGACTTGGACGTCATCGTTTGAACACCCGATAATCATCCATATTTGTGTTCGTTTTGAGTTCCCGAAGGACTCGGCTGCGCGTTGTGCCTTGAGATCTCTCAACTTAACTGCCTTGTGCTTGGTTGGACCAAACACTTGTTTGTCTCTTGCACTTGAGGGTAGAGAATAGCTTGTTAGCTATCCCTGATAGCCACCAGCCTTGGCTTAGGGCCGCCGGCCTTGTTTTCTTTCCACCGGCCATTGGTGATGGCCGGTCGGCTCTTTGTGTGGTCGGCCGACCATATATTTGGCCGATGGACTCCCTTGTAGCCGGTACCTCCTTTTTGCCTTTTTCAGGCATGGTGTATGCCAGCTGTGCCAACTACAGCTGGCATGCACGGACTTGTCCTCCATACACGTGTATGGAGGAATTTGCACCCTTTGCACCCTTTTCACCCTTTTGGTCTAACTTCTTGAGGAAGCTTGGACCTTTGTCTTAGCTTCCTCAAGAAGCTTGCACCCCTGTCTCAGCTTCCTTAGGAAGCCTTGGCCCCTTTGCCTTAGCTTCTTTAAGAAGCCTTGGCCTCTTTTGATTAGCTTCTCTTGGAAGCTTAGCACCTTTGTTTGTCTATATGAGGAGGCCTCCCTCCTCCTTTGAGGGGGTTCAGCAAAACCAGACCTAATATCACATATATCTGTTATATACACCTTCTCTCTCTATATCTCCCTCTCTCTCTTCATTTGTGTGTGTTAGAGGGCCTAAAAGTGTGTTTTGGTCTTAGTTTTGCACTAAGTCACCTAGTATCACACCTTACTTCGGTTGTGGAGGTGTTGAGAGGTTGTTCTTGGAGTTTTGAGCTGGTTTTTATCATAAGGAGGGGGCTGAGGTTGCTGCTCTTCAAGTGTTCTTCAATGGTAACACTATTTGCTTTATATTCCCCATTCTTGTACTAGTTTTTAACCCACTTTGCATGCTGTTTTAGACTTTGTGTATAACTGAAAAAAGTCTTGTATTTGCATGCTTAAGATGCTTCATTAAGGTCACTTTGGTGTTGGGGGTCGGTCTCCCCCTCTTAGGCCTTGTTTGGCCATTTTTGTGCTTTCTTTGCTAAGCTTTGGAACCTTTTGTGCATTGGTCTTCTCACCACTGAAATCTAGAGGATTTTCAGTGGTGAAGAAGAGGTTTTGAGGTCTTGCATAGGGGAGGGACACCCTTCTCCCTTAGTCCCTCTTTTGTTCATGTTTTTGGCTCATAAGGGTAGCATGCATGATTAGTTGTCTTTGGCTCCATTTCAGAGGTTTTTGGGTGTTATTAGGTTATAATATGCCTCTGTTTTTGGTCGGATTAATGGTCCCTTTCATGCATTATATACTTGCCTTGTATTCCTCAATTGTGCCTAGAAATGCATCTTGCCATTAGACCACCATGCTTGCATATTTTTGCCTAGCTTTGTGAAGCTATTGGTCATATTTAATCATGCTTGAGGTCTGTTGGGTGTTGATTTGGTCACACCTTTCATGCTTTGTATAGTCCCTTTACATTCTAGCATGTTGGCATCGGGTGTGAGAGTCATTAGCATGCATTACCTTGGCTATTTCAGTGATTTGGAATCACTTATTATGTCATGTCAGTCCATGTTTTGTGCTTACATGCTTGCATTTGTTATCCTTTCAATGCCTTGAAGAAATGTGATCTTATGCTCCATGTTTGAGTCATAGTGCATGCCTTTTGTTTAAGTCATTTGGGCTGCCATATCAGAGGGTTTTTGGGTGTATTTTGATGCATTAAAACTCTATTTTGGGTTGCATAATCCATGCCATGAGTGGTTGGGGTAGGTGTAGAGTAATACTCCATTTTGTGGCTTTGAATGCCCTCTGTTTTGGGCCCCTTTTCTTGGCATGTTTTGACCATAGCCCATGCATGATTTAGTCTTGTTTTGGAGTGCTTTAGGACTGTTCTAGGTCATTTTGATCCTTTGGGGTTTGGTTGACATAGCCATGGTTTGGACCCTTTTTGTTGGCTTCAAGTTTTAGTCATTGTTGCATGCCTTGCTTGAATAACATAGTGGATTTGGCATTGTCTTTTACATATTTTCAGAGCTCGTTATGCTGGTGATTTGTCCATGTTTGTCTCTTCTTAATGCGCTTGAGAGTTGACTTCTTGCATGCCTAAGTGTTAGACTTCCATAGGTGCACATTTGAAGGTGTTTAGTCCATCACTTCCATGCACTTTGGCCACTGTTTTGGGGTGGGCTGAGGCTTTCTCATTTCAGTATAAGTCCATCCTTGCATACTTTGCATGTTTGACATGTTACATTGCATTGGTTGCATGCCTACATTGTATCATGTTCGCATGTTTGCATGTTGTTTAGCTAGTTGCGTTACATGGTCTTGTTGTATGCTTGACATGTTCATATTGCATTGGTTTAGCTTGCATGATTAGGTAATGTCATGTTGCATTAGCTTAGCGTGCTCATATTGCATTGCATGAGTTGCATCACTTTACATTGTATATGGCATACATGCATTGCATTTGTTTGGTTTGGGGTGTCAAACCAAGCATGAGGGTTGAGGAGTGTTCGTACTCAAAGTGACGAAACACGTCTCAACCCTTGGTCGCCGATGCCCTTGATCTCAACATGATAGGGCGTTAGCACTCATTTGTTTTGTTGCATGCATTTACATTGAGTTGCAAACTTGGTGTCTTTGGCCATCATGCATCGAAATGTGTGATTGATGGCCCGAGTACCGAGGGCCATACTCCCTTGAGTCTATAGCATGATTGGGAGAGTGGCCATGCACACATTGCTTTGAAAATTCCATACCATGCACTGCCTGACCTCTGCTGCTGTCAAAACAGGGCTCTGCAAGAAGAAATGGCCGACCGGCCACTTACAGTGCCGACTGGCCATCAATGTCCAGCCGATGACGCAAGATTTAGCCGATAATCCCTTTCCCATGGCCGGTGCCCTTTTGTTCTGGCCGGTGGAACTCCAAAACACTCAGGATGAAGTTCAAAGCAGTTCTGGAAACTTTCATAATTTTCAGAGGAGCAAGGCAGTGTAAACAGAGGCAACAGTGGCATGGTACGGGTTTCCGAGCAAGGCGAGTCAAGCATGCATCATTCACGCATTCCGAGGCGGGGCTGCGGCCACCTTCTTTCTGTAATTAATTTGTTAATTAATTAGAAGTTTTTGTAATATTTAATTAGCTAGAATAGTCGATTATTTATTTGTTTTGTAATATTTATTCGAATTCTCCGAGTGAGGGCAATTGTGTAATAAGTGTGCGTGAGTGTGTGTATGCCTTCCAACCCCACGTCTTTCTTCCCTTTTATTTACTAGCTTTCGATGGTTAGTTTAGGGCATGTTTTTATTAGCATACTTATGATAGCATGTTTGCATACATTCATTCGTATTGCACGCACCGGGCTCGGCGCATCATACTAACTGTATTTGTATTTCAATTCTAAGTTGAATACGTGTTAACTGTAGCATCATCATATGCCATCTTAGAATAGCCGAGCCTATAGTAGTTGCATCTTGCATATGTTGCATTAGCCACCTCAACATGAACTAGGATCATGCATATGATTACTAACTAGTTTCTGTTTTGGCTCGGAGTACTCGGTAAGCTTTTTATGCTTTAGCATCCTTGCATGCGTGTGAGTGTTGCCATGTTAGCATGCTTTACCATGTGGCTATATGCTTATGTGATATAAACTGCCTGAATGCCTGTGGGTGAATGTTGGATTGTTTGAGTTGGAACAACTCATTGAAATCCGTGTTTTAGCCTACTCACGAGTAGCAAATTCCAAACCATTTTCCAAACGAACGGATATGCAATGCTTTGTTCCAAATTAGGCGATCTAGTCTATACTTTTGTGCTGTGCGCATCACATAGTAATTCTAGGCTAATAACTAGGATAAGAGCACATAACGTTTTCAAAACAAGATATCATGGTTAGTAGAGGCCGATCTTCGGATCGGGCGAGAGGGAGTGCTCATAGCTGACCTTCCCCAATCGTACCCAAGTTCCTGAGCCGAGGCAACTTTGGTGATGACGGACACGTGGCCTTAGGCAAACGAGTCAGGGTTTTCTAAATTCCCCCATAAAAAATTTTTAGGTGGCGACTCTGTATCTGGCAAAACAGTCCATGTTTGGCACTTCTTTACAAAAATCTGTTTTCCAAAACGATTTGCCGAATTTGGACTCTTTGGTTCAGATTAAGAACCGTGACAATTTGAGTCCGAACTGTAGTAAGCCCAAATGAACAAATCGGGATTTCCCTCCCGGGACGTTCAGGGACGTCTACAAAGTACTGGATAGGTTGTTGATGGCAGAAGCCATTTTGGTAGCAAAACAACAAACCAATGCACCAACAACAAAATGGAGAAGTAAAAGATCCGGATCCAATTTTCGGAGGGGTCATTCATCGTTTACAAACAAAATGCAAAATACTAAATCATCAAGCAGTTCAATTCAAAGCAGTGGCTCTATGCCAATCTGTTCTAAGTGTGGGAGAAGACATAAAGGCACGTGCTACCGAGCCTCGAGCGCTTGTTTTCGGTGCGACAAGGCTGGCCATATGATCAGAGATTGTTCGATGAGATCTGTTGATGCTAATCATCCCACAGGCAAGTTCAGCTAGATCCATCCTTGTACCAAGAACAAATGTGAAAACCCATATCGAGAGAGAGACTCTGAGACAAGGCCAAGTGTTTGCATTAGTGCCTGGAGATGTACAAAACACCGAATCTGTGGTGTCAAGTATAATCCCTATCTGTGCTTAGAATGCCTATGTGTTGATAGATTCTGGTTCCACGCATTCATTTGTATCGTATGCTTTTTCTCGGAAATTAACTAGCCCATTAGAACCTATGAACTGTTTACTATCTATGTCTACACCATCTGGAGGTTCTATGATATGTACTTTTGTTTATCCGGCATGTGATGTTGTGATTGGAGATGTGACATTGTATGTTGAATTGTTACCATTAGGTATTGATCATTTTGACTGCATACTTGGTACGGATTGGTTAACGAAATATTGTGCCACCATTGATTGCGTGAGTAAATCTATCGTGTTTAGACCACCTGGTGTGCCTGAGTTTGTTTTTACTGGAAATGGGGTAGTTCCTCCACCATACTTGATTTTATTTATGAAAGCTAGGGAATTGTTAAGGAAAGGTTGTCGGGGTTACTTGTGTTGTGTATTGACTGTGTCTTTGGATAGTGTTAGTGTGGAAAATATTCCCGTGGCCTGTGAATTTCCTAATATATGTCCTACTGACCTACCTGGGGAGTTAATTGATAGGGAAATTGAGTTCACCATTGATGTAGTACCCGGGATGCAACTAATTTCTAAAACCCCATACAGAATGTCCACTTCTGAATTGAAAGAATTGAAAACTCAACTTTAGGAACTGTTAGACAAGAAGTTTATTTGCCTGAGCACTTCACCTTGGGGTGCTCTAGTGTTATTTATCAAAAAGAAATGCGGGTCTTTGAGGCTGTGTATTGACTACCGTGAGTTGAACAAAGTAACTGTCAAGGACAAGTACCCACTACCCCGAATAGATGACCTGTTTGATCAACTTCAAGGAGCACAAGTGTTCTCTAAGATAGATCTTAGATCTGGATATCACCAGCTAAAGGTCAAAGCAGAAAATATTGAGAAAACTGCCTTCCGAACTAGATACGGGCATTATGAATTTTTAGTCATGCCATTTGGGGTAACTAATGGACCTGTAGCTTTCATGGACTTAATGAATAGAGTGTTCAAACAATTCCTTGATGAGTTTATTATTGTGTTCATCGATGATATATTGGTTTATTCCAAAAGCAGGGAAGAACATGAAAATCATTTGAGAGTTGCTTTATAGACCCTAAGGGAAAAGAAGTTATATGCAAAATTTTCCAAATGTGAATTTTGGCTTGACAACGTAGCATTTTTGGGGCATGTAATCAACAAGGATGGCATCTCCGTTGACCCACAAAAAATTGAAGCTATTGTAGATTGGCCTAGACAGACAAATATATCAGAAGTTCAAAGTTTTCTGGGATGTGCGGGCTATTATCGTAGATTTGTAAAAGATTTTTCCAAACTTGCTTTGCCACTCACTCAATTGACACAGAAAACTACACCATTTGCTTGGACTAATCAAAGAGAGACTGCCTTCCAAGAGTTAAAGACCAGGTTAGTAACTGCACCAATTTTGACTTTGCCTAATGGTACTGATGGATTTCAAATTTACAGTGATGCTTCCTATAAGGGCTTGGGGTGTGTGTTGATGCAAAATGGAAAAGTAATTGCCTATGCTTCTCGACAACTTCGCCCTCATGAAAAGAACTATCCAACCCATGACCTTGAATTAGCAACGCTAGTATTGCTTTGAAAATTTGGCAACATTATTTATACAGTGTGACTTGTGAAGTGTACACTGATCATAAAAGCCTCAAATATTTTTTCACCCAAAAGGAACTAAACATGAGACAAAGACGATGGCTTGAGTTGATTAAGGATTACGACTTGTAAATCTTGTACCATCCGGAAAAGCCAATACCGTTGCAGATGCCTTGAGCTAGAAATCTATGGGTAATTTGTCATGTTTACTTACCAGTTAGAAAGAGTTAATATGTGATCTAGAAAGGAATGAGATTGAAATTGTACTGCATGAACAAGGCGGGATCTTAGCTGCCATTTCTGTTTAACTTGCAATCATTGAAGAGATTAAAGAGAAACAACATGAAGATGAGTTCTTGAAGAAAATTTTTGATGAAATTGACTCAAAACCGAGGCCTAGGTTCATGATTGAAAATGATGTGTTAAGATTTCAGAATAGACTTTGTGCACAGAATTGTTTTGATTTAAGGAAACGTGTTATAACCGAGGCTCACAATTCAAAATTTTCTATGCATTCAAGGAATACAAAGATGTACCATGATTTGAAAAAAAAATTCTGGTGGCCGGGAATGAAGAAAAGCATTGCAGATTTTGTGGCTCGATGCTTACATTGCCAACAAGTTAAAGCTGAACATCAACGACCTGCCGAATTGCTACAGCCGTTTCCAATACCGGAATGGAAATGGGAACATGTCATGATGGACTTCATTGTGGAATTACCTCACTCTCCTCGAGGTATGGACTCTATCTGGGTAATTGTTGATTATTTGACTAAATCTGTACATTTCTTATCTGTCAAATCTTTGTATAATGCGGATAAGTTTGTTGACTTGTATGTTAATGAGATTGTGAGATTACATGGCGTGCCAGTATCTATTGTATCTGATAGAGATCCTAAGTTCACTTCAAGATTTTGGCAAAGTTTACAGCAAGCTCTGGGGACTGAATTGAGACTAAGCAGTGCTTATCACCCACAGACAAATGGCCAATCTGAACGGACCATTCAGACTTTGGAAGACTTGTTACAGATATGTGCCCTAGACTTTCAAGGTAGTTGGGAAACCTATTTACCATTGGTCGAATTTATGTATAACAATAGCTACCATTCGAGTATCGACATGGTTCCTTATGAAGCTTTATATGATAGAAATTTGCTCGGCTAAGGTAGGTGATAGACCGTTATTGGAATCAGAACTTGTGCTAGAAACAATTGAGAAAGTGAAACTGATCCAACAACGTCTAAAAACTGCACATAGTCATCAAAAGAGTTATGCGAATGTCCAGAGAAAGGATAGGGAGTACAAAATCAGAGACCATATATTTATAAAAGTAACTCCAATGAAGAGTCAGACGCCATTTGGAATGAAAGGAAAGCTAGCACCAAGATACATTGGCCCGTATGAAGTTTTAGAGAAAATCAACTAAGTAACATACCGGGTAGCCTTACCTCCGGTGATGAAAAATATGCACAACGTTTTTCATGTTTCAATGCTTCCATATTACTTACGAGATCCACGCCATGTCATTGAACTAACACAGGTGCTTTTGAAAAATGACTACACGTATAAAGAAAGGCCAATACAAATTGTGAACCACCGAATTAAAAGACTAAGGAACAGGGAAATACCGTTGGTAAAAGTTGATTGGCAAAACCACGGAGGGACCTATGCAACTTCGGAAATGGAAGAAGACATGATGAAGAGATACCCTGAATTATTTCCTTTGGATCCAGTGTTCTTCCAAAATGAAGGTAATTCGAGTTTAGAGGACCAAACTCTTTAAAGAGGAAGGACTATAACAACCCCGACCTGTGATTAGCTAATTAACCAGGATTAATTATGCCTAATAAGTAATTAAGATGAAATCCTAAGTTAATTGCATGTTTTATGAGCTATATGAGTTTCTATCTGTCTATCGTAGGAATATATGTTTCTATTTCTGTTTTGTACTGCGAATTGAAGGCTTTATCGACATCTGATCACGAAATTGACTTAATTTATGTGCTATTTTAGATTTTTAGAACATTATGGTAGGTTTAATTAGAATTTGATTCGGAACGATTAAATTAGAATAATTAATGTCAACTAATTAACCAATTCCTAATTAAGCCTATATAAGGCACCTATTGTACCTCCACTCATTCTTTTCTTCATCTCAACACGTCTTTGAGCTTACACACACAAACCAAACATGGGAGAGAGGGGGAAGAGGAGTTTGAGCTCAAATTAAGAAGATTGCTAGAGAACTTAGGTTATGTTTGATTCACAAGATTAATAGTGAAGTATTAATAATCCTATTAAATTAGTGTGGTATTCACTATCCAATTGAATTAATATCCATTGGATTAATAATCCCACCCCTACCCCATTACTAATAATCCTACAAATTTGTTGGATTAATTATCCATTGGATTAATAATCCTAAACCAAAATGTTAAAACAAACATAGGATAATTGGGCCCACGGATTAATAATCTCAATCTCATGCTCTAATCCACCCAATCAAACATGCCCTTAGAGATTTTGGCTTAGAACTTCCAACAATTGATCATCTAGAGCATCATTGACAAGCCTAGGTAAGAATTCAACCTTTAGATTGCACAATTATGATGTGTAGGACATGAACTCTAGAGAATTATATTGGATAATACAAGAATTGAGTTAGAGATAAAGAGAATTTAAACATATCATGCATGCATGCATATATCATGATATTTTGAGTGGATTTCTAAAGAATTTTCACATGCATGTGTCTATCTTAACTTGGTTTTGAGAAGTCCTCACATTTCTTACCATTTGACCTTAATTGATCATGTTTTGGAAAGTCTAAGTTCAAAGGAATTCATGCATGTCATGTTCATGGCATATTCATAAATTTTAAGTTGGAGTTTTGGTCAATTGGCATGCTTTGAGGCCTTAATTTAGTGAAATGATCTTCAAATCATGGTATTTTACAAGTTTCTAAATATTTTTTGGAATTTTGGCCCAAAAAAGATGAGTTTTGAAGTATGTAATTCGAGTTTGGAGCTTGGGAGTGCAATCTAGGAATTCCAGATTCTGCACTTCCACTCGAGCGACAGACTCTACGCTCAAGCGACCACTCTATGGTCTTGCACTTCCGCTCGAGTGACCAGAAGTCCACTCGAACGTGAAATGCAAGCTCCTAGAAGTCTTCACATTTTGCAGACTGCTCGAGCGACAGAAATTGCGCTCGAGTGGGGACCTCAGTCTCACACTCAAGCGACTGTCGAGCAGCCATCGAGCAGAGAATTCACATAACTAGTACTTTTTTAGAGTTTGCTAACCACTTGAGCAAAGGAAGTTGTGCTCAAGCTGCCCCTCACACGTTTGCATGTCCGCTTGAGCGACGGAAGTTGCGCTCGGGTATGACCCCTGTTTTCAGCAAGTTTTGTTAAGAGTTCCAAAGTGCATTTTTGGCATCCACATCGCATCCTAGGCATTCCTAGGCCATGCTTAAGACACAATAAGAGGTTAAGACCTAGAAACACACTACAATGAGACAAAAGAAGTTAAGTACCAATCGAGTATGTGTTTCATTATGTGTTTCTGTTATGTGTGTATAGGTCACGCGCCATAAGTTATCTGATTTGTCTATTCTGCAAGTGGAGCCATCTGTGAGTAATAACTCTGTAAAGTTATGTTTAACTTTAATTATTTTCTAATGCTATGAAATGATCAGTTTTCTAAAATGCAATGTTTTGTATGAATGAATGATTGTCCAAATTTTTGAAATGTATTTGTGGCATCCTTAGCACAAGGCCCTTGCCCGGGGGTAATAATACCGTGGTCTATAAGTACAAGGCCCTTTCTCGGGGATAATAATACTGTGGTCTCATGGCCCTTGCTCGAGGGTAATAATACCGTGGTCTCAAGACCTTTTCTTAGGGGTAATAATATCGTGGCTCAAGTATGTTACAAGTTTCCCGATACCGGAGGTTCCTTATGGAACTAACAAGCATGACAAAGCTATTGAATGTACCATGTATGACGAATCATGAACTCTGATTTCTATATGTAGTTTGAACAAGAATATGAATATAAATCTATTTCTAATATGAACTCTGATTTCTGAATCTGTTATGGATATCGTTCATTTAAACCCTTTACTCTGTTATTATTCACTAGGCTTCCACTCACCATATTATTTATGTATATAGGTGAGCAGGAGCGCGACTAGGTTTAAGCTGCTGCCTGGAGTTTTGGGTCAGCCAGCCACTATGCCTCCTAGGGAGGTTCTCTTTTGAGATATCTAGTTTCGTAACCTTGCTACAGATATTTTGTTTTGTTTTGTTTTGCTTTTCAGTAGGTTGGGCTAAGTTCCCTTTTTGGCTTCATCTGTGTATATGAGTGACATAAGACTAATGTATTTATGACGTCACATATATATAGAAGTTTGTTTTAAAGATTTTTGTCTCATATACGTAAACACAGCTCTATGGACAATGTATATTTCTATATTTGCTTCTGCAGCCCCTTATTATATGTCATTCTATTAAAAGGCTTTTGGTAATCCAAGGATTACTGGCCGGTTACGATGTTAAACCTATGGGGGCGGGTTTGGGTCGTGACACTCGCGACCCCCAAAGGGTCTCTGCTCTACAACGGTTGGCTTCTAGGACGCATGAGAGTGTCGAGGTTGGAATTCCAGTACCACACCTTGCCTACGAACCAACAGACAAAGTGTTAGCAAGGTTGCAGAGCTTGCCATTCGTTCTGGAGATTGAGAATGCACCATTACCCTTAGGCTTTCACCGGCCTAAATTCGTAACTTATGAGGGGAAGTCAGACCCCTACTTGTATTTGAGCCACTTTCGCCAAGTTATGGCCTTGTATCAACGAAACGAGGCTCTAATGTGTATCATGTTTCCTTCTAGCTTAGGCGACCTGGGTCTGACATGGTTTAAGAGGTTGCCAAAAGGCAGCATAGCTTCATGGGCGCAACTTGCGGAGGCATTTGTGACTAGGTTTAGAACAAACACCAAGACGCCAATGGAGATTGACCAGCAGCTCTCCATAGACATGGGCAAGAAGGAAACATTGGAGTCTTACAACAACCAGTATTGGAAGACTCTTAATCAGTTTGGAGATTTCCCCACAAACCTAGCTATCGCACAGTACAAACGAGGTTTGCTGGCAGGCAATAAATTGAAGGATTCAATGACTATGATGCCACCCCTCACACTAGAGACCCTAATAGAAAGAGTGCATCAGCACATCCAAGTAGAAGAAGATGGCGCGTGCGCCAAAGCAAAATCTGGCACAACAGCGATGTCAGACAAAAAACCTACAGCAAAAGTTAACACGGTCGAGTAGAAAGAACGACCAAACAAAAATGGTCAGGGCAGACGAGCCAACGATGAGGACTCCCAAGCACAGAAGTTGAGAGTCCGCACCACTATCACCATGATGTTCAACAAACCTATCTACCGGATTCTTAGCAAGATACGCGACGAACCCTCCGTCTGGTAGCCAGCCAAGTTGGGAGAAACATAGAGGGCTATGATTATAGATACCGTTGCACCTTCCATGATGAAAAGGGACACCGAACTGAAAACTGTACGCCATTAAGGCACCATCTAGAGGAATTAGTGGCCGCAGGCCACCTGGACCAATACATTAAAAAGGGAGCGCAGCCAGCCCCCCAAGGCCATAACAGGCCAGCTGGGACGCCAGCCGACGGTCTGCCCTAGGGCATAATCAATGTGATACATGGGATCATCAGGCCTGAACAAGTATGTGAACTAAGAGGGATAATCAAGAAGGTTGAGCACATGAGAGAGGTACTGAGTGCACAACCTCCCATGAAAAAGGAAAAAATTGAGGCAACAAACCTCATCACCTTCTCAGATAAAGACTTAGCAAGGCTACAAAGCCCTCACAACAACGCACTAGTGGTTATTCTGCGCGTCAAGAATTTCGATATCAAGTGGATCCTGATTGACCAAGGGAGCTCAAGCTAGATAATGTACTATGAGACCTTCAAACAACTCAAATTGGAGGACAAAGATTTAGCACCCGCGACATCTCCCTTAGTCGGCTTCAACTCAATGCCAAAATGGCCTGTTAGTAAGATAATTCTGCCAGTTAAAGTAGGAACAATGACAAAGCAAGTGGAATTTTGGGTATTGAAAGTCCCATCCACTTACAACATAATCTTGGGAAGAGCATGGTTACACGTCATGCGAGCGGTAGCATCAACCTATCACCAGGTGTTACGGTTCCCCAACGAAGCCAGAACGATTGAAGAAGTCTTAGGAGACCAAATCATGTCCAAGCAATGCTTCGTGACAGTGAACAGCAGTCAAGCTGCCAAAGGATTCGTACCAATGGTGGAGGAGCCAGAAAGCAATGAGTTATTTGCAGACGTCCGCAAGGCAACTGAACAGAAGGTATTGGAAAATCTGGTGGAGGTCAGAATAGACAAGAAGATCTCAGAAAAGTTCTTTATGCTCGGCTCATCTTTGTCCAGCACTGAGAGAATAGAGATCATGGAATTTTTGATCTCTAACATCGAGGTATTTGCCTGGACGCCGTATGACATGCCTGGCATTGACCCAAACTTCATCTACCATCAACTCAATGTCTACCCAACCGCCAGACCAATTATATAGCAAACTCGCCGATCGGTACTTCACCATGCCGAGGTAGTGGTTGAGGAAATGGGGAATCTACTAGAAGAAGGGCAATCAGGGAGGTTCATTATTCCAGGTGGATCTCTAACATCGTGGTGGTGCCAAAAAAGAATAACAAATGGCGCGTTTATGTGGACTATAAGACAGTCAACAAAGCGTGCCCAAAAGACAGTTTTCCTCTACCACGAATAGACCAACTGGTGGACTTAACTGCAGGTCACAACCGACTTAGCTTCCTTGATGCGTATCGCGATTATCATCAGATTGCTATGCATGAACTAGATCAGGAGGTCACATCGTTTACAACACCCAGAGGATTGTATTCCTATAGGGTCATGCCCTTTGGCCTAAAAAATACAGAGGTGACATTCCAGCGAATAATCACCAAAATGTTCAAGCCATTGTTAGGCAGAACAATGGAGGCTTACATAGATTACATAGTGGTCAAAAGCAAGAATGGAGAGGACCATCTCAAGGATCTCGCGAAGATGTTCCAAATTTTGAAGACCCACAAGCTGTGACTAAACGCATCAAAATGCGCGTTTGGCGTGGGGTCGGGAAAATTCCTTGGCTTTCTAGTGACCAATCGAGATCTAGAAGCCGATTTGTCTCAAATCAAAGCCATTCAAGATCTTAAGAGGCCCAACACAGTCAAGGAGGTACATCATCTCACTAGCCTAGTAGCCGCACTAAATCGATTCATAAGTCGGTCATCAGATAGGTGTTGATCATTCTTCTAGGCACTAAAGGCCAAGTTTGAGTGGAATGACGAGTGCGACCACGCTCTGGAAATCTTGAAAGAGTACATGACCTCTCCTCCATTGTTGATAACCTCAGTACCAGGAGAGGAACTCTTTTTATACTACGACAAACAAGGAATCGACTGAAAGTGAAATCCTAAGACAGCCAGACAGCAAGGACCAGATCATAACGGCGGACAATAACTTAGAAGAAGACAGCGTCAGCATCAACGCCCCTAATCCTAAGGCGTCATCAGATCCCTCCACTTGCTAGAAGTTGTTTGTAAGAGAGATGTGGAAGCTCTTCATAGATAGAGTGTCCAACAGGCACGGTGCAAGACTCGGCATAGTTCTCATCTCACCAGATGACTTGACCATTGAACAGGCAATCAACCTTGGATTTCCAGCATCCAACAACGAGGTGGAGTGTGAAGCATTATTAGCTAGTTTGAAGTCAGCATTTTGCATGAAGGCCACCGAACTGATAGTATACAATGACTCCCAACTTGTAGTCAACCAAATTTCGGGTGACTACGAAGCAAAGGACGATAAAATGGCCAAATATCAAGAGTTGGTCAGAAAGGAGATCAAGAAGTTTGATGTGGTAAGGATAGAGCAAATTGGTTTAAAAGAAAATAGCAAGGCAAATAAGCTGGCTAGTTTTGCGTTAATGGCAGACACGTCTAGCCCACACCCATTGCTAATGAATTTCCTGCCAAGACCAAGTATTGAAGAACCTGAAATAACCGAAGTATGCTACGCTGAGCTAGGTCCCTCTTGAATGGACCCCATAGTTGTGTTCTTAAAAGATGGCATCCTGCCAAAGGATAAGAAGGAGGCCAACAAAATTAGAGCAAAGTCACAGCGATTTTGGCTCTCCCCATCACTAGCATTTTACAAAAAAATCCTTCACAGGACCATACTTGAAGTGTGTCCACCCTAGCAAGGTCGAGACATTTTTGTTTGAAATACACGAAGGCTTTTGTGGAAGCTACCAATGGGGAAGATCACTGGCCTACCGAGCCATTTCACAAGGGTATTGGTGGCCGTACATGCAAGTAGACACTGAGAAGTACGTCAAAAAATGTGAGAAATATCAGAAGTTTGCGCATCAAATCCATCAGCGAGCAAGAGAGCTCCTACCCTTGACCAGCCCTTGGCCTTTTACAATATAGGGCCTAGACATTATGAGACCACTACCAACCGCGCTGGGCAACATAAAGTTCTTTATTACGGCAACAGACTATTTCATCAAGTGGGTGGAAGCAAAGGCACTCGCCTCCATTAAAGAGAAAGACGTCAAGAAGTTTGTCTAGCAAAACATCATAACTCGGTTCGGAATATCCAATGCCTTGATATATGAAAACAACACTCAATTTGATGGACGACTGTTCAGGGGGTTTTGCGAAGAACACAACATCGAATTCTATAACTCTACCCCAACATACCCCCAAGCTAATGGCCAGGCTAAGGCCTCCAACAACAGTCTAAAAGAGAGGCTAGAAAAAATGAAAGGGAAATGGGCTGAAAAACTTCCTCACGTCCTATGGACATACCGAACTACACCTAAATGGTCGAAGGGGGAAACGTCTTTTTCCTTGGCTTATGGCATGGAGGCATTAATCCCTTTAGAAATTGGCCTCCCAACCATTAAAAGCAAAAATTTTGATCCAAACTTGAATGAAGAGGCCATAGCTCTAAAATTAGACCTTGTAGAAGAGAAAAGAGAAAGGGCATTGGTACACATTTCCTCGTATCAACAGGAGTTGTCCAGGAAATACAATAAAGCGGTGCACCCAAGGTAATTCAAGATTGGAGATTGGGTGCTGCGCAAAGTAATGGGAAACACTTTGGTGCCTAGAGATGGCAAATTAGGACCTAATTGGGAAGGACCATATAGAGTGATTGGTTTGGCAGGAAAATGAGCATATCACCTAGAAGATGTGGACAACTGAGCTATTCCAAGGCCATAGAACACGGCAAATCTCAAAGTATTTTATTTTTAGCTATTTCTTAAAAAACTTGTAATTTATCTTTTTTCAAAAAAACAAGTAGACATTTTTTCTGTACAAATTCTTTTCTCTGTTTGTAAAATTGTTCGTATATATTGCCCAACTGGGGGTCAATTCAAGAAGGTTGGCAGGTTTGACCAACACTTTTTTATTATTCAGCCGAGATAAGGATCTAAGCTCAAGAAGGTTGGCAGGTTTGACCAACACTTTTTCATTCTTCTGTCGAGATAAGGATCTAGGCTCAAGAAGGTTGGCAAGTTTAACCAACACTTTTTTCATTCTTCAACCGAGATAAAGATCTAGGCTCAAGAAGGTTAGTAGGTTTGACCAACACTTTTTTCATTCTTCAGCCAAGATAAGGATCTAGGCTCAAGAAGGTTGGTAGGTTTGACCAACACTTTTTTCGTTCTTTAGCCAAGATAAGGATCTAGGCTCAAGAAGGTTGGCAGGTTTGACCGACATTTTTTCATTCTTTAGCCGAGATAAGGATCTAGGCTCAAGAAGGTTGGCAGGTTTGACCAACACTTTTTTCGTTCTTTAGCAGAGATAAGGATCCAGGCTTAAGAAGGTTGGCAGGTTTGATCAACATAAGTCTTTACTCTTTAGCTGAGATAAGGATCTAGGCTTAAGAAAGTTGGCAGGTTTGACCAACAGTTTGTACTCTCTAGCCAAGATAAGGATCTAGGCTAAAAGAGGGTAGAGAGGTGTGGCCAACAGGTTTTTTCTTTAGCCGAGGTAGATATCTCGGCTAAGGAAGGTTGGCAGGATGAGGCAGAGCTATTAAGCCTGGCCAAGTATGCAGTTAGAATACTACAATAAAGAAAAAGCACAATGACCGAGCAAGAAGTACAAAAAGTCTGTAACTCTGTTTTTCTTCTTGCGACTGTAGCGATATGTCAATACTACTCCTAAAAGCTCGGTCCAGTCTCGGTGGCGATACCATAAGGCAGCTCGTAGTGCGACTTGGTTAGCGTAGGTGTAGTCTACTTTCAACCAGTTCAGATCTATAAAAAAAATAACCAAGTGTTAGCACCGCTACGTAACAATACAAATTTTTAGAACAACTGAACTAGGCTCACCAGGGGTTCCTTTATTCCAGTTGATGTTGTAGCTCGGTATTTGGGCCTCTTGATCTGCAAAATTACCAGAGACCAAGAGAAAATCGTCGTCGTTCAGATCCTTGTTTGGCGTGTGCTTGACAATTTTCACTCGGCCCTTTCTGATGCATAGGTAATGGACCCAACCATCATCATTTTGGCCGAGCGAGTATTGGTGAAATAGCTCTGCTAATCCAAGGTTGAGACCGAGACGGCGGTTTAGCTTGGCGGTTCCATTTATTATTCTATATGTGTTTGTGGATAACTGGGTGGGACATAATCTAGTTTGCCTAAAAAGCTTGTAGATGAAGGGCTGGACAGGGAACTAAAGCCCGGCCTCTAAAATGGATATAAGGGTAAAAGGGATGAAGCTCGATTTGCCCCAGGGCGTGGTGTCCAGTTCGGCTAGCTCGAATTGTACATCGTCAGCGATGTTGTATTCCCTTCGGAACTCGGCTATGGCACCGGGTGAACTCACAAGGAACCATTATTTGCCCATAGGTGTGTCCTTAGTTTGTTTATACATATCTGCTCAGCTCCTTAGCCCGGCATTGTGGTGAATGGTGTGCTTGGATAAAACCTAGTCAAAGTTCGCACAGTGAAGAACACAGAATGTGTTATGGCCAGCAAGTGACCGGGCTAAGGCATCAGTGTAAATTAGTTTGCTCGGCTAAAAACTGAGGCAAGGTTCTAGCCTCATCCTGAGAAGATGTGAGATTTTAACACGGTCATGTTTTCCTAGTTCGGTGAAACACGTCTAAGTGAGCACAAACAGGTTTATAGCTCGGTTTCAAGACGATTTTGGATCAAAACCAAAATTCTTGTTGGATTTCAGTTCCAAGTGGGGAGAAGTTTTCCCTAAGGTGTGAAGTTCTTCGGAGCTAATGCAGTCCTGAGTTCGTTTTTATACGTAACAAATACGAATGCTAAAAATACTATTGTAGTATCATTAATGGGTTCATAATCCAAAACATGGAGAGTCATATTGAGTGCACGGAAGAACAGGAAACTTACATGTTTTTGAGTGGAGAATGCGACGCTAATCAGTGAAAGGTGTTCCAGCAACAGTGCTTGGGCTCGATTTGATGACAACGATGATACCAAGGCTTGAAGAACTCAAAAGTACAGGATTAGAGTATTAGTCACAAGCATTCTTTGGGCTTAAAAATGAACAGTAAACGGTGACTGTTTAAAATTAAGGGGCTGTGTTCATAATAGAGGCAAAACGACGAGCCTTTTCAAATTTTTTGATAAGTGTGAGAAAGCTGTTATAGTTCGGGAGGGGCAATAAGCGCATGCCACGTGTCCTAGTAAGGACATGATGCCAGTTACATGGGACGACAGGCTGTACGACCAGCGCAGTTCCTGAAGACCGAGCTACCTACTGACAGACGCGTTTTAGCTCAGTTGGGTTGAATATTTTGGTTCGGTTGGTTTGAATATCTTAGCATGGCTTAAGAAGACTAATCCCAATCATGCTTCGTAGACGGAATTAAGGGGCAATTGAGAGGGTAATTTATGGCCGAGATAAGTCCATTTATCTTAGACATTGGGCCAAACTACGGGCCGGAGTAAGTGTTTGGATAGCACGGTCCTGGATCATCTAGGCATCAAGTCGGTCAGAGATGGGCTGCCAAGGGCCTGACCTAGCTATCCCAAGCTAAACCCCGCAGAGGACCGAGGTGTTAGTAAGAAGGAGGACCGAGCTAAGGGTAGCTCTGCAGGGCACCATCTCACAGTTAGGACTACCACGGTGTTGCCTAAACAGCACCAAGCCGTGTAAGCTCGGTTAGGTGTGGTACCAACCGAGGTAAGAGTTACAATCATCTCACTTGGTTGGCAATGAGTAGGGTGTTATCAGGATAGGCATTATCCTTAGGAGTATAATTCCGAGGAGGACTCTGCTAAGGAGAGTATAGGATTGTGCCTGGCACAATCTATAAAAGCTCATAGCAGAACCTATTATAGATACCCCATTTTTAACCGACCTCAAGACTTAGACGTCATCGTTTGTGCACTCGATGATTATGCCTGTTTGTGCCCGTTTTGAGTGCCCGAAGTTCTCGGCGGAACACCTTATCTTTGAGCCTCTGAACCCTCTTTGTTTTGTGCTTGTTTTTGGACCAAGCCTTGGTGCCTCTTGCCTAGGAAGGGGGGAGGAAGACCTTGTCGGCCACTTGATGTAATCGGTCGGCTAGGGGAGGTGGCCGGCCGAGCACCTAAAG
The DNA here is from genome assembly GCA_036172215.1 of Camellia granthamiana. NCBI lineage: Eukaryota > Viridiplantae > Streptophyta > Magnoliopsida > Ericales > Theaceae > Camellia > Camellia granthamiana. The sequence goes on along the minus strand of CM069915.1, from coordinate 104,922,457 downwards.
TGGCCGACAACCATTTTTATCCTTTTCCAGAAATTTTATGTGCCAGCTCTTGATCACTAAATGCTATCTCCATACACGTGTATGGAGGGATGAAAGCAAGCTTTTGGCTTGCATTTCTATACAAGGGGAGGTCTCCCCCTTTTGAGGGGTTACAGAATTTTGTGAGCAAAATTTCCCCTCATTCTCTCTAGAATCCTCTCTCTCTCTCCCTATTTTGTGCTTGAAAGTGAGAATTCTCTACATATTTGCATACAACCCCTTGACCAAATCCCTTCACCTTGGAGCTGAGGCATCTTGGGACCTATTTTGGGTTGTTGAAGGGTTATTTGAGCCAAGAAAGTGGATGTTTAAGTGCTGTGCTTCAAAGGTATAAGTCTTACCTCTTTTAAGCTCTTTGTACATAGTTGTTTTGTCATCTTTTTGTGCTGTTTTGAGCCTAGTTTTCAACTACAAAAAGTTCTGAATTTTGGGCCTAAACATGTTGGTTTAAAGCCATTTTGTGCTAAGGGATTGTATCCCCCTTCTTGTTGCCTATTTGTATGTGCCTTTGCATCATCTCTTAGCATGTAAAAGTCAAACTTTTTTGGGCCTTTAAACCACTGAAATTCAAAGTTATTTCAGTGGTAAAAAGTGTGTTTTGAAGTCTAAAAATGGAGGGGTTAGCCTCCCCTCCTTGTCTCTCTCTTCCATGCCTAGTTAGCATTACAAAGTAGCATGTTTTTGTGGTTTGTGTTAGCTTATTTCAATCATGTTTTAGGCCTTACTTTGACTTGTCTCAACTCTGTTTTTGGTTGGTTGGAGCACCTGTTGCTTGCTTCTTGCACTTGTAGTGCAATCATGCTTACTAGTCTAGCATGCCTAATGATTTAGCCTATTATTCTAGCTTATGTTAGCTTGATTCCAGCACATTTTAGCTATTATTTTGACATGCTTTAAATCTGTTTTGGGTCGGTTAAGTCTTTCAAGGCTTGGTTTGCATGGCTATAGTGTAACAGTCTTCACTAGTCCATTGCTTTGAGGCCTTGAGCATGAAGTGTTTGAGTTATTTCCATGTTATAGCCTCATTTTGCATGTAATTTTAGCACCATAACCTCTATCATGTGCGCATGTATTTAACTCTTTCATTGCTTTTGAGAGTTGTGCTTTGAGCCTTGCTTGCAAGCTAACAAATGAGTATGTTTTTCTTGCCTTCTATGTTTCGATCTCAGCATGTTTTAGCCACTGTTTTGGCAAGTTTTAGCTCTGTTTTGAGCTGGTTTGGTCATTTGAGCTTGGTATTACATGCCTCTAGTGTAGTGCTCTTCACTAGTTTCATGCTTTTGGCTTTTGAACATGTTGTGCATATGTTGCTTGCATGATTTAGTGCCATTTTTCATGCCATTTCAGCACTAAAAATTCTAAAACCTCCCTCTATTCTTCACTTTTTAATTTGCTTTGAAAGTGGTTTTGAGCCCCTTGTTGGCTTGAGTGTGAACTTGAGGTTCTCATGCCTAATGGTTTTAACCTTCTCTTGAGGGTTACTCCTAACCAACAGCATGAGACATCTTTCATTCTCAAGGCACTTGTGGCTTAGGCTATCTTTCCAATTAGAGAACTTTCACATTGGACTTAATCGGTTAAAGGATTAATCAGTAATGTAAAATGTGTAAACAAAATGAGCAAAGTAAAACATGAACAAGATAAGCGTTTATGTTGCATTGCATGTGTTTGGATCGGACGTTAATCCAAACACAAGAAATGTGGGACGTTTCATACTCAAAGTGATGAAACGTGTCACGTTTTTTGGTCGCCATCACCCTTGATTATGCATGATAGGGTGGTGCCCCTTTGGGTCTATTTGTGCATTCATTAAGCTTGTACAAGCTTGACTCTTTGGCCATCATGCATTGAAAATGCTTGATTGGTGGCTTGAGAGCCAAGTGCAACACTCCTTTGAGCTTAAGAAATGATAAGGAGGGTGGCAATACACACATTCCTTGAAAAATGCATTGTTTTGCCTCTGTTGTTCTCTGCTGCAGCAAAACCAGAAGCCTGGAAAAATGGGTGGCCGACCGGCTACTTATACTAGTCGACCGGCCAGTTAAGGTGGCCGGCAGCCACTTTTTGTGGCCGACCGGCCACCAGTCCATTTTTGTGCAAAAGTGTATCTGAGTTAGGGCAAATGCAGTTTGGAAATTGGTACAATGTTCAGAGATCAAGGTGAGTGCAAACAGAGGCAACCGATGGCAAGGCGATGGATTTTCGGGAGGAAACAACTGAGCATGCATGTCCCCCTCGCCCGTGAGGCCGCTTTGTTGCTTTATTAGTTAGTTGTAGCTAATTAATACAAGTGTTATAATTAATTAGTTTGTGTAACTAGTTATTCAAATTCAATATATTGTAATTAATTAGTTTAGAATAGTTAATTAGTTGTTTTGTAATAATTAACTTAGCTTAGTGTAGCTTAGCTTAATTATTCGGACCCTCCTTCGCGAGGGCACAATGTTGTAATAAGGGTGCGTGTGTGTGTATGTCTTCCAACCCCACTTCTTTCTCCCTTTTACTTAACCGCTTTCAACGGTTAGTTTAGGGTCACGTTTTGATTAGCATACCTTATGCTTTGCATGTATGCATCATTCATTTGTATTGCATGCACCGGGCTCGACGCATCATTCAAACTGCATTGTATTTCAATATTTCATTGAATACGTGTATCAAATTGTCGCATTCATATGCCATCTTAGATAGCCGAGCCTATTTAGTTGCATTATTGCATGTGTTGCATTAGACATCTTAACATAGTTAGGATCATACATATTTCTAACTAGTTTTTGTTTTGGCTTGGAGTACTCTGTATATTTTACGCTTTAGCATACTTGCATGAGTGTGAGTGTTGCCATGATAGCATGCTTGCCATGAGGCTATTTGCTTATATGATTAACTGCATGAATGCCCGTGGATGAAGGCTTGATTACTTGAATTGGAACAATTCAATGATTGTAAGTTTTAAGCCCACTTTGCGAAGTAGCAAATCATGTTTTAAGCCTACTTGAGGGTGGCAAATCCGCGCTTTAGCCCACTTGCGAGTGCACTTTCAAACCATTTTAGAAAAACAAACATGAGTCGATTTGTCCCAAGTCTTGCGATTTAGTCTATACTTGTATGTGTGCGTCACATGGAAAAGTTAGCTGATAACCGGAATAAGAACACATGTGTTTATAAAACAACATATCATGCTTAGTAGAAGCCGATCCTTTGATCGAGCGAGCGGGGGTGCTCATTTCATGACCTTCCCCTTTCGTACCCAAGTTCCCGAGCTGAGGCAACTTTGGTGATGATGGACACGTGGCCTTTGGCACGAGTCAGGGTTTCCTAAATTTCCCAAAAACAAAACATTTAGATGGCGACTCTGTAATCTGGCAAAGCAATCCAGTTTTGGCATTATTTGATTTAAAATCTGATTTTCTAAAAATGATTTGCCGGGTTGGACTCTTTAGTGTTTATCAGTCTCACATTGTACTCTGTGAGATTAGATTAAGAATCGTGATAGGAGTCCGAACTGTAGGACCAATTCGCGCATCTCCGAAAGGGGGGCGCGCGAAGAAAGTTGAGTCTACACCTATGTACAGGTATCACAATTCTAACTCTCAAATATATAGAGCTTTTGTGTCTATTATCTATTTTGCTGACTTAGGCATCGGAGAGGTTTCCGGCACACCCATGCTGCCTAACTCACATTTGTGTTTTCAGGTAGTAAAGCGCCGACGTTTGCAGAAGTACAGACTTGATCAATAGGATTATACGATAAGATTATTCTGTGCTCGTACACTTGCTTAGCAAAGGTGCTTTTATTTTTAATTTTTGTGTTGATATGAAGTTTATACTTTAGAGTCATAAAGTTTGTTAACAAAATCGAAATGTTTATGATTGAGTTACTTGCCGCATTTTAAATAGTTACACTACAACAAAATTGGCTTTTTACAGCACCACATCAACGACATACAATAAATGCACACCATAATTTCTCACTTTTACGACTTGTTTTTTTTGCATGTCGTAAATACTTTTCCAACAACGGCGTGTCTATTGCGTAGGCCGTAAATGGTAGTAACGATGATTTTTTTACGACTTGTAATGTTTGCCATAAATAATAAAACTTTCTATGGCATGCATATGGCATGTCGTTAATACATCAACTATACACGACACACATATGCTAATCGTGAAAAGTATTGTACTTTTCACAGCGCACACAACACCCGCTGTTAAAAGTATTGCACTTTTTATGACGTACACATTGCCTGCCGTTAAAAATATTACCATTTTACAACGCACAATACATGTCATGAATTGTATGTTCAAAAAAAAAGTGCCAAAATAAAATTTTCTGGCGCCAATTCACCAAAATATATATATTAGAAAAATAACATATACATCTTCAGCCCCAACATTAATGAAAGCAACTGATGAGATAAAACTTTCACCGCCATTGCTCATCTATTGCCGATCTACATCCTCACCCTTCTCATCTCTTATCTGTCCCTCCCCCCTCAATCTTCCCAGCATTGATCTACTTCACTTCACCCTTTCGAGCCCTAATATGAGAGAAAATTCCCATTTGAAGAGAAAGAAAAAAGGCTCTTTCTCTCTCTCTCTCTCTACCTCCAAACCCATCGCGCCCTCTTTCCTCTCTCTTTCCTCTTCCCTCAAAACCCCTCTCAAATCATCCACCTCCATCCTCTCTGCCAAGCCCTTCGATTTCCCTTAAAACCCCTCTCCGACCCCAATTTACAACGATTTCGATGCGAAGTCGAAACCTCAAAAGTGACTCATCAAGAAGAACACGACAATCGAGGAGAGCACTCCTGATTTTGGAATTGGGAAAGAGGATGATGGGGAAGAATTGGGGGATTTTGTGAGGGGAGAGTTGGACTACGATGATTCCAGGGATGGAAAGAGGAAGAAGTTTGAGAAAGATGGTATTGGTAGTAGTAGGAAGAGGGACAGACATTGAGAAACACATGCTCACTCTCTGCCCTCCTCGCTCTCTACCCTAGCTACTCCCTCTTCAGCGCCGCCGCCGACTTCGCCCATTCTCCTCCTTCAGCACTACCACCGACATCGTATCTCCGAGCAAGCGTTAGTGCCACCGTCGTCGCTTCGAGTATTCAATAATTGGGGACAGACATTGAGAAACATAACAAGGTATTTTTGATCCCTTCTTTATCTCTCTCTATTGATTCAGTTTTGGCTATGAATATACTTTTCATCTTCTCTCTTTCAGTTTGGTTTTGAATATTTTGTTTCATTTCCTTTTTATGATTACTTTGTTTTTTGATTGCCCCTCTGTATATCTTTATTCTCTCTTTGTTTGGGTTTTATTTTCTTAGATTTCTTTAACTTCTCTTCATGTATGCTACATGTTTGATCAAATGTCACAATGTACAAGAAGAACTTCTTTGAAAATTTAGACTATTTCATTTGCTTTATTTTTTTTATTTTTTTTAACCTAAGATACAATGCATTTAGTTTTAATAAATAATAATAGTTTGCATACATGTGAAACTATTATTATTTATTTAATCCATTAAGGGAATGAAACGTTAGGTGCTCCGGCTGTTTTAGACATGGAAAATAATCCCACAACTTTGTTGGCAATGAACTGTTGCAAGAATTTTGGGCAAGAACAACAAAGAGGTTGTTAGTGATGTTGGTGCAGGGGAGTTTCCAATGAAACTAAAAATTAAGGGAATGGTAGTTAACATGGAGGCCAAATGTCTCAGAGGTCAATGTAATAATTGAGAGCATTAATAATGTAGGTTATAGATTTGTAAGGATGATTAGAACTTGGTTGGGTATGGCTTATTATGAACATTTTTTTTTTTTCATCTTTCTTGGCCCTACTGATTCATACAATTAAGAGGATCAATGATAGATATCAATTGATGCTTAGTTGGATAACATTTTACACCTAAGAGTGGCCAATTTTGGGAGAAATTATTCAATCTCTTGGAGTAATGCTTCATGCTCATAGTTGGACTTAGTTGTTGTGTGCTGCTGCTGGGTAGCATTTTCAGCTGGAGGGTTGTTTGCTTGAATACATTGATTCGTATTATGCAAAGCAGTGATCTTTGTTTAAATATCCACGAGATATCTTTAACTTATCCCAAAAGGGAAAAAAAAATGTTATCTTTGATGTTAATGTTAATATATCCACATTATTAGAAACACAATATATGTAGTTCTATTCTGTATATTGTTCCATCTTTTTGTTGATAATTTTTGTGCATTTTTTGCCAATGATCAATATTTATCAAATTTTCTCCATATTTTTGGGCTTTTGTTATTTTCTCTGTGGTTAATGTAGTGTTACCATTTCATCAATTTTAATCATTTTTGCATCTTAATTAGATAGGTTTATTTGCTAATTTTGGCCTTGGGTAGTTATTTCAAGCGTACATGTTTTTCCCTTGTAAATAAGTGAATGGAAATTAATTTACTTTTGTGTTAGTATAGTAGTGTCTATTGGTCTATTAGTTCTTCTAGATGATAGGCCTTGGGGTTTTTTTTCTCTCTTATCAGAATGGAGCATGTGGAAGCTGTGATAACCTCGTTTTGGTGGTCTAAGGTCAACCTTGTGCATATCCTCTCAGGTAATTTTCTTTTTTAATTGCACGGAAGGAAGTTTTCCTTCCAGTTTGGTCACTTTTGCTTTGGAAAACAATGCCAAGATGAAAGTGCTAAGTTGGCAAGTTCTAGATAGCTCACAATTATCTCTAGTCTAGATTCAATATATTGTTTTCCCAGATAGTACAAACATGAGTCTGGCTCACTCTTTTTAAAGGTGTGTTTTTGTCAGCATTTGTCATTTTAAAGCCTACCCAGTAACCATTGCTATATTTTATTTTATTTTTAAATTGCTTTTTTAGTACCACTTACTCCGCGGATGGTTGTTTTGTGTATGCTCTTTTCTTCTTCTTCTTCTTCTTCTTCTTCTTCTTCTTTTCTCTTTTCAGTAACAACAACAAATTCACTTCTTTCTTTTTCTTTTTCTTTTTCTTTTTCTTTTTCTTTTTTTTTCTTCTTCTTCTTCTTCTTCTATAGGTTGGTTGCAAAATGGGCTACAAATTCTGTGCAACTGGGAGCATGGGATTTAAAAACAATCTACCTTTAGAAGAAATTGTGGAACAATTGGTGCATGCCTCTCACTTATCACAGATACGCAATGTTGTCTTCATGGTATTTTTTTCCTTTTGATAATTTCTTCATGGTAGTTCATTTTTTTTCTCTTTCTATAGCTTTAGTTATGCCAAATTAGAAATTTACTAATGTCAAATGTCAAATGGTTATACATCTTTGAATGTGTATTCTTTGTCTACACGTCTCCCTTGCAGTGGTAAAGAAGCTAACTCTTGATGATATTTCAATATGTGTCTTTGGTATTTTTTGCTTTGTATATATTTTCCTGCCTTATGTGCATTTTATGTTGCTTCATTTTTTATGCAGATTGCGGCGAGTCCACAGACTTGCCCTACCAATATTGGCAAAGGATGTGGTGATGATTGGTAAGGGGAATTTTTCCCTGGCATTCCTAAAATTAAGTATGAGGTGAGTGGGTATTCCATGATATCATTGTTTAGATTTTTTTCAAAATCTTTGAAGTTAGAACATTGGAACTACTTCAATTTACATTCATATATTTTTTTGTATGTTAGAGCCCTTCAAGCAAGAGCCCACTTGCATTTAAGTGGTATAATGCTGAGGAGGAGATTCTTGGGAAGAAAATGAGTGTGTTTCCTTGTTCCCTCCTCTCACTCTCACCCCTCTCACAACTACTCTTGCTTTTCCTCCTTCTCAGGTATAGAATCAAAGGTTATCCATTATGCTTTTACCTTTTCCATCCCTTTTCTTTTGGGTTTTCCTGGAAAATTACAGTTTCTAACACTACCCGGTTTCTTCGTTTGTAGGTGGTGTTTGTTTCTTGGAAAAATTCTTGGCTTCTTATTATTTAACCTTTTAGCAAGCCACCCTTACTTCATTTTGCTCTCTTTTAATATTTTTTTTTCTTTATTCTTTTCATTTGATTGGGATTGGCAATGAAGAATTTCAATTCCCAAATTCACATCAGGGTTTTCTTGCTCGTCGTGTTCATTGTCGTCGGTCCATATATTTTGTGCAGTAGCCAAGAAAAAGACATTCTCACAGCTCCAATGGAGGAAAAGGAGCAAAAGGCCTTTTATTATGCTATTGAAGGGTTTGTGAAGAAGTGGTGGAATGGCTCATATCTCTATCCAGACCCTTGTGGTTGGACTCTAACATAGGTACTATCAATAATTTCTTGAGGCCACTTTGTATGGAGATTGGCCTTAATTTTGATAGACCCTATTAGTGGATGGTGAGATTAGTCTCCAAAATAGTTGGTCTAGTGAGCTAGATACTGAATTATCAAAATGAAATAAAAAAAAAAATTACTAGCATAACAAGAAACTTATCGATTCAATAGAACACTGAGGAACAAAAATTTTATGAGTCTTTTTGGGTGAAAGCCAAACCACTTATCAAGGAATTCTCAATGAGCAACTTTATTTTTAACTTCCATAACATTAGGGCTTGTATTTGAGATTAGGTGTTGGAAGTGGCTGGGTTGATTGTGTTTTTGTTATTATTTATTATTATCCTTTCCATGCCTTAGTTTTGATGACTTCTTAACAGACATGAAGCAATTCGCCATAATTTTTTTTTTTTTTTTTGGATATATAACTGAGCTAGAGTGGTGTGTGTATGCTTCTTTTCATAGAGGTGTATGATTTACTATATTTGGTGGACTATTGAGGAACCTGAGGCCCTGCTAGTGAGGCTCTGCTAGTGATTTAGTGGCTGTGTTCTTTTCTCTCTTCTTTGAGCAGTTGTTGACTCAAGTGAGATCATAGGTGGCTAGATATAGCCGTTGTATCTGCTTGTTGTCCAGCTTATTCTAGATGGGTTAAATCCAGACATTGATTGGTTGAGTTGATGCTGTTAGCTTTCTCATGTTACCTCCAGTTAACCATTGTTCTATTGTGCTTTTGAGTTATTGTTGTCAAAGTGCTGCTGCTACTATGGCTTCATGGTGTTACTACATCTGCTTACTTGCTGCTGCTGGTGGTCTCATGTTGCTGCTACTACAACAATACTGTTGTTGTTGCTTACCTGCTACTCCTCTATTGTAAGGTTTTGCTTTGTGTAGATTTTATTTGCTTATACATTGAGACTATTGAGATCTTGAATTTTTGCTAATTTTTCATTATGACGTTGCTTTTATAGGTCATGCTAAGTTTATGTCATAATTGCAAATGCGATGAGTTTCAAACATCTTAAAATATGCACGTGAATTTATTTTTATTGATTAGCAGTTTGTGTGTGGTGCTGTGTTGCAGTCATTACTGGTGGACTTGATTCAAAGCTTGTGATGTGGGATTTCTCCAAAGGACGCCTACAAAAACTTGTTGACTTTGGTACAAGACTTAATCCTTTTTTCTCCTTGTGTGCTCCTTGTTATTCTTTGTGTGAACTAATTACATTTAGGTTTGCTTCCACTGAGTTAGTGGCCTTCAGAAAAATTTAGGTTCGAAATGCTAGCATGGATGTGATCTTTTTGTGTTTCCAGCTCTGGAAAGACATTGCCCAGTTTTATGTCAATTTGTTTTTTCAAATTATTGTCAATATTACAAACTTGTGTTTCTCTATCCAAAGGATCCTGATCAACAGAAAATATTGGTCATGAAAGTTTGGTAGGTAGTATATTTTTTTATCGAAGGCTTGTAGTTGTTATCTAAAATCTTTGAAGTCAGGAATTAAGTTTGTAGTATATCAAAAGGATATGAAGTGACACAACAATTAGTTTTTTGGGTGGTGGATGGCAGTCTAGGATTTTGCATAATGCATTATTCAAGATCACAATAGTATAACTTAATTAACGATTAAGTATTACACCTTATTCAACATCTTTGATAGACTTGGCTTGGTGTTTGTTTTATTTTCTATGGAAACAAATAGGGTATTAATATGGTCTTAATGGTCAAATAGATTGATTTAAGTACTCCTGCCATCTTTTCTTTCATTCAAGTGTGTCTGATGCAAACAGCGAAGGTAGTGCTGGACAATGCTTGAATCTTGCATTTGTCCATACAATAGCCGTTCCTGAAGTTGATATGGCAGATGGATTAGGAAAGGTATGTGTCGTAGCTAGGGGCGATGGTGTTGTTGTTGTGATTGATATTGAATCAAAACTTGATCCATATTTCAAATGCTTGCTCTATTGCAGAGAGTTCGGATCTGAAATGCTTTAATTTTCCATATTAGAGAGAAATTATAATGTCTTGCAAATATGATTTGGTTGTTTATTGGAGATTAGGGAGATTGTCCATAAAATTAAGTGATAAACTAAAGTTATGATGTTGATTACATTGATTTTCTAGTGAAGAAAGAGGCTATGATGAACAACTGTTTACTATTAATTTGGACCTGAAGCTTACAGTATTCCTGGAGTTCAAAATCTACACTGTATTCCTGTTAATGTTTCAAAAATGGATGTTTAAAAACTTTATTGATGTTAATTTATTCAATGTTGATTTCATGTTCTTTAATAGTTTTGTATGAGACAGACAAGGAATATGATGCGCATTGCCATTTTTAACATTAGTTACATAAGAGGCCTTTTTCCTGAGAAATATTTCAATGATAAGTCTGTTCCTGCCTCAGTGAGCTTGTCATCATCAGATTTACTTCAAGTTTTCTATGAAATTTAAGTTCTCATTGGTGAATAAATTTGAACAATCATGAAATTATGAACAGAGATGAAGATCAAGAAGCTTACACCAATGGATGCAAAGTCTTGCAGACTGATTGATTGGATGGAGAAAGGTATGCCCTATATTTAATTAGCTTCTTTTGTACTTCATCTTACTAATTGGTATTCCCTTAGACTTTCAGTTCCATAGATCTTTTTCTTGAAATCTTTTTTGCATAGAATAGCCAAACAAAATCTGATACACACTGAAAAGGCTGAGGCAACAAATAATGCAACTCACAGGCACTAGTATCTCTATACAAGCTGCGTACATTTCTAACTTGTGTGTTTTGTTTGTCTGATAGTAGTCCAATGATAATATCAACTTATACATGTCCATGCAGTCAAAATTATGTATTTTTCAAACTGCAAAACTGCTGGAATGGGAAATGCTAACAAAGATAAAGCATCATCTGAATTAATTTGTGTCTTCATTTTTCAAGTCAGAAATTGCTTGGAGAGATGTAAAATATGGTCAAAGAATTTAAGAACTTTGTGCTTCAAGTTTTTTCATTTTTTTAATATATGTAATCACAGTTAATTTTTTATTATTATTATTAATTCCTTTGTATATACTTTTGAGCATTCAACTTTCATTTATGAAATATATAAAGTTATTCCATTCAATATGTGGTTGTGATTCAAAGGATAGTATATATATAGTGTGTATTACATTGATCTCACAGCTCAATTTTTTGTTTTGGGCAGAAAGACAATGTTTCTAACCAGCGGGAACACATAGTTCTCCTGCTTGCAAATCAGCAAACTCGGCTTAGGATTCTTGATGAGCTTGAACCGGTATGCCTTAGATACCACTCTTAAATTATTAAATTAAATTTCAATTTGCGTAGTTATGATCATCACTTTTTCCATTGAATTTGTAAGTTAACATGATTTATAGTATGATGATGGAAGGAAGACTCTGGACCAAGGAAGCACGGATACGGATACGGGATACGGACACGATACGATACGGACACGGCGATACGGCAAAATTTGAAAAACTAGGATACGGATACGGCGGGGATACGTTCATAAAAAATATTATTTTTATAATTTTTAGTAATGTAACATATATAAAAATAAAACTTCAATTCAAATTCATTAATGTAGTTATCTTTTGGCATGAACATAAAAAAAAAAATTCATCAATTCAATTAAATTTCAACAATATAGCATCACTCACAACAACAATCATAATGCAATTCAATTCAAATTAAGGAAAAAAAAATTTACAAAATTTATTTATTTAATAATAAGTTTATTTATTTATTTATTTACTTATAAAAAATTAATTTAAATTAATTTACAAAGTTCAACTTATTTTAATTTTTTTAAACTAATAATTAAAAAATTTACAAATATAAAAACTAATATATATATATATATGATATTAAATGGCCTAAAATATTAATGAAATGAGAGGGTATTCTAAATATATACATACATACACGTTTGATCAAACGGGGCAGTCTAACAGAGGTCGAAAAAGGAAAAGCGAGAGGGAGAGATAGACCGAGAGACAGAGAGAGAGAGGCAGATCGAGGGAGATCTGTCCATCCAGACCAGAGAGATCGAGGGAGAAGGAGAAGGAGAAAGAGAGAGTGAGATCGAGCGAGAGGGAGATGAGTTGCTGTTCGACGACGACGAGGAGTTACTGTTCGGAGAGGAGACGATCGATCGATCAGGTTGATTTGTGTTCGGAGACGAGTTGCTGTTCGACGACGATGACGAGTTGCTGTTCAGAGACGAGATCGACTCCTCTCCTCTCCTCTTTGCTGCTGCTGTCCAGGTAGGGTTTGGTTGATTTGTGTTTTTTTTGTTTTATTTGGGTTTGCTGGTCGACGCGAGGATACCCTTGTTTTATGTTTTTTTAATTTTTTTTTTGCTCCGCCGTATCCGAAAGTATCCCGTCCGTATCCCGACCGTATCCTCGCGTATCCCAAACGTATCCGAAATTAAAAAAATTAAAAAAAAAATAGGATACTCTTTTTTCCGTATCTGATACGTATCCAGCCGTATCGGGTGCGTATCCGTATCCGATACGTATCCGATACGCGTACGGGGACCATTTCCGCGTATCCGTGCTTCATAGCTCTGGACATTTATTCCGCCTTTATTGAGATCTCTTTGTTATTGATTTCATTCTATTGAAGCTAGAAATCATTCTAGGAACTGTGGAGCTGCTATTATATTTAAATAATGCACTTTCTGACTGTATTTCGGGTTTTTTGTATGCTTCTATATTTACTTTATGATTTTATTCCTACTTGTGTACCAGGGTGTAGAAATCTCAGAATTATTAGGGCCTCATGCACTAGCTGATGATTGGATTTCCATATTAGAGTTGTCAAATAACTTACTTTGTTCTCCATTTTTTATTTTTCATTTTTCATTTTTTATTTTTTATTTTTTATTTTTCAAAATTTAATGTGGTGAGGACACCTTTAGCTTTTTCATAGTACATGTTTTGTTGCATTTATTACTTGAATCTTTATTTCCTTTTTATACAACTGTCTGTAATCCTTTCTATGACGCCCTATGTTTGTTGAGAATTCATGACATTCGCATTTATTGACTTGCATATTCAACTACAATAATCTTAGAATTACAGATTGTCATCGGTTATGCAACAGTCTATTTTCACTTGCAGATTGTCAATTTGTTGCTATTGCTTGTCTCTCTTTAGCTGCCAAAGTTAAGGAGACCCAAGTGCCCCTTCGCTTAGACTTCCAAGTATGTGATATTGTATTGTTAAATATGCAATGTGGGTGTTTGTGAAAATGTCTCACTGAATGGTTTTTGGGCGCTTTATTGTCATTGATTTATTTCTTTGTGTTGTGATTAGGTGGAAGAATCAAAGTTTGTGATTGAAGCCAAGACAATCCAGAGAATGGAGCTTCTTGGCCCTGGGTGTTGGAAAGTATGGGTTAAACATGTCAAAGTCAATGTGCCTTTTGTTTAGAAACTTATATATGACCTACTTTTTTGGATAGTTTAGAACTTTTTGGACAATTAGAATTTAAGGATAGTTCTTTTTGGATGGTTTTGAATTAAGGTTAGTTTTTGGATGTTTGGAATGTATATATTCATAATTTTTTAATATTCATAATTTATGGATATAGTTTATTTTTTATGCTTGAAATAATATTTTAATGGTTGATTGATATTTTGTGACACTTGTTTGTAATGTTTGTTAGATTATACAAAACAGGTCAAAATAGAACCTGCTAAATTAAAAAAAAAAAAAATAATGCACATTTTACGGCAAGTAAATTAGGCCATTATATGACATATTCCACAGCATTCTACGAACGTCATGGTATGTTCTACTTATCTACGGCAGACTGAACAAGTCGTTATATTACATATTTTACGGCGCGCAATTAGTGTTGTTATTTGTCCCACCAATTAACGGCGTGCAAAAGTAGTCGTAAAAAAAGTAAAAACGACGCGCAAGATCTGTTGTTAAATAGTTTTTAACGGCATACTTTGGCATGTCGTTGAAAGTAAATGACTTTCCACAACTAGTCATAATATGACGTGCCGCTGCACGTCGTAGAAGGGTTTTTACGACATGCATTGCATGCCGTAAAAATCTTTTTTTGTTGTAGTGTTGATTGGGAAATGTCTATTTTCAAAATATACAACTAAACATATTTTCAAGATTTAATAATAAAAAAAGGTTTCTATTCATATTTTGACTTCAAATTTATAGCAACAAATGGAATAAATTATATTTTAACTCAATAATTTTATATTTAATTACATTTGATCTCATCATTATTTGCACCGCACTAGCATACACTAGTTAAGCAATAAGTGAGATTTAATTGAGTAGTAAATCAAGCCAAATGATGTGGTGTCTTATTGAGTACTAAGTTTAGTCTAATAATTTTTTACATTTTGTTTCACAATTTAAAAGTCATATTTCTAATTTATTACTTATTAGTCATTGTTACTTTGCTTATAATTTGTTCTCATTCTACTTACCAATCAATAGTAACATGGTCTTATTGAGTAGTACTTATGTTTGATTGAGTTGTAAGTAAGTTTGATGGATCAGCAAGTACAGTATCAACAAGTAGTAAGTAGAGTCTCATTAAATAATAAGTAAGATTTAATTTCGTAGTATGTAAAGTCTAATGAAATAGGAAGTAGAGCCTCATTAAGTAGTAAGTGAGATTTAATTAAGTAGTAAGTTAAGTCCAATCATTAACTAATAAGTGAGATTTAATTGAGTAGTAAATCAAGTCAAATGAAGTGATATCTTATTGAATTATAAATTAAGTCTAATAAAATTTTACATTTTCACATTTTGTTTAAAGTCATATTTCTTGTTTAATAATTTATAAACTCACTTACCACTTGTTATGAATAAACTTAGATTAGTCTGGAATTCAGACTTATCTACCTAAATTTTTTTTGGTGGGTGATTATGTAGTGAAAATTAAATTTGTATAATGTAAAATTCATATGTAAAATAAATTTGAATTACAAAATGATAGTTTTGAATAATTTCTTATTGGTTAAGTATGAGTTCATAGTATTACTGATAAACTTACTATTTAAAAGTACATAAAATACAACTTAACAATATTACCTACTAATCAAGCTATCTTACGTCTCGAAAATTGTGTCATCTTTTTAATTTTAAATACAAACAACTAATAACACACCATATTTAATTACCTCCCCTCCACACTTTCTCTCTTTGTAAGTTGTAGAAAGTAAAATATGGCATCTGAATTATAATTAATTAAAATTTGTTAGTAATTTTCAAATTTTATAAATAGTCATTGTAAAGAAAAAAAACAAGTTTTAATATGGTATTTAAAAATAAATAAAACAAGTAAAAATAAATTGTAAACTAAAAAAAATTAAATTGTAAATTATTTAAACTTATTTTTAAGAATATGAATTTATAAAATAAATTAACAAATAGATTGTGTAATTATAAAAAATAAATTATATAAAAATAAAATAATCTAAATATAAAAATTAATTATATGAATGAATTTATGAGTAAAACTTATAATATAAAAATAATTTATATAAATTAAAAAATATGAAAATAATATTCAAAATGAAAAACTTATCATTCGTTTTAATTTATTAGTAAGTAGAGTCCCATTAACAAGTAAGTAAAGTCTAATTGAGGGGTAACTAATATTTGATTGAGTAATAAGTAAAATATCATTAAATACTTACCATTTATAAGCACGATGTGGGAGCCGAATATCAGTACATGTAGGGAAGCCGAATTCTGATGATAATCAAGATATATATTACATTCGGCTCCGTCTTGTACGATCCCGAAGCTGAATAGACTAATCGGCCATAGAACCAGTTGAACAAAAAGTCGAGTGGGAATTGGCATACGACAGAAGGGGCCGAATGAGCAATCACGCGATGGATTAAGAGTCGGCCCGACCCTAGGGCCCAAAAGCGAATATAGATAGAGGAACATCAATCAAAGAAAGGTATGTGAGAACAGACCCAAGAAACTTAAGACTCAAGCAAACAAGAGACCTATACTAACTTGTCCGTCGGAGTGCTAATTCCGGCACCCCCGACCGGAGTGTTAATCCCTTTTTCATGTGGCGATCAGAGGATCAGGGACGTCCTTCAGGATCCAAGAGTATTTCCAAACCTACTTCTCCACAATTGGTGCCGTCTGTGGGAATACTCAAGCATATTCATGGCGAGCATCACAAAACATCCTCCAATAGTCGCTGACGAAACTACACCAAGAGACGACCTCACTCCAAGAAACATGCTGGGACCGGAGAATATCGCCGTGTGACGTGCCTTGAACTTTGATTCAGTAGCTCAGACCTCACCCTCAACTTCAATGCATGAGACAATGTAGACGATTATGGATCAAGCAAACAAGAGACCTATACTAACTTGTCCGTCAGAGTGCTAATTCCAGCACCCCCGATCGGAGTGTTAATCCCTTTTTTAGGTGGCGATCAGAGGATTAGGGACATCCTTCAGGATCCAAGAGTATTTCCAAACCTACTTCTCCACAAGAGACCAAGGGAACTGGAAAATAGGGAAAGCCTCGAAGACATTGGGAGGATCCCAAGTGAAAAGGCAACCGAAGCCCTGCATCGAGTCAAAATTGATGGAAGTCCTGACAAATTCTTCATAATCAACGCTTCCTTGGATAAAGTTAAAAGGCAGGAGTTGGTATCCTTCTTAATCGGCAATATTGATGTATTTGCATGGTCCCCACACGAGATGCCAGGAGTGGATCCATCAGTGGCCTAATACTGCTTGAACGTTGATCCGAAATGTAAGCCAATTATTCAGAGAAGTCGGCGGTCAGCTGCAGAGCATACTTCGGCCATTGTTGAAGAAGCAGATCGGTTACTTGACGCCGGGGCGATTCGCGAAGTAACCTATCCTACATGGTTATCCAATATTGTGGTCGTAATGAAGAAGAATGGCTCTTGGCGTGTCTGTGTGGATTTCACGAACTTGAACAAAGCTTGTCCCAAAGACTGTTTTCCCCTGTCCAGAATAGACCAACTCGTAGATACAACGGCACATCATCAACGAATGAGCTTCTTGGATGCCTACAGGGGCTATCATCAAATTGCCATGCATCCGGAGGATCAAGAAAAAATCGCATTCCTCACCCCAAGAGGAACCTATTGCTACAAGGTCATGCCTTTTGGGCTAAAGGATGCGGGGCAACTTATCAAAGACTAGTGACTGCCATGTTCAAGGAACAACTCGACCGTACCATGGAAGTATACATCAACGATATGGTGGTCAAATCCATGGAAAAGCACCCCATCTAGCCGATTTGTCAGAGACATTCGGCATCCTTCAAAAGTACAAGATGAAATTGAAAGCTTCTAAGTGTGCATTCGGCATCGGATCCGGCGAATTCCTTGGCTACATCGTTAACCACTGCGGAATCGAAGCCAATCCGAGGCAAATCATGACAATTCTAGAGCTTGGATCCCCTCGTCAGTCAAAGAAGTTCAGAAGCTGATGGGAATGGCCGCCGTGCTCAATAGGTTTATCAACTGTTCCACAGATTGCTGCCGACAATCCTTTCACACACTTCTGTAAGGCAGAGCATTTGATTGGGCCCCCGAGTGCCAGGTTGCTTTGGACGGCTTAAAGTCTTATCTCCGATTAGTACCACTCTTGGCAACCCCTGCAGCAGGCAATCCGCTCATTTTGTATATGGTATTATCCAACCGAGCGATCAGTGTCGTACTGTTAAGGGAAGAACTTGGGGAGCAGCGACCAGTTTACTATGTGAGCAAAGCTATGGCCGACGCCGAAACACATTACCTTCCCTTTGAAAAGCTTATCCTTACTCTCGTCATGGCGGCAAGAAAACTGATGCAGTACTTTCAGGGGCATACCATTGGAGTACCAACGGAATATCCCCTCCGATCAGCGCTCCGCAGCGCGAAAGCGTCGGGGCACGTTCGAAATGGGCTCTTGAACTCGGCCAGTATGATATCCAGTTTCTACCCAGAACTTCCATCAAGGGGCAAGTGCTTGCTGACTTTGTAGCCGAATTCACAGGATACCTCGCCGACTTTAAGTTTGATCAAGTGCAAACTAAGACCAACTGGAGAATGTATGTTGGCGACATCTGGCAGATGTATTGCGACGGGTCATCCAACCAGTGTGGTAGTGGGGCTGGCATAGTAATCATGACCCCCGAAGGGGCAATAATCGAACAGGCTGTCAAATTGGGCTTCGACGCATCAAACAATGAGGCCGAATACGAAGCACTGTTAACCGGCCTGTGAAATGCACTTCACCTCGATGCGTGGCGTCTGCTTGTTTTCTGTGACTCAAAGCTAGTAATCAACCAGTTGAAAGAGGAATATGCAGCCAAAAATGACCGCATGGCAGCCTATATGAAAACGGCGAATTCTTTGCTCGCAAAATTTGATCACCACGAACTAAATCAAATAACTCGGGATCAAAACACGCATGCAGACGCCCTAGCTTGCTTAGCCTCTGCCATCAACTCAGAAATTAAGCGGACAATCGAAGTAAAGTTCATCCCTGAGCTGAGCATTGCCTCTTCAGAATCAATTCAGGTCAACGTTATCAAACCGGGTCCAAGTTGGATGGACCCTATCGCCACATTCCTATCTTCAGAGCAGCTCCTGATGGATAAGAAAGAAGCACACAAACTGCGAAACAAAGCCCTCCAATACTACTTGGATCCGTAGGGGAAACTCTACAAAAAATCTCTCTCCGGGCCGTACTTAGAATGTGTTCACCCGGATAAAGTCAAGGAACCTTTGTTTGAAATACAAGAAGGCAGTTGTGGTGCCCATTCGGGCGGATGTTCTCTGGCCCATCGAGCCGTAACGCAGAGGTACTATTGGCCGACCATGCGAACCGATGCCGAGTGTTATGTCAAGAAATGTAAGCAATGCCAGAAGTTTTCTCCCTTAACTCATTTGCCTACCGAGGAGTTAAACTCTATCACTAGTCCTTGCTTGTTAGCCCAATAAGGGCTTGATATTGTTGGACCATTACCACGGGCCCTAAGCAACAGGCGATTCCTAATTGTTGCGACGGATTATTTCACAAAATGGGTCAAAGCAGAGGCACTAACACATATTCGAGATTCCGACATTAAGCGTTTTGTATGGAAAAACATCATAACAAGATTCGGCATACCATGAGCACTTGTCTCAGACAACGGTACCCAGTTTGATTGTGGCGTGTATCGAGAATTGTGCAACACTTATTGTATCCGGCCCTACTTTTCCTCGCCAGCTTATCCCCAAAGCAATGGTCAAGTAGAGGCCACCAACAAGGTTATTTTGGACGGCATCAAGGAAAGGCTGGAGAAAACTAAAGGCAGATGGGTCGAAGAGTTGCCCAGCGTGCTGTGGGCTCATCGCACTACTCCAAGGCGATCCACTGAGGAAACGTTGTTTGCTCTGTGCTTCGAAACCCAAGCAATCATCCCCCTGAGATCGGCCTCCCAACCTTGAAATCGAAGGTTTTTGACATAGGCAGAAAAATGACATGATAGCCTTGGACTTGACTTTGATTGAAGAACGTCGAGACCGTGCCCTTGCTTCCATGGCACGGTACCAGCAACAGCTCACTAAATCGTATAATCAACGTGTTCAGCTATGCTGTTATACACCAGGAGAATTGGTCCTCAAGAAAGTGCTTCCCGCTGCTAGGAATCCAGCTAACAGAAAATTAGGTCCTAACTAGGACAGCCCTTATCAAATTGACTCAATCGCAGAGACAGAGGCATAGCGGCTCAAAGACATGCATGGAAGAAGCTTGCCTCGTCCGTGGAATTCCACACACTTGCGCAAATTTTATCATTAAGTTAACTTGTACGACACGACAGTTTGTTTTGACTTTACGCCGTGTATATCTTTCTTTTTCCAGTACAATGTTCTCTCTTGCCTAGTGAGTTCTGGTTGTGTGAAAAAACCTCCAAATTCGAAGCAGCCTTCGTGGAAATCATGATTGGCCAACACAAAAAGCCTCCGAATTCGGAGCGCCATTCGTGAATAACACGTTTGGGCCGAATAAGCCTCCAAATTCGGAGCGCCCTTCATGGAAATCACGATTGGCCAATACAAAAAGCCTCCGAATTCGGAGTGCCCTTCGTGAATGACACGTTTGGGCCGAATAAGCCTCCAAATTTGGAGCACCCTTCGTGGAAATCACGATTGGCCAACATAAAAAGCCTCCGAATTCAGAGTGCCTTTCGTGGGAATCACGGTTGGCCAACACAAAAAGCCTCCGAATTCAGAGTGCCCATCGTGAATGACATGTTTAGGCCGAATAAGCCTCCGAATTCAGAGCACCCTTCGTGGAAATCACGATTGGCCAACACAAAAAGCCTCCGAATTCGGAGCGTCCTTTATGAATCACACGTTTGGGCTGAGTAAGCCTCTAAATTTAGAGCGCCCTTCGTGGAAATCACGATTAGCCAACACAAAAAGCCTCCGAATTCAGAGCACCCATCGTGAATGACACGTTTGGACCGAATAAGCCTCTGAATTCAGAGCGCCCTTCATGGAAATCACGATTGGCCAACACAAAAAGCCTCCATATTCATAGCGCCCTTCGTGAATCACACCGTAGACACCTCATTTTTTACCGTCCTCAAGACTTGGATGTCATCGTTTGAACACCCGATGATTGTGCTCGCTCGTGTTCGCTTTGAGTCCCTGAAGGTCTCGGCTAAGCACCTTGCCTTGGAGCCTCTAATCTTGTCTGTTTTGTGCTTGGTTATGGGCCAAGAGCTTGTTGCTTCACTTTTGAAGGAGGGGGTAACCTGTCGGCCATCCCCCTAGCCTGCCGGCCATGACTTGTGCCTGTCGGCCACCAATGGTGGCCGGTCGGCTACATTGATGGCCAGTCGGTCACTGATGATGGCCGACGGCCATTTTTCTCCTTTTTCAAATATTTCTTTGCCAGCTGTTGTTCACTGATGCTCATCTGCATACACGTGTATGGAGGGATGAATACAAGCCTTTAGCTTGATTTTCTATATAAGGGGAGGTCTCTCCCCCATTTTGAGAGGTTAGACAATTTGAAGCAAATTTATCTCTCTCTCTCTCTCTAGAATTCTCTCTATCTCTTCTTGTTTTATGCTTCAAAGTGAGAATTCTCTACATTTCTACACTAAGACCCTTAACCAAATACCTTCATCTTGGAGCTGAGGTTCTTTGAGACTTGGTTTAAGCTTTTAAGAGTGGTTTCAACTCAGAATTATGGCTGTTTAGTGTTGTGCTTCAAAGGTATAAGACTTACCTCATTTAAGCTTTGTTTTAGTTGCTTGCTTTGCCATCTTTTTACATTGTTTTGACCTGGTTTTTCAACCATAAAAAACTCTTTTTTTAAGGTTTCAAAATGGTGGTTTACGTCTTGGTGAGTTAGGGGGTTGTCTCATCTTTTTGCTCTTTGGCTTGTGAAGCTTTTTGTGCCATTTCTTACCACCTTTAAATCAAAATTTTTAGGCCTTTAAACCATTGAAATTTAAAGTTATTTCAGTGGTAAAAAGTATGTTTTGAAGTCCAAAAATGGAGGGTTAGCCTCCCCTCATTGTGTCTTGCTTCCATGCTTAGTTAGCTTCACATATTAGCTTGATTTTGTAGCTTGTGTTAGCTTAGTTCAAGCATGTTTTAGGCTCTATTTTTGCATGTTTCAACTCTGTTTTGGGTTGGTTGGAGCATTTGTTGCTTGTTTTTTGTACTTGTAGTGCAATTGTGCTTACTAGTCTAGCATGCCTAATGGTTTAGCCTATTTTTTTAGCTTGTGTTAGCTTAACCTCAGCATGTTTTAGCTACTATTTTGGCCTACTTTAACTCTATTTTGGGCTGGTTAAGTCCTTCGAGACTTGTGTTGCATGGCTATAGTATAATGGTCTTCACTAGCTCATTGTTTTGAGGCTTTAAGCATGAAGTGTTTAAGTGGCTTGCATGTTATAGCATCATTTTACATATGATTTCGGTGTATATAGCTCTGTCACACTCTCCCTTATTTCACTCTTTCATTGCTTTTGAGAGTTGTTTTTTGAGTCTTGTTTGCAAGCTAACATGTGAGCATATTTTTCTAGCCTTTCATGCTTCAATCTCAGCATGTTTTAGCCACTGTTTTGGCATGTTTTAACTCTGTCCAGAGCTGGTTTCGTCAGTTGAGCTTTGCGTTACATGCTTATAGTGTTGTGATCTTCACTAGCTTAATGCTTTAAGCCCTTAGCATGTCTTGCATGTGTTGCTTGCATGATTTAGTGTCTTTTTGCATGCCATTTTAGCACTGAAATATTTGTAACCTCCCTCAATTCTTCACTTTTTACTTTGTTTTAAAAGTGGCCTTGAGCCCCTTGTTGGCTTGAGTGTGAAATTGAGGCTCTTATGCCTAATGGTTTTAATCCTCTCTTGAGGGTTTCTACTAACCAACAACATGAAGCCTCTTTCATGCTCAAGGTACTTGTGGCTTAAGCCCTCTTTCCAATTAGAGGACTCTCATTTTGGACGTAATCGGTTAAAAGACTAATCGGTAATGTAAAATCTGTAAACAAAACATTACAAGTAAAACTTGAGCAAGATAAGCATGTCGTATTGCATTGCATGTGTTTGGATCGGACGTTAATCCAAATACAAGAAAAATGAGACGTTTCATACTCAAAGTGATGAAACGTGCCACTTTTCTAAGTCACCGACACCCTTGATCATGCATGACAAGGTGATGGTCCTTCGAGTCTTATTTGTGCATTCATTAACCTAGTACAAGCTTGGTTCTTTGGCCATCATGCATTGAAAATGCTTGGCTGATGGCTTGAGAGCCAAGAGCTACACTCCTTTCAGCTTGAGAAATGATAAGGAGTGTAGCAGTACACACATTCCTTGAAAATGCTTTGTTTTGCCTCTATTGCTCTCTGTTGCGGCAAAAGCAGAAGTCCAGAAAATGGGGGTGGCCGATCGGCCACTAAAACTAGCCGACCAGCCAGTTGAGGTGGCCGACAGCCACTTTTTGTAGCTGACCGACCACCAGTGAATTTTTGTGCAAGTGTGTTCCTGTGTTAGAGCAATGGCAATCTGGAAGTTGGTGCAATTTTCCAAAATCAAATTAGGGCAAACAGAGGCATCCAATGGCAAGGCAAGAGCATTTTCGGGAGGAAACAACCGAGCATGCATGCATCCCTCATCCCTTGAGGCCGTTTAAATTGCTTTACTAGTTAGTTAGCATAGCTAATCATTCAATTCGTTTTGTAATATTTTAATTAGCTTAGCATAGCTAGTTATTCAATTGTGTTGTAATAATTAGTTAACTAGAATAGTTAATTATCTTTGTTTTGTAATAATTAGCTTAGCTTAGTGTAACTTAGCTTATTTATTCGGACCCTTCTTCGCGAGGGCGCAATGTTGTAATAAGTGTGTGTGAGTGTGTGCATGTCTTCCAACCCCACGTCTTTCTCCCTTTTATTTAACCACTTTCGATGGTTAGTTTAGGGTCATATTTCGATTAGCATACCTTATGCTTGCATGTTTGCATCATTCATTTGTCTTGCATGCACCGAGGCTCGGCGCATCATTCAAACTGTATTGTCAATTCAATACACTTCCTTGAATACGTGTTTCAAAGCATACTATCAAAGTGTTGCAAATACCATGATTAGGTAGCTGAGCCTATTGCATTATTGCATGTGTTGCATTAGGCATCTTATATAGTTAGGATCATGCATCTTTCTAACTAGTTTTTGTTTTGGCTTGGAGTACTCGGTGAGTTTTATGCTTTAGCATACTTGCATGAGTGTGATTGTCATATTGCCATGTTTCGCATGCTTGCCATGAGGCTATGTGCTTATATGATTAACTGCTTAAATGCTTATGAATGAAGGCTTTGTTGCTTAAATTGGAACAATTTGATGATTGTGAGTTTTAAGCCCACTTTGTGAAGTGGCAAATCATGTTTTAAGCCCACTTGAGGGTGGCAAATTCAAACCATTTTCGAAAGCAAACATAAGTTGAATTCGTTCCAAGTCTTGCGATTTAGTCTATACTTGCTTGTGTGCGTCACATAGTAAAGTTAGCTAATAAACCGGAATAAGAACGCATAATGTATATAAAACAACATATCATGATTAGTAGAGGTCGATCCTTTGATCAGGTGAGCAGGGGCGCTCATTTCATGACCTTCCCCTCTCGTACCCAAGTTCCCGAGCCGAGGCAACTTTGGTGATGACGAACACGTGGCCTTTGGCACGAGTCAGGGTTTCCTAAATTTTCCAAAAATAAAATATTTAGGTTGTGACTCTGTAATTTGGCAAAGCAGTCCAGTTTTGGCATTATTTGATTCAAAATTTCCAAAATGATTTGCCGGATTGGACTCTTTGGTGTTTATCAGTTTCACATTGCACTTTGTGAGATTAGATTCAGAACCGTGACAGGAGTCCGAACTGTAGAACCAATTTGAGCTCTCTGAAAAAGGGCGCGAAAAAAGTCGAGTCCACACACACATTTGGGCCGAATAAGCCTCCGAATTCGGAGCGCCCTTCGTGAATGACACATTTGGGCCGAACAAGCCTCCGAATACAGAGTGCCCTTCGTGGGAATTACAATTGGCCAACACAAAAAGCCTCCAAATTCGGAGCCCCATCTGTGAATGACGCGTTTGGGCCAAATGATCCTCTGAATTCGGAGTTCCTGTCGTGACTATTGCGATTGACAAGCGCAAACGCGATTGACGTAAAGTAGTAGACACAACTTAATCTACAAGCATTGATCGAAATAACATATAGATATTTAGAATAATATGTTTTATTCAATAGATCATGAGTACATGCTTTACATAAAAACGGAACAATGTACATCAAAATTATTCGGCTCCGTCCTCGTCATCAGTCTTCTCGGCATCGAAAGCCTCTAATGGAAAAGTATAACTCTGATACAAGGGTGACGCCGAATCAACGTCCGCAGCCTGGAGAGCCTTGATCCATCAATGCTTAAATCCACGATTTTCGCATCGACAGACTTCCTCGACTAGTTTTTCCTTCGTCTTCTCTATTCTAATTTTTTGACCGTTATGGAAGCCTTTTTCATAGGACCTGGCCTTCGCAGCTTCTATTGCGAACATACTCGCCGTTTCTCGATCGGCAATCGCGTGATCCAGAATTCAATGGTTTACTCTCTCCGCGACAATCGGATTCACTTGACTCGCCAAATAAGTCTCAGAGGTGTTAGCTTTCTTCAGCTCATTTTTGGCCTTCTCCGCATGGGCTTGCAAGCTCTGAATGCGAGCATCGTTTTGCTCTATCTCTCTTCGTGCGGCACGAAGACGCATGCCAATTTCATAGGAGGTATACAAACCCTTTACTACTCCATGAACGCCCTTCCGAAAAACTTCATAATCAGCCCAGCCGACCATGGACTGCTGAACTTCTGGTGAAAAAATCTGTCGAGCAAACTCGACTGCTACATTTGGGTCGCGGCTAATGGAATCCGCTTCCGTCATCGGTTTGTTCCCAACGAAAACCAAAAAACTCAACGGGCGCGGTGTCGCACTGGTTTCTCCTCTCGAGCACTGGAAGTTACCTCGTTGCTGTTTTTCCTTTCTGGGTGACCTACTTCGATGACATGGGGAATGGCGATTCTCATGCTTCCTCGACGTCCTACTCCCCGTGCGCGTAGGCTCACCACCTCGATTCAGCTCTGCGTCCAGTTCCGCCAGTGTTCTACATTTCCCTCTACTGTTAAAGAATAGTCTTCTTGCCATCCACAGTCGTCCACACTGCTTTTTTTCTCTCCCAATTTGTTAGATTTGAACGCAACAATGGCACCTCTCCGTACGCTGCCCCTACCCCATTTATTCATTACGGTGCAGCACTCCCAAGGCGCTCTCATTAATGCTCGCTTTCAAGGCCTTACGTCGATAAGTTCATGTGTCCCAGCCAATCCATGAACCACCGATATTCGGCATTCCAGTTCATTCATTAGCTGGGGCAAGGGCAGATTCGTTAATCTAATCGGCTAAATTTCAAGGCCTTACGCCGATAATTTCATGTGTCCCAGCCAATCCATGAACACTGATATTCGGCGTTCCAATTCATTCATTAGCTAGGGCAAGGGCAGATTCGTTAATGTAATCGGCTAAATTTCAAGGCCTTGCACCAATAAGTTCATGTGCCTCAGCCAATCCATGAACCACCAATATTCGGTGTTCCAGTTCATTCATTAACTGGGGCAAGGGCATATTCATTAATTTATTCGGATAAATTGCAAAGATACGCAGCTATTTAATCGGATGTTTAATTTACTCATCTCATGATCATTCGTTAATCTAATCGGCTAAATTTCAAGGCCTTGCACCAATAAGGTCATATCCCTCAACCAATCCATGAACCACCAATATTCGGCATTCCAGTTCATTCATTAACTGGGGCAAGGGCATATTCATTAATTTATTCGGCTAAATTGTACGCAGCTATTTAATCGGATGTTTAATTTACTCATCTCATGATCTTACATCCTACTAGATTGTTAATGCTATGCAACAGACAGAAAAGCAAAGGAAATTTTCATTAATAAATTGAGTATAGATAGAAGTCATTTTACACATGAAAATTACCCTACATTTAACTTCTAACCGAAGTAAATAAACAAAAATCTACAAAAACTATGCATAGAAGATGCCTAAAAAAAATCAAAATATCACCCTAGTCAATCTTCAGGGTCAGACTCCAGCGGCTCAACGTCCACCTGCTCGTATGGGATCAGCTGCGCCAATGTCACATTAGCAACAGTGAGGGCTTTGAGCCAGCCGTGTTTGAAGCCCCGATTCTCGAACTTGGATACTTCCTCCACGTAGTTCTCCAAGGCGACGTCCTTCACAACTTGGAACGCTTTGTAAAGCTCGGAGTCGGCTATTTCCTTTGCCTTCTTTGACTCTTCCAAATCGACTTCCAGTTTGGCAATCACCTCCTTGGCTAACTTGAGCGCGTCTTCGCTCGCGTTTGCCCTCTCTTTGGCAGCCAACCTGAGTTGGTCGGAACTCTTCACCTTTTCTGCCTCGGTGTCGGCTCTTGCACATTCCTCTGCCGCTTTCGTCGTCTCGAACTTGGCTCTTTGAGAGGCCTCCACGGCCTTGCTCTTTTCATTTTCAATTTTGGCTTTTTGAAAGCCGATTTGTTCAATAGCATCATGTTGACGGCAGCCAATCTCTGCTATCCTGCCTGTCGTCTGCAAAACAAGGAATTAGAGTTAAAAAAATATAGGCAGAAGACTGCAGATAAGGCTCAAGTCATGTACCAATATGGCCGATTGAGCGGCTAACACTATTGACAGCAAATCTGACTCAGCCCGAAAAGTCGCTCTGTCAACCGGTAGGGAAATTGAGGAAACCATGCTCAAGGCCACAGCCGAATCTTTCAGAGCCGACACATCAGAAGCAATCAGCACTTTCTTTATCCTTGGTTGAACGATGAACGGCACAACCGAGTTCAACTCCTCTATGCGCGGTCATTTATCGGTAAGGTTTTCCTCAGGGTCGGCTTTGCGCTCAGCGGGACGCATTTCCCCCCTCTGCTCGGCCTCCTGATCCAACTGTTCGATTATTTGCTACGTCTCAGCCGTTTCAATCTAAGCCGTTTCTTTTACGGTAACAGGCGGAAAAGACTCTGTCACGGCAACAGGAGGAGGTTCAGATCGGTTGGTCTCGGTCGTCCTCCGGGTGACCATCCTTTTGTCATTTTTTCTCCTGGCCAGCTGCGTGAGCAACTCCCCAGCAATGTTCTCAGGATATGCGCCGAGAAAGTCCCCTAAGTCGGTAAAAATATCTTCAAAGAAGACGTCCCCTCGACCTGAAGTGGATGGAGGGTTGGATGGATTAAGGCTGGTTTCTTCAAAAGCCAAGTTTAGAGCCTCGTCAACTTCTTCGACTTCCAAAGTGGACTGATTCGATTGCTCGGCAACTTCTTTGGCTACTTGTTCTTTTGCCTACTCCAAATCAGAAGCTTCCAAACCAATCTGCCTGAGGTTTTTGAAGTTGGGGAAAATAAGGGCCGTGAGCTGCTATTTGCCCCTTGGAATTAGAATGTTGTCTGCGGCCGAAAAGGTTGAGTAAGTCGGCTCGTATCTCAGAAGCATGTGGGCCGCCCTTCCTTGCTTCTGGAGGTTTGGACAGCCAAAGAACTGGAGTGCGGTTTTGATTTCCGCAAGCACAGCGTCGTCAGCCGAAACCAGAACTTTCTTCAAATCGTTGCCTGCATAAATAAAACGATAAGTGCATGGAAGAAAAGCCGGGTAAATATATAACAAATACACATAAGGAACTATACGGCCACCCTGTTCACTTTTTCGTATGGGCACAGGATCTAGGCGATCTTCGCCCTCGCCGAATTCCCAGTTGCCTCAGACAACGATCATGACATCATCAACTCGCTTGCCAGAGCTAGCAAGCATAGTCACCAAATGATGTTCAGTGTCCTTAGCCCTGAGAAAGTATCGCCCCTTCTGGCTAGAAGATTTGGCCAAGGCATAACAATGCCGAATAGCAGGGATACCAAGATTGATCCTAAGGCATCGGTTCAACTCTACAATTCCCATTATGATTCGGTAAAAATTTACATTAGGTTGGGAAGGGATTAGACCCCAGTGGCGAAGGACGGCCCTTAGAAATGGGTGAAGGGGGAAATGGACTCCACCCTCAGCAATCGATAGGAGAGGAAAGATGATTGTACTCTTATCAGTCCTCTCCCTATCAATTGTGTTCTCTGCCACGAGTGACAGGTGGACATCATCAAGAATGGAAAAATGGCGTCGAAAACCAGAAACTCGATCCGCAGAAAGAAGGGCTTTCAAATGTTTGGCCATCCTAGCCAATTTAGGAAGTATGCTAAACTAAAAACAAACAAGGAAATGGGAATCGAAATGGAAGAGAAGAGAACTTACAAGAAACGGAGAAGACAATAAGAAACGGGAGGAAGTTGCAGAGGTCACGAAATGAAAGAGGTATACTGAAAAGCAAACCAGAAACTTTGCATATTCAAAAAAAAAAAAAAAACATACATTCGAAGGGACAACATAGTTTCAAATTGCATTAAATGAAGGAAGCGTATGAAGGGGCAGGAAATTGTAATGATGCCTAAAAAGCGTATGCGTTCTGACACTTACGTTGGAATGAGGTTAACCGCTGAATTTTTTGACTTTTCAAGTTCGAAACCAAGCACGTCGACTAACTAGTGTTAGTAGGATATTTGAGGGGCAATTGTGGAAGCCAAATATCAGTACATGCAGGGAAGCCGAATGCGTCTGATTATAATCAGGATATATATTATATTCGGCTCCGTCCTATACGATCCTGAAGCCGAATAGACTAATCGGCCATAGAACCAGTTGAACAAAAAGTCGAGTGGGAATTGGCATACGACAGAAGGGACCGAATGAGCAATCACGCGATGGATTAAGAGTGGGCCCGACCCTAGAGCCCAAAAGCGAATATAAATAGAGGAACATCAACCAAAGAAAGGTATGTGAGAACAGACCCAAGAAACTTAAGACTCAAGCTAACAAGAGACCTATACTAACTTGTCCGTCGGAGTGCTAATTCCGGCACCCCCGACCGGAGAGTTAATCCCTTTTTTAGGTGGCGATCAGAGGATCAGGGACGTCCTTTAAGATCCAAGAGTATTTCCAAACCTACTTCTCCACACACGATATTTACCATTTGCTTTGATTCTATTTACCACTCGTTGTGACTTTACTTGACACTTAATATTTCATTACATATACAATTTGTGTACACTTATTGTTCATTGGCAATCTACTTGTTACTTCTTGTGATAAGACACAAACAATAAAATAGCTTAGTATTGTGTGACTCAAAATTTATTTAAAGTTTGATTACACAGCGGTAAAGTTTGATTACACAGCGGTAAAGTTTGATCAGTAAATAGTAAGTAATGTTCAATCTTAAACTAAATGGCATGGTTTGATTTAGTTTTTTTTTAATTTGGTCTTAATTTTTTAAATAGGTGAACCATACTTCATGATTTGGCCCGTAATTTTATAGTTACGATTCTAATTTGGAACTAAATTAATCTGTTTATATATATATATATATATATCACCTGATTAGTATCACATTTTTGTCATAAGTTGTTAATCCTATATTTTTGCAAGTATGATTTGGTATAGTAGTTGAATTAGTTCTAAACAATCATCTAAATTATTTTTGTTTGCAAAATGACGACATATTGCTGATGGAGTACGCTTGATAGGTTCTTACTCAATCCAGAGTGGATGCATAAGTTTAATTTCAAACTATAGGGGCCTACCAAGAAGAGTCTGACCATTGTCTATCTTGCTTATGTAAGATGAGAGAGATTGGGGTCCAAAGCCATTTAAATTTCTTAATGCTTAGTCCCTACACCCAAATTTCAATAGGCTTTATGGAGAAAGTTTGGGCTGAATCTACTGAGGAGGGTTGGGCTGGTTTCAAATGCCTAAGGAAACTCAAAGCACTTAACTGGCCCTGAAAAATTGGAACAAAGAAGCTTTTGGAAATGTAGAGTTTAAGCTCAAGCTTCTTGAGGAGGAGCTACACATGCTTGACCTGGCAGTTAAAGAAGGATCACTAACTAGGCAGAATTAGCTAGAAGAAAGGAGGCAAAAAAGGAAGCTTGGAAATTGAGTAAAATGGTGGAATAGATATGGGTGCTAAAATCCATAGCTAATTGGGCATTATAAAGAAAGAAACTGAAGATATAAGGGTTGAAGTCTTACAACATTTTAGAAACCATTTTACTGAAAATTGGTCCAATAAGCTAAGCTTATCTGGTCCTTTTAAATCCATTGAGGGAACTGAGGTTAGTGACACATTAGAAGCTAAATTTACTAAAGCAAAAATAGTAGTAGCAGTAACGAACTGTGAAGGAAGTAGGCACTTGGACCTAATGGATTCAACTTAATGATCTTTCAGAAATGGTGGTTCATAGTCAAGGGTGATGTGATACAATTTATGAAGGAATTCCACCAAAACTCTAAATTGGTCCATAGAATTAATAGTTCTTTTGTGGCTTTGATTTCAAAATTTGATAATCCTTCTTGCCTTAATGACTTCAGGCATATTAGTCTCATAGGCTCTTTGTATAAAATTCTTGCAAAGTTTTATCAAATAGGATGAAGAAAGTAATGCCAAGAATTATTAGTGAATCTCAATCAGCATTCATTAGGGAAAGAAATATTTTGGATGGAGTATTGATTACGAATGAAATAGTTGATGGTTGGAAGAAGAAACAGAAGAAAGGCATTGTATTAAAACTTGATTTTGAGAAAACTTATAATTCAATTAATTGGGATTTCCTCTTCTCTATGCTTTCAAATTTTGGGTTTGGCAATAAATGGATCAATTGGCTTAGAGTGTCAGCCAAAATTTCTATCTTGGTAAATGGATCACCTACATCTGAGTTTAATCCTAAGGGAGGGCAGAGACAAGGTGACCCATTATCACCATTTTTGTTTAATATTGTAGCTGAGGGTCTCAATATTATATTGGTGAGAGCTCTGCAGAGGGCATTGATTAAAAGGATAGTGGTAGGCTCAAATGATGTTAGGATCACCCATGTCCAGTTTGCAGATGACACAATATTATTTTGTGAGGCAGAAGGAGATGAGATTGTTGTTATCAAAAGGATCTTAAGGTGTTTTGAAGTATTATCTAGGCTGAAGATTAATTATCGTAAGAGTGTGGTATGTGGGGTTGGGGTTGATAATGACCTTACTAAAGAGTTTGCTGCCAAATTGAATTGCCTTCACCAAAATTTTCCATTCAAATACTTAAGGCTGTCACTAGAAGCTAGTCCAAGAAAAAGGAGGACATGGCGACCAGTGATTGATAAATGCAAACAAAAGTTGGCTTCTTGGAAGAGGAGGTTCTATCCTTTGCTGGTAGATTGACTTTGATAAAATCTGTGCTATCTAGTTTACCAATTTATTACTTATCTTTGTTTAAGATGCCAGAATGTGTTGCAAAGGAAAGAGACAAAATTCAATCTAGATTCCTATGGGAAGGTGATGAGCTTAGAAGGAAAATTCATCTAGTCAATTGGAAGGAGATTTCACAAAGTAAAAGCTAAGGAGGTTTAGGAGTTAAGAGAATCAAACTTATAAATGATTGTCTTCTTTTGAAGTGGTGGTGGAGGTTTGGGTCTGAAAATGATGCATTGTGGAAGCAGGTGATCTGCAGCAAATACAGTGAGGCTGGAAGGAGATGGTGGCCACTACCTGTGGTTAGTCTCAGGTCTTCTCAAATCTGGAAAGGTATGATGGGTGTTGCCTGGTATAGACCTAAACTGGTTGACTTCTTCAAAAGCAACATAAGTCCAATTATTAGGGATGGGAGGAGAACACATTATTGGATGGACAATTGGATTGGCAATGTTTTTTTGAAAAAGGAATTTCCTAGACTGTATTCTTTATCAATGGACAAAGCTGAATCTGTGAATTTGGTGCTGAGTAGGAGAATTGGGATTAAGGAGGGAAATCTTAGCTTCAGAAGATCCCTATTCCAATGGGAGGTGGAGGAATTGAGGAGGGTGTATGAGATGTTACTCAATGCACCTGCTCTTAGGGAAGAAATGAGTGATAGTTTGAGATGGGATGCAGAGACATCAGGGTTATTCTTTGTTGCCTCAGCATACATGTGGTGTGAGTTGAGTTTTGTAGATAATAGTAAAATAGCAGATTTCATTTGGAAGAATGTCTCTCCTCCCAAGGTTCAGTTCTTTGGTTGGCTAGCTTAGAAAGGAAAGATTAAGACATCTAGCCATCTACAAAGAATTGGAGTTGTCAATGATGATATAGATGTTAATTATTTTTTTTGTAAGGAGGTGGTAGAGAGTGTCAACCATGTGCTACTTTTTTGCCCCTTTATTTGGAAGATTTAGTCCAAAATTTTAAACTAGTGAGGTATACAATGGGTAATGCATGGATCTGTGAATAGCCTTTTAAATTGGTGCATTAGTATTAAGCTCAAAAAACAGGAGAAGATGATCTAGAGAGCACTCCCCCTAGCTGTGCTATGGTCAATTTGGAAGTAGAGAAATGATAGCATCTTCAACAATGCACAAGTGGATCTTGATGGTCTGTGTGAATCCATTAAGGTTGGGATTGCATTATGGGTTAAAACCTCTTGCTCATCCTTTAATTACTCAATGAATGACTTAGTTCATAATCTTTAGCAAGTGAGATTCTGCATAAGGGATGGGACTTGAATTGTCTGGGAGGTTGCTTTTATCCCCTGCATCAGTGGAGGCTACTATACTTGCTTGGTGATGGTTGTTATGCTTTTTGATGGTTTTTCTTTGTTGTTGGTTTCTCACCAACTATGTGGTTATGCTAGCAAATGATTGGGTATCTTCCTTGATACCAACCTAGTTGGGATTGAGATAGTTTACTTTAATGCTTTTTACACATCCTCTTATTTATTGATGTAATTTCATATAAAATGTATGCTTTTTCATCAATAACGTTTTTTTTTTTTTTTTTGCTGATCAAAAAAAAAAATTTCTTAATGGTCAAATAAGTTGTAAGTAATATTTTATGATCATGTTGTGAAAACTGTGGTTCCAAATTGAATTGAACTTCGTTTTATTGGTTCAGTCTGGTTTTGTTATAAGATTTTTATGGTCTAATTTCAAATTTCATGAATCTGTAAGTAGTCATTTGGTCATTTGGTCATTGATCTCTTAAACCAAATCAAACCATGCTCACACCTAATAGGACGACTAACTCTACTTACCATTTGTTTTGAGTCTATTTATTACTAAATATAATAAATCTCATAAGTTTAATAGAATTACACTGATCTTCCTTTTAGTAAAGTTAAAACAATCGCAATTAATGTAGATAGTATATAAATACAAGAAATAAAAAAAGATAAAATATATATTTCAATATTAAAGAAATAACATCATTTTTTATTATTTATACAACTAACAAAATGCTATTAAAAAATAAACTAAATATTATGTAAATTAAATTTTGAAAGAAATCTAATATAATCATGTCAAATTTTATGGACCTCAATCTTTTTTTTAAACCCTAAAAAAGATTAGTGTTTTTTTTTTTTTTTTTTAAACAATTCGATGTAAAACCCAATTGCATTAGAAAGTCCCTAGCTGTTCTCAAAAAAAAAAAAAAAAAAAAAAAAAAATGCCACCACCTGCAAGACCGGTAATTCCCTGGTGACTAAAGTGTGGCGGAATTAGTATTTCACTTTTAGGTATGATACAGAAAAACCATTTTTCTATACTGTAGTCGGACCCTTTCCCAAAAGAGTATTTACCATCTCAGCTCAACTCCCACAATTACCACTATGTCTTACAAAAATCCCTACTACTAACTAGGACTAGTGATAGCATATGATAACAACACATGCGAAAAAATAAGTTAATGAAATAAAATCGAGTTTCGCCTTTGCAACCCAGTTGAGTCAACTCGATCTCATGCATGCTTAAATTAAATAAATAAATAAAAGGTAAATAATCAATAGGTCTTAATAGTTGGATTTAATTTGTTTTATTAAAAATAAATTCTAGTAAAATCGTAGCAGGAAATAATTTTTTTTTGACATTTTTTACATATGTCGCTAACAATTAGTGACTTTTTTATCATGGCTTTTATAAATTGTCTCTAAAACTTACAATTAGTGATATTTTTCTATGACGAATTTTTCAAACTATCGTTGAAAATTAAAAATTAGTGACTTTTGTGGTGATTTTTTTAAATTGTCACTAAAACTTATAATTAATGACATTTTTTGTGACAACATTTTTAAACTATCGGTAAAAATTAATAATTAGGGACTTTTTTAATAGTGTTTGATAAAAAATATCATTAATTCTCACAAGTTCTATTAAATAATAATTTTACATACTAGAACTTATACGTAAGCCCCCATAAAATAATATGCATGGTTAATCATATATATAGCTTATTAATGGTCCCAACACCCTTGCAAAAGGTACCCAAATCTGCCCAAGGATCCCCTGTCCTTAAATATCCATGTTTCCATGTCTCAAATCACTCACAACCATTAGATATATCTTGAGATTCTCAAATCTTGGGATTCTCATATGATCTAATGATTATGAGTGATTTGGGACAGCGGACATAAATATTTGGAGACAGGAAATCCTTACTCCCCAAATCTATAGAATATTGATTAAAAAATCAACTAAAAATCTTGGAGTTTGTATAGAATCGAATTATATTAACAGTAGCGATACAGACCCCCTTCAAACTCCCAACCCCACCACCCCCACACACACGTGGGGGTTGGGGACTGGAAGAGAACAAAAAAAAAATAAAGAATAAAGATTGGGACCCCCTTTCCCCCACCCCCTTTTGACCCCCTTTCTTTTTTGATTGGTCACTTTTTCCTTTTCTTTTTCTTTTTTTTTTCCTTCTCCAATCACCACCCGCCACGTGTGTGTGGGAATGGTGAGGGTTGAAATTTGAGGGGGTCTAAATCACTGCTGAAAAAAAAATGGACCAATCAAAAGCAAAAGGGGTGGGGGAAATGGGGTCTTAAACATTTTTGTTATATTAATTAGATGGAAGGAAAAATTCGTGGGTGCAGATATGGTACCCTGTAGCATGCCACATGGTACCTTCAATCAATCACAAACACCATGGCCTCCTATGATGTCTCCCCATCACCTAACATATAAATGTAACTCCCACTCTCCCAACCAATAAGGGAAGAAAAATATACCATATGACACCTAACTTATCTGTATTCAAAAATTTCTCAAATGAAAGACCTTTATAAGTTGGTGGTCTCGTCGTCAAGACACAATTTAACTAACTTCCTCCCTACTTTTTCTTTTTTCCATTTTTTCCTATACAACCAAACACAATGGACTCGACCCTAAGCTTAGGCTAAAAGCCATCAATGCAATTATGAAAACCAAACAGCATCACACCCCTATTTTCCCTCTCAATTTTTTTACCCAAAACCATTAGGCTCATTTGCTTTCTCACTAAGCCAACATTAATATTGTGGGCTTAACTATTAAACAATAAAATAAAATAAATGAGAGAGAGAACTGAGAATCCACCAACCTACTAATATTTCTCATTTTTACATACCTAACCATCTTTCACATCTACCCCTCCTTTCTTCTTCTTCTTCTTCTTCTTCTTCTTCTTCTACGTTTCAAGGTCCATTGGAGCAAAGGCTTTTCCCATGTGAACAAAGCTCCTCGACTCACAGAGTTTACTTTTCTTCTGGACCTCAACATCTTCACCTTCCGCCTCTTGTACTTCATACTTTGATAGCGAGTGGTATTTGACTTCCTCTCCATGAATTTTGATGAAGAACAGGTACAAACACATGGCACAAATGGTCACCAGAATCAAGTACCAGCTAAATTGGATGTTTACCAGTGATTTGGCACGCTCGAGCGCCTCATGACTCTGGCACCGGACCACTTTGTGGCCTTCTTCCAAGTTCATGAAGCAACCTTTTGGCATGAACTGTGGGGTCCAAAGCATGAAGCCCATGACCATTAGCCAAATACCTTGGAATAGTATGCTAAGAGACCTAACAAAGCTGATCAAGAAACTGTTAGGGTAACCAATACCCATGAGAGTGGTGGTGAGAGAGACAAATATGGCAATCTGGAGGAGCAAGTGGTATTGGCCTTCAACACCTGTGTGGTCAGCCGAGTGGAGGTGGAAGATGAGGAGTTGCTGGCCAAAGGCAAGGGCTCCAAGCAATTGGGTGAGACCATATTGGGCTTTCGGGCAAGTTCGGTCAAGGATGATGGCAAAAGCTGCATAAACAAAGAAAGTCATGGATATTGAGGAATGTTCAAAGTTGTGAAGATGGTTGGAGGGAATGGTGCCATCCGGGTCAAAAGGCTGGTGGCGTTTGGGGCCGATGAAGAGTTCCATAGCTATAGAGATGGAGCAGCCTGCCATGATCAAGGAGAGCTCTAAGTACCTTAACTTTGAGGTGGGAAACCATGGCATGGATTTGTAGTTTGTGTTGAGAGCATGGAGTTTGATATGGTTAAGGAGGTGCCATAAACCGAAGACAAAGAAGCCAAAGCCAGGTGCTACATGTCCCACCAAAGTGCCCATGTTTTTTTGAGGACTTTATTCTCCTGGTTTGTTTTGTCCACAGAGCGAGAGAGAAAGATGACCACAAGGATATATATAAGAGGAGAGAGGATTGTGGTGAAGGAGGATGGGGAAAAGGATGGAGTTGTTGAAGGACTAGAGGCTTCCATGAGGGGTTTGAATTTTGTAGATTTTGAAGGGGTTACTTGTTTGGTGGTTTCAAGTTCTAGAATGAAAGAGGGCCCAAGCTCCATCAATTAGACTTGTCAAATGGCTAAATTGTCCCCGATTTTAGTGTTACGGCTGTCCTAAAATTCATTTGTTATTACTATATTTGTCTAATTATTTGATAGTGTGAAACACAAATGAAGAAAGCCTGGCACTACAGTCGAATTCATGCTCTGCTTCTAGGCATTTATAAATAGGTAAACTACCAACAGGTCTTAATAATTGGATTTATTTCCCTTCAAGTTCTATTTAAAATAAGTCACAATAAAGTCATCGCTAAAAATATTTTTTTTAATGATTTTTTGCATGTCTCTAAAAATTGACAATTAGCAACTTTTTTTGTCGCAGTTGTTTTAAATTGTTGCTAAAACATACAATTAATAACATTTTCTTGTGACAAAATTTTTAAACTGTCGCTGAAAATTAACAATTAGTGACATTTTTTTAATAGTGTTTGATGAAACATGTCATTAATTATCATAAAATCTATTGAACAATAAGTACACCTATTATAACTTATACGCAAGTCCCCTTTATAAATAGAGTTTTTTCAATCCAAATATTTATCATTTGTGAATGTATTCCATATCATAAATTTTCTTTGAACAATTTTACGGATGCAAAATATGTTACAAAAATTTTGACACAAAACTCATGTGCATATCAAACCCACACTCATGTGAGTGATCAGTAAAAATTTTAATTAAATATTTAGAATCGCTAACATTTTTATTTCCTTATGATCCATGTATAACTATCCATCCATCTCACACATTTTTTATTTCCTTATGTTGCATGTATAACTGTCCATCTGTCTCCCACTTTTAGTGGTGTTTATTTTGGGGTCCAATCTTGGTTGATGTGTTTCCATAAAATGGATTGACTTTGTTGCTCAATGTTGTAATGTTTGTAGTCTGATCAAATAACAATTAAAATCGATTAAAACTAAATTAAAATCGATTAACATACTTAATTTGAATTGGTATCCCTACTTGAGTTTGAGGAGATGTTAAATATTGTAACTATATATTCTATCTATCATACATATCATATTATATTTATTACCATATTTAAGATTACCATACTTAAGTTTCTCTCCTCCTATATAAAGGAGTCTTATATACATTGTTACATAATTATTCAATATAATATTGAATATAGATTTAATATTTTTTTTCTCTCTTAGATATATTGTAACAGTGGCTATTCAAATCGACTTACAAATTATTTTTTAATTTTATTGATTTTTTTAAATAGGATTTCTAATACCCAATTGCATATGCAATTAATTGTCCAAAGTAAAGGGCTCTTTTGTCATTTGATATATGTATAACCACTTTTTTTTAATAATTATCCACATGTATGAGGATAATTGTTCCTATCAAGCTTACCTATAACGATACTGCCCTGACTGCGACCGCGACCGAGGAAGTTTCTAAATAAAAAGTACTAGGCTTCACGACAAGATTTTGAGGAAATCCTTTACGAAAGTCTTACGAAATATAGTGGGGTAGATATTATTATGTGAAAAAGAATAGGTATGTTTTCATAAATCACAAAGTAATTATGTTAAATATGAAAATTTAACATTTAATACATGACATAATGGATTTAAAAAAGTTTATATATCTTAATCTTAAAAATAGTAAAATTGAAGCCATATAAATATTAATGCTGTATTTGGTTGGAGGATTTGGGGAGGGATTTAGAAAGGGAAAGGGAAAATGTGTGTGAAACTATGTGAAATTTAGGCATATTTTATTCTCATTTCACCTACCTTTTCCATTTTCCTTTCCAAATCCCTCTACAAATCCCTCATCCAAACACAGCATAAATATTCTAATGGATGTGAGTAAAGAAATTTTAAATACTTACAGAAATTATAATATTATGATTACTGAATATCCAGAGAATTAAAATAAATAAAAGAAATTCTCCTAAAAACCCAAAAACATAAGTTTTATTAAAAAATTAGGAATTTCTGAAAGTTTTAATAAAAACTTAGAAACTTGTTTTATGGTGAGTGAACAAAATGTAACAATTGTAATAGATGAAAAATATTTAGTACTTTTGAACCAAAAAATCCTTTCAAATGACTAATTTCGGATGATATCCAAAAATGTTTAAATCAGTATATAGATATTCATGAAAAAGAAAAAGCATTTAAAAATTTAATAAGCGATTATTGATAACATAGTTAAAAAAAAATTAAAAAAAACAACTCTATCAATTAAAAAGAAAGGCAAAAATATCTACAATAAATAAAGCATTTGGAGATTTCTATTTTAGAGAAAATTCAAATTTTATGAATATCTTTAGAGTTCAAAAAGAAAAATCTTCTAAGAAATAATTAAATTAAGAAGAAAATTACCATTAAAAACTCATATAAAATATGACTATTCCTAAAGCTACAAAAAAATGAGTCTATAGAGTATAGGGGGTTTTTTTTTAAGGTCCAGTATTATGATTTTATAGCATAAAGGACACTCAATATTTTTATAATGTCTAAGGTCCCTCAAAATCAATCCAGAGAAAATTCGATCCAGAGAAAATTCAACCAGAGAAAATTTAATCCAGAGAAAATTCAACCAGAGAAAATTTAATCTAGAGAAAATTCAACCAGAGAAAATTCAATCCAATGAAATTCTTTGGTCCAAACCCAGAGAAAATTCAATTTAATCCAGAGAATTTCTCTAGACCAACCCAGAGAAAATTCAGTTCAAAAACTAGAGAATTTCTCTGGTTTCAACCCAGAGAAAATTCAGTTCAAAAACCAGAGAATTTCTCTTGTTTCAACCCAGAGAAAATTCAGTTTTCTTTTACCTAGAGACTGTAAATTTGATCTTGAAGTTTCAATTCTGTGCATGAATGTAAAATAAACGGTATTTTTCTTCAGGTAGTAACTCTATGGCACAGACCACCCAAAATCCTCCTTGGCTCCTCAGTGTACTTCGCCCCTGTTGACGTGTGGTCTATAGGCTGTATATTTGCTGAGATGGTTATGCATCAGCCTCTGTTTGCTGGTGAAATCGAGCTTCATCACCTGCATCAAACCTCAATTTGAGAGTGACAGCTTTGGCGAATCGAGAACGGAGAAATGGAATCGCGAGCGATCGAGAGTGCCGGAACAATTTTACAAACTGAACTTTACGATCCCAATCAACGTGATGGTGCAACGATGGTGATGTTGGCGCAGTGTTGATGCGAGCCTGCGACGACACCATTGAAGGTAGAGCTCAATCGGCTGGAGAATGAAGTCAGGGGTGAGGAACAAAAGTTGATCTGGACAGGTCGGAGAATGGAGAAGTTTAGAGAGAGAGAGAAATGAGTTTTGATTTGGTAAGGTCAAATTTCTCTGTGACATGTTTAGGGACCTTAGATATCAAAAAATAATTTTGTGGATCTCTTCCATTACGAAAAATGGGAGAGGGACCCTAGACTAATTTTCTCTAGAATATATTTTAACTAGATTCTGTATACAAGAAGTTATAGACACAGAAGATCTAAATATTTTTGTAAAAGTTATTTTAAGAGGTCAAACTGTAAAATTTTGTGATACTTTATCAAATAATGATAATATAAAAGCTCAATGATTAATGTAGACGAAAGTATCATATTTGTGATAGATAATCTTAAAAGAGAATTTTGTGGCACAACCTTTAGCCAATTAAAATTCAAGAAAAAATAGTATTCACAAATCTTACAAAATACAAATATGTGATATGTTATTTTGAAAATTACGCCTATGAATATAAAAAATAGTTCTGCAAACTAAATTTAAAAGATATTATTCACTGACAAAAATAATCTATAGCTGAGCTTTTCAAATCATGTGATGAACCATCTAAAAAAGAGTTTCAAAGGGGGATTATAATTGAAAGTGTGACAAATTAAAAATTGATATATAAATTGTGACATTTAAATTGCAAGCTTCAATATTTTTTATTTTCCTAATTTACATATAAAAATCTAACTATTTATATTATTTTATATAAAAATATATTATTAATTTTTTCACATCCGTATATAGCACGGTTTACCACTAATTCTATCTAGTACCGGCCTTAGACTAAGGCCACTGAGGCCTGTGCCTTAGGCCCCAAAAATTTGGCCCAAAATAGGGGCC
The DNA here is from genome assembly GCA_036172215.1 of Camellia granthamiana. Classification (NCBI taxonomy): domain Eukaryota; kingdom Viridiplantae; phylum Streptophyta; class Magnoliopsida; order Ericales; family Theaceae; genus Camellia; species Camellia granthamiana. The sequence continues at coordinate 104,880,693 of CM069915.1, read as the reverse complement.
CCAAGTTTAATAAAGTATTATAGTATATTATAAATTTAAATTGGCCCAAATTATTTTTGTTAAGCCAATTCAAAGGGCCCAAAAATATTTTGTTGGACCATATTTATTTATAAGTGTGATTTGGCCCAATTAAAATTAAAATATCTACAAAAAGTGTTGATGGCCCAGAGAGAAGATTAATACATTCAAGCTTTCAATCTCTCTCTCTCTCACAAAGCGACAAAGAAAATGAAGCATACTAAGCATAAGCAGAGCATTGAGCAACAACAGAAATTGATTGAAAATTATCAACGGTGGCGACTCACTCTCTCTTTCACACAGTAAGTCTCCCCTCTCTCTCTCTCTCCCTCTTACTATCAGATTTTAATGGAATAAATAAATTTGTCCTAATTTTTTTCTACCTTCTTTCTTTAGGGAAAATTAACCTAAGGTTCCTCTCTCATTTTTAAGATAAATTACAAATACACCCCCCTAGAGGTTTGATTAAAATACGAATCGCCTGCTTTCTAAAAATTACATTCCACTCTCTGAGGTTTCTAATTTCATAATAAATCGTCCATTTTATTAATAAATCATCAAGTTAATTAATAATCTTTAATGATGTTAGAAATATGTTTCAATTAATAATTTAGGTAATTTTATTATTGTATAGGAGAGCAATTATGAATTTCATTTTTAGTTAATTCTGTTAAATAAAAAATTTTAACAAGGTGGCATTTGTAATTTTCCAAACCACAAGAGACAATCTGTACTTTAAGCAAACCTGAAGAGGTGCATTTCTAATTTACTTCCCATTTTTAATAATGGAAGAGATTCACAGTATTATTTTATGATGTATATGGTCCCTTAACCCCCCGACACCCATATATCACAGAAAAATTTGATCTCCTCAAATCAAACTACCTCTCTCTCTCTTCCTCTCTCTTTGTTATTCTCTCTCTGACGAACTCTACCTCCATCACCGGAGTTCATCGTCATAGTCATCGTCGTTCATCGCCATCGTCATCGTCGTATTCTCCAACTCTCTCTCCTCCATCAAGCGAAGCTCAAAGCATCCTTATCTATGGATGATTTCACCGATTGCTAACAGATCATCACCTCCACCAATAGAAACTCTTTTGCCAAAAGCCCCACTGGAGCTGTTGTTACCATTGCCTCTATTGGTCCCTTGTCCTTCTACAAATACACACATGCTCTAGAATATATATATATATATATATATAAGCTCCATTCTTCATCTCTTCTTTGGAAAGTTCATAATTGATCGACAATTTCGTAACTGAGCATTGGTAGGGTTAGGGCTTTTTTTGATGGCATTGGGTGATCCAAAGGGTTCTCGATGCTCACAATCTTCAGGTGTGGTGTCGAACCATTTGATTGCAATTTTGAGAGGCGAAGAAAGAGATTCTGTGTCATACATGGAAGATTTTCTAGATGAAATTAGTGTTCCTTTGATTACAGAGACCACTACTGAGATTATTATGGTGGTGGAAGCATATCATTTGCCAGAGAAACTTGCAAACTAGAGAAATTTGCAAACCAAAAAATTATGTGCAAACTAGAGAAATTTCAATTTGGAGACCATACTGAGATTATTATGGTGGTGGAAGCATATCATTTACCAAAGAAATTTGCAAACTAGAGAAATTTGCAAACTAGAGAGTAGGAAGTCCAGAGAAATTTGGAGAGAATTTCTCTGGGAAGTTCAGAGAAATTCTCTAGATTGAAATTTCTCCGAATTGATGTGTGAGGGACCTTAGACATTATGAAAATATCGGATGTCCTTTATGCTATAAAATCTTAATACCAAGGACATTAAAAAAAAATCCCCCTTTCTTTATCAGATTTTAGTGGAATAACAAATTTGTCCTAAATTTTTTTTTACCTTCTTTATTTATCAAATTTTAGTGGAATAAATAATTTTTCCTTAATTTTTTTGCCCTAATTTTGTTTCATCAAATTATTTTTTATATTTTCTTTACTATTAGATATGAAATAATTAGTAGATTGTGATTTGTGGATTGAATGGTTTTTTTTTTTTTTTTTTTTTTTTTTTTTGTACTCTAAAATGAATATATTTTGATATTTATTTTAGTATCAATCGTCGATAATGATACCAAATAGGGTATTTTTTTTTATTATTATTATGAATATAGGCCCCTTTTTTAGTTTCGCCTTAAGCCCCTAAGAAGTCAAGGTCGCCCCTGCTTCTATCCTTGTGTCGTAACCTGTTACTACAACTTAGCAATAGAAAGGTCCCTAAATTATTTTATTTCCTATTGTAGACATGCTTCCATTTGGAATCATGTGAACATAAACCAAATATGGATATATATATATATTAATATTAATATATTAATGTTCTATAATGACATGGACCCAGATTTATTCATCTAAATTTTTTGGGGTAAAGTATGGATGAGGTGTGGTTGATTTGCCCCTTTGCACAACAGTCATTGTTATGAGAACAATGAGATCCACTTCGAATCGTATTTCAATGATTCAAACTTTTTCTAAGACACGTTCAGTAAAATATGTCCGTAAAAAATTACGTTGATGGGATATCGGTAACCCTATAAAAAGATCAAATTTGTATTCAGTTTTATAATTAGAAGTACACTTAGCACTTGAATACAAATTTGATATGATTATAGGGCTATTAATATCCGATCAATGTAATATTTTACAGAGATATTTTAATTGACGTGCCTTAAAAAGTGAACGATTCGGATTATTGAGATGAGACCCGAAGTGAGCCCTATTATGCGCACAGTAGTGATTGTTGTGCAAAGGATCAACCATCACCCTCTGTCCATAAAGTATTTTTGTCTAATAGAAATTGAATTGATGTAATGTGAGTCCAAGTATAAAATATCATTTCTGGATAAAATTTATGACACCGTAGCATTATTGATTAGTATTTTGTATTGATGAATGCGGGTAGTGAATGCATTACGCTTCATTCGATAATTGAATTTTGCGATAATAAACAGTGCAGTATGCAAATAGAAGAAGGGAAGTCGTGCTTATGGTCATTGCAAGTTAAGCGGCACTTGTCATTGCAAGCATCCTTGTTAAAATTCCCTTTCATTTGTGAAAGAGTCTCATGCCCAAGCACAGTTATATATAGGTTTAAATAAAGTGAAAAACTGATGGAATAAAGAGTGACCACACCATAATTTGGCGTGACTCACTTCACTTAATCTTCTCTCTCTTGAATTGTAAAGAACCTTCCTACAAGAATATTGAAGCTATCTGTTAGTTAGTTAATGGTTTGAATTCAAACATCTATAGACACATCTTTTAGTGAACCATGGTGACTGTTGCTATATGAAACAAATTCAAATAGTATGCCTATTCCCAAAGGTCACTTATTTGTGTATAAATACATAACAGCAGGATTGGAATGGATTGTATGAACTAGAATATTTCTATTTTCTAACTTCCGGATAATCGATATTCTCGGGTGATAAACACCCTCACGGGCATTTCGATCTTTTGCCATTGTTAAGTCAATCTTACAGTGGTATCAGAGCAGGTTTACACATTATCGCAAATGTCGAAATATAGTCCGAAAGAAAGAAAAGTTTCCGAACTCTTTTTACTGAAAATTCAGAAAATTATTGACCGTCAATCTTCGACATTCGTGAATTCCGTTTGTTTATTTAACCATCACCAACGTGTTGTATTCCCAGAAAACTATCTAAAGAAAATAACTGTTGGTGGTGCTATTGTTCCGAACCTTGCCGAAAGTGAAGCCAAATTATACCGTTGGAAGCAATTTTATAAAATATTTTTCGGTTCAAATTGGGTCTCCAAATTGGCACCATCTTGTTCTTCACAGAATTTAGATCATAGCGGTGAAATTCGTTGTGAAAAATGGTGAAAATTTGATCCACAAAGTTCAAATTTCAGTGTGTGGCCGCCAACTCCTGTCACCGAAGAAGACAACCTGTGCAACAATACTATTGAAGCCTCAATTCAGAAAATTCAAATATTTGGGCCAAAAACTAAACCAATTAAAAGGGGCCCCAAAATAAGACTTACTACTAGGAAATCAATTCCTTTGGGCCTAAAGATTAAAAAGAATTTTATTGGGCTAAACCAAGTTGAGCGCAAAGCAAACCAGACGCAACCAGCCCAGCACGCAGACAAGCCAAGCAGCCCAAAGCCACAAAGCCAGCCCAGCCCAGTGACACAGTCAAGCAGCCCAACGATACGGCCCAGCACGCGCCCAGATCCGCACGTCGACCCAGCGCCCAGCGCACCGCACCCGGACTCGCGTCTGTCTGCTCCGCTTGACCCGTGCGCTGACCTGCGTGTCACGCCGGTTCGGTCTTAGCCGATCCAAACCGGCCCAGCACAGTACTTGGACCGGCAGCAGCCTAATCCAAACGGTTTTTTAGCTTGTTCTCACTCATTTCAAGGCTGTTTTCAGTCATTCAAAAGCCAAAATTTCCAAAAATTTTTAAGAATTTTTCTGTGGGTACTTGTACTACATTTTCAAAAGAAAAAATTCGAGGAGGAGGCTATCCAAGGGTATTACCAAGGAAAACATCCAAAGAAACATTGTGTAAAAGGCATCATTGTGTTCCTTGGGCTCGTAACTATTATTACAATACTCCTAAGCAAAGTATTGGGTTTACAAGGCTATTGGGTTTTCACCATTCTTTTTACCCAAGGCAACAGAACCATTCTATTCCTTCACATCATCTTCATCACAGGGGCCGATTCAACAACTACAAGGCTTATCCTTATTAAGACATGTTGTTGTCTTTAATTTTGCTTCTTTTTTTTTTATTTTAGTATTGTAATATTCACATTTGAATTTTCATAGTAACACATTTTGTTTTTAATATGGCTATTAAAAATAGCATGGATTCTTCAAGAATCGAGATGCTTAATGGAAATAATTTCCGAGCATGGAAACGCCACATTTCTTATCTTCTTACACATGAAAAAACGTTGCATACTTTTTCCACTTCTAAACTAGATAATGATTCTAGTTGGTTCCAAAATAAATGGATAGAAGATGATGCAATGGTAAAGGCAACTATGTTACATAATATGAAAGATAACATTATTCCGTTTTTTGAAGAACATAAAACTGCAAGACAACTAATGGAAGCCCTAGAAAGTAAGTATGCAGCTCGATCGGATACTCAAATTCAATTGCTCTTGGACAAATATAATAACATCGTATGAGTGATAATGATAGTGTTAGTGATCATGTTAATCAAATGGAATTAATTGCTAAAGAATTATCCAACGCTGGTCACTCTTTGTCGAACAAGATGCAAGTAACTACCATACTTAATAGTCTTCCATTGTCTTCGGATCATGTTATCACATCTCTAATTCATAGCGGACAAGAGATTTCAATGGTAACATTGCCTGTACTCTTAGTTTTGGAAGAAGAAAGAATGAAACTGTGACAACCCTCACCACCGTTTACTGATAATACCACTGATTAGTGCTAATCTACGATTAAGCATGTTAATTGACTGATTGACTGAAATTCTGAACGGATTGATTGAGTGTATTAGTTTAATTTCGTGTCTATTTGTTTGACTGCTAAATTATCTGTTCATGTTTTGTGTTTCAAACTGTAAGTTGAAGGCCTTATCGACGGCCGAATCTGAAATTGATTAGTGTTTTATGCTAATTAGAATTAATGTGATTTTATGATATATTTAATTCAAATGTGTTTTGGTATGATTAAATTAGATTAAAATATTGATAAATTATAAGAGTTGGACTTATTTTCACACTTGCCACCTAGTGGACTTATCTAAGCAACCCCTCTCCACTTCATACATGCTGATACAACATTTCTTCAGCCTTTTTCCTTGACAAAACCGACTAGGAAGAGAGAATTAGAGAGAATGAAGTAACTTCAACAAAATTGTCTTGGAGGCTTAGGAAAATTGAAGAATTCTTTGCATATTGAGCTTCTACACTTGAAATTGAGGACCTAAGGTAGGTTATTCATCAGTTAATTTGTGAATCCAAGTTCTTTCTTGCATGGTTCATGGAAGTCTAGTGAGTTAAGTCTAGAATTGGCTTATTGTGTTGAATTATGAGTTAATCCATGCATGCATATACATATTGTGAAGTTTTGAGGTTGTAGTTCATAAATTCCACATGCATGTTCATATCTTGAGCTTAGTCCATGCTTTCATCTTGTTTTTGAGGCAATTGAGCTCATTTGAGCAAGTAATCGAAGCTTTGAATTTGATTGAACACATGCATGTTACATTTGAAGTTGTTCTTGAAGTTTGGTTTGAAATTGGGTTTAATTGACTCACTTTTAGGCCTTGATTTTACAAATTGAGCTTTGAATCATGTTATACTATGAATTTACAAGTGTTTTCCAGAAAATTGGCCCAAAAGGATCGAATTTGATGCCTTAAAACTTGATTTTGAGCTTGAGGTTCAAATCTGGAAATCTCAGATTTTGGACTCCCGCTCGAGCGGGGTAAGTGGCGCTCGAGCGGGAAATTCGTGTATCTAGCACTTTTGTTGTGTTTACAGTCTGTTCGAGCGGGGTTTTGCACGTTCGAGCGAGGACTTGTGTCACACGCTTGAGCGGGTGTCGAACGTCCATCGAGCATGATTTTCACACATCTAGTACTTTTGCAGTCCGCTCGAGCGTGAAAGTTTACGCTTGAGCGGAGACTTTTGTCTGCATGTCCGCTCGAGCGGGGAAACCCACGCTCGAGCGGGACCTCTGTTTTCTGAAAATTCTGAAAATGTTTTTAAAGTGCATATTTGCATCCTCATTCTATTCTAGGCATTCTTAGGCCTAGTTTAAGGCATCTTAATGAGGATATGGATGTAGTACCACACCAAGGCAAATTAGGGATTAAGTTATTATTTTCCCAACTGTGTAGCTTAGTGTGTGTTCACTCTGTAACTGTGTAGGGTTAGCATCCAGAGACGCTCTAGCTTATCTGTAGCCCAGAACTCTGTGAGTAACAATGTTGTAAAGATATGTTCAATTGAGATTATTTTCTGAACAAATGACTATACTGCTTTATGAAATGACACTGTTTACTGAATAAATATTTGTCCTATTTGTGAACTGTATTCGTGGCATCCATAGCAATTTACTATTACTGCTACTGTTACAGAGATCTCTCTCAGTTCCCATGTCTGGAACCACTACTGTTTACTGATATGATGGCCATCAACTGACTGTTCGGTCTGTTAAGACCTACTGTACTGTTTGCTATTGGATGTACCACTTATGACTGCTATGATCGAATAATTGTTATACTGATAAATGACCATTTTCAATACTGAAAGGGCATTCATTCTTAACCTCTTTACGCATATATTATTCACTGGGCTTTAGCTCACTGCTTATATATATATATATAGGTATTCAGGCACCGGACCATTGCTAGAAACGTTAGGCTAAGCTCCCGTTTTGTCAAAGCCAACCACTGTGCCTCACTGAGAGGTTCCAAGTCCTTCAAGCTAGGGCCTTTTGGGGTGTTTTAGATTTTCCCCTTTCTGTATCTGTTTTTGTAGTACTGTATAGACTGTACCTATACTGTACTGTTATGTTAGGGATGTAGTCCCTGACCTGAATATCTGTATATGATGTATGCACATACTATTTTGTTTATGTGAATATGTTATAAAAAGTCTTTTTGCATATAGACTGTCACAGCTCATTGGACATCTTTTAATTACTGTTTTGGCTTCCCCCAGCCCCTCTACTCTGTATTACTATTTTACTGTTAAGCAGGCCTTCGGTAATCTTGGATTACTGGCCAGTTACGGTGCTAAACCCATAGGGGCAGGTTTGGGTCGTGACAGAGTGGTATCAAAGCGCTATTAAACCACGAGTTATACCGCACACACGTGTCCAAATGAGCTATAGGATGTCCTAGGAAGTGATTAGGGCATTGCATGAGCATTGAAAAGTGTGTGTGGCCATGACATGAATATATGTGCTAATGTGTTAATATGTTTAAAGTATGCAACTTCCTATGTTTATTATTACTATGTTGCATATAGTGAAATGGACAATGCAAGGACTACTGATGAAACTGAATCATCTGACGCCAAAATGGCGAGATTAGAAAGAACAGTTGAAATGTTGACTGAGGCCCTAAGACAACAACAACAACAGAGCTAACAGCCCCCACCTCCTCTGGTACAGCCGGAACAGAATGTGAATGATGACATCATTGCTCTAACACAGAAGTTCAGTAAAATGAAACCGCCATCATTTCAAGGAGGCCTTGAACCATTGAAGGCCGAAGCATGGGTGCTAGAAATAGAAAAATTATTTGAAGTCTTTCCGTGTTCTGAAGCACACAAAGTGCTACTGGCTACCTTCACCTTACAAGAAAAGGCCAGAAGGTGGTGGATGCTGGTCCGCGACACCAATACTGTTATGAATTGGGCTCAGTTTAAGGGAGCCTTCTTTGAGAAATACTTCCCACAGTGTGTCAGAGACCGTAAGGTAACCGAGTTTGAACAGTTGAGACAAGGTACCATGTCCGTGGCTGAGTGTGAGTCCAAGTTTACTGAACTCGCCAGATATGCACCGCACATGGTTGATACTGATTACAAAAAGGCCAGGAAGTTTGAAGGCGGCCTTAATATGGAAATACTTGATAGAATTAACGTTTTGAAACTACTGAAGTATGTAGATGTCCTTGACCGAGCAATAATGGCTAAGTCAAACATCGAGGCACTGAAACAAACTGAAGTACCAGCAACTGAATGGCGTGGTAAGAGATAGGGTTTTAAATTTAAGAAAGGCCGGAACAACCCCTTGAACAAAAAGCAAAATACGGGGTCAACAACCAGTCCCAGCCAGGGAAATAGTTCCATACCGCCCTGTTCTGAATATGGTAAGAAACATAAAAGGGTTTGCTATAAAATTTTAGGTGCTTGTTACAGGTGTGGCAAGGTGGGCCACATGGTTAAAGATTGCCCTTCCACTCCTCCAGGCAATAGTAAAGCTCCAGCCAGCGCCGCAGCATCAACTGCTGCACCAAAACCCAACCCTAAAGCCACTGGAAAGAAGCCTATGAGGCACGGCCGTGTGTTCGCACTCGTACCGGGAGACGTACAGAATACCGAGACCGTTGTGTCAGGTATACTCTCAATTTGTGCTCAAAATGCATATGTTCTGATTGATTCGGGGTCTACACATTCATATGTATCGCATGTTTTTTCGCGAAAATTAAATAGACCACTGGAACCTATGAACTATCTGTTAGCTGTATCTTCACCTGTTGGGGGATCCATGACTTGTGCTTATATGTACCCTGCATGTGAGATTATTGTTGGAGATGCACATTTGTATATTGATTTACTTCCATTGAATATTGATCATTTTGATGTGATATTGGGGATAGACTGGTTAACGAAATATCATGCTACCATAGACTGTGTAACAAAACAAGTTGTTTTCTGTCCACCTGGTTTACCTGAATTTGTGTTTAACGGAGTTGGAGTAGTACCTCCCCCATATCTGATTTCATCCATGAAAGCTTTTAAACTGATTAGAAAGGGGTGTAAGGGGTATTTATGTTCTGTATTGACTGTACCTACTGATGATAAAACTAATGTGAACAGTATTCCTATAGTCAGAGAATTCCCAGATGTTTTTCCAGATGATTTGCCAGGGGATTTGATTGATAGGGACATTGAGTTCACCGTTGATGTGATTCCGGGTACACAGCCAATATCTAAAGCTCCTTACAAAATGGCACCGACTGAATTGAAAGAGTTGAAAGTTCAGCTGCAAGAATTCTTAGATAAGAAGTTCATCAGGCCCAGTACTTCACCGTGGGGCGCGCCAGTCTTATTTGTGAAAAAGAAAGATGGCTCACTGAGACTCTGCATTGACTACTGTGAACTGAACAAGGTAACAGTGAAAAATAAATATCCATTGCCTCGCATTGATGACTTATTTGACCAGTTACAAGGTGCCTAAGTGTTCTCCAAAATTGATCTTAGATCTGGATATCACCAGTTGAAAGTCAAGACAGGGGACATCGAAAAGACTGCCTTTCGAACGAGGTACGGACATTACGAATTTTTAGTTATGCCTTTCGGAGTTACCAATGCACCTGCTGCATTTATGGACCTCATGAACACAATTTTCAAACCATTCCTAGATGACTTTATAGTTGTTTTTATAGATGACATTTTAATTTATTCCAAAAGCGCAGAGGAACATGAACGTCATTTGAACATTGCCCTACAGACCCTAAGAGAACAGAAACTTTATGCAAAACTAACTAAATGTGAATTTTGGCTAGACAGTGTGATGTTTTTGGGACATGTGATCAGTAAGGATGGGATTACCGTTGACCCATAGAAAATTGAAGCAGTAGTGAACTGGCCTAGACCGACAAATGTTATCGAAGTCCGAAGTTTTCTAGGCTTAGCCGGGTATTACAGAAGGTTTGTCAAAGATTTTTCCAAAATTGCCCTACCACTGACACAGCTGACTCAGAAGGGGATATCATTTGACTGGACCGATCAGAGGGAATCAGCTTTTCAAGAGTTGAAAACTCGACTAGTGACTGCATCGATTCTCACCTTACCCTCAGGTACGGATGGTTATACTGTATATAGTGATGCTTCTTATAAGGGTTTGGGATGTGTTTTAATGCAGAATGGTAAAGTTATTGCATATGCTTCCCGACAATTGAGACCACATGAAAAGAACTACCCGACCCATGATTTAGAACTTGCTGCAGTAGTGTTTGCACTGAAAATTTGGCGTCACCACCTTTATGGGGCAACATGTGAGGTGTATACCGACCACAAGAGTTTGAAATACTTCTTCACACAGAAAGAACTGAACATGAGACAGCGAAGATGGTTAGAACTAATAAAATATTATGATTTGCAAATTTTGTACTATCCAGGAAAAGCTAACACCGTTGCCGATGCACTGAATCGGAAATCGATTGGAAATTTAGCCTGTTTACTCACCGGGCAGAAAGAATTGCTATGTGACCTTGAAAAACTTGAAATTGAGATTGTTTTGCGTGAACAAGGTGGAACAATAGCCGCTATTTCTGCTCAACCGGCGCTGATTGAAGAGATTAAAGAGAAACAGCAACAAGATGACTTCTTGAGGAAGATCATCGAAGAACGGGAATCCAAACCGAGGCCGGATTTTAAATTTGAAAATAATGTGTTGAAATTTCAGGGAAGATTGTGTGTACTGAGTGATTCTGAACTGAAAAGAAGAATTCTGCAAGAAGGCCACAATTCAAAATTGTCTATCCATCCAGGAAATACGAAAATGTACCAAGACTTGAAACTGAATTTCTGGTGGCCGGGAATGAAGAAGGAAATTGTTGATTTTGTATCGAAATGTCTTCATTGCCAACAAGTTAAAGCCGAACATCAACGACCCGCAGGCTTACTGCAACCCTTACCGATACCAAGTGGAAATGGGAACATATCACTATGGATTTTATTGTTGGTTTACCTCGCTCCAGTAAAGGTATGGATTCAATTTGGGTTATTGTTGATAGACTGACTAAATCTGCTCATTTCTTACCTGTCAAAACAAGTTATAATGCGGACAAATTGACTGTAATCTATATTGATGAGATCGTTAGATTGCATGGAGTGCCTGTGTCCATTGTTTCTGATAGGGACTCGAAGTTTACATCGAGATTTTGGCAAAGCCTACAGACAGCATTGGGTACCGAACTGAGATTGAGTAGTGCTTTCCATCCTCAAACAGATGGCCAGTCAAAAAGAACCATCCAGACTCTGGAGGATTTACTGAGAATGTGTGTTCTTGATTTCCAAGGAAATTGGGAAAGCCATTTACCGTTGGCTAAATTCGCCTACAACAATAGTTTTCACTCGAGTATTGGTATGGCGCCTTTCGAGGCTTTGTATGGCAGAAAATGTCGATCTCCGATTTGCTAGGCAGAAGTTGGAGATAGACCTTTACTTGGGCCCGAAATTGTACATGAGACTACTGAAAAAGTGAAACTGATTCAACAGAGACTGAAAACTGCACAAAGCTGACAGAAAAGTTATGCGAATGTCCGGAGACGAGACCGAGAGTATGAAGTAGGTGATCATGTTTTTGTTAAAGTGACACCGATGAAAGGCCAGACTCGTTTTGGAGTCAAGGGTAAGCTAGCACCGCGATATGTCGGACCGTATGAGATTATTGAAAAAATCAATACGGTGGCGTATCAAGTAGCGCTTCCTCCTGAAATGGAGCATATGCATAATGTCTTCCATATTTCAATGTTGAGGGATTATCTTCGGGATCCCTTTCATGTGATTGAGCCTACCCGTGTAGTGCTAAGTGATGACTACACTTACGAAGAACGGCCTATTCAGATTATGAACAGACGGATCAAGAAGTTGAAGAACAAAGAGATTCCATTAGTGAAAGTTGACTGGCAAAACCATGGTGGCGTGTATGCCACTTGGGAAAGGGAAGACGATATGATCAAGAGATATCGTGAATTGTTCCCACTGAATCCTGTTTTCTTCCAGAATAAAGGTAATTCGAGTTTTGAGGACCAAACTCTTTATAAGGAGGGGAGACTGTGACAACCCTCACCACTGTTTACTGATAATACCACTGATTAGTGCTAATCTATGATTAAGCATATTAATTGACTGATTGACTGAAATTCTGAACGGATTGATTGAGTGTATTAGTTTAATTTCGTGTCTATCTGTTTGACTGCTAAATTATCTGTTCATGTTTTGTGTTTTAAACTGTAAGTTGAAGGCCTTATCGGCGGCCGAATCTGAAATTGATTAGTGTTTTATGCTAATTAGAATTAATGTGATTTTATGATATATTTAATTCAAATGTGTTTTGGTATGATTAAATTAGATTAAATATTGATAAATTATAAGAGTTGGACTTATTTTCACATTTGCCACCTAGTGGACTTATCTAGGCAACCCCTCTCCACTTCATACATGCTGATACAACATTTCTTCAACCCTTTTCCTTGACAAAACCGACTAGGAAGAGAGAATTAGAGAGAATGAAGTAACTTCAACAAAATTGGCTTGGAGGCTTAGGAAAATTGAAGAATTCTTTGCATATTGAGCTTCTACACTTGAAATTGAGGACCTAAGGTAGGTTATTCATCAGTTAATTTGTGAATCCAAGTTCTTTCTTGCATGGTTCATGGAAGTCTAGTGAGTTAAGTCTAGAATTGGCTTATTGTGTTGAATTATGAGTTAATCCATGCATGCATGTACATATTGTGAAGTTTTGAGGTTGTAGTTCATAAATTCCACATGGATGTTCATATCTTGAGCTTAGTCCATGAATTCATCTTGTTTTTGAGGCAATTGAGCTCATTTGAGCAAATAATCGAAGCTTTGAATTTGATTGAACACATGCATGTTACATTTGAAGTTGTTCTTGAAGTTTGGTTTGAAATTGGGTTTAATTGACTCACCTTTGGGCCTTGATTTTACAAATTGAGCTTTGAATCATGTTATACTATGAATTTACAAGTGTTTTCCAGAAAATTGGCCCAAAAGGATCGAATTTGATGCCTTAAAACTTGATTTTGAGCGTGAGGTTCAAATCTGGAAATCCCAAATTTTGGACTCCCGCTCGAGCGGGGTAAGTGGCGCTCGAGCGGGAAATTCGTGTATCCAGCACTTTTGTTGTGTTTACAGTCTGCTCGAGCGGGGTTTTGCACGCTCGAGTGAGGACTTGTGTCACACACTTGAGTGGGTGTCGAGCGTCCATCGAGTGTGATTTTCACACATCCAGTACTTTTGCAGTCCGTTCGAGCGTGAAAGTTTACGCTCGAGCGGAGACTTTTGTTTGCATGTCCGCTCGAGCGGGGAAACCCACGCTCGAGCGAGACCTCTGTTTTCTGAAAATTCTAAAAATGTTTTTAAAGTGCATCTTTGCATTCTCATTCCATTCTAGGCATTCTTAGGCCTAGTTTAAGGCATCTTAATGAGGATATGGATGTAGAACCACACCAAGGCAAATTAGGGATTAAGTTATTATTTTCCCAACCGTGTAGCTTAGTGTGTGTTCACTCTGTAACTGTGTAGGGTTGGCATCCGGAGACGCTCTAGCTTATTTGTAGCCCAGAACTCTGTGAGTAACAATGTTGTAAAGATATGTTCAATTGAGATTATTTTCTGAACAAATGACTGTACTGCTTTATGAAATGACACTGTTTACTCAATGAATGTTTGTCATATTTGTGAACTGTATTCGTGGCATCCATAGCAATTTACTGTTACTGAACTGTTACTGCTACTGTTACAGAGATCTCTGTCGGTTCCCATGTCTGGAACCACTACTGTTTACTGATATGATGGTCATCAACTGACTGTTCGGTCTGTTAAGACCTACTGTACTGTTTGCTATTGGATGTACCACTTATGACTACTATGATCGAATAACTGTTATACTGATAAATGACCGTTTTTAATACTGAAAGGGCATTCATTCTTAACCTCTTTACGCATATGTTATTCACTGGGCTTTAGCTCACTGCTCATATATATATGTAGGTGTTCAGGCACCAGACCGTTGCTAGAAGCGTCAGGCTAAGCTCCCATTTTGTCAAAGCCAACCACTGTGCCTCACTGAGAGGTTCCAAGTCCTTCAAGCTAGGGCTTTTTGGGGTGTTTTAGATTTTTCCCTTTTTGTATCTGTTTTTGTAATACTGTATAGACTGTACCTATACTGTACTGTTATGTTAGGGATGTAGTCCCTGACCTGAATATCTGTATATGATATATGTACATACTGTTTTGTTTATGTGAATATGTTATAAAAAGTCTTTTTGCATACAGACTGTCACAGCTCATTGGACATCTTTTAATTACTGTTTTGGCTGCCCCCAGCCCCTGTACTCTGTATTACTGTTTTGCTGTTAAGCAGGCCTTCGGTAATCTCGGATTACTGGCCAGTTACGATGCTAAACCCATAGGGGCGGGTTTGGGTCATGACAGAAACGCAAGCGTAAAGAAGGATTGTCTTCTAACTTGTTGATGGCACAATCTTCACCACAACCACAGAATAATACCCACACACCATTTAACAAGAAAAAGACGACTTCTTTCAAAAAAAAATGAAAAAAGGGATTTCAGAAAGGATGGAAGAAACCGCAAGAATGGCAAAAACAACAACATCACAAGCATCAAATAGGCCCATGTTACAAGTGCAGTCAAAAAGGTCATATCAAAGCCAATTGTCCTCAGAAGAAGCAGAAAAAGGATCATAACCCTGTTGCCATGACAATTTCTGAAGCAATGGAGCTTGAACCTTTATCAAATTCATGGTGAATTGATTCTACTGCAACTAGACATATTGTGCAAAATAAAGACATGTTCATGGTGTTTACTGAAAAGAAGGTTGGTGAACACAGAATCTACCTGGGCAACAACTCCTATAGTGATGTTTTGGGCATCGGCAATTGCCAATTCTCTATTAATGGAACTTCTACTGTGCTTCATGATGTGCTTTATCTACCCAGCATTCGGCAAAATTTAATTTCAGTTCCGGTGTTAACTCAAAAAGGTTTTAAGGTTAATTTTAGGTTTAACACAGTATTGATTAAGAAAGGGAATGTATTAGTGAAAGGTATAAGAGTGAATGATATGTACTCTCTTCCCATTGATAATAATAAAGTATGTATTTCTGATTATTTGTCTGTTTCTATAAGTAATAGTTCTTATTTATGGCATTTAAGGTTATGTCACATTAATAAAAATAAAATGTCTCGAATGTTTAAAAGTGGCTTATTGCCTAAAGTATGTTCCGATGATTTTGATATATGTGAACCATGTATCAAAGGCAAAATGACTAGCAAGCCATTTTTTAAACATCGGAAATCATCGGAATCACTCGAAATAATTCATTCGGACATTTGTGGCCCTTTAAGAACTAAAACTCATCGAGGCATAGAATACTTCATTACTTTCACTGATGATTATTCAAGATATGGACATATCTACCTTCTTAAACACAAATCAGAAGCAATTGACAAGTTTAAGGAATATAAATTAGAGGTAGAAAAGCAACTTGGTCGGTCCATTAAACACTTGAATAATGATAGATGTGGTGAATATGAAGCTATGGAATCTTTTTGCAAGAACAATGGTATAAAACATTTGTTTACAATGCCATACACACCACAACAAAATGGGGTCGCAGAAAGACGAAATCATACTCTCATGGAAATGACAAGGTCTATGATTGCTCATGCTGATCTTCCTATTCATTTTTTGGGGGAAGCCTTGTCCACCGCTGCGTACATATTAAATAGAGTCAAAACAAAAGCCAAACCTCTAACTCCTTACGAATACTGGCATGGTACTAAACCTAATATTCACAATCTCAAAGTTTGGGGATGTAAAGCACATGTACTTATTCCCAAACCTTTAAGAGATAAATTGGGAAGTAAAACCTGGGAATGCAAGTTTATTGGTTATGTTGAAAATGGGAGTAGTTATCGTTTTTATCATCCAGAACGGGGATTAATAGAAAGTAGAGATGCTATTTTTCTTAAATCCACTGATCTTGTTACTCCTCTTGAACAAATTGAATTGCTCTCCGAAGTATCTCAGGATTCTTCTATTCCTTCTTTGTCACACGATCCATGTATTCTCCCAAAACCATCTAAAAGTGGGAGGAAACGCAAATTACATGACGATGTTTTACCTGCTTCGAATCATGAGATAAGTGGGAGTAAGAGAGCAAGACGTTCATCGACGTTTTTGAAAGATCATTATGTTTTCAAGTTGAAGAACTTAATAACTTAGTAAATGATCCTACTAGTTATAATGAAGCAATGAGTAGCAATGATGCTACACAATGGCTTGAGGCAATGAATGAAGAACTTGACTCGATCAAGAAAAATGATGTTTGGGAATTAACTGATCTCCCAAATGGAAGAAAAGCCATTGGTTGCAAATGGGTTCTTAGAAAGAAATTCAAAATAGATGGAAGTTTGGAAAAATACAAGGCCAGGTTAGTAGCCAAGGGTTTCACTCAACAACCTGGAATAGACTTCGTAGATACATATTCTCCTGTTGCAACATTTGTCTCAATAAGGATTCTAATGGCGGTAGTAGCCAGAATGGATTTGGAATTGCATCAATTAGATGTTAAAATAGCTTTTCTCAATGGAGAATTAAAAGAGAAAATTTATCTGATGCAACCTGATGGTTTCCAAAACCAAGGCAATGAGGATAAAGTCTACAAGTTGAAGAAATCTCTATATGGACTTAAACAATCTTCAAGACAATGGTACTTGAAATTCTACCAAGCCATTTTAGAAATGGGCTATGTTGTGAGTCCATTAGATCACTGTGTTTATATCTGGAAAAATGATGATAAGTTATCAATATTGTCTTTATACGTAGATGACATATTGTTAGCAGGAAATTGTTCAGATATGATTATAAAAACCAAAACTTTCTTGACATCTAGATTTGAAATGAAAGACATGGGTCTTGCAACCTATGTTCTAGGAATTAGAATTTCAAGAGATAGAAATTCAAAATTATTATATCTAGATCAAGAGAAATATCTAAACAAAGTGCTCAAAAGATTTAATATGGAAAACTGTAATTCTTTAAGCACGCCTATTTGCAAGAGACAAAGTCTTAGTAAAAGTATGAGTTCTCAAACTAAGTCTGACGTTGAGGAAATGAGAAATGTCCCGTATGCTCAGGCAGTAGGCAGCCTAATGTATGCTATGACAAGTACTAGACCTAACATTTGTCATGCAGTCGGATTAGTAAGTCGATTTCAATCCAATCAAGGTAAGGAACATTGGCAAGTAGTCAAAAGAATATTCAGATATTTAAAAGGCACTAAAAATATGAAGTTATGTTTTGGTTTGTGTGATCTAGACATAAAAGGATACACTGACGCGGATTTTGCAGGAGATGATAGAAAATCTACTAGTGGTCATGTGTTCTTGTTTGGTCGAACAGCAGTTTCTTGGTTAAGTAAGAAACAGAGTTGTGTTGCAAAGTACACTATGGAAGCTAAATACATAGCTTGCAGCACAGCCGTTAGTAACGCGGTCTGGATAAAACGATTTATTGACAGTTTACAATTAGGTATACCTATCAGACCGATCAATATGTTTTGTGACAATCAGTCCGCCATCTCATTAATAAAAAGTGGAGCAAATAGCTCTAAGGGAAAACATATTGATGTAAGTTACCACTATATTCAAGACATAGTGGAGAGAGGTGAAATTAAAGTCAATTATATACCCTCAGAAGAGATGGTAGCTGACCCTATGACCAAAGGGTTGTCTCTGGAAAAATTCAGAGAACATGTAGCTAATATGCGATTGAAAAATGCCTAGCTAAGTGGTTTAGCTACTTATATAAGAGCATAGTCAGATGACTCTGGGGACGCCTAGATAACCGATGTTTTACGACTTTATCTTGCATGGAAACATGTGTTTGGTCAGGTAACAAAATAGAGGAACTGACAAGGTACGGATATCATAGTTAGCATGAGATGTAAAGTCCATAATATGCAATGTGCTACTAGATGATATTGTCTGCTTGATCAGCAAAAAGTCATTGATAAGGTGTGTTAAGGAAAACCTTCAGGAATGGGTCGTAAAGGAAGTACTTAACAATAATTTCAGTACAGGTCGACACATGAAAAATGTTTACGGCTGAAGTCGTCAATGGTGATTGGATATGGACTATGAACCCAGCACTGAAAATTGATGCCTTCACTTGAAATATAGTGAATTGAAGTCATCTGGAGTGTGTTGTCAGTGGAAGAACACATTCGTACGGGTGCGGTCAGATTGGTGGCAAAAACGTGCGCACGTATGGCCAAGTCACGATCAGACATCGATCTATGAGATAATTTCATAGATGAAAGTTGGAATGAGGCAAAATTTTGGTACCAAGGTAAAAAATGCTCAACTCAAGTTTACCATCTTATTATGGTGTGTTCAAGTGGGAGATGATGGAATAAAGAGTGACCACACCATAATTTGGTGTGACTCACTTCACTTAATCTTCTCTCTCTTGAATTGTAAAGAACCTTCCCGCAAGAATATTGAAGCTATCTGTTAGTTAGTTAACGGTTTGAATTCAAACATCTATAGACACATCTTTTAGCGAACTATGGTGATTGTTGCTATATGAAACAATTTCAAATAGTATGCCTATTCCCAAAGGTCACTTATTTGTGTATAAATACATAACAGCAGGATTGGAATGGATTGTATGAACTATAAAATTTCTATTTTCTAACTTCCGGATAATCAATATTCTCGCGTGATAAACACCCTCATAGGCATTTCGATCTTTTGCCATTGTTAAGTTGATCTTACAAAAACTACCATATCAAACAAAGATACAATTCTGTGTTATGTCTCTTTTTCTCTTTCTTTTTTTTTTTTTAATATGTATTTTGGAAAGCAGATTAAAAGTTAATTTTTTAACTTTTTAAAACTTTTTTTAAAAAAAAATATTTTAAAAAAAAGTAAATAAATGATATAACCCAAAAGAGATTAAAAGCCAAAAGGCTGCTTTTAATCTCATTTCCAAAAGAGGCATGTCTGAGTTTAGTAAGTGGGTGTTTGAGGTTTGTTTTTTTCTTTTAATTTGATTTTTTTTCTTTTAGTGAATTTTTTAAAATAAAATACTCAAAAAGTTATAATTTTTTATATTCTACTTTACTGGATGAAAAAAAAAAAGAAAAGAAAAGAAAAGAAAAGAGAGTTAAAAATTGAAAATAAAAGTCGAGAAAAAATAGCATATTTTGATTTTTTTCAATTACTTTTTTAAAAAATTAATTTTTTTCTATTTTTTGAATTTGTCTACACAAAATGGATAGAAAAAGTTTAAAAAAAACAAATTGTAATAATTTTTTTTAAAAAAAAGTCACCAAAGACAAAATTAAAAGAAAAATGTGACTTATTTTAGAGATCCCAAACAACCTACAAGTCATCATCTCAAGTTCCTTCTGCATTTGGGTTATGAAATGATGAATTTATGCTTGTTAAATTACTCTAATTTCTTTCTCTATCCGGCATGTGTCTCATTGCGTAAACAGTAAAATGGAGAAATGGCTTTTCAATTATTTGATGGGACAATATATTATATTATTTGACAAAATCTGAGAGGGTAATTTATATGAAAATTGGGCCGAGCTGGATAATGGGCCGTTATGGGCTGCTATGCAAAGTACTAAGTAAATATGGCCGTAAAGTTACTCCGGTCTTGAAGGGCCTTTGAAGTTAGGCCGGGCCCAAAGCCCAGAAGTTAGTCTGGTCCAAAAGAGGTCTTAAGTTACTCCGGTCCCAAAGAGGTTAGCTCGGTCACCATACTAGAACTTATACCGGTTATGGCGCAGTATGGTTAGCTCGGTCTAAAACCTTACTGAAGGTTAGCTCAGTTTAGACTTACCACGGTTTGTGCAGAAGGAACTGAGGTAAGAGCATTGAAGGAAGAACCGAACTAAAAGATAGTTCGCTCTACTCCGTGGCTCGGCATGGCCATGGTTACTTCGGTCGTATGGTAGTTTGGCCGTATTAGGACCATCTCACCTGGTTTAAGCAGTGAGGGGGGTGTTGAAGGATAAGCATTATCTTTCAGGAGTATGAATCCTTGGAGGACTCTACATGGAGTAAAAGTCCTACTAGGATTGTACCACATGGAACCTATAAAAGCTCACAAACATCACCTATGGAGAGGTAACGTAATTTTGATTCTCGAATATACAGAGCTTTTGTCTATTTGTCTAGTTTGCTGACTTAGGCATCGGAGAGGTTTCCGGCACACACCCGCCGGCTAGCTCACGTTTGTATTTTCAGGTAGTCAAACGACGTCGTACGGAGGAGCGCAGACTTGATCAACAGGATTATACGAGAAGGTTTATTTCTTTCCCGTACAATTGGCGCCGTCTGTGGGAATTCAGACAAGAACAAAACCTCTTGATCAAGCTTTTCCTCTTAAGAATCAATGGTGCACAACGAAGATTTACCACAGTCCGCCATCGACGGACAAACACCAGAAGGGGGTGCGAGGCGCGAAGGTCTACCTCTCATCCCTCCTATGGCGGATTTGGAGCCACAACGACAGAATCCCAGGAGGGATAAAAGGGAAAGAAGGCGAACTAACAGCCCTCGTCACTCTCGTTCACAGAGTCCAGAGAGACAAAGGTGGAGGACTGACCCTCAAGCCTTGGAAGATCGCGTCAAGGAGCAGGACGAGTTGAGACGACGAATGGCGGCGGACATGGAATCTCTAAAGCGCCAGATGAAGGGAAAACAAGTGGCGACAGGAGAGGGGCGCATAAGCAAGACACCCCCTCGCCACTCGGAAGATCGTGGTAGGAATACCTCACCCTCGCAAGCAGAGAGTAAAAGCCTCAGGATAGGCGATACTCAATCCAGGTCTTCCAGAACTCGTCACTCCAGGTCTGAGAGGACGAGATTTGAGAGGTCATACACAGAAGGGAGCACTTATTGGCCTTCACATACGCACCAAACAAGATCCAGACAGACAGAGTTGCCCAAATCATCCGACCTACAAACCGTGCTAGAGGAGAAGGCACGATGGAAGGAGGATGCCAGGGCACGCGATCCACACAGAGTGTCTGCCTTACAGCGGTTGGCTCCTCGATCGCATGGAAGCGTCGAGGTTGGAATTCCAATACCGCGCCTTACCTACGAACCGACGGACAAAGCATTAGCAAGGCTGCAGACTTCGCTGTTTGTTCCAGCAATTGAGAACGCCCCCTTACCTTCAGGCTTCCTTCAGCCCAAATTCACTACATATGAGGGAAAGACGGACCCCTATTCGCACCTGAGCCACTTTCGCCAGGTCATGGCTATGTACCGGCGAAACGAGGCTTTGATGTGCATCCTCTTCCCATCTAGCCTTGGCGACCTAGGCTTGACTTGGTTCGAAAAACTTCCTGAAGGTAGCATAGCCTCCTGGACGCAATTGGCGGAAGCATTTGTAACCAGGTTCAAAACAAACACTAAAACCCTGGTGGAGATCGACCAACTACTCTCCATCGACATGGGCGACAAGGAGACCTTAAGATCCTACAATAGTCGCTACTGGGAGACCTTCAACCAGATTGGGGACTGCCCTACCAATCTCGCCATTGCACAGTACAAAAGAGGCCTTCCAGTCGGCAACAGACTAAGGGACTCAATCACCATGACACCGCCCCTTACCATGGAAGCCTTGATGGAGAGAGTGCATCAGCACATCAGGGTGGAAGAGGATGGCGCACGCGCCAAAACAAAATCTGGCACGACCGCAGTACCAGAGAAGAAGGCCTCGGCAAAGGTCAACGCGGTAGACCGCCCGAACAGAAACGGATGAGGCAGGAGAGACAACGGAGAGGACCAGGATAAAAGATGGTTAAGAGTCCGCACTGCCATAACCACGGTATTCAAAAAACCGATCTACCGAATTCTAAGTGAAATACGAGATGAGCCTTTCGTCAAATGGCCAGCCAAGCTTGGGGAAGCTCAGAAAGACTATGACGAAAGGTCACGGTGCACCTACCACAAAGAAAAGGGGCACCGCACTAAGAATTGCACGCCATTGAGACAGCACCTGGAGGAGTTAGTGGCGGCCGGACACCTGGATAAATACATTGAAGGAGGGACGCAACCAGCCTCCTAGGACCACAATAACCCCAATGGGATGCCAATCGACGCCCCACCCCAAGGCATAATCAATGTGATACATGGAGTCTTTGAACCTGAGCGTGTATGCGAACTCAGAGGGTCAATCAAGAAGGCTGAGCACTTAAGAGAGGTACTAAGTGCCCAACCTGCCATCAAGAAGGGGAAGACAGAGGCCACGAACATCATGTCTTTTTCGGATAAAGACTTGGCAAGGATATATTGCCCTCACAATGATGCCCTGGTCGTCACTCTTCGAGTCAAGGATTTTTATGTCAAGCGAATTTTGATCGACCAGGGTAGTTCATGTGAAATAATGTACTACGAAACATTTAAACAATTGAAGTTGCAAGATAAAGACTTGGCACCTGCCGTATCTCCCCTGATTGGATTCAACTCAATGCCAGAGTGGCCAGTCGGCAAAATAATCCTCCCAGTTAGAGCAGGAAGCGTAACGAAACAAGTGGAGTTCTGGGTATTGAAAGTCCCTTCCACTTACAACATCATCTTGGGCAGAACATGGCTGCATGCCATGCAATCGGTGGCGTCATCCTACCACCAAGTAATGCGGTTCCCCAATGAAACCGGAGTAATTGAAGAGGTCTATGGAGACCAGATCATGTCCAAGCAATGCTTTGTTACGGTAAATGGCAGCCGCGCTGCGAAGGGATATGTTCATTCGGTGGAAGAACCTGAGAGTAATGAACTATTCGCAGATGTCGGCAAAGCGGCTAATCAAAAAGCAGTGGAAGACTTGGTAGAGGTGAGAATAGATGAAAAGAACCCGGATAAGTTCTTTTTGCTCGGTTCGTCGTTGTCCAGCACTGAGAGGTTAAAGGTCTTAGAATTTTTGACCTCTAACATCGAAGTGTTCGCCTGGACTCCATATGACATGCCAGGCATTGATCCAAACTTCATCTGTCACCAACTCAATGTTCACCCATCGGCCAGACCAATCATTCAGCGAACTCGCAGATCGGCACTCCACCACGCCGAGATAGTAGCGGAAGAAGTAGGAAACCTGCTAGAGGCAGGGGCAATCAGGGAAGTACACTACCCAAGATGGATCTCCAACACAGTCGTAGTACCAAAAAAGAATGGCAAGTGGCGTGTCTGTGTCGACTACAAAACAGTCAACAAGGCATGCCCAAAAGACAGCTTTCCTTTGCCGCGGATAGATCAACTAGTAGACCTAACGGCAGGGCACAACCGACTTAGCTTTTTAGATGCATACAGAGGCTACCATTAAATCGCCAAGCATGAACCAGACCAGGAGGTCACGTCCTTTACAGCTCCAAGAGGACTATATTGCTACAAGGTCATGCCCTTTGGCCTAAAGAATGCAGGAGCAACATTCCAAAGAATGGTCACCAAGATGTTTGAGCCGTTGTTAGGCAGAACAATGGAGGCTTACATCGACGATATGGTGGTCAAGAGCAAGGATGAGAATGACCATCTTAAGGACCTAGGTGAGATGTTTGAGATCCTGAAGAAGCACAAGTTGCGCCTCAACGCGTCGAAGTGTGCATTCGGAGTAGGATCCAGCAAATTCCCGGGCTTCCTGGTGACCAACCGGGGTATTGAGGCAGACCCATCTCAGATCAAGGCAATTCAGGATCTAGAGAGACCAAACTCAGTAAAAAAAGTACAGCACCTCACCGGCATGGCAGCCGCACTCAATTGGTTCATAAGCCGATCATCAGACAGACTGCGACCATTTTTTCAGGCTTTAAAAGCCAAATTTGAGTGGGACGAAGAATGCGACCGCGCTCTGGAAAGCTTAAAAGAATACATGTCTTCTCCACCACTACTTGTCACCCCAGTCCCTGGAGAAGAACTCTTCCTGTACCTGGCAGTCTCTCAGCACGCAATCAGCGCAGTGTTGGTCCGTGCAGAAGAAATCCAACATCTGCCCATCTATTATGTCAGCAAGACACTGCTGGGCGTCGAAACAAGGTAATTGCCACTGGAAAAACTGGCATTGGCCTTGATGATGGCCTCAAGAAAGTTGTCGCACTACTTTCACGCCCACACTATAGTTGTCCTCACAGCCTTCCCATTAAAAGCTTTGTTTGAGAGGGCTAACTTCTCTGGGCGAATCTTGAAGTGGGCAGTTGAGCTGGGGCAATACGACATCAAGTTCCAACCCAGAACTGCAATAAAAGCACAAGCCTTAGCAGACTTTGTCGCCAAATTCACCCCAGAAAGTCATCATATCTGCCCAGTCGACCTGACTGAAACAACCGAACTAGGGATGGAAGTTGATGTCGGAATAACGCAACCCCTGGTACTGGTTACTCAGTCAAGTCCCAAGGCAGACCAGAGTAAAGCAAGGAAGGAAGAAGCGAACCATGCTACGCCAAGTCAAGACTCACCAACAAAACAAGATTTGATACAACCAGGTGGCGAGGGGCAGACAGCAGGCATGAACCATGAAGAAGAAGACACCAGCAACATGGACGACGCCAAGGCATCATCTGATCCCTCCACTTGCTGGAAGTTGTTCGTCGGGGAGATGTGGAAGCTCTTCGTGGATGGAGCATCCAACCGGCATGGAGCAGGACTTGGCATAGTCCTCATCTCCTCAGACGGACTAGTAGTGGAACAGGCAATCAACCTTGGCTTCCCAGCATCAAACAACGAAGCGGAGTATGAAGCACTTCTTGCAGGCCTCAAATCAGCATTCTACATGAAGGCCACAGAGCTAATGGTCTACAGCGACTCACAGCTGGTGGGAAACCAAATATCTGGCGACTACGAAGCAAAGGATGACAGAATGGCCAAGTACCAAGAGTTGGTCAGAACAGAGATTAAGAAGTTTGAAGTGCTGAGGATAGAACAGATTGGCAGGGAGGAAAACAGCAGAGCAGACGAACTAGCAGGCTTCGCCTCAATGGCAGATACCTCCATCCCTCATCCACTACTGATCAACTACCTACCTAGACCAAGCATTGAAGAACCAGAAGCAGAAGAGGTATGTTGCGCCGATCTAGGCCCTTCTTGGATGGATCCCATCATATTGTTCCTAAAAGATGGCACCCTACCAAAAGACAAGAAAGAGGCCAACAGAATAAGAGCAACGTCGCTGCGATTTTGGCTCTCCCCATCATTGGCATTATACAAGAAATCATTCTCAAGACCCTACCTAAAGTGTATTCACCCCGGCAAAGTGGAAGCATTCTTGTTCGAAATACACGAGGGCGTATGCGGAAGCCATCAAGGAGGAAGAACATTAGCATACAGAGCAATCTCGCAAGGATACTGGTGGCCATATATGCAAGCAGAGTCAGAAAAGTATGTCAAAAAATACGAAAAGTGTCAAAAGTTTGCACACCAAATACACCAACCTGCCAGAGAACTTCTACCTCTCACTAGCCCATGGCCCTTCACAATGTGGGGCTTAGACATAGTGGGACCACTTCCAACAGCACCAGGCAACAAGAAGTTCTTCCTTGCAGCAACCGACTACTTCACAAAGTGGGTGGAAGCAGAAGCCTTAGCATCAATCAAGGAAAAAGATGTGAAAAAGTTTGTTTGGCAGAACATCATCACTCGGTTTGGCATACCAAAAGCCCTAATCTCAGACAACGGCACTCAATTCAACGGCAGAATTTTCAGAGGCTTTTGTGAGGAATACAAGATAGAGTTCTACAATTCTACACCGGCATATCCTCAAGCAAATTGCCAAGCAGAAGCATCAAACAAGGTCGTCTTAGATGGATTGAAGAAAAGGTTAGAGAAAGCAAAAGGCAAGTGGGCAGAAGAACTCCCTCATGTTTTATGGGCTTACCGCACCACACCTCGGCGATCGACAGGAGAAACACCATTCTCCTTAGCTTACGGCATGGAGGCAGTAATCCCACTGGAAGTTGGCCTCCCCACAATTCGAAGCGAAAACTTTGACCCAGACTTAAACAGCGAAGCCATATCATTGGAGCTTGACCTTGCGGAAGAAAGAAGAGACAGAGCATTGGTTCACATCGTCTCCTACCAACAAGAACTATCCAGAAAGTATAACAAAACAGTGCATCCAAGGCAATTCAAGATCGGAGATTAGGTGTTGCGCAAAGTAATGGGAAACACCTTGGTGCCGGGAGATGGCAAGTTAGGGCCTAATTGGGAAGAACCTTACAAAGTGGTCGGATTAGCAGGCAAATGGGCATACCACTTAGAAGATAAGGACAGCAAAGCAATTCCCAGGCCATGGAACACTGCCAATCTCAAGTTATTTTATTTTTAGCTTTTTTCTTTTTAAGCATATGTAATTTTTTCTTTTCTTAATAAAACAAGTCAATTCTTTTCAGCATAATTATTTTCTGTAAAAGATAGTTTTAGAGAGTTAGGAGCATTGTAAACATTGTATTCTAAGTTGGCTGGAAAAACTAACTTAGAGGTTGGCTGGATTAAACCAACACCCCTCCTAAGCCTAGGATAAGGATCCAGGCTGCAGGACGTTTGGTCGGAGTAACCAAACATTGTATTCTAAGTTGGCTGGAAAAACTAACTTAGAGGTTGGCTGGATTAAACCAACACCCCTCCTAAGCCTAGGATAAGGATCCAGGCTGCAGGACGTTTGGTCGGAGTAACCAAACATTTTATTCTAAGTTGGCTAGAAAAACTAACTTAGAGGTTAGCTGAATTAAACCAACACCCCTCCGAAGCCCAGGATAAGGATCTAGGCTGCAGGACGTTTGGTCGGAGTAACCAAATATTTTATTCTAAGTTGGCTGGAAAAACTAACTTAGAGGTTGGCTGGATTAAACCAACACCCCTCCTAAGCCTAGGATAAGGATCCAGGCTGCAGGACGTTTGGTCGGAGTAACCAAACATTTTATTCTAAGTTGGCTGGAAAAACTAACTTAGAGGTTGGCTGGATTAAACCAACACCCCTCCTAAGCCCAGGATAAGGATCCAGGCTGCAGGACATTTGGTCGGAGTAACCAAACATTTTATTCTAAGTTGGCTGGAAAAACTAACTTAGAGGTTGGCTGGATTAAACCAACACCCCTCCTAAGCCCAGGATAAGGATCCAGGCTGCAGGATGATTTGTCGGAGTAACCAAACATTTTATTCTAAGTTGGCTAGAAAAAAACCAACTTAGAGGTTGGCTGGATTAAACCAACTCTTTGAACTCTTCAGCCGAAGTAAGGGCATAGGCTGAAGAATGGTTGGCTGGATTAAACCAACTTTTTAAACTCTTCAGCCGAAGTAAGGACATAGGCTGAAGAGTGGTTGGCTGGATTAAACCAACTCGTTAAACTCTTCAGCCGAAGTAAGGGCATAGGCTGAAGAATGGTTGGCTAGATTAAACAAAAACTTGTTACTCTTCAGCCGAAGTAAGTATATCGGCTAAAGAGTGGTTGGCTGGATTAAACCAACTCTTGATACTCTTCAGCCGGAGTAAGTATATCGGCTAAAGAGTGGTTGGCGAGTAAGCTTAGTCGGATTGATTAGCTAGGACCGGAATAAAGTGCCTCGGCCAAACTGCAGTTAGAAAGCAAGCTCAAACAAGAATTTAAACCGAGATAACAGTTGGAGCAAAAAGATCATGGAAAAGTCATCACAAGTGCAAACATACAGATCACAACCAGAATAAATGTTGAGCAGAAAAGAAGATTCTTCATTGATCAAATAAAGAGCAAATACAAAGGAGGGGCCACAGCCCGGTTACACAAGCAAAAAGAAAAAAGAAAAAAGAAAAGTACAGAATCAGTTAAAAAGGTCGTCAAGATCAGCATCTACATCAACCCTGAAACCGGTTTCAGGCGGTAGTACGATCTCGGTTTGGAGCTCGGTGTCAACCGGAAGCACGGTATCATTCGGCGGCTCATCGATGAGGTCCTCAACCGTTGGCTCCAGCCGAGCTGAGGGATTAGCTGGTTCATTAACGATCGGATTATTAGTAGGCTCGGTTTCTTCATCATCGTCTGAACTCTGAAGAAACTGCTGTTGAACAGATGCAGCATACTCCGTAAGTGAGCTCGGTATGAAGTACTGAGGAGGGTTGTATACCTCGGTCTCAGGTTCATAACCGAGCTGCACCACTGCTGCCCTCCAGCCGCATTTGAAGAACAAATCCTTAGCGGCCTCACTCTGAGGAATATAGAGGGCTTCTCCCTCCTTAAAACCTTCAGCGTTGGCGTCCTCAGCCTTCTTTTTCAGCTCGGCAATTTCGGCGTCCTTCTTGCCTTCAAGTTTGGCCAATTCGCGCAGGTATTTGTCTTTGACCACGGCTGCAGCCTTTTGTTTCTCCGCCTCAGCCGAGCTAACCAGTCCGGTCAGTCGACCGTTCTCGGATCGTAGATCGGCCAGTTGCTTTCTGGCTTCTTCTAGTTCGGCCGTTTTTTCAGCCACTTCGGCCAACGCCTGCCTCGTAGTCTTGCGAAGTTCGAGCACTCGCTTGTGAGCGATGTGGCTCTTCTGCATGGCTTACAAAAGAATGGAAAGACTTATGAACGAACCGAAATTAGAGTTGCACAATTCAGAAAAGTTAACAAACGAAGCTACTTACAAGCACCATGGACTTCGTGGCCGAGCGGATGGCCCTTAGTTCGGTCAGGTGCTGGTGGTGTTCCATGTCTGCTGGAAGGCAAACACTCTTGGCAAGGTTGAATGCCATCAAGTGATCCTTCTCAGCAACCACCGAATCGGTATCCTGGATATCTCGGTTTTGAAAAATCAGTTTTGGTGCCCACTTGGAGGAGCTGGCTCGGTCGAGGCGCTCCGGCTATGGGCTTGGTTGAGGGCTGGGTGGAAGAATGGTCTCATCTTCGTCAGCAAGGCGTTGCTCGGTTTGGCTAGTCCAGGCACGCTTGTTCGCCCGAGATGACGAAGGTTGTTGTGATGGCAAGGCCACCACGGTTTCTTGCGTTTGGTTTGGTGGTGGTACTTCGGCTCTGTTCATTTCGGTCAGCAGGGCCCTTACTCTATTTCTTTTTGCCATTTCCTGCTCAGCTGTCAGGGGGACTAGGTTAATTTGCGGCAAGGTTGGGTCCGGTTCGAGGGCATCTTCTAGCAAAAAGTCGGTCACTTTGGCTTTTCGGCGGCCACTGTATCTGTATGTCGGTTCAATATTTAGCAGCTTGGCCCAACTCCATTCTGGATACCGTAGTGCGGCACGAAGAGTGTTTAGATTGGGGTAGCTGTAAAGTGATTAAAGATGGGTTGAATCTGCATAATAAGAACAACTGTTAGTTCGGTTCAGGAGCAGGAAATCGAAGTAAACCAGAAGCATGAAAAGAAACCAAAGTAATTATACCAGGGATTCCTTTATTCCAATTTATACTTCGGCCTGGGATCTGGGCTTGGTGGTCTTCAAAATTGATAGATACCGAGAAAAAATCATCATCGTTCAAGTCTTCATCTGGTGTGTCTTTTATTATTTTCTCTCGGCGGCGTCGTATTCTTAAATAATAAACCCACCCGTCGTCTTTCGACCCTATGGAGTATTGGTGGAATATTTCGGCTAAACCGAGGTTAATTCCAGCTCGGCGGTTTAGCTCAGCTATACCCATTATTATGCGGTATGAGTTGGTGGAAAGCTGGGTTGGGCATATTCTAGTTTGCCTAAGGAATTCACAAAGTAATGGTTGAACTGGAAATCTTAGCCCGGTTTCTATTATAGACAGAAGGGTAAATGGTACAAAACCTTCGTTCCCCCATGGAGTAACGTCTTTCTTGGCTAAAGTTAGGTGGACATCATCAGGGATGTTGTATTCCCTTCGAAATTCGGCTAGACCACCAGGTGTCTCTACCAAGAATCTATATTTACCCATTTGTTCTTTAAGTTATGAATAAATTAGATCGCTTGAAAAATTATGCTCAGTAGCTCGGTTGAGCCCTCAAGGGAGTGCCTGGGCAACCTAAGTCTGCAAAGTGAAAAACAAAGGTGTTAAGCATAGATTGTTGGACCGTGCTACAAAGTAAAAAGCAAGAAAATAGAAGTCCTACTTCGGTTGTGTGAGATGCTAAAGGATTTATCACGGTTTCAGTGAAGGTTCCGTAGCTCGGTTCGAGCAAGGGGCGCGATATCTCGGTTAAAAGAAAGGTTCTGATAGACCGGCTGAGCGTGTGGGGGCAGCTCTCTTTGTTCGGTCTGAACTAAGAATGCTGGTTTAGCCCCTAGGCATAGCTCGGTCGAAACTAAGGCTACCAAGTACCCTAATCACGGACTTAGTTCGGTTTGTTATCTCGGCTAAAGTAAATCAAGGTTGGTTTGATTTCTAGAAGCTACAAGTATGGTGCAAGTTTCAGTTCGGTTATAAACTGACTAGACTTATACCTAGCATAAACAGTATCCTAGTTCGGTTGCATCATGATTTTGAATCGAAAAACAGTGTTCTACGGGTTGTTTCATAGATTCAAGTGGTTCTTATGAAAGTTTTTCCAGAAACAAACAAGGCAACGCAAATGGGAAGAAAGTGTTTCACGAAAACACAAATCTAAAGCTATAGATTAAACAAATACAAAAACTAGAGAAATAGAACAGATTTGTGATGCTTACCAGATAAAGAAGAAGAAACTGAAGATGGGAGCAACAGCAACAGTGAAGAACACAGAGAACTCAGAAGCTCAGAAACGAGAGAAAGAGAGAGACGAGGAGGTGAATAGTGCAGTGTTTGATCCAAAAGAGGAGTTTTTGTTTTGATGCAAAGGACGAAGGCGGGAACTGTTCAAATTACGCAAGGTACGAGGGCGGCGTGACAGCTGCCTTCAGCCAATCGAAGCATGCCACGTGTCATGGGAAGGAGAAACGATTCAGTTGCTGTGATTGAAGAGACATTTTGACCGGACAAGCACAGCTCGGTTTGAGTTTAGCTCGGCTGGAAAGGCTAAAGGGTTTTTTAGCTCGGCTGGAAAGGCTTAAGAACTCTAGCTCGGCTGATGAACAGGTAATCCCTATCATGCTACACAGACGGAATTAAGAGGCAATTGAGAGGGTAATTTATATGAAAATTGGGCCGAGCTGGATAATGGGCCGTTATGGGCTACTATGCAAAGTACTGAGTAAATATGGCCGTAAAGTTACTCCGGTCTTGAAGGGCCTTTGAAGTTAGGCCGGGCCCAAAGCCCAGAAGTTAGTCCGGTCCGAAAGAGGTCTTAAGTTACTCCGGTCCCAAAAAGGTTAGCTCGGTCACTATACTAGAACTTATACCGGTTATGGCGCAGTATGGTTAGCTCGGTCTAAAACCTTCTGAAGGTTAGCTCGGTTTAGACTTACCACGGTTTCTGTAGAAAGAACTGAGGTAAGAGCATTGAAGGAAGAACCGAACTAAAAGATAGTTCGGTCTACTCCGTGGCTCGGCATGGCCATGGTTACTTCGGTCGTATGGTAGTTCGGCCGTATTAGGACCATCTCACTTGGTTTAAGCAGTGAGGGGGGTGTTGAAGGATAAGCATTATCTTTCAGGAGTATGAATCCTTGGAGGACTCTACATGAAGGAGTAAAAGTCCTACTAGGATTGTACCACACGGAACCTATAAAAGCTCACAAATATCACCTATGGAGAGGTAACGCAATTTTGATTCCCGAATATACAGAGCTTTTGTCTATTTGTCTAGTTTGCTGACTTAGGCATCGGAGAGGTTTCCGGCACACACCCGCCGGCTAGCTCACGTTTGTATTTTCAGGTAGTCGAACGACGTCGTACGGAGGAGCGCAGACTTGATCAACAGGATTATACGATAAGGTTTATTTCTTTCCCGTGCAAAATCAAAAAAAAAAAAAAAAGCAAATAAATAAACACCATAGAGTTGAGCAAATTTACCAAAGATCTCTCTCTCCCCTCAAACACACAGTTCGCTTCTCTTTAATCTCTATCTTTGTCAACTCTTTCACCAAAAGTGTTTGGCAAAACCAAATAGTGACTCAGGTGAGTTGAAACTGATTTTTTGTGACAAAATGTATCAAAAGATCTATTTTATTACTTTTCTTAGATAAAATATGTGAAATTACCACAGTCAATGATTAGAAAATTTTCATTGAAAGTCAGTGAATTTTCTTAGACAACAATCAGTGAAATTTCTCTAACCACGTAAAATTTTTCACTATGATAAGTCAATGAAAAATCATATTTTTTTTAAATTTATGAAAAACAATCAAATATGACCATTATATTATTTACCATTTCATATATCAATATTGTATTAATAATAGGAGGACTTATGTGTAGGTCCTAATAAGTGGACTTATTGTTCAATAGGTCTTATGAAAATTAAAAACGGCGTTTTTCATCAAACACTATTAAAAAATGTTGCTAATTATTAATTTTCAATGATAATTTAAAAATTTTATCACAAAAAATGTCACTAATTATAAGTTTTAGCAACAATATAAAAAAATGTCACTAATTTTTAACTTTCTTTTTTTTTTTTATCGGCAAAGGAAAACTTTATTGATGAAGGTAAGCATAAAAGTTACAGTACATCAATAAAGGGGAGCTTGGAGCTAGATGAAGCTTGGAGCTAGATAAAACTGATTGGCTTTCTTCTGGTCTTCCACTGGGCTGGTGCTGCTGTGTTTGATTGCTGCTGGTTTTTGAAGAGTGAAGGGTCTATGCTACAAGGACTGGGTTAGTATGCTACTGGGTTATGCTGCTGGTCTTGCTCCTGGTGATATAAATTGGTTCTCCAGAGGTTTGCTAGCAATATCATTTTCTCCAATGGCTTGGTGTGTTCTGTGTACAGTATTGGAGGTCAATTTGTTTTGGGAAGTCTAAACCACAAGCCATCTATTTCTGCAGACAGTTCAGTTCTGTGTTGATAAACCAGGAATGTTGGTGTGTTGATAAACCAGACAGTTCAGTTCATGTCTGCTGGTCTATCTGTGTACTGGTTTATTAATGTTGGGTTGCTATGCTTAGTTCTGCTGCTAATCAGGTTTGGCCTCAATTCATTTTTGGCTGTGTTTAGTTCTGCTGCTAATCTAGTTTCTCAGCTGTGGTAGTGTGGTTTGGAGCTTCAATGCCCAGATGTTTATTCTCTTTCAGATCAATTTGAAAAATTCATCACAGAAAGAGTCAATAATTATAAGTTTTAACAACAATTTATAAAACCGTGACCAAAAAAAAGTCATTAATTGTCAACTTTTAGCGACATATGTAAAAAATCATCACAAAAGATTATTTTTAGGAACAATTTTAGTAAGACTTATTTTTAATAGTACTTAATAAGAATTAAATCCAACTATTAAAATTTATTGGTAACACATCCTTGATAATAAGTAAAATTTATTGATAACGTAACCTTAATAATAAGTATAATAGGACCCATTACAGCATTAAAACATAAGCGGTAATCAAATTGTGGCAATAAAATATACAAAAAAAAATCTCAACGCATTCAATAGTAAAATCGTTGGGAATATTTTACTAAAGCAAAAAGGGGAAAATAGCCTTAGCTTGCTATATTGACTGAAAATGGGATACAGTGAGGTTGGTGGAGATGCTCCAACACTAAACTGTATTTAGGGTTCATTTGTGAATTTTATTTATTTATTTATTTATTTATTTATTTTGTAATTGTTAAATTTTATTATAAAATTTCGTGCAAAAAAAATAGTGAATATATTGATTATTTTTGTAACTTTTTGACTAATGGCATGTTTTAAAACATTGTCTTAGGATTCGTTTGGGAATTGATCTTTTTAGTGATTTTTTAATTTTTTATGAAATGACATGTAAAAAATAAAAAATAATAATTTAACAATTTATATTAACTTTTTGTCTTTTTTATTAAAATGTTTAGTTCTCAAACATGAGCTCATTGGAAATTGTTTTTTTTTACCAAGCTAATTTCAATAGTTTAATCATTTAACTAAAAACCAAATGTACAAAAAGAGAGAAAAAAAAATTTAAAAATAATACAAAAGATAGATGCTAACAAGTGTCTTTTAAACATTGTTTAATATTATAATTTTCACATAACATATTTTGATGAATAGTGAAATTGTTGGTAAAAAGTGTCTTGGATTCTACACATAAAAATCTGTAATATCCACACAAAAGAAAAGAAAAAACAGAAAACAAAGAAGATGATGCAAGGGATTGCCCTGATCTGGTTACATTAATTTTTTGGAAGATTTGTTGCAATTTAATAAAGAGTAGTGCTATTTAAATTTAAAAATTAGACTTACTTTTAAATTCAAAGCAAATATCTCTCATATCTTCTCTAATAATTTAAAAATCATATCATTTATATATTATTACATTTAGAAAGTACTTCTAT
This sequence comes from Camellia granthamiana, assembly GCA_036172215.1. Taxonomy (NCBI): domain Eukaryota; kingdom Viridiplantae; phylum Streptophyta; class Magnoliopsida; order Ericales; family Theaceae; genus Camellia; species Camellia granthamiana. The sequence goes on along the minus strand of CM069915.1, from coordinate 104,845,810 downwards.
AAAATGAATTTATATATCATTTTTATTTTAGAAATAAATCCAAATACAATAAATGCGGTACTCTTGCAATTTTTACCTATAAATTATGATGAACACAACTCATAGATGCACTCATACTACTTGCAGGCATTGTAGAGAAGCCCAAAAACATGAAGAATCTCTCTATGTTAGCGGTTGTTGTTCTATTTCTTTTCATTTCTACAGGTGATCCTCTTGTCATTCACTCTATTATCTTTTTCATGTTTTATATATATATATATGAGAGAAATTGGATCCTACCCAATTGAGCAGTCCAGTTTGGCTCATCGTGAGCCTATTTCGAGCTCATTTTGAAAATCTAAATCGTTCATTTTATACGATTTGTTGAGAAAATTACTCATACAAAAAATATGTTGATCATACATCAAGAGTCACTTGATCGAATTATATTTATCTAGAAAATAATTAATAAACGGTATGATTTTAAAAATAACTCGTTTATTTATTTGTTTTTAAAGAAATGAGATATGACCTAACGATACCGATATCTGATTAAGTTGATTTTTGGCACATATGATTTATTTTCTTACAAAATTAACGAATTAAATCATTTAAGGAAAGCCTGTGGTGGATCCCATAAAGCAAGCTGAATGGTCCAGTTCAATTTTTTTTTGTTTTTTTTTTTATTTTTTGTGGTATTGATTTTCAAAATATTAATTTTAACCTAGTAATTTGAAATTCAATTCTGAACACTAACAAGCTTTACCTAAGTAAATCTCGAAAAATCACCATCTAAAAAAAATATTAAAAAAAAAAATCTCTAAAAACGTCAGTTGACGTTGGACTAAGGTTGTTTGGAATAAAAAAAAAAAGTCACTTCATTTTTTGAAAGCTTTTATTTTAGAGATTTTTTTTTTTAAAACTATGTCTTAATTTTTTATATTTTGGGTATTTCTTGTGTAAACAAATCTAAAATGTTTTTTTTTTTTTTTTTTGAAAAAAGTCCAAACAAAATTGACTAAGCTAAAATAAGCTACGAAATTCTACTATTTTCTACTTATTTTTGTCTTTTCTATACCTTTTTTCTAAAATTAAAAAAAAAATCATTAATGACGAAAATAAGCCAACAAAAAAAGCAAACCTTAAACACCCACTGATAGTTGTTTTTGGAATTGAATTTTTTTAGTGATTTTTTAATTTTTTATAAAAGTATATGTAAAAAAATAAAAAGGAAAAATAACTTTTTTGTAATAAGTTTTTGGCTAAAATTATGGGTTGTTTTGAAAATTGACTTTTTTAGTAACTTTTAATTTTTTACCAAAAGATATACAAATTATAAAAAAAAAATGGAGAACAGTTAACTTTTTTGTAATAATTTTTTGACTAAAACAATAAATTGCCAAAATAAGTTTATATGTTTCCAAAATATTCGTGAATAAGCGATTAATCTATTCGTATCCCTTAACTGTTAATTATTAGTACAACCTATCAATGGGACTGTTTATTACAATTTTGGGAGGTGATTATAGCTTATTTTGATTTGGGAGTCTGTGTCAAACTGTTTGGTACAATTTCTACTTATAGCTTATTTGGTAGAAATAGTTTAAATAAGCTGAAAAAAACTGATTATTTAGAAGTTGGGATATGAGTACTTTTACCTTTTACTTTCTGATTATCAATTTTTAACTTAGAAAAAACTCTATCAAACAGGGCCAATAAAAAGGTCCCTAAATTATTTTATTTCATATTTAAGACATGCCTCCATTTGGAATCATGTGAACATAAAATCAAATATGGAAATATAAATTTACTAGAGTAGTGTTAAACAAACAAAGTTTCCTTACAAACTGTTGTGTCACCTAGAATATTAATAAGTTGGACCTCATTTCACATTTCAAAGTTGTATCATTCCATGCCACATCAGTTTGTAAAAAAAGTTTGTAAATTTTTTTTGTTTGTATAGCATTTTCCTATTTATTAATGTTCCATAGTGGTATGGACTTTATCTTATTTATCCAGAATTTTTGGGGGTGAAATATTTGTCTAATAGAAATTGAATTGTTGATGTATGAGTACAAGCATAAAATGAATCTAAATTATAAATATTATTTCCGAATAAAATTCGAGAAAAAATTTATGACACCGTAAGATTTTGATTAGTGTTTTTTGTATTGATGAGTGCAGGGAGTGAGGTGCAAAATGTGGATGCATTATGCAAAGTGAAACTTTATTGGACAATTGCAGAATGCAATAATGATCAGTGCAATGCAGCATGCATACAGAAAAAGGGAAGTCGTGCTCATGGTCGATGCGAGTTAATCGACACTTGTTATTGTGTGTTTTCTTGTTAAAATCCCCTTTCACTTGTGAAAGAGTTTCATGCCCAAGCTAAGTTAGATATGGATATATAGCTTCAAATAAAGTGCAAACTACCCTAGCAAATAAAGATATCACTTCTTCTCTTTCTTCTTCTACTTTTGTGTGTGTGTGTTGTGTTTTGCTTGTGTGCATTTCGGAATTTTGGAGTTTAGGAAATAGGTATTTGAGAATTTTTTTCTTTTTTCTTTTTTTTTCTTTAAACAATTTTAGACTTCTGGATTTTACTATAGGAGACAAATCATAAAATTAAAAAGCTCCATAAAAAAAATTTAAAAAAAATCCCAAAAATAGTGGCACTTTTTAGTTTTTTTATGAAAATTTTCAATTTTTTTCACCTTTTAGATTTGTTTACACAAGATGGACACAAAAACTTTAAAAATAAAATTTGACATAATTTTGAAGAAAAAAAAACCACCACAGACAAAATTTAAAAGAGTAAATTACACTTTGTACCAAATCTTACTTTGGCCCATACACATGAAATCATGACAGTCAGCCCTCTGCACTTCTGGTCAAATCCGCTGTGGTCCTTGCACATGAAATTGTGACAACCAACCTCCTTTACTTTTGATCAAATCTCACTTTGGTCCCTATACAAATATCGATATCCCCTTTTTGTTGCTCAGTTGTTTCAATCTTTAACAGAATCTAATCATGTGATAAAAATATGACTACGGCATGATGATAAGAAAGGAAAATCATCTACATTTTCCAAAAAAATGATGGAACCATAATGATTTTTATTCTTTAAAAAATCATGATCAAACTGAAAAACGAATTTTGAAACTGTAAAATGTTACAATTTAAAAGTATGATTCTATTGAGTATTTATCCTTATTAATCAAACTGAAAAATATGCAAAATTTTATAGTTCTAAAGTATGTTATAAAATTGCAAAATTTTACATTTTTAAAGTATGATTCATTTCAACACCAAAAAAACTAAAATTGTAAAATTTTACAGTTTTCATCGCTTGTAACTAAAACTCGAAAACAAATTATTTAGAACTTGAAAATTTTTTCCATTAAAATAGGAAAATAGAAGTGTGTCAAAAAAAAAAAAAAAAAAAAAACTGAGAGATCGAATGAGAGAGACAGATATAAAGAGAGGATTGTACTTTAGCAACCATTTTTTATTTAGATCTAGCCAGATTCAACGTAAATCTACTCAAATCTGAGTAGATCTTCTCATCTTCTTAGTCGAAAATCCTTCTCCATGGTGAGCGCGAAGCAATGAGTCAGTACTCGATGCTTGCTAATGAACCCCAATCAATAGTGGTCGTCAATGACTATATATCAGAAAGAGAAAGAGAAGAAATAAGGCGTCATCACCGGTTGTCGGAAATCATGAAAAGAGAGAGAGAGAGAGAGAGAGAAGTAGCAAGGCGCAAAAAATGAGGAGAAGAAAAATGTGCACAGGACTTTTGGATTTACCCAAACGATTTTGGAGTTAAATAGAAAACACTTTTCAAAATGAACATGCGTGTAAATTGCCCTAAATTTATTTAATAATTAAATCAGCCCACTTTGAAATAAAAAAATGTCTGGTCCAAGTCCGATCTATAGATTTTGTGAAAAAAACATTTTACCATCACTTGTCAAAAATCAACGAGCAATCATAAAATTGACTGCCAAATTTTCGTTTTAAATCAGATTCAACCAAATCATATATCATTGGAAAACTCTTTGAAAATTCTACAGACTATCATGACCATTTTTGAAGAATCCAAATTGTTTTACATAAAATAATGTGCAGAAAATAGTATTCTTTTCTGAAGTTGTGCAAGGTCAAAGAGAATAGAACGAAATGAACCCTAAGGGATCCAATATGTCTCAAATAGGTCTAGAAAGGTTGGTTAGGATGTTTGTCTAGGCTAAAATCCATTCAGGTGCATCTGATGCAAGGTAAAAGTTGACAAATCAAGGGTTCCAAACCATTTTTGTTTTCATCATTGGGTAGCATTTACATAGTGGGCCCAAGTATTATAGCCAACCATAATGGAGTGTCTACAGGGATTCGCAAAGGGAAGAGGTCGCGACAAGAAAGGAGGTGGCAAAGAAGAAAATGAGGCGTGACGGTGATAGCAATGGAGGCAACAAACGACGGGTAAGGTGTGAAGGAGGAGAAGAAGAAGAAGAAGAATGGGGTAAGAGGCGAGGAGGTTGCAGAGAAGAAAACGAGATGGCACAACAGCGATGACTGCGGCAACTAGGGATGTAAGAAAAAATTATGGAACTGAGCCAACTGATTAAAACCGACCGAAATTTCAATTTTTGATATGTTTTTCTTAACATACTGTCTATTTCGATTTTGAAATTTTTTATACCAATGCAGACCAAATACTTTTATATTATACTTTCTTGAACATTATATGATAAGTAACAAATATAATACACTTTTGTGATAAAAACTAGAGAGAACCATTTACAGAGCAACTTTCTTACATTTTATTCATTTATTTTCAATGTAAAATTCTTAATCTTCGATAAAACCTTTTAAAACCTCATGCAAATTTATGTTCTACATGAAACTGACAAAATTGATAAAGTCGAACTGTGACATATGGTCTGTATCGGTTTATTAACCATGAAAATTGAAAGGATCGGTTTGGTACTAAATATGCCATCAATACCCCTAGTGGCGGGCGACGGGGTAGGGTGTGAAGAAGAAGAAGAATAGGGGAGTTGCAGAGGGAGGGCTTCCAATGGTAACGGCGTGATGGGGCGTGGCGGTAGGGGCAGCCAGAGCTGGGTGATTGACCAGAGTTGTGTGTATGGCAAGTGGTAAGGTTTTGGTCATTTTGTTGAGGGATAAAATTGTATTAGAAAAATTTTGAAAAATGGAGTGCCCAACCAAACTCTCAGGTACATTTAGAGCCTCCCTTGTATCCAACTTCTACTTTTATTATTATTTTTTTTACTAATTAAACCTTTACTTCTAGAGGCATATGCAAGTAAATATGGTAACAATTTTTATTTTATTTTTTTGTTAATCTTACAAAATGAACAGAATATGAGTCAAAAAGCTATAAATTTATAGCAAAATATACATTAGAAATAGCCTATTCATATTTTTCGTTGACAATGTTTTATAAGCTTACTTTTTAGACATTTTAAAGCAGTTTTATTTTTATTTTGATCTTAACTTTTTCTGTACGTTTAGTCTAGAAGGCCATAAAAAAGTTTTTATAGTTATTAATGATGTTATTTAAAAATGGGGCATGTACTAATAAATCACATATACAAAATTTATGGACTATATCCAAAATTTAATAAATCCTATATCTAATATTTATTGGACTAATCCCATAAATATCAACTCATAAGTTTTTTGAAAATACAATTTTGACAAAAAATTAATAAGACAATAATGCACAAATAAAACATATCCATATTTAGAATTTCCAAGAAATATAGTAAAAAGACCTCACTATATATCTTTTCAAATTCAATAGGACTTCATATCTTATAAAAAAAAAATTATGGGACTCTCCGATAAATACTTTCTAGGATGGGACTTTTGTGAAAAAATTTCATTAATTAATTATGTTGAAAGTGAAAGAGTATGTGATAGAGTATAGGGATGGCAATTTAAACCCGACCCAACGGGGACCCAACCCCCCAACCCCGATTAGAATGGTTTTTTCCCGAAAAATACCCCCGACAGGTCGGGAATGGTATTCGAAAATAAATCCCCGATAATTTTCAGGCCGGGAACGGTGATATGTTTTTCAGCCCCGGCCCCAGCCCCAACCCCATTTTCCCCCCGAGCTAAAATTACCCTATATCCACCGAATCTGTGAGAGAGAGAGAGAGAGAGAGAGAGCAAAGTTGAGGAGAAGATCAGAGTAGAGAGAGAGAGAGCGAAGGGAGGCAGCGACCGTCGCTTTCTCCTCAGTGACCGTCACCTCCGCAGCGACCATCGCCTTCTCATCCGTAGCACCGCAGCAACCACCTCCGTCGCCTCCTCCTCCTCTCTTCTCTCCACCACAGCAGATCTCTCTCTCTGTACTCAGATCTCTCTACTCAGATCTCTATGTGTGTGTGATATTGATGATGTTGATGTTATTTGATGATGATGATGTTGCTGTTGTTTAGATCTCTCTCAGATCTCTCTTTTTACTTAGATCTCTGTGTGATGTTGTTGATGATGAAGTTGCTCAGATTTTTTTTTTTTCTGTTTGGTCCGGGGAATTTTCGGGGTCGGGAAAACCCGATCCCCGTTAGGGAGCGGGGATGGGGACGGTGATAGGCTCCCCGTCGGGGATCGGGGACAGGGCCGGGGAAGTTTTCATCATCGGGGATCAGAGACGGAGAGTGCGTTCCCCAGCCCCGCCCTGGCCCGTTGCCATCCCTAGAGAGAGTGAAGCATGTAATAGGCTTACTTCCAATGTAATTAGCGTCGTTTTTCGGGTGCAAGGGCAAATGGCATAATTTGATAGTAAATTTTCCTACTCTTCACTGCTGGCATGATTTGGTAGTAAATTTACTTTTGTAATGTAATTCCCATTGAGTATTAACACCATGTTGTGAGAGTTTGATATTTGATAATCTAATTCAACACTTAAAATTGGATGTATTAAATAAAAATTAATTAATTATGTTTGAAAATCATAATTAACATTACTTAAAATTTTAAGTGACTGTTAAAATGTAAACTAAAAGTCAAGAATATTTTAATTGACTAAAAACTTACTTAGGCTTTGTTTGGGAATATGCTTTTTTAGTAATTTTTTAATTTTTTAGCTAAAATATAATGTTAAAAAAATAGTATGTTTGGAATGACTTTTTAGTTTTTTATAAAAAGATACGCAAAAAGTAGAAAAAAAAATTAAAATCTTTGGTTTTTTTATATAAGTCATTGACTTTTTAATTTTTTTAATGATTTTTTTGACTTTTTGACTAAAAAAGTCACTTGCCAAACGAGACTTTAATACTGACTAAATTGATAAATAATTATGATAAGTGTTAACATACACTTTTATAATCTTATCACACTGTTACCATCACAACCACTATTGTCACCGTCACACCACCACCACAATTATTACCACTGCCACCACTTCTTCACCACCATCACCACTACTACTACCATCACCTCCATCATCATTGTTATTATTCCATAAGTATCAACATTGTTTCACTACCACCACTACAATCACGACCACCACTAACCGCACTTTTCCACCACGACTACAATAATATAAAAATCCTTCTTCTCTACAACCATTGCCACTATTGCTATAATCATCACCATCATTCTACCACAACAATAATTACCATTGTTGCCACTCTTTTTGTCTCCATTACATTAGTCTTCTACCATTATTATAACCACTATCTTTCTACTTACAACACCATTGCCATTGGCCTCATAGCCGCCACTGCCACCTCCTCCACCACCACCATCACTATCTCACCATCATAATATTATCTTTTATACATATCAAATAACTTGTTTTAATGCAACACCTAAATTTGTATCAAATAACTTTTCAACTTAAAAAATTCAGTATTCAATTTTCAATACCTAATTTTTAATTTTATCAAACATCACTTAATTTATGTAAATGGGAACTTCCATTGAAAAAGTAAGCCTTATTTGATATTTTCTCGATTTTGTATGTAAAGCATTTTCAAGATGCAAATCTCAAAAATGTTTCTACTGCATAAACCATCTTATATAGATTCTACAACGTAAGGGAAGCAAAACCAATAAAACAAACAAGTCACTGTTATATCAAATAGGAGGACATGAGGTTCCAACTAATTTTCATGTGGGATGGCATCGATGCCACAAACCTAAGGAGATCTGGCTTAGAGCGAAGCATGGCGTTCGGGTGGTGGTTTTCTGGGTTTAGGTGATGATGATTAAGCTCCACAAACTTTGCAATGTTGGGAAGTACAAGCTCCCTGCAATGCAGATGTAGCAAGGGAACCTTAGACAGGACACTACCCTTTTGAACGTCCAAACCTTCTGGCCTCCGCAACTTGTAGGGTTTCCCAGTTGTTGGCTCAAAATCAACTCTAGGCATTTGCTTCCATCTACGATGCACAAACCAGCCATACTTGTAGTCACCTACAATTGGGGTGCCAAGAGCTTCAGCACAATGCACACGCAGCTGCAAAAATTGGGCAAAAGAACTTGAAATTAGATATGCCCCGAAATCCAGAGACCAGAATGAAGCTTTTCCTAATGATTTTTATGACACACTACAGACAACAAAGTCACTAAGGCATCCAAAAGCATGAATCAACCACTGTTCCTCTAGTGAGCATCAAATCTCAGTCAATTAATCAGTCCACTTGTTTTACCGAATGTTAACACTAGTACATCCACGCTAGGAGCATATATAAAAATACATATCCAACACATACAATTGAGATAAGAAATTGCTAGAATAAAATTTTATAATACATTTCATTGAATTGATGTCAAGTTAAAATTCTCACAACCAATTTCAAAATGGAAAGTTGCTACATCATGAATGGTTGCTGGTTCAGTAAAACTTTGAGGGGTTTTTGGAAACTCAATTTACACAAGCACAAAAAACTCACTTCAGAGTATATCACATCTTTGACACACAGATGAGTACATAATGAGTGACTGGGGTTGCCTGTGTAAAGAGAGAAGTGAGATGAGAAGAGAGCTACCTGATGCTTCCGGCTTGTATGTGGACACAATTCAATCCATGAGCATCCATTTATGATTGGACCAAGCACCCGATATTCAGTTACAGCCTCCTGGGAAGCTTCTAAACCTGAGCAATTAGCCAAAATAACTCTCTCAGTTTTCTCATCATTAAGAAGTACCTGCAATCAATAAAAAAAGCCCTATTCATATTGTTAACTCTTCATATCAACCAAATTTGTGTGTGCGTGTGCGTGTGCGTGTGCGTGAGAGAGAGAGAGAGAGAGAACCTTTGAAAGAGGGGCACAAATTATGCCTTCCTTTTCCTTGGGAGACCCAATGACCAAAGCCCAATACCTCTGATATGCTGCTTCACATGCAGCATTCCAAGCCTAAAATTCCAATGATTTTACACGTTAGAAGAAAAAGGTTAACATCAACCAATGTCCCATTCAACATACATGTTATAAATAAATAAATAATTTCAAGTGATTTTACATGATGTTTGTAAGGGAAAATTTAATGCACCATATGGATTGTTCAGGTTGAGGAATGAGTACCTTAGATGAGGATTTTGCTCTGTTTATGTCGCTGAACAACCAATGAAGATGAGAAATGCTTTCTTTAGTTCTCCCCATTAAAAGGAGGCCACTGCTCTCTCTGTCTAGACGATGAACCTAACATACAGTCAAATGAGGAAAAGAAAACACAGATGCTTTAAAATAAGTCAACAGATCAAATAAGTATTCATCCATAGTCATCTAAGCAATAGCATAACATGTTTTAATTCAAAAATAAAAAAATAAAAATCATGTTCAAATTTCCTAAATAGTGAAATTCCCTTACCAAATGAAAATTTTCACATTTTTTGCCTTAAAAGGCAACATAAAATTCGATATTTCTTTAAGAAACAAATTTTAAAGTGACAACATTGATTAAAACATTCAAATTGTGATAAATAAATAAATAAAAAATGATACTCCTAATATCCATTACACAATTGCAAGCATTACGCCACCCAATACAGCTATTTAAAACCATACAAAGATATATAACTTATTTGAACATGTATGCAAGTACACACGTATGTAAGCAGCTAAAAACATGGAAGTATCAATTATCATAGTCCATTTACATACACTATATTACAAAGATGATTACACATGGCAGATTTTCTACTGAATGCTAGAATGATGACCCCCAAATATTAAATAATTTGGCTTATATCATTTATGAATCATAATCATAAAATTGTAGACTGTCATCATCATACGATTGGAGTTTGTCATCATTGTCTAGCAACAGAGAAAAATACAGAGAAAAACCAGCAAAATTATGAGGGTGATTGGCATCACTTTTCAAAGTCCTTTCAAGTTGTAGAAGTCCTTTTGTAATTTTTGTTACTGTTTGGTGAAACTAACAAAAAGGAATTTCACTTGAAGTCCCAGGCCATGAAAGCCAATTCGAGAGAAGCTAAAGCATGCTTCGGTAATTCCGTTGTAAACTTCTCACCTAAGAAGCATAGACATGAACACACTACACTACACGGATACAACACAGACATGCCGACATGTCAATTTTCAAAAAATGCAAGACACAACATGTGGGGAACACGCATGAAATATTCAAAGATAATAAAAAAATATAATATAACACTTATTTTATAAATCAATATTTTTTTTTTCTTTTATTATTGTATCTAAGTTGTTTAGTTCAAACTTATAATTAGTTTCACATGTGTTTAATCAATGGACACGTGTTTAAGCAATGGCCACGGGTGTCCGAAGAGTGTCCAAATCTAAAGAACTTTTTAAAACATAGGACACATTTTGACAAGTGTCAGAAACATGTCGGGATGTGTCCAACAAGTGTCGGTGACTAACACAGACAAGACACGACACGACACGACACGACACGGATACGCCACCTTCTTAGAAGTGTTCGTGCTGCTTAGCTTCTAGCAAAATCAAATAAATCTTAGGTGACACTTAGTTGTTCCCGATACTACACTCATAAATTATAACAAAATTCTTATATAGCCCTATACAGTATGAAAAATTTACAATACGCTTCAAATTAAAAAGATGCATACCATATGCATTCATCACTTTCAGCTGGTGGATCTAAACAGATTAATTAATCCATTGATCACAGTTATATTGAGTCATAACTAACACCAATTTGGATCATAACCAGTGGTTGCAACTAGAGTCACCACAATGGATTGTAACCAACACTACTTTGGAACATCACCAGACAACATTAATGGGACATAACCAATTATCATTTGACAATTTGCTTGCTCCACTACCACCATGTATTTTTCTAAACCAAATCAAACTAAGCCTAGCGTCCCAATCAAGTGGAGTCGGCTACATGAATCATTTTTCTCCATTCAACACTATTAAGTGCTATATGCTCTGTTAAATTCAATAAATTCATATCTTTTTTCACTACCACATCCCATGTCAACTTAGGTTTTCCCTGTGAGAATATATCAGTATATATTCCATATATCTTCTATATTAGGCATATATGATTGTATATCATATTGATTGTGAGGATATTCATTTTTTTTTGTTTATAATATTTGGTTTTCCTTTTTAAGTCTTAGTTTTAGGGCTATATAAATAGATATATGCTTTGTAAAGATTACAACTGAATATACAAGAATTATTCATCCAGAAATTCTTACATGGTATTAGAGCTGTGTTTGGAACGCTAGCCTCTTATAGCCATCATTGATCTCTGGTTCATCGTTTCTCTCTAATTCATCACCAATCCTTGTTCGTGATTTCTCTGGTTTACCGATCGAAGTTCTCAAGGTTCAAGATCACCAAAAACTTTGCCGCAATTGCGACATCAACTCTTGGGTCGCAATCTCTCTCTTTCTAGTTCCTTGGTGGAATTGCCATTGAGCTCTCTCCCCCTCTCTAATTCTTGCGAAGTCTCTCTCTCTCTCTACCTCTTTGATTCTCGCAAGGTTTGCTCTATCTCTTATCTGAGTTTGGGTCAACCCACTTCTCTTCTATTTCGCGACTTAACCACTGGTATTTGACCCATCTGGTACTGTTTTTGGTTTATTATAGTTTGGACCATTAGTTCTTTGTTTGTTACACTTTGTTCCACCGGTTTTCTATTTTTTGGTTCATTACAATGTCAAATACTAGAATTCAAACCATTAGTTGCACTCACTGGTGCTGACTATGCTTATTGGTCCAACATTATGAAAAATTTTCTACTAGGTCAAAAAAGATGAGGATATGTTTATGGTTCTATTCCTCGTCCGTCAGGTCTGAAAAAGGGTATCATGCTGATTGTGACAATGTTGCCGAAGTTTTGACTTAGTTTCACAACTCTGTGGAAGATCATGTTGGGATGATGCTTTCCAAATATGCTATTGCCAAGAAGGTGTGGGACTAATTACTCGGAGTTTATCAACAATCTAACTTTGCCAAACAATATAAATTGGAATTAACTATTTAAGGTGTTCATTAGCGGGACAGGTCTATTCAGGATTTCTACATTGGACTGTAGGATCAATTTGCTCTCATAGAACCATCTAGTCTCAAGCCACCAGATGCTTTTTTGCAATTCCAAGAAGAGTGTCGTTTGGTGCAGTTCTTAATAGTTGTTTCTCCTCAGTTTGAGACTATTCATGGTGACATCCTTCACCGTTCTTCCCTCCTTTCTGTGGATGCTATTGTTCCTGAGCTCCTCTCCGAAGAAACCCATCTCAAGATAGCCAATCAGACTCTGTCTCCATCTATTTTCTTGGCTCCTACTCAAGCTCCACTGTTGTCAACCCCATCTACCCATCAACTTCAGGTCTCTGCAAAACCCAAGAAGAGGCCACTGGCATCAGATGAGTGTACTTTCTACCATCAGAGAGGCCAATGGAAATATAACTACCCCAATAAAAGACGTCCACTTGCTCCGTCTTCTCAACAGTCTCAGACCCAATTTCGCGCTCGTCCGAGTACTTTTCGACCTCCTGCCGCATATGCTGCATCTACTCCTACTCCTGATCCTAACTTGGCTTCTTTGAGTGCTCAGATTGCTCAACTTCAGCATATGATGTCTATCTCCTAGCCATCCTCGTCTGCCTCCGCTCTTACCTCTCTTCATTCAAGTTTGCTTCGGTCCTCTTCAAGTATCTCTTCTTCTGTCTAGCTTTTTGACTCTAGCATCTCTCATCATATGACATCTCATCTCTCCTTACTTCAAAACTATATTCCCCCTTCCTTTCTTATTACTGTTAATGCTGCTAATGGTTTCGTATGTCTGCTATCGGGTCTGTCCTATCATCTGACATGTCTGTCGTCACTATTCCTTCTGTCCTTTATGTTCCTCAATTATCTATCAATTAACTATCTATCAGTCAGCTTGATGCTTCCAGTTTTAATGTTATATTTTCTTCTTCAATCTGTTATGTGTAAGCTCGTATGTCCAAGCAGCAGATTGGGACCGGCCGTAGAGTTAAAGACCTCTATGTGGTAGAAAGCTTGCATCTCCCTTTATCCATCTCTCCAACTACTCTTTCATTCTTTCAATTTGATTCTTACTCGAGTCAATTTTATTTGTGGCATTCTAGATTAGGCCACTTGTTTGTTGACCGTTTACAGTCTTTAACTCAGTCAAGATTGTTGGGTAAAGTTTTTCCTAATCAAATTATTGAATGTCGGGGGTGTAAACTTGCCAAAATGACAACGTTACCTTTTAATAAGCGTATTTTTATTTTCAATACACCGTTTTCTTTAGTCTATACTGATGTTTGGAACCCTTTACCTATTCTGGGGCCCTTCTCCTATTCTCATCAAAGGGGGTTCTGCATATTATGTGTCATTTGTTAATGATTACACCAAGTACACTTGTGTTTATCTTATAACTCATAAGTCCGGCCTCTACCAAACATACGTACTTTTCAGTCCATGATTACTACACAATTTGGGTCTACTATTAAAATGTTACGGTTTGACTTGGGTGGGGAATATTTTAAAACTGAGTTTTGTAAGTATTTAACCAGTTTAGGTACCATTCACCAAACTTCCTATTCTAATACACCTTCCCAGAATGGCAGGACTGAGCGTAAACATTGTCATCTTCTTGAGACTGCTTGGTCTCTTCTTCTCTTTGCCTCTGTTCTAGCCCCGTTACACGGTGATGCCGTTCTTACTGTAACCTTTCTTCTCAATCGTATGCCCATTTCCCCTCTGTCTAGTCGTTTTCCTTATGAGGCTTTGTTTTCCCATGTTCCCAATTACTCCCTACTTCATGTCTTTAAGTCTGCATATTTGTCCTTCCCCGTAAAGATAGGACCAAACTTAGTGCTTAGTCTATCCTGTGTACCTTTTTGGGTTACAGTCTTAATTAGAAAGGCTATCATTATTATGATCTTGTCTCCCGTCGCCTTTATGTCTCTCGCCATGTTGCCTTTTCTCGAAGGCCTATCTAACTTTTAGTTTCCTCCTATCACTGTCCTTGTTTCCAAAGAGAATTTGATTCACATTGATCCATTTCTTTCTAATATCCCTCTTGATGAGTATATCTCTACCATGGTTGTTAAGATTGCGATCCAGATCGTACAATCCAGCAATCCTGATCGTACGATCCTACGATCAAATATACACAAATCGATCCGACTCGCATTTTGGATCGAACCTACAATAGGATCGGAACAGGATCATTCGTACAAAATTGTGGGATCGTACAAGATCGTTACAGGATTGCGACTCCAACCAATCTTGTTTAAGACGGTTTTTTGCTAGCTTTAAAGTCAAAATATGTAATCTAAAGAGGGGGAAAAGATTTTACTCTCTCCAAGCTGTAGAGTACATTCAATTAGGGCAAGACAAATTGGGGAAAGAGAGATCGGACCTCAGAATTCAGATTTTCTGGAACTAGAACAGGTACTCTTATTCCTCCTCTCTTTTTCTGGTCCTCTTTGTTTTTTTACACTGTTGCCGCTTCTTCTTCTTCTTCTTCTTCTTCTTCTTCTTCTATCTATTCGATTTGAATCTGAATCTGAATCTGTAACTTTTTTCTTCTTTCGACTTCTTTTTTCCTCCTCTTATCTCTGTTCAACTGTGTTCTGTGTTCTTTTTTTCTTTTCTTTTTTCTTTTTTGTTCATTTTTCCTACTTTTCTTTCATTTTTTCTGCTTCTTCCCCTTCATATTTTCTACTTCCCTCTTGTGTGATTGACTGTGTATTGTTTTTGTTTCTTCTCTGGTTTTAAAACTTATGCTAAAAAAATAGTTCTTTTAACCAAAAAAAAAATTCAACACAACTCTATACAAAAGCAGTTCTTTTAATCCAAAAATAAATAAAAATTTTGAGTTGGATGACACCATGGGTGATGATGATTGTGGTGATAACATTAATGTTGATTGTGGCAATGATGATAATTTTAACGATAATATGACTTATTTTAGTCTTTTATTGGTTCTTCCCTTGTTTAGTTTGTCTTCTTTTCATTAAGAACAATGAGAATGTTGTACAAGTGTTGGTATATTCTTTTACGGTGGTGCTACATACATCAATTAGTGTACCAACTAGTGTTATACCATTATTACTAACCCCACCTATTAATTAAATTACAAATATCCAAAATCACTAAAATTATGCCACATCATTTGTTAGTACACTAGTTAGTACACTAATTGGTACATATAGCATTATTCAATCTTTTATTATGCTTTTGATTTCTTTTTTTGGGAAAAAATGTTTTAATGATACCTTGAATTGCTATTTTTCTTTATTATGTTTTCTTTGTTAAGAAAAGATCTAGAATGATAATTTAAATTCCTTACAAGTGAGAATGCAAGGATTTGAACATAGATCTGCTCATACTAAACTTTATAATTCAGCAATTATGAAGCAAGTGTGAGAGCTCTACCATTTGAGCTACATTCTCATGTTTTTTTGGGTCATTCTATATACATTTTGATAGTATTACTTCATCATATAAAAAATTATTGTTTTTTTATCATTTTAGTAGGATCTTATGATCCTCGATCCAATCCTACGATCCGATCTGGAAGACCCCCAAAACAATCCTATGTAGGATCCCGATCTTAACAACCTTGATCTCTACCCCCAATGAGCTTGTTCCCTCTTCTCCTCCTTTTTCCCCTTCTGCTCCTCCTCCATTGTTAGTTTATTCTCGTCGCAAGGCCCTTCTCCCATCGAATGTCTCCTTCCTGCTGCTGATCCTCCTTGTTCTGGTGACATTGATCCTGATGCTTGTCGGTATCCCCTTCAACGTAAGGTTGTGGTAAAGTTTGGTTTTTCTAATACATCTTCTTCTTTTTCACATTGCACCTTTTTGTCTGTTGTTCACTCCTTTTCAGAACCCTAGTCTTACAAGGAAGCTTGTCAGGATCCTAATTAGGTTCGAGTTATAGAGGATGAGTTACTACATTGCAAAAGACTACTACTTGAGAGTTGGTTCATTTGCCTGCTGACAAAAATCTGGTTAGTTGCAAATCAATCAATAAAGTAAAAGATTCATTTTAATGGTTCTCTTGAGCGCTACAAAGCTCGCCTGGTTGCCAAAGATTTGTCACAGAAGTATGGTCTTCATTATGAGAAGACTTTTGCCCTTGTCGCTAAGATGACTATTGTTCGTACCTTGATTTCTATAGCTGTTGTCCGTCATTGACCTCTCTATTAGATGGATGTCAAGAATGCTTTTCTTAATGACCATCTCACCGAGGAGGTCTCCATGTGTCCTTCATCAGGCCTTCCTCGTTTCTCTACACAAGTTTGTCGTATACGGCGTGCTCTTTATGGTTGGTTTGAAGCAATCTCCTTGGGCTCGGTATGATCACTTTCAGCCGGTTGTTACTCAACTTGGGTTTCATCCTTGTACCCAGGATTTTGCTTTGTTTTACCTGCATACCTTTATGTAGACAATATGATCATCACTGGCTGTAACTCTTCTGCTATCTCTGAGGTCAAGCAGCATCTCTTCCGTACCTTCGAAATGAAGAATCAAGGCCTATTGCAGTATTTTCTTAGTATTCAGGTAGCTGCTTCTTCTCCTAAGAGGTATTTTCTGTCTCAGGCTCAGTATGCAAATGACATCAATATACTTAAGAAGTGAGATAAATGGTTAAAAAAAAAGTGATGAATAGCATTTTTCTAAATTTATATTAGAATATTGTCCTTAAATTAGATTATTTAATTTGCATTATTGAAATATATAATTGTTAAATCTTTGAAAAAAAAATTTTTTTTTTTTTTTTTTTTAATTTGCATTACGGCTAAGGAGCGTTGTTTGCGTTGGAGTGCCTTTAGGCACGGGGTCATTCGCTAGTCTTCCCTATTAGGCATGTATGATTGTATATTGGTATTGATTGCGTAGATATTCGATTTTCCTTTTTTAGTCTTAGTTTTAGGGCTATATAAACAGATGTATGCTTTGTAAAGATTACAATTGAATATACAAGAATTATTCATTCAGATTTCTTACATATATTAGTACATAGTCCATAAATCTTCTATATTAGGCATGTATGATTGTAAATTCTCACATTTCCCCTCCCCCATAGCATCGAACCACAGTGTGTTTTTCTATAACAAATAAATGGATTCAAGTAATTTATAGAATGAGGGAGGCTAACGACAACACTAATGGAAACCTATTTGGTACTTTTAAAATGTTGCCATCAGAAGTTCTTTTACATGGTATACACATGAAGCCGGTATACTCAGGGGTGGATAGGGTGCGTGCCCCTAGCCTGCACGTCACAAGCATTGCCGAGTGAGCATGATGGACGTGAGGGAGGGTGTGAAGCGAAGTCCCACATCGCCTGAGTACTAAAGTAATATTAAGCACATAAACGTGATGGCACCCCTCACCTTAATGGCTAGCTTTCGATGTTAACTTCTACCCAGGACCATGTAACAATACATACTTCTTGATTTCAAAGGACTTCCAAAAAAATTCACCAAACATCTGTCATTTTTTCAAAGTCCTTATGTACTCCCTTTATTGAAGTCCTTTTAGATGAAGGACTTCCTTCACAGAAAATTGCGCCAGACAGGGTGTATGTTTTTTCAATTCATTAACCTTCCCACTTCACAGCAGTTATCCAAAGTAAGAAGCTTACCAATTTAGGACCCTCATCATACTCGTAAGACAACGCTGCAGCTGCCAAGGCATCCATGCTGTTATGCACCGGGAGGTTTCCCTAACAACATAACTATGTTAATAATCACAAGTTAAAAGGCAAAAGAATATGCATAGAAGCAGCAAACTGTGCAAAGAGTAGGCGCCAAGAGATGCTAACCTTTACTGGCAACTTGGGTGGCTTATTTAGCACAAGAATAGCAGAATCCTGAAAATTTAAGAACTACCATGAACAAAGAAGCAATAACTAGAGAAAGAACTTAATTGTCAACTAACTCCACAAATCTACAAATGGTGCACATGCAGAAGTAGCTAGCTATTCTGTCATATCTAAGTTAACTGAAAAATTCATGATTATATAGTGTTCATCTTAGATAGAGTCCAAGCCACCACTACTTTGGAGAGCACATTGGATAAGCCTTGAAGCCTTGGAAGCATGGATGCTATGGGAGTTCTTCGTTTGCATGCAAAATGCTATAGGAGAGCTTCATTAGTGTCAAGATTTTTTTGGACAAGGGAACTAGGAAGACCTTGAAGAGTGGACAAAGTTGTCCATTTGGTCATCCTTGTTGACTAGCATCAGAGTTCTGTTCCATCAAGTGCCTTAGGTCATTGGCAGCCAGCCAAATAGGTTGGTTGACCATGGTAGGCTTTTACAAATCTATAGTGAGGTATTACTCTGCAGTAGGCTATGGACCAACCTAAAACGATTTCTCAGTTATAGGTCCATGTTTTGTAAGCCGACCACAGCACACCATGGGTCAGCTCATGAGCGCGAACTAAAAACAAAAAAAACAAAAAAAAACTAGCTATTGGACTAACCGTTTTTTAAAGCTCTTTAAAAAAGTGACCCTACAATTGATAAAGATTGATGAGAATTATCTCTTGAGGTGTCTGTACAGTTCTTATACACTCTCAATCACATCTCGTAAAATTTTCAACCATTTATAAGTGTGTATGAGCTTGAGAACCCTTCCTTGCACTTCAGTGTTTGAGAGCTTGCTTCTTTAAAGTCTTGAGAATTCTTTTGGAGGTATGCCCTCTCAGCCTAGTGTTATACTTCTTAGGTTATATACACTAACCCTTCACATATCTTCACAAAGATTGAAGGGAAAGAATGAGTTAGCTTAACTATTCAAGTACGCTTAGAATTGTATTGTTGGTTGATGGTTCGAGTTAATCCAAGAAAACTATTTCTTTCTTTGAGTTATTGTAAAGGTTTTTTGTTGTCCTAAGAAAAACATATACATGTTAAAGTTTTGGGTGAACCTAGGGAAACCCATTTGATTTAATGGAGTTAACACCAGCAAGGTAGACTACGAGTGGATATGGACACAAGGGTTGTTCCAAACCACTATTTTTTTTATTTATTTATTTTTTTTTGGGGGGGGGGGGGGGGGGGGGGGGGAACAAGCCACTATAAATCCTTATTTCATTCTCTTTACATTTCCTACACTTAATTTGATATATCTTGACATGAATGCATGATATGAATACATACAATTCTTAGAAGGATTTAAGTAAAAGGTCGAGGGTTGCATTATAAGAGTCACAAATTACAACCATTAAAAGTTGGTCAATCAAGGTAACTCCTGGTCAACCAGGACTATCAACCACTTTGATCAACCAGCCATCTGAGCTTGTCTATCAAGTCCATACAAATTCGATTAAAAGGGAATTAAATGATATAATTCTTGAACAATTCATCAAAAAAAGAGATTAAACTGCAAATTGTCCTATTCACCCCTCCCCCTCCTAGGACACTTCCACACACATTATACTCCCAATGTGTTGATTGATATTCAAATACTGATAATCAATGGCAAAAAAGATAAAGACCTGCAATTCATTTACATTTCCCAGCAACATTAAATAAGATAATCAAACGTTCAAACTGAAGGCATGCCTTGTATTTGACAAGCCTCTGCAAGTACTCTATCTCATCAGCATTTGGATGTAGTGTTCCACTTGGTATAGTGTCAAATCTCTTGGAGATTCTAGATTCTGCAACTGATACAGGTATATAAACTCTTGCCCCCACCTCCATGACCTCATTATGCTTAATCTGTAAATTAGCTGTAGAATTATTGAATAATTAAATCCACAGAAATAGAGTGTATAAGGAAAAAGAAACAATAAAGTCCGTGTGAACAGGTGCACTGGCAGACACAAACATACAACAATGGCAATAACAACTATTCTCCTACAAAAATCTGCAGTGGAGCTGACACTAGTAAAACTATGACCAACAGTGGGCTAAATAAGCAAGCTCCTTTACCTTTCTCATAGGTTTTGCTTGTCCATTTTGGATGGATGAGTCATTGGAATCAAGACATTCCACTTGAACCTATAAGGGGAAGAAATCAAATTGCAAATTTTCATACCCTCCAATTACAAGAAAAGTATCTAATGATGTGATCAACAGTACTTAGGTGTCAAAACTGGAGAAATGGACACATACACCCAAATGAACTAGGTGACAATTTTCAAAATTTCAAGCTTAGGGAATAAGTCATTATATTGCACCAACTTTTGTTTGATATGAATTACTATGGAAGAAGAAGAAGAAAGAAAGAAAAAGAAAAGAATTATTCTTGCAATGAGAAATTAAATGAAGACAAATTAATATAATTATACTCACAAGACCCTTGTTGAAATGGGATTGAATGACAGAGCTGGGGACTTGATCAAAGTAATACTTGACCCAACTAATGGCAGTGATATGCGAGGGCTTCCCACGAGTAGTAGTAGTAGTAGATGGATCCTTTACAGGCAAAGGGTGAGCCGGGAATGGCGGCAAAGACAGGAGCTGCCGAGGCTTTGGGCCTTCCTTTGGAGGACCCAAATGGACTATGTTGTTGGATACTCGAAGGACTGGTTCAATGCGAGCAGGTGGTGGTGGTGATACTCTGGAGTAATGCCTGGCCCCAAGCAACATGGATTGACCAACAGCGTTCCTCAACATCGTCGCACATATGCTAGACCTACCATCAAACACACGGTATGCATCAATAACACTACGTAAAAGTTAGCTTCGCTTAGCTTCTGGAGGCAGGAATCAGATTCCCATACCGAGCTCATTCGTGGTTTCACATTCAATCAGAGAGGAGAGAGTTCTATGTAGCCTCAGCTGCCAACATAACTCTGTCCACCACCACTGGAGAGAGAAATCGAACAAAGGAGATAAAAAAAAATTTGTTTGTTATTTGATTCATGAGTAGAGATGTAGGGTTTACATGAGTGGAAAATGAGAAAAGCGAGGGAGAGACGGTCCTGAGTAGAGAGACAGAAAAAATGTGGAGAGACAATAGAGATAGAAATGGAAATGGGAAAGATGGTGATGAAAAAGGGTTTGTTTGGGATGGGATTGGTTTTTTGGTTTTTTAGATTTTTTATTATTTTAATTTAATTTGGGGTCAAAGTATTTTATTTGGGATATATTTTTTTATTTTTTAAATTTTTATAAGAAAAAAAATGAAATGATTATGAGTTGGATATGATATTTTATTCTATTTAGTGTGTGTTTGGGGTAAATTAAAAAAAAATACACTTTTTTAGCATATATATACTTGTTTTGATCATATCTCTCAACATCTCTTCTCTATTTTTTAACTAATTTCTCTACTTTTCTATACACTTTTTATAAAAATCAAAAAATATACTTATTTAAAATATCTCAAATCATTCCTTAACTAGATAAAATATAACTATTTTAACCTCAACCTTTATCCTAAACAGAGTGAATGTGTGTTCGAACGAGTCTGGATCCTCTGCTGCCTTTCTCTGCAGCGGTTCCTGTAGTGCCCCCAAAACGATGTCATTTTGGGGCAAAATTTCAAAAAAAAAATAAAAAACAAAAGCACAGAATCAAAGAGAAAAAGAGGGAAAAGAAAGCAGAGGAAGAGAGAGGAGAATGAGAAGAAGAACGAAGAAAACACGGAGGAAGAGAGTTCTTTCTCTCTCGCCGACGAACTCCCCGACCGTCAAACTCTTTTCTTTCCGTCGCTGCTAATTGAGAATCTCGCTCGTCTCTCTCTCTCACCGCTTCTCTCTCTCTCTCTCTCTTCCTCTCTCTCTATCTATCTATGACCAGTCGGTGATCATTGAAGAGTCCGACCTCACCACCACGTCTCCAGATCTGAGATCGCGCCGACGAACAACAGTGAGTTCCGGTGGCCGCGGGGGAATCGGCTGGAGAATCCGAGTCTCTCTCTTTCTCTGCTCTTTTTTTTTTTTTTTTTTTAGTTATTGTTGTTGATGATGATGATGATGAAATTATATCAGTGTTCTTGGGTTTATATCAATTTTAGTGAATCTCATTTATGTTGATTGGGTTTATAGATCCCATTTATATCAGTTCTTGGGTTTATTCTTTGTGTTCTTTGTGTTTTTGCTTCGTCTTACTTAGTTCTCTCTCTCTCCCTCTTCATTTTTTTTCCTTTTTTTCTGGGTCTTCATTTTTATTTATTTTTTAGTTATTGTTGTTGTTGATGATGATGAAATCATTCTTCGTGTTCTTGGAGAAAATGGCCTTTTTGGATGATGACCATGGCTATTTTGGATTGTCCAAATTATTCGGTGTGTTCTTGGGAAATTATTCTTTGGATGACCATGGCCATTTTGGACGACGACAGAGCTTGTGTTCTTGGTAAGTCATGGTAGACACAGATGGCCATCTTCTTCTCTTCTTTCTCTTCTCTAATTCTGTTTTTTTTTTTTTTGTTTTTTTTTTTTTTTGAAATTTTGCCCCAAAATGACATCATTTTGGGGTGCCGCAGGAACCGCCAAGGATCCAGACTCGTGTTTGAACATATGATATGGTGGTGGGGATATTTGGTCAGAACACAAGCCTCTTTGATGTGTCTGTGGTGGGGCATATCTGACAGGTGGGGTTGCCTCTTGGTATAGTATTGAATGTTATGTTTGGATTTTGTCCCGTTTGGAAATCAAGTTATTTTAATAATTTTTTGATTTTTTAATTAAAATATGAGATAAAAAAAAATTAAATGTTTTTTTAGTTTTTTATGAGAAAAAAAATGTGCAAAAAGTAGAGAGAAAATTAAATATTTGACTTTTTAGTGTAAGTTATTGACTTTTTAATTTTTTTAGTGATTTTTTAACTTTTAAATTAAAATATTAAGTTGCCAAATGTTGTAGATGAGAGAAAGAGATAGAGAGAGAAGAGGAAAACCGGTGGCTATTGGGTATGTGAGTTGCTAGAAGAAGCCAAAGATAATTCTATTCACTCTTTGGTTTTAATTTTTTGAATTTAATTTTTTGAAAATTGAATTTTTTATTTTTTGTATTTTTTTTATTTTAGTAAATATTTTTAAAATTTTAAGCAATTTTTTTTACATTTTTAGATGTATCTTATTTAGATGTACCTTATTTAGATATATCTAAAAAGTAAAATATTTGTAAAAAAATATTTTAAAAAATCAATAAATACATAAGAATACAAAAAATATATTGAATTCTCATTTATTTATTTTTTTAGTCTCACTATTACTACTCGCGTTTGACTGGCTACATTACTGGTTCTCTTCTCCAATCGGTTGATAATGACTCCTTGCGTGCTTCATGGATTTTTGAAAATGCTCTAATTATGACTTGGCTAACCAATTCTATACAGCCTACCATTAGTCAGAGTTTCCTCTTATTGGATACTGCTTGTAAGATTTGGACAATTACAGTCTAAGTGTACTCCCAACAGGGTAATGATGCCCATGCGCATGAGTTGAAGAAGAAGCTTCGGGACTTAGGGGTGTTTTGGGAAGTTGGTAAAAAGCTGGCTTTTGGCTTTTTACCAAGCTTTTTGACTTTTTTGGAAGTGATTTGGGAAGTTAGTAAAAAGCTGACTTTTTTTATTTTTGATTTAATATTTTTTAAAAGTGTCACATTAGTCTAAAATGACCAAAATATCCTTACTTTTTAATTAAAAACACTTTTTTAAATTAATTAATTATAATGTCCCAAAGGGTAATTTGGTAAATTTTTAAGTGGCTTTTTTTTCTCTTCCCAAATGGGAATATCAGCATTTTGGGAAGGTTGGCGTTTTGGGAAGGTACTGAAAAACGCTGGCTTTTTGTTCACTTGCCAAAACGGCACTTAGATCAAAAGGGTAGATCACTCGCGGTATACTATGCTAAGTTGAGTAATTTGTGACAGGAACTAGATTATTACCAGAGTTTCCAGGTTATTTGTTCCAAAGATGCCACTTTGTTTTAGCAAACCGTGAAAAATGAGCATATGTATGACTTTCTTGTTGGCTTTAATTTGAAGTTTGGTCAAATTTGCGTCCAAGTATTGGGTCATTCACATTTTCCTACCCTACGCAAGCCTTGTGCTCTTGTCAAACAAGAGTGTGATATGGTTCATTTCTTTATTCAAGATCGTTCTGCTTTGGTTGTTGCTCATTCCACTCGAGCTCCTAGGCCTAGTCTAGTTTAGTCTAGCAGTAGGATACACTGGTTTATCGAGATCAATTGAAGTGTGATTACTGTGGGAAAGACATACATGATTGAGAGCATTGTTGGAAATTGAATGGTTGTTCTACTTAGGGCCGTGGTAGTACAGCTCATTTCCAAACGCATGTGTCTGATATTGCGATTAGTACTTCTTGTGAGCCCAGTACTCTTTCTTAGGATCATGAGCTACACACTTTTAGGCGTTTGATGGCTCGACTTGATTCCCATTTACCACAGTTCCTTCCACTTTTACTTCTTCCAATTTTACCCACATAGGTATTCCTACATCATCACCTCCTTCTTGGATTATTGATTCTGGTGCCACTAACCACATTATAGGTGCCTCTAGTCTTTTCTATTCTTATTCTTCTTGTTTTGGCCAAGATAACATTAGAGTAGCTGATGACACTTTGAGTGTGTTTGTTTAGACGAATTGGATAAGGGGGGATTATAATCCATCAGACTGTTAGTCCTGAAATACATTGTCCCCAGACTATTTGGTTGGACTGGATTTGTATCCTATGTTTGTTTAGTCATGAGATTAGATATCTGGATTGAACTATTTTATTGAATCCTATGTTTGTTTGGAATATTACGGAGAAGGATAAATGTTCAAAAGACTATTTTACCCTTTTGAATTATTTACTAAATAATTGGAATATTAAATCTGAATTATAAATTTTATTTTATTTTTTTACTAGAACTTTTAAAAAATTAAATAAATAGAATATTAATAAAAATTACATAAATTTATTTTAATTTGTAGTTGAGATTTTTAAATTTTATTTTACTTTACCAAGTATAATTAATACCATATTATTAAAATAAATAATTTAATAAAGTGTAAATAATTTAATAAATAAATTTTACTAAGTATAAATAAATTGATTAAGTATAAATAATTTAATAAATAAATTTCATTAAGTATAAATAATGTAATAAATAATTTATTAAGTATAATGATATAAATAATTTAATAAATTTATCAAGTATAAATAATTTAATAAATAAATTTTATTTTTAAAAATATATTAAATAATAGAGGGTCAAAAATGTAATTTCATGACCTAATCTCATGTGATGCGTTATCCCATGATTTGTATTTCCCCCCTCCATGGGATAAATAGTCCAATAGATTTGGAACTAATAGTCCGATACAAAAATTTTGAACCAAACAACAGACTATTAGTCCAGATGGACTATTAGTCCTATCCCATGGCTTAATCCCTCCAAACAAACAACACATTTATCCTCTATCTCTAGTAGGGGTTCGGTTCTTTGTTCATTTTCACTTTCTCTTTCATTTGTAGTTCAAGTTCCTAATTTTTGAAATTTGATAAAATTTTATACAAACCCTAGAAAGGTCAAGTCTTCGAGACCATTAAAAATACCCCTCTGCTAGTTGTTTCCCAAGTAATACAAATCTGGAAATTTGTTGCAATTAGTGTTCTCATGCTCTTAGTTGATTGAATGTGCCCTTATTAATTGATCAAGCTTTGATTTGTTATTTATGTATATTTGTGGTTATAATTATTTAAATTTATGTCATGAAATGTTTATACTTGTGTATTATTTGTTATTTCGATGATTTGTTCTAACCCAACGTAATATACCTAACTCAACGGGAAACTAAAAAAGGGTAGTGTCGGGTTTTCATTCACTAAGTAATTTTATGAGATAATGACATGTCGATTTTAAATATTGATTAGTAGGATGTGTTCCCTATGCAAAGATTAAGTCTTACACAAGTGAATTGTTTCGGAACCCTTGAATGGATCGGTTATATTCGGATCCTAGGTGGTTATTGTTATTGGTGTTATAAGGTTGGGGAGGTTTTGGATGTTGACCCTTGTTTACTGTCTCATTTGAGGTCCTCGATTGGCGATACGTAGTAAGTAACCGCTATAGGCATCTGTGGTAAGATTTGTAAAGCAGCAAAAGGGGATATCGAATAATCCGAGTTCGATTCTTGTGGTTAGGAGGTTCAAATCTCTTTAGGAGATTTCTATCTTACTAACACCTAACTTTGTAATTCCTTTAACTATTGACTTAAATATCATACTTGTTATTTATCTTAATTGTGATTATGTATTAGATTGGAAAAAATGGATGAGATGTGTATGAGTTTACTAGGCATTCCAAACTCATGGTGTTTCATGCCAAGTGTTGAAGAATTTTATCCGAACAATGGCGCAGTAGAAACTTTCGAGGACGTATGGCTATCTTAGAAAAAATTAGAACTTATTTTGTTTATCTTGTAATCATGTTTTTGGAATATAATATTAATGGAACTACTTGTTTTGTAACCAAGGCGTAACTTTTGTAAGTATTACTTCACCTATACATATACATTATTTGTGTAGACCTATCATTTATTTCCCCGTCAACTTATATTGTCATTGTGTTAATACCTTGTTAAGATTTGTCAAGAAGGTAGTTTTGTTATTCAAAGAGATTGGACTTAAAAGGGAGGCTATTCTAACTACTCATCTGATCTTTCCTAGGATCTTACTTAATTATTGACCAAATGATTCATTAGTGGCGTTTCCTAAACTTCAACTCTTAGAATAGAATTTGGGGCATCATAGAGCATTCCCCTTTGATTTTTTGTCTTACATTTTCATTGATCCAAATTTGACGAACATTTTTGTACTAGCTTGTTGAATACATGACCTCTGTCCAGTTGTGAGCTGTCAAATATGCAAGGTGTGTTAGGTTATGAGATGTCGAATATAATGGGTCTATATGGTTTAGCAATGGATATAAGAATGTTTCAATTTTGCTCAGTAATGGTTGTCTGCACGATTTGGTTTTGTTCGGCAGTAGAGCTCTAGGTTGTTTGGTTTTGTTTAGTTTTAGTGCACCGAACAAAAGTTGAACAACCATTTCCAAATTCTATTCGAAAACATACAAATAAAATAAAAAAAACTCACCATTTTGCTTTTCTCTTGGTCATTCATCACCATTTCTTCATCCATTGTTTTAATTTATGATCAAAATATTATAATTTATACTTTTGTAAGGAAATGTGCAATATAGAAGATGAAATGAGAAAGGAAAAAAAAAAAAGGAAATAAGATTTAAAGTGGAATGAATATAAATAGATATTCAATTTTTAACAAATTTCTTATCTTTTGCACAAAAAGGTAATTTTGCATATGAGTAAAATTGGAATAAAAAAATTTCAAATGAAGAATGTAATGATTTAAAATCATTTTCTAAGTAGGATTACCTTATTTTGCTTTGAAATCATCCAATCCAAACAAGCTTTGTTATTGAAACTCCTGTGATTGGAACTGAGCGTTGTTTGGAGAATTAATTATTTTAGTTGATTTTTTTAAAATTTTTTATGAAAAGACGTACAAAAAAAATAGAAGATAATTTGATAATGACTTTTTTATTTTGACTATTTTAGGTGATTCTAAGCTTGGCTGGAAGGTAAACACATTCCTCATTTTAACTAGCTAAGATTATCTCGAATCATTCATCAGATCTTTTACCAAATTTTAATTTTAGGTGATTCTAAGCTTGGCTAGAAAGTAAACACATCCCTCATTTTAAACTAACTAAGATTATCTCGAATCATTCATCAGATCTTTTATCAAATTTTAAATGTTTTATCAAATTTAAATTTGATGAAAAACTGATGAAAACGGTGCTCCAACAATTTCATCAGTTTGGTAATGAATAAAGAAAACAGTGATAGTTTTATCAAATGAAATGAGCATTTATCCTTTTATCAAATTTATAGGTGACTATTGTACGAACATCCTTTGGACAACTAATTTTAAGATGAATTTAATAAAAATTTACTCTAAATAGATGATCAGCGACTGACCAAAATTGATAAAAGAATTGAAATATATTGTATTAGATCAAACGATCAACTAAATTTTTACTCAAATTTAATATGACCTATCGGAGATAGCTCTAAAACAGCGGGCTTTGACTAAGAGAACATAGTTACAGATGTCACGACCCAAACCCACCCCTATAGGTTTAGCGTCGTAACTGGCCAGTAATCCTTGATTACCAAAGGCCTCTGAACAGATTATGACATAATAAGGGGCTGCGAAAGCAAATATATAAAAACATTCATAGTCCATTGAGTTGTGCTGACATACATGGGACAGAATTTCAAAACTTTTATATACATGCACGTGACGTCATAATACAGTAGTCTTACGTCACCTGCTGATACAGATAAAACAAATGTGGGACTTAACCCAAAGTACAGATAAACAGAAAACTTGTTCATATACCAAAAGAAACCAAGTCTTATACATTCACAAAACATGACCACATGACTTTCGGAATCTCCTCGGGAGGCACAAGGGTTGGCCGACAAAACAAGCTCCAGACGATCATCATTGAGCCTGGTCACGTGCCTAATCACCTATATACATAATATAAATAGTGAGCGGAAGCCCAGTGAATAATAACAAAGTAAAGGGTTTTAATTGAATGATGTCCCATATCAGATTCGGAAATCAGATTTCATATCAGAAACAGATTCATATTATTATTCTTGTTCCACTCATATACAGAAATAAGAGGTCATGCTTAATCATATGTGGTACATCTATTAGTGTTAACAGAACAAATACAGATCATATACAGAAAAAATGGTGGTTATGTATAACCAGTTCCATAAAGGAACCTCCAGATCCGGATAACAGATAACAGATATGCTGAACTCCATAATTGAGCCTCCGGTACGGGTAACAGATAGCAGACATACTAAGTTACATGATGAAACCTCTGATATCGGGTAACAGCTAACAGATATCATATAATGTTAAGAATGTCATGAATATATTTCAGAAATTAGACAATCATTTATTGTACATAACATAACATTTTAGAAAACAAATTTCATCATACAAAAAATAAATAAAGTTATACAAAAAATAAATAAAGTTGAACATAGCTTTACTAAGTTATTACTCACATATGGCTCCAAAGGCAAACAGACAGAGCAAACAAATCAAAAAGCTTTCAGTGCGTGACCTATACAAATAGAACAGATACATACTTGAAACACACAACCGGATAAAACTTAACTTGTTTTATTTCATTCTTAGTGTGTTTTTAGGTCTTTAACCTTATTATTATGTCTTAACCATGGCCTAAGAATGTCTAAGATGCAATGAGGATGCCAAAACATGTTGTTTAACAGTTGGGCAAATTTGTTGAAAACAGGGTCCTCGCTCCAGTGCAACTTTATTCGCTCGAACGGGTGTTTAAAAATATGAGTGGTCACTCGAGCATAGATCTTCGCGCAAGCGATCTGCAAACTCAGCAAAAGTACTGGTTGCTTGATTTTTTCACTCGACGGTCGCTCGAGCGGTCTGCAAAAATGTGTAACTTCTGGGAGCATGCATTTGTAGACGTCCCCAAACGCCCCGGGAGGGTGAGTCCCGTTCCGTTCGTTTTGCGGGTCTACTACGGTTCAGGACTCAATTTGTCACGGTTCTTAATCTGAACTAAAGAGTCCAAATCCGGCAAATCGTTTTGAGAAAACAGATTTTTGAAAGAAGTGCCAAACATGGACTGCTTTGCCAGATGTAGAGTCGCCACCTAAATATTTTAATGGGGGAATTTAGGAAACCCTGACTCGGTGCCAAAGGCCACGTGTCCGTCATCACCAAAGTTGCCTCGGCTCGGGAACTTGGGTACGATTGGGGAAGGTCAACTATGAGCACCCCCTCTCGCCCGGTCCAAAGACCGGCCTCTACTAACCATGATATCCGATTTTGCAAACGTTATGTGTTCTTATTCCGGTTATTAGCCTAAATTTACTATGCTATGCGTACAGCAAACAAGTATAGACCAAATCGCCAAAATTGGAACAGAACATTTCATGTTAGTTTTGGAAATGGTTTACTACTTGCAAGTAGGTTAAAATGAAGATTTTGCCACCCTCAAGTGGGCTTTTAGAAAAAATGGTTTTGCCACTATCTAGTGGGCTTAAAACTCACAGTTTTAATGCATTTATTCCAATTTAGGTGATTCAACCTCCATCCACAGGCATTCAAGTAGTTATATCACATAAGCATATAGCCTTATGGTAAGCATGCTATCATGGCAGTCACTCACACGCATGCAAGGATGCTAAAGCATAACCACTTACCGAGTACTCCAAGCCAAAACATAAGCTAATTAGAAATCCATGCATGTTCCTAATTATACAGAAATGCTTAATGCAACACATGCAAAATGCAACTATAGCAGGCTTGGCTATTCTAAACATGGCATATGAAATGCTACAAACAAGTATTCAATTTGGAATTGAAATACAAATGCAGTTAGTATGATACGCCGAGCCAGGTGCATGCAAGACAGATGAATGAATGCAAACATGCTATCATACTGTATGCTAATTGAAACATGCCCTAATCTAACCATCGTAAGCTGGTAAATAAAAGGGAGAAAGACGTGGGGTTGGAAGACATACATCACACACACGCACACTTATTACAAATACACCCTCACTCGGAGGGATCGAAAGAATAATACAGCCCGAATAAATAACACTGAATTTAATTACAGATCCTCTAATTTAACAAATTAAATGCAGAATAGAGATGGTCGCAGCCCTGCCTCGGGATGCGCAAATGATGCATGCTCGATCCATCTTGCCCGGAAAACCCGTGCCATGCTACTGCTGCCTCTGTTTTACACTGTCCTGCATCTCCAAAGACTGCAAAAATCCTGGGACATGTTCCTTGCACACTATAAAATACCATCGGCTGGAGGAAATACCCACTGGCCATAGAGAATTTCCATCGACTGCTGGTAAAGTTATCGGCCATTCACCAATGGTCGGTCGGCACTGAATGTTGCCGGTCGGCAGAAACTTCCTGCAGAAGACAGTTTTGACAGCAGCAGAAGACAGGCAGTGCATGGCATGAAATTTCAGGCACCTGTAAGCATGGCCATGCTCTCTATCATGCATTGGACTCAAGGAAGCACGGCCCTCGACCCTCGGGCCATCAATTGTGCATTTTGATGCATGATGGCCTAAGAGGCCAAGGTTGCAATTCAATGAAGATACATGCAACACACAAATGAAAACCAAGACCCTATCATGCCAAGGTCAAGGGCCCCGGTGACCGAGAGTTGAGACAAGTTGCATCACTTGTAATATGAACTCTTCTCAACCCTCACACTTGGCTTGACACCCCAAACCAAGTAATGCAATGCATGTTATGCAAACATGGCTCCACAATGCAACCTAATGCTAAAATGCAAGCATGCCAAATGTAATGCAATCTATCATGTTAAGTATGCAATGCTAGACATGGATAATCATGTAAAAAGATTAGCATGTGACAAGACCTTATTAAACAAATATGCAACAAACATGGGACAGGCATGCAATAGTGGACTTAAACCATAAAGGGGCAGACCTCAATCCACCCCAAAACAGTGGCCAAAAGTGCCCAAAAAGGTGGGCTAACACTCATGCCAATGTGCAAGCTAGTGGGCCTAAAGCTAAGGCACAAAAGAGGGCACTTTACTACCATCAACATGATCATACATGGTATGAATTAGACAAGTAAAAACAGAATTCTAGCATGCAAAAATGGGCTCCAAAGCCCACTGATATGATAGTCTTGAAAGCTCAAATACTTAGACATACACAATATTCATTTCAAAGCATAAAAGGGCACGCCTTCAAAGCATGAGAAGAGTAATGAATGCAAGCATACAAGCATGATTTATAGACTGAAATATGATCCTAAATGATGCCAAATCATGAGGATGGTCTAAGCTAAGCATGCTAGAGGCCAATATACCCAAGGCTCACAAGCCAAAACACAAAGAGGTGACACCAAACATGGCAAGCATGACTGAAACAGTGGCCAACAGACCTTGATCATGGCGAAATGATGCTAATACCCTCATGAAGTTAGGCTAACACATGCAAGAATCATGGCCTAAACACAAGATGCATTTCTATGCCAAATAAAGAAATGCAAAGCAAGTATATCATGCATGAAAGAGGCCAACAAACCCTTATGAGACAGAGATAAAATATGCTCCAAAACACCTAAATAAACTCTGAAATGAAGCCATGATCAGTCAAGCATGCATGTTGTCCTTTAGGCCAAAAACAAAGATAAAAGAGAGACAAAGGGGAGATGGGTGTCCCTCCCCTATACAAGACTTCAAACCACCTTCCTCACCACTAAAAATCCACTGATTTTCAGTGGTGAGAAGACTCAAACACTCAAGTAAACAAAGCCTCACAAAGGAAGCACCAAAAAGGCCAAATA
Organism: Camellia granthamiana; assembly: GCA_036172215.1. Taxonomy (NCBI): domain Eukaryota; kingdom Viridiplantae; phylum Streptophyta; class Magnoliopsida; order Ericales; family Theaceae; genus Camellia; species Camellia granthamiana. Next base: position 104,812,939 of record CM069915.1, on the reverse strand, counting down.
AGACCTAAGAGGGTGAGTTTGAACTCAAACCACAAAACACCCTCAATGAAAGTTCTTAAGCAAGAAAATATAAGACTTTTTCATGTTAAACACAAAGCCTAAATCAGCATGCAAAACAGGTAAAAAGCTAGTGCAAAATTGGGGATAATAAAGTAAAAATCTCACCCTTGAAGAACAATTCAAGAACAGTCACCTCAGCCCTCTTCTTCTGATCAAAACCAGTCCAAAAACTCAAGAATGAACCCTCCAAGCCTCTCAATCTCGGAGCAAGGTGTAATGGTGTGTGTATTAGTGCAAAAGTAAGGTTAAAATGCACTTTTAAGGCCTAGAAACACACACAAGGTATGAGAGAGGGAAATATAGAGAGAGAAGGTGTATATATCAGATGTATAGATGTATATGCTCTGGTTTTTGGTTCAAAAGCTCCAACCCCTAACAATGGAGGGGGATGGTTCTTTAAATAAGCAAAGGCAAACGCTCTAGGCTTCTCCAAGAAGCCAAATGAAAGGGGCAAAGGGTGCAAAGAAGTCTTGGCTTCTAGAGGAAGCTAAGACAGCTGGCTAAGCTTCTCCAAGAAGCTTGGCCAAAGGTTCAACCTCTTAGAAGGGAAAAATGGGTCAAGGGTGCAAATGGGTCACCCCCGTGCATGGGGAATGGTGATGGTGCATCCCAGCTGGCACAGCTGGCATGCACCATGCCTGAGGGGTGCAAAGGGTGCAGGTCGGCCAGCAAAAGAGGTCATCGGCCGAGACAAAGTGCCGGTCGGCAAAATATAATGCCGACCGGCCATGGGTTTTAAGAAAACACTGCCGGTGGCCTCAATTAACTGCCGGTGGGGTGTGGGGACAGCCGGTGGGGTGTGGGGACAGCCGGTGGGGTGTGGGGATGGCCAACAAACCATTCCCTGCCTTCCAAGGCAAAAACACAAGTGTTTGGTGCAAAACCAGACACCGAACAGTCGAGTCGAGAGATCCCGGGGCAAGGCGCGCAACCGAGGCCTCCGGGAACTCAAGACGAACACAATCATGGGTGATCACCGGGTGTTCAATCGGTGACGTCCAAGTCTTGAGGACAGTCAAAAATTGGGTGTCTACAGCATTTTACGCTCGAGCCAACTTGTAGTCGCTCGAGCGAGAATGCCAAATATAGAGTGGTCACTCGAGCATAGTGTCACGACCCAAACCCGCTCCTGTAGATTTAGCACTGTAACCGGCCAGTAATCCGTGGATTACCAAAGGCCTCTGAACAGATTAGCAAATAATAAGGGGTTGCGGAAGCAATAATACAAAATAGACAAGGTCCAATGAGCTGTGATAATGTACATGGGACAGAACATTTCAAAACTTATTTATATATACATAAATATGCCAGTCCAGATACACAATATTTACAAGGTATTTACATAATGTACTTCCCAAGACCTGACTTTACAGAGCATACACAAAGACTAGCATGAATACAAAAAAACAGCCATGGCATTAGGCTTCGTTCGAAACCTCCTCGGGAGGCACAACAGTTGGCTGACAAAAACAGAACAGAAGGCCGTCAACTCTGGCCCTGGTCATGTGCCGGCTCACTTACATACATAATATAAACTGTGAGCGAAAGCCCAATGAATAATAACAGAGTAAAGGGTTTCAATGAATGAGTTCGTACAGATTCAAAAATCATAATTCAGATTTGTATCAAATTCGTCATTTGTCCAGATCATATACAGACAGAAATCATAAGTCATGATTAAGTTTACGTGATACATCCATTAGCATTAACAGAACAGAACAGAACAGAACGTATACACGTGAGGTTACGAATAACCAGTTCCATAAAGGAACCTCCGGATCCGGGCAACAGAACAGAAGCTAAGCCCCCGTGACAGGGCCTCCGGTATGGGTAACAGAGTGCAGACAAAAATAAGTTCCATAAAGGAACCTCCGATACCAGGTAACAGCTAACAGATATCACATGATACTAAGGATGTCACGAATACATATCAGAAATTGAACAACCATTCATTGTACAGAACATATCATTTCGGAAAATAGATCTTGTTTTACCACACAGAAAGTAGATACAGTTTGAATATAACTTTACTAAGTTATTACTCACAGTTGGCCTTGAAACAGATAGACGGAGCAGATTGATCACACGATACGCGGCACATGACCTACATAACACATAACGGACACACACTTGAAACACACATTCTAATTGCATAAAACTTATGTCGTTGGTTCTTAGTGTGTTTCTAATCTTAAAGCCTCACTATAGAGTCTTAAACATGGCCTAGGAATGCCTAGGATGGAATGAGGATGCAAAGATGCCTCGAAAAACATTTTTCAAAACTTGATGAAAACAAGGGTCTCGCTCGAGCGTGGCTTCCTTCGCTCGAGTGAGCTTGTCAAAACAGAGGGGTCGCTCGAGCGTAGACTCCTTCGCTCGAGCGGTCTGTAAAAATACAAAAGTACTGGTTGTTGAAATTTTACGCCTGATGCACGCTCGATGCCCACTCGAGCGTGAGACACAGCTCTTCGCTCGAGCGTAGGTCTCGTCGCTCGAGCATGCGTCTGCGTGCACCAAAAACCTAAGAGCTTGCAATTTACGCTTGAGCCACCATTTCTTCGCTCGAGCGAAGCTCTGAACAAACGATGGTCGAACGAGCGTGAAATCCTTCGCTCGAGCGAGGAAGCCAAATTCTGGAATTTCCAGATTTGCCTTCCAAGCTCAAACCAAGCATTCAACACCTCAAATCTCAACCCTTTGGGCCCATTTTCTGGAAAACACTTGTAAACTCATAGTATAAGATGTTTCAAAGATCAATTTGTAAAATCAAAGCACAAAGGTGAGTCAATGAAACACAATTTCCAATAAAACTTCAAGAACAAAACAAGAGCTTAACACGCAAGCGTTCATTTTAAATCTAATGCTCTAAAACATGACCAAATGTAAGATTGAGCGCAAAATCATGATGAATTCATGGACTAAGGCTAGAATTTGGGCTTGCATGCAAGAACTTCCAAGAATTAATCTTAAATTCACAATTGAAAGGGGAATCTCCTACCTTAAACCTTGAATTCCAAGTCTAGGAGCTCAAATTTGCAAAGCCTCTTCAATTTTCTTAAGTTCCAAGCCAAATCTTAGTTGAAAACAAGTTGTTCTCATCCACACTCTCTTACTCCTACGGTTTGGCCAAGAAAATGGTTGAGGAGAGATGCTTCTAAGTGTAATAAGGTGTAATAAAGTTAGTCTCAATGAAGCCACTAAGTGGCATTTGTGTAATTAGGCAAACTAACGCAATTCAACATTATTTAATATAATTTACACATTCCAAATCAAATTTTAATTCAACCTACCATAAAATCACATATATTCTAACTAGCCTAAAACACTAATCAATTTGGGACTCGGGCGCCGATAAGGCTTTTAATTCGCAGTTCAAAGTCAAAACATAAACAGATCATTTTATGGCAAACAGATAGAAACACAACGATAATACAATTATGTGCAAATTAATTCCGGATTCCTTCTAAATTACTGTTAAGCATAATTAATCATGAATTAGCATTAATCGGAGGTCGGGGTTATTATGCGTTGGTTTTGTTGCTCGAGTGGATAGACAAAATTTGGAATTTCCAGATTGCTCTTCGAAGTTCAAAACTTGAATTCAACACATCAAAACTCATCCTCTTGCGCCAAAAACTTAAGGAACGTGTGTGAACTTGGAAAACATTGAGAATTCAAGATCATTTCGCAAAATCAAGGCCCAAAGCTAGCCGATTGTGCAAAACAAAACTCAATTCTTTGAAAACATAACATGCATGAGATGGTTTTGCTTCAAAGCTTCAAAAACATGATCAATTGGTATAAAATGATGCAAAACAAGATGAATTCTCAAAACAAAGGTAAACATAGTACATGCATGTGAGAATTACTTGAAATTTAACTCAAAAAATGTGATGAAAGTGCATGTATGCATGAATGGCTAAATTTTCTTCATTTCTAGCTTAATTCTTCATTACTCAATTTAATTCTCTTGAATTCATAGTCTAGACATCATAAGTGTAACAACCCTCACTACTGCTTACCGATTAATTACTGTTTACCGCTAAACTGAGACTGATTATGAGAAGCAATTGAACTGACTAAAATACTAGACTGACTGACTGAAATCTGAAACTGATTGATTGACTGTATTTGTTTAAATGTATTTTCTATCTGTTGATTGTTAATTGATCTGTTCATGTTTTTGCGTTCAAACTACAAATTCAAGGCCTTATCGGCGGCCGAACCAGGAATTGATTGGTGTTTTGAAATCATTGGAATTTATATGATTTTATGGTGTAATTATCTGAAAACTGATTTGGTATGATGAAATTAGATTAAAATAAGTTAAATTGCATTAGGTGGACTTAATTGCCAAAATGCCACTTAGTAGCCCACTACATGATTCATTGTGAGCTTCCTTACACTTGACCAAAACAATTTCATCAGCCACATTTCTTGTTCTAACCGACCTTAGAGGGAGAGAAAGTGAGAGGATTGAGCTCAACTTGTAGAGTTGCTTGGGACTTGAAGGAATTGAAGTAGAGATTTCATATTTGAGTTTATGGTCTTGTGATTGAAGACTTAGGTAAGGGAATTCAACCTCTCATTGTTGTGTTTAAGTGGATTCTTGCATGGTTCATGTTTAATTGAGGAGCCAAGTCATGTCTTAGTCTAATAATGTTGCATTGGAGCTCATTTCATGCATGCATGTTGGTATTGTTGAGTTTTAAGTGGATTTCATGGCTAATTGTTGCATGCATGTTCAAGTTCTAACTAAGGTCCATGAAACCATCATGTTTTTGGAAGTTTTGGCTCTTTAGAGCATGAAATTGAAGCTTGGAAGTGGTTTAAATCCATGCATGTTCCATGTCCATCTTGTTCATGAAAATTGGTTTGAAATTGGATTTAATTGAAACACCCTTGGGCTTTGATTTATCAAATTGATCTTTGAAACATGTCATACTATGTTTTTACAAGTGTTTTCCAGGTTTTTAGCCCAAGAGGATCGATTTTGGTGCATTAGAACTTGGTTTTAAGCTTGAAGGTGCAATCTGGGTTTTCCAGATTTTGCACTTCCGCTCGAGCGGGGAAAGTGGCGCTCGAGCGAGGAATTCGAGCATCCAGTACTTTGCACTGTTTTGATGTCCACTCGAGCGAGGTATTGGACGCTCGAGCGGGACCTTGTGTCTTACGCTCGAGCGGCTATCGAGCGCCCTATCGAACGTAATTTTCACCAATCCAGTACTTTTGACATGTTTTGCAGACCGCTCGAGCGGGAACCTTTGTCTGCATTTCCGCTCGAGCGGGGTAACCTAAGCTCGAGCAGGACCCCTATTTTCTGAAAATTCTGAAAATGTTTTCTGAGTGCATCTTTGCATCCTCATCCCATCCTAGGCATTCTTAGGCCTAGTTTAAGACATCTTAATGAGGATATAGATGTAGAACACACCGAGGCAATTAGGGATTAAGTTATTATCTTTCCCAACTGTATAGCTTAGTGTGTGTTCAATCTGTAACTGTGTAGGGTTGGCTTCCGGAGACGCGCTCTAGCTTACTATAGCCCAGAACTCTGTGAGTAACAATTGTGTAAAGATATGTTCAACTGAGAATATTTCTGACTGTTTAACTGAACTGCTTTCTGAACTGAAACTGTTAATTGAATGAATGTATGTCCTATATTCTGAACTGTATTGTGGCATCCATAGCAACTACTGTTACTGACTGTTACTGTTACAGAGATCTCTGTCGGTTCCCCTGTTGGAACCACTACTGTTTACCGATTGATGACCATCATTGACTGTTCGGTCTTTTAAGACCTACTATCTACTGTACTGTTATGCTATCGGATGTACCACATATGATTGAATGACTGATATACTGAATCAATTGACTGTTTTCAATACTGAAAGGACATTTATTCTTAACCCCTTTACGCATTATGTTATTCACTGGGCTTTAGCTCACTGCTCATATATATATATGTATGTGTATAAGCACCGGACCGCGGCTAAAAGTGTCGGGGTAAACTCCAGTTTTGTCAAGCCAACCACTGTGCCTCACTGTGAGGTTCCGAGCCTGTCAAGCTACGGCTTAGGGGTGTTTTAATTTCCCCCGTCTGTCTCTGTATATGTTTTTTTAATAACCGCTTAGACTGATAAACTGTACTGTACTGTTTAATAGGGATTAAGTCCCTGCTCTGAATGATTGTATATAATGTACATACCGTTTTGTCACTGACTGTATATACGTGCATGAAAGTCTTTTTGCATACAGACTGTCACAGCTCATTGGACATTGTTTAGTTACTGTATTGGCTTCTGCCAGCCCCTGTACTCTGTTTTACTGATCTACTGTTCAGCAGGCCTTCGGTAATCTCGGATTACTGGCCAGTTACGGTGCTAAACCCATAGGGGCGGGTTTGGGTCGTGACAATAAGTCATAAGCCATGGGTTGCATCCTTACCTTCACTTCTCAGTTAAGTTCTAGATGGTGAATGCACTAAGGTGTCAAGCCAATTCCCTTGAGTTTCCTAGCAATTCCTCAATTTCTTATTCTTGAATTCACTCTCTCTTCCTAATCTCTCACTCTCCCTAAGTTCTCACTCTCCTTCACGTTTTGTTTGTTCACATTTTGTTTGTTTTAGAGGCTCAACGAGGTGTAAAGAGAGGAGTTGAAGCACATACTAGCCTTATACAGGCTTAATTAATGGTGATTAGTTAAAGTTAATCAAATGGACACTAATTATTCTAATTTATTCGTTTCGAATTAAATTTTAATAAAACTTACTATAAAATTCTAAAAATCCCAAATAACATAGAAATCAAATTAATTTCGTGATCAGATGCTGATAAGGCATTCAATTCGTAAAACAAAACAAAAACACAAACAGATATTCCTACAACAGATATATATAAACACAAATAATGCAATGTACATGTAATTACACCAAAATTTCTTCTTAATTACGTATTAAACATACTTAATCATGGATTATCAGCTAATCACAGGTCGGGGTTGTTATAGTCTTCCCCTTTTAAAGAGTTTGGTCCTCAAAACTCGAATTACCATTGTTTCAGAAGAATATCAGGTCCAAAGGGAACAAATCAGGGTATCTTTTCATCATGTCCTCTTTCGTCTCCCATGTTGCATATGTCCATCCGTGGTTTTGCTAATCCACTTTCACTAAGGGGATTTTTTTTGTTCCTCAATCTTTTGATCCAGCGGTTCACAATCTGAATTGGCTTTTCCTCATAAGTGTAGTCATCCTTCAAAAGCACATGTGTTGGTTCAATAACATGTAACGGATCTTGTAGATAGTCCTGAAACATTGAGACATGAAAAGCATTATGCATATATTCCATGACTGGCGATAAGGCTACTCGATATGTCATCGAATTGATTTTCTCAAGAATTTCATATGGCCCAACATACCTCGATGCCAATTTTCCTTTCACTCCAAACCGCGTTTGCCCTTTCATAGGAGTTACTCGAATGAACACATGATTCTCGACTTTATATTCTCGATCTCTTCTTCGAACATTTGCATAACTCTTTTAACGACTTTGTGTAGCTTTCAGTCTCTATTGAATCAGTTTCATTTTCTCAGTCGTTTCTTGCACAAGTTCCGGTCCCAATAATGGTCTATCACCTACTTCAGCCCAGCAAATTAGAGATCGGCACTTTCTACCATACAAAGCTTCATAAGGAGCCATACCGATACTTGAATGGTAATTATTGTTATACACAAACTTGGCCAACGGTAAGTAGGTCTCCCAATTGCCTTGGAAATCTAAGGCATACATTCGTAACATATCCTCCAAAGTTTGATTGGTTCGTTCAAATTGGTCGTCTGTCTGTGGGTGGTATGCACTACTTAACCGCAATTCAGTTCCCAAGGTCTATTGTAAACTCTGCCAAAACCTTGACGTAAATTTCGAATCTCTGTTAGATATAATAGATATTGGCACACCATGCAACTTCATTATCTCATTCATATAATGTTAGCCATCTTGTCCGCACTATAAATAGTTTTAACAGACAAAAAATAGACAGACTTAGTTAAACAGTCAACAATCACCCAGATAGAGTCCATACCTCGAGAGGAGTGAGGCAGTCCAACAATGAAGTCCATCGTAATGTGCTCCCATTTCCATTATGATATTGGAAGCGGCTAAAGTAATCCTGCAGGTCATTGATGTTCGGCTTTAACTTGTTGGCAATGCAAACATCTAGCCACAAAGTCAAGAATGCTTTTCTTCATCCCAGGCCACTAGAAATTTTGTTTCAAGTCATGACACATCTTCATATTCCCTGGATGTATAGCAAATTTATAATTGTGTGCTTCAGTCATAACACGTTTTCTCAAGTCAGAACAATCTAGTACACAAAGTCTATTCTAGAATTTCAACACATTATTGTCAAGCACAAATCCCGGCCTCGGTTTTGAGTCACTTTTATCAACAATTTTCTTCAAGAACTCATCTTCAAGTTGTTTCTCTCTAATTTTTTCAATGATTACAAGCTGAGCAGAAATGACGGCTAGGATTCCACCTTGTTCACGCAGGACTATCTCAATTTCATTCCTTTCTAGGTCACATAACATTTTTCTCTGGCCAGTGAGCAAACATGACAAATTTTCAATAGATTTTCAGCTCAAGGCAATTGTCACTATATTTGCCTTCCCTAGATGGTACAAAATCTACAGATCATAATCTTTAATCAGCTTTAACCATCTTTTCTATCTCATGTTCAGTTCTTTTTGGGTGAAGAAGTGTTTGAGGCTTTTATGGTCAGTATACACTTCACAAGTCACTCCGTATAAATAATGGTGCCAAATCTTTAGTGCAAAAATCACAGCTGCAAGTTCAAGATCATGGGTCAGATAATTCTTTTCATGTGATCGGAGTTATTGCGAGGTATAAGCAATCAACTTACCATTTTGTATTAGCACACATCCCAAACCTTTATATGAAGCGTCACTGTAAATTTAAAATCCATCAGTACCATTAGGTAAAATCAAAATTGGTGCAATTACTAACCTGATCTTTAGTTCTTGAAAAGTCATACGTTTGAGAGAAAGATTGATTAGCCTAAATTTTTCTGAAAAAAGTTTTCAAAAGTGGATATGAAATTAATTTTTAAAAAATCCAAATAAGCAACACTTAAAAATAAGAAATGAAAATATGTTTGGAAAACCTAACCAAACGCAGCCGAGAGTTTGTTTGTCTAGTCAGAGACAGATATATATGTATATATATAAATAGTTGAGGGTTTATAGTTTTGGGGGCGCGGATTTGGGCGGGGGGGCAAAGAGGGCAGAATCATCATGCGTGGAATCTTTGAATCACCCAACTTAGTTGTGTGGGCTAAACTATTTGCGTGTTCACGCTAATATGCAAACTAGATAGATAGATTAACTTATTTCTCAAACACAAGTCTCTTTGTGCTGTTCTTGTTTGTGTTGTTGAATTAGTGTGTTATCATATGATAGTAGTAAATAAATAGAGAGTAGTAATGGAATATGAGGAGGAGGCTAGGGTTTCCGGAAGCCTTAATCCTCCTCCGGAGAAGGAGAAGGAAGATGTAGGGGAGGCCTTTTACTGGCTGGATGCTTGTGAGGAGGAGGATATGTCCTGCCATTTTATTGACGATTTTGTTGATTTGGATGCTGCCTCCCTTTCGGAGGCTGGGTTGGATCCTTGTTTCTTCGGAGGAATCGATCAGATTCTCGACAGCATCAAGAATGGTGACGGTCTACCTGTTGTTGGAGGACCGCCCAAGATGGAACAAGTCCTTGAGGACCAATTATTGAACAAATTTGATGATGATACTGCTGCTGCTGCTAACAAGAATAATGACAATGGAGGGCAATCTCCTAGTAACAACAACAGTGATGCTGCTGCTGCCACTACTGAGACTTGCAAGCATCATTATCAAACCAATAGCAATAGCAATAGCAATGGCAATGACAACAAATCATCACACCATTCTCCTGAAAGAAATGGAGTTCGCAGCAGGCTTGAAGAAACTCGAGGCACTGATGATCTTTATAGGGACCGGGACCAGGACCAGGAGGACAAAGTACTTAGTGAAGGAAGAAGGTCCAACAAAAGAGCTCGCCTTAATGATTACAATTACAAGACTGAAAGGCACTTTCACAACAGAGGAGGAGGAGGGCAATACCACCCTAGGGAGAGGGAGAGACGGAAGAGGCCTCGCAATTGGGGGGAGGATATTATTGACAGGAGGGAGAGAGATCATATCACGAGAAGAGAACGCCATGGCAGTGGTAAAAAGAGGGAGTGGAGGGAAAGCAAGGGTTTTTGGGAGAGAGAACGCCCTGGTTCAAATGAGATGGTTTTCCGCTTGGGTAGTTGGGAATCTGAAAGAAACAGAGAGGGGAAGGCACCCTCTGAGAGAAACCAGGATTGCATTGCCAAGGTAGAGAAGAAACCCGAAGAGGCTAAGGAGGAGAAACTTCCCGAGGAACAGGCACGTCAATACCAGTTGGATGTTCTCGAACAGGCGAAGCAGAAAAATACCATAGCTTTTCTTGAAACAGGGGCAGGGAAGACCCTCATTGCTGTCCTCCTCATAAAAAGTGTTTGCAGTGACTTGCAATTACAAAACAAGAGAATGCTGGCTGTATTTTTGGTTCCTAAAGTTCCTCTTGTTTATCAGGTGAGACTTCTCCTGGATTGTGTTATACTTTGGCATAATAAATACTCACATCATATAATCGGTATACGCATATATAACTTGTATCATAAATGTATAGAGGTGGATCCATAGAAATTTTTATTGGGAGGGAGAGATTATATAAATACTTCTTATTTGTTATTTAAATGCCAATTTCTATGAACAAGAGAAATATTATAATGTTTTTTTCAGAAGTTTAGTGCATTAGACCCTTTGTTTTTTTAATTTTTTTCTTTTTTTACAACAATTAATTTAAAATAGACGTTTAATGACAAAGGTATGATTATTTTTTTCCGCGATTCCAATTTTTAATAACAAAGGTAGAAATTTAAATAAATCATATGGCTTAGCCTTAATTATTATCTTAGTTATTAATTGCTAAACAGTTGAAGTTCTTAACTTGTTAAATGACTTGTAGTGGCATCTGCAGTAATAAAATTCGGTGAAGACAAAAGGATTACAATTTTTATAGTAGTAGCCATCACAATTATTAGATTTGATATTAATATGATGTACTTCAAAAATATGTAAAATCCACTTTAAATGTTACTTGAATAAATGAGGTTCAATTACGTGAAAGAAGATTTAGTAGGCACTAAATAAAACGTAGAAATATGTGGAGGGTAAAAGGGAAAGAGGCAAAACACCCTCTAGGATTTGGTTATATCAGAATTATAAAGTGTTTTTGACTTGCTACCCCCCCGTCTCTGCCATTAAATTTTTAATATATCCACACAGAATCTCCCTGTCGAATGGCCTGTTCTCCCTGGTCAGAATAGGCCTGTCAATTCCTTCCCTTATAACTGTACTTGAGAGTTTCCTACCTCATACGGCTCAGCCGTCAACTCTTTTGTATCTCATTTTAATCTACCATATCTAATTGAATGAGCTTCCTCATAGATCTATTACTTTTTTTCGGGCTGACCAAAAGAGGTTAATTACATAAGTTTCAAACTTGAATTTAGATTAGAGGTGTTCTAATATTTTATTTTATGTTTTAAAACCAAATCCATGTTGTTTGAAAACATTTTTCTCAAACATGATATTTTATGTTTTATATCAGATTTTTATTTCCTAAACTCATGTTGTTTTGCGACATCAGACGTGAAGTCATGTTTTGAAAGCACTTAATTGAAATTGTATTTTCAAAGCATGACTTCAAAAAGTTTTCAGGTTTAGTGTTTTGTAGAAACACAACTTCAAGAAATGTGTGTTTGAGAAATAAGTTCAAAACAACTTGTATTCGGGAAATAATTTTTTAAAGAACAGAGGTTTGCTAAATAACTCCACATATATAAATGAAAGAAACTCCTGTTTTCCAGTAAATCTGAAATCTTCTGAAAACTGTTTGAGTTGAACTGTGTAGTACTTCTGTTAAATGATTAACACAATGCCCTTCATTCTCTGTACAGTCTCAGCTAAATGATTGATTCTCTTATTCAATTCCGTTTTTCAGCTTTGGTGCGCAAGGGTTCTTCCCTAGAGCTATCCTGCAGTTCAGGACTTTTTTGGTCCCACTCCGAAGTCTTTTACAATCTTGTCCCCCAGACCTGATGCTTAGAATCAAAGAAGTATCAGCAGTCCCTTTCCTCTGCTTCTGCTGGGGAATAATTAGGCTAGTTACATCAGCAGAACAAAATAGGAGATTTCGAGTCTTTAGTTGATCAGGCGACACCCAGATTTGAACTGGTGAAAAAGGATTTGCAGTCCTCCGCCTTTACCACTTGGTCATGTCGCCAAGAGGATACAAAATAGATGAAAATTTTCCCCTTTGTATTTCTTTTTAGTTTTTTGACTCAGGCTCATACTAAAAGTTTGAGAAAGGATCTTGTACCAGCCAGATAATATTATAACATAATCAGGCCTTCTAACTCCCTGGAGCTCACAATTTGCAAGAAAGGCAATATTATATAGACTTTGTCATCAGACTCATCACTACTACTAATTTTTTTTTTTATGTATTTTTGTTTTTATAGATTTTTTTTAGTTGATTTGGCTAGATGAATAAGCATGGTTTTCTAGAATTATATGTTCATTGTTGAGAACTTGAGATATGAGAATCGAAGACAGACAAATTTGGCCTTCTTCCATCAGTACTTGTAAGAGTTCACTTGAAAAGAAAGTTGAGTTTGTCTCTAAATATAGATTTTTCTGTTATTGTTTTCTTGTACGTAATCTTTCATCATACTTTTCAGAGAATCGTTGTGTTAAATCCATGCATACAATGTATCATTCTTTTGTTGTCCCATATTTTACTAACTATATGCTTGACATTGTGACCCCTGGGTGATGCCCGTCAACTGCGAACTGAAGTAATGCTATTGTATTTTTGTCCAACATGCAGCAAGCAGAAGTTATTCGTGAGCGAACTGGTTATCAAGTAGGCCATTACTGTGGGGAAATGGGCCAAGACTTCTGGGATGCTCGGAGGTGGCAGCGTGAGTTTGAAACAAAGCAGGTAGCTCCAGTGTTTCTGCTTATAGTTGTCCTTGTTTTCTAGATGTATCTATTTATATCTTCTTGTTTATTATTATTTATCTGAAGGACTGGTACAATCATTGTATTGCGGTTAAATCATCTTTTTTGTATTTTTGATGAGTATCGCAGTTAAATAATATGATTAAGCAACACAAGCATTGAAAGCCACTTGATAGACTTGATCATTGATTTTGTTATGTGTAGATGCATATTATTTTAAGCTAGTTTACCTTATCTGCTCATTATCATGACAGTTGTTTGATAACTTTGATTATGTCTCTAGCAGCTCCGTATGATTGTCAATTCATGTTTCTAGCATCCTTCGTTTGAACATAGGATTTTGTGTAGAAGAAATCCATTATGGTTCTTCCTTATTTTGTGACATGCCTTTCTTCTTTGGTGATGTTTCAAAGGAAAAAAATTATTGTTCACACTGGAAATGAGATCATGTTGCTCTTCAGAACATTGAAAACTATGCTTGAGTTACTTCCCTTTGTTTTCCTTTGTTGTTGTTGTTGTTGTTGTTGTTGTTTTTTTTTTTTTTTGAACTTTTTTTAAAATTTTTTTAACAAAAATAAAATAAATGTTGTATCTAAGATTACCTTATTCATTAACTATATCATTATACAAACATGTGTAATGATTAGCTAATTCTTCATCTCTGAAACCTGATTTAGTTGTATTGTAGGCCTCAAATTTGACCAAGATTACAGTCCCACCAGTAGTTCAGTGATATCTATATAAAATATTCTAATGATTAATGCTATGCATATATATATATATATGTATATATGCTTTCTTGTTGCAATTGTAAAGTTGACACTGGGCAACTGTTATTGACATTTATGTTTGCATTTATGAAGAAGTTATGCTGTTCTAGCGTAATTTCTGAAATAGTGTTTGCTTGGATCTGCACATGTGATTATACCAAAGCATAAAATTTGTTTGCTACATTCAAGATTTGCATCTCAGTGAAACAGATTATTGAGTTTCATCTTTATGATACCCAAATCCAGTGCTATGTTAGTTGGTTTTGTTCTGTTTGCAATTCTCCCTCCCTTTACTGGTGATAGAGTGGTAGTACATGAGATCTGAGGGAAGTTCTGTTGGATGACTATTTTAAGCAGTTGCGCTCAAGTAGTTGGAAGCCCTCAAATTTCACATCCCCAATCCCCAATCGATACACCCGCCAAAGTGCCAATCTAAGAGGCACGGATATAGACACGACACTGACACGCTGACATAGAAAATTTCAAAAAATGTAAGACATGACACGTATTGGACAAGTGCGAAATATATAATTTTATATATTTGTTATAATGCCATATATAAGGATAAATAATTATTTTATGTCATATATATGAATATTTAAGTTAGATAACAAATTTTGAAGTCTAGAGGATGAGAATAGGTATAAATTTACATTATTTTTGTTTTATCATTGAATTCCAAGTTATTTTATTCAAACTTGTAATGTATTTTATGTGTGTCTAAGTGTGTGGAAGTGTCCTACTAGTGTTGTGTCATGTCTGTGTCAGACATGACATGTTACCTTTTTAGAAGTGTTCGTGTTTCTTAGGCCCCAATGGACACTAAAATAAAGTAAAAGTGTTAATGTCAAGATAAACCCAATAATCTTTATTTTCTTCTTTTATATATATGAACCACTATGGACTGGAGAAGACAAATATATTTGAACCACTATGGAATGCAATACATCATGGTTTTAAGCATTAAAATGCCAAATTTCAACTGTAAGTATAAATGGTATTGTCATGGTCCAAACTGTAATGAGAGACTAACATTACATATATGATTAATTCATCATACAAATTAAGTATGTATCAATTCTTTAGCAAGTAGCAATGAAGAACCAATTATTTATTGTCAGTGCCAACAATGAAGGGTTCTGTAACAGAGATGCCCAATTCCTACCCATGTGTAGCGGGTGTGACTTGAATAATAATTAGATGCATACTGTGAAGGGCGTATGACCTCTAGATCATAAACATTATCTTGGTTGGGAAGGCATTGCGGCAACCATGATAGTTGTGGTTGTTTGGTTGGCTAGTGTGATTAACTATGAAGCACAAACACTTCTAAGAAGGTGGCATGTTGGTGTTGAAGGTGTGTTGTACACCAACACTCATCAAACACGTCCTGACACATGTTGGATGCATGTCCAAACATGTTATATTCTTTTTAAAAAAATTTTAGACTCGAACACACTTTGGACACTTGGGGGACACGTGTCCATTGTTTAGACACATGGGGCTACATGACTAGTTTGAACAAAACGACGTGGGATCCAATAAACAATATAGCTCCTCCGTTAAACTTCAGAAATTACTATTATGTTGTATTTATTTATTTATTTATTATTATCTGCGAATGATCTTTGACTGAAAAAATCCTTGTCATTGTGTTTGTATTGCGTGCTTGTTTGTGTCCATGCTTCGTAGGTGATTGATTAATTTCATTTGTGTATCACTCTATGTAATCATAATTGATAAATTTACAAATGATATGGTAACATAGTTTAATATCTTAAACTATTTGGTAGAAAACTATTCTAGAGTTGTTCACAGCTGGTATAATGTGATTGCTTTAGGGCTACGTTATTTATGTTAATCTGTTTTTATTTATGTTAATCTGTTTACTTTTGGATTTGATCACAGTACAACTATTCCTATTAAGTATTAGTTCAATTTGTCACGTTGTGGGTAATAGGTTTTCGTTTCTTGATTTTACGGTCAAGTTAAAAATACGGGTGGAAAACTTAATGATTTTACTGCATCGGCAACAGAGCTTGCAGCCTGCAGTATATAGTATATGTAAAAATGTAACTGAGTGTTAAAATAAGTACATATGTCAACTCAAAGTTGTATTATCATCATGGGATTTCATCTTAATTCAAGTGAATTAGGTTGCCATGTTTACTTAAAAAAGTAAAAAGAAGGTTGCTGCAATTGGTCGCAGAAGGTTGCTTTGTGAATGAGTACTTATATTTGGTACTTAATTATCAATAATCTTGGGATAGTTTTTACTCTCTACTCACTGCAACTCTTTGCTTCTGCTGCAGGTTTTAGTGATGACAGCTCAAATACTTTTGAACATTCTAAGACACAGCATAATAAAGATGGAAGCTATCAATCTACTTATTCTGGATGAATGTCATCATGCTGTGAAGAAACACCCATATTCTCTAGTGATGTCTGAGTTCTATCACACAACACCTACGGAGAATAGGCCATCAGTTTTTGGAATGACTGCTTCTCCTGTTAATTTAAAGGGTATTGTTCATTCGGTTCTTAGAGTAGGCATTTATGTTTCTTTTGAGATTATGAGTTCTCTAAATATAGCATTGTGCCCAATATGTGAGGTAGACTTATTTTCTAAGGCAATATGTATGATTCCTTGTATCTCTTTGAAAAATGATTAGATGGTGCTAACCATGGCACTAAGGTAATGTGGCATGTAACTTACAACGTTAGAATCCTAAGTAACTAGAAAGGCAATTTTTTTTATCATTTTCTCTCTTGTGTTCAGTTTAGGGTTTTGATCGGAGTCCCTTTGGGCTTCAATTTTCTCTTTCGGGGTGTTTCGATTAGTGATTTTCTTCCTTTCCTATTTCTTCTTCATCGTTTCCATCATTTCTTGATTATCTTTTGTTTAGGGTTCTGTTTTCAGTGCTGTTTTGTCTTCATGAGGTCTAGTTCTTTAGGGTCGTCTTCTTTCAGGTTCTTCAAGTCATATTTTGATCTGGTGTTCACTTTTTTCAGGTTTTGATTTGCTTAGATCTAGTTTTGGTTCCCGTTGCTTGGAGTTTTTAAGGGCTTTGTTCATCAATTCCTCCCTTTTCTTTTGATTCTTCTTCGTTCTACTAGTCTTTCTTGTTCCTTTGAGTTTAGGGTTTTGATTTTGGGTTCCAATTTGATTATTTCAGAGAAGCTGAAGAAGATAAAAGGGAAATTAATTTTTTTTTTTGTTGTTGAGGGGAGATGAGGAGGTTTGTTCATTTAGGTTTGGAGACGTTTGAGTTCATTGGAAATGGTGAGAATGGGAATCAGGTGCTCGTGATGGAGTCAAGGAAAAGGATTCGAAAGATCTCTCACCATTCTAGGGTTTGAGATTGGTTTGGTTGGTTGGGCATAAAGATAAGAGAGGTACCTCAAGGTCAACAAGGATTTTTTTGGGCAGTCTCAGTTTCTCAGGGTGGGAGCAAATTGTTGTAATCTCTTAGCCTTCAAAACAAAAGGGGAAGGAAGATTTTTGAAGATAAAGAGTTAGTCATCAAAATAGGAGAGAAAAGTTGTGTTATCTTTGAATCAGGTATGGTGGTCAGTGAACGGGTGCTTCAACGGTGTTGATGGAATTTGCTTTAGTTGGTCGTGGGAAGAAAGTGTTTCAGTTGAAGGCTTTTGATTAGGAGGCAGAGGTCTTGGCTTGGCCTCAAGAATTGTTTATTTTGAATTAGTGAGGTACGATAGATGAGGATGTTAGGGTAGTGGATCCGTATTTGATGGTATAGTAATTTGGAATTTCTAGGGTGGTGTTTGGTATGGAAATTTAAGGGTTTGAAGGCTCTGATCAAGGATGTTCAGGTGGTCAAGGAGTGGATTGATGGTTTTATGTTCCGAGATGGATTTGTCAAGGATTTTGCTGAGATGGAGGTGAGTGTATGAAGGAACCGACGATGCTTAGGTCTCATGGTGGAGAGGTAGTGAAATTCTCAGGGTTGAGGGAGACAAAGACGAAGGTGGTGCGTGTAGATCTCCAAGGTCTCTTGATGATCTTGGTAGGGATGATATATTTGTCGACCTGGTTGTCCCTTAACTTTAGTGGGGAGCAAGTGTGCATGAGAGGGAGGTCATGGTCCACAAGATGTCATGGTTTTGGAAAGCAACATCTTGCATTGCATCATTTTTCAGGCTGGGTATTTGGTGCATGGTTCAATGGAATCAAGGCCTGAACAACATAAATACGTTATTAATTACGTCCTGTGTTTAGTCTAACCCACAAGCCCACTCAACTAAGCCTTTGGTTTTGAAGGCCCTTTTGTCATGACCCTATCCCTCCACTATAGGATAGTGAGGTGACCGGCCAGTAATCCTTGATTACCAAAGGCCTAACTCGTCAAATTTAAGAATGAACTAAGATATATTGGGGCTATACAGTGGAAACTTTCATTATTAATCTATTAAGTTCACTAGAACAGTGCATAAGTAGATATGAAATAAAAAACACAAACTTCATTACTTAACTTCTAAATAATTTACATCATGTATATAGATTACTAAAGGTACAAATATTTACAACCAGGTTGCTTTCTGGACTTTCTAAGTATCTTCAAAGCTAGAGAGAGAGAAAATGTTCTTGGTTTTTAGGAGTTAATTATGTTACCTGCAACGTCACCAAATGGACCTCGCCAACGAATTTTGTTCCTTGGTGGTCGGTCTTTTGAACTGGAAGAGTCGTCGGTAGACTCGATTGGGCGTCGTAGTTTATCGATCGTAGAGTGGGGTGAGGGCTTAGACGGGCGGTAGTGCTGATTGGTCATGAAGCGAGATGGATTGTGGACAAAATGCGGGTGGCATCACGGGAACCAGAAGGTCTTAGGTTTCTGGGTCGTCTTCGTGGGGGCAGTCGTAGTGTAGCCATTTGGGTTAGAGGGGAGGAAGGAGGTCTTACTTTGTTTCAAATATTAGTGACGGTAGGGAACCATAGAGAACAAATTTTCATCCCATTGTCGGAATTTGGAGGTGGGTGGAGGGATGTGGCTCTGGTTATTGAAGGGTTTGGGTTAGGGGATGGATGGGTGAGGCACATTGGTGGACTAAAGGGGAAGGTGTTTCCCATTGCTGGGCCTGGCATGATGTCAAATCGTGGTGTGGCTGGAGGGGTGAAGGCAGTTCACACGACGGTGGTAACAGACTAGTTTCGTCTATTGGATCGATCCCTAGTGGGTCAACTTCGGGAGATGGATGGCAAAGGGACCAGCCTTGTGGCTATCTCAGATTGGGTTAGTCGGTGGTGGAAGCTTTCGGGAAAAGTGGAGGTACGACCCATCGGAGATCAGGCTTTCTTGTTTGTTTTGCCAACTGGAGGTGAGGCGGAGGAGTTATTACGGCGGCGATGGACTATCGGTGGTCGTGATTTGATTTTGGAATGGTGGACGCCTCTGGTGCGTTGTGCTTCGGGCAATATGGTGTCGCTAGAAAAGGGGGTTTGGATCCGAGTGGTGGGCTTGCCTATTCATCTTCGTGGGGAGGTCTTCCGTCAAATCGGCGATCAGTGTGGCGGCTTTGTGGAGGCCGACAAGTCTTTGGCAGATTTGGGCTCTATTCAGCTGTGTGTTAGGGGTTTGGAGAACACGCCACCGCGAATCTCCATCCGATGGTTGTCCTGGAATTATTCGTTGCCGGTGTGGGTGGAGGAAGGGTCGACGGTGGAGCCAGTGGTGCCGCCGGTTGTGGTCGGTGCGGATCTTCGTCTAGGAAAGGAAAGTCGTGATTCACGGCGATTGAATTGAAGAATCCCGAAGATTTTGGGAGTGAAGGAATATCTGTGTAAATTTGTGGGGAAGACTGTATATTGGCGCCGTCGTTTGCGGCCTTCAATTTAGTTAGGCCACGGAGTGGGCTTACAAGGGGGTTTTAAGGCCACGCAAGTGGGCCTTGCTAAGGCCCAAATTCCAAAGGGTCAGCAATGGCAGGCCAACACAAAAACATCTACTGATTTGCGCTTGGACTGTGAGATGGGACACTTGGGGCAAGGGTTAGGCCAACCTAACCTAGAGGGAAGTGTTTCAGGTCAACCCAGTCAAACCAAGCCGAAGCTCAGTCCGGTTTTTGTTTCGCTTCGTGTTGGGGTGCCAGCGGCGAAGATGGGAGCTCATGGGAGGAACGTTGGTGACCGGCCAGGGGGCCCACAGCAGTCGATTTTCTCTGCCGATGCTGTTTCTCCCTCGCATCACGCTGGCTCCTTTGTAGATGAGCAGCGCTGTAGGGTAGGCGACAGTCGGAGGTGCTGCCGAACGACGCTCGCTGGGCTGATATAGCAGACTAGATGGCCTTGGTGGTCCAGCCTGATGTTGGCGGTATTGGGGAAGCTGGGGAGGATGCTGTGGATGAGGATGGTGATTCTATTTCAGAAACTGAGTTTCAAGGAGATGGGTTCTCGAGTACAGAGGAGGTTTCAGAATGGGTCCTCTCTCGTATTAATGAGGTTATCTAATTTTTGAGGGTTTCTTTCAAGGGCACGAGAATGAGGCCCTTAAAATATTTTCAACTATAGAGGAGTCATGGCAGGACGGTACTCCTATACAAGAAGTGGAGAAGCCTATGAAAAATAGTGGGAAAGGTGTTCGGGAGTTACGGAAATTGGGGTGCTCCATCAATTATGATCGGAGTAAGGGTGGAGATGGGCGAGGTGCTAGAAAGGGCCGTGGAAACCAGTTGTTGTTGCAATGCAATTAAAGATTTTGACTTGGAATGTGCGGGGTTTGAATGATAGGGGGAAGAGGGTGTTGGTAAAATCGGTGCTCAAAAGTGTGAGGGCAGATGTGGTGTGCCTTCAGGAGACCAAGCTGGAGTGTCTAGAGAGGGAGTTAGTGAGGGAGTTGTGGGGTGGTCGGTTTGTGTATTGGGCTTTTCTGCCGGCTTTAGGGGTGGCAGGGAGAGTTCTTCTTTGTTGGGATAGGAGGGTGGTGGTGAAGGAGGAGGAAGAGGTGGGGGCTTTCTCGATCTTGTCTTTCTCTGTGTGTCGAGGATGATTTTCGTTGGGCCTTCACAGGGGTATATGGGCCAGTTCGTGGTGGGGAGCGTCCAAGCTTTTAGGAGGAGTTGCGGCGCATTGCCTTCCGGTGGGGGGTTCCATGGTGTGTAGGCGGTGATTTTAATGTGGTAAGGAGTATGGGGGAGAAGTTGGGGGCCAGGTCGGTGGTGAGTTCTATGCGGGCATTTTCATCGTTTATCGATGAGCTGGAGTTGGTAGATTTACCATTGCAAGATGGTGGCTATACGTGGTCTGGGGGTGGAGCGATGTCTCGGCTTGATAGATTCTTAGCAACAGGGGAGTGGGAGAAGCATTTGTCACAAGTGTCTCAAGTCCGTCTACTGCGGCCTGTATCTGATCATTGGCCAGTCTTATTGGATAGTGGGGGAATTAGGAGTGGACTAGCGCCGTTTCGAGTTGAGAATATGTGGTTGTTATCTGAGGGTTTTACGGAGCGGGTGAAAGGTTGGTGGGCTAGCTATTCTGTGTTAGGCTTGCCTAGTTACCGTCTTGCGCAGAAACTCAAACTTCTCAAGTCCCACCTAAAGCAATGGAATAGGGAAGTGTTTGGCCGCTTGGAGGCGCAAAAGGCCTTTGCATTGGCTATATAGCAGGAGCTGGATGCGATAGAGATTGCAGGGGGATTATCTGTGGAGGATCTGGCTCATCGGGAGAGGGTTCAAGTAGAGTTTGCCCAGGTTGCTCGAATGGAGGAGATTAGCTTCCGGCTGAAATCTAGATGCCTGTGGTTGAAAGATGGGGACCGCAATACTAAGTTTTTCCATCATATGGCAAATGCTCATCGTAGGGTGAATCAGATAGGCCGCTTGTGAGTGAATGGTGTGGAGTTGTCATCTTCTGAGGAGATTAACGCAGGAATCATGGGTTTCTACGAGCATTTATTTTGAGATAAGGAGGAGGTGTGGAGATCGGGCCTGGATGGTGTTTTGTTTGATGCTATTTCACAGGATGATAGTTGTTTGCTGGAACGGCTTTTTGCAGAAGATGAGGTGTTTGAGGCTTTACGGAGTATGCCTGGTGATAAGGTGCCGGGTCCAGATGGTTTTTCTTTAGCCTTTTTTCAACAGTGTTGGGGGGTGGTGAAGGCAGATGTCATGGCCACGTTTGAGTAGTTCCATCAGACAGGGGAATTTGAGCGCAGCCTCAATACCACATTTATTGTCTTGATTCCCAAGAAGGGTGGGGCTGAGGATATCCGGGACTTTCGGCCTATCAGTCTTTTAGGTAGCGTGTATAGGCTTTTGGCAAAAGTATTGGCAAATCATTTACGTGGTGTGTTGGAAGGGGTGATCTCTGAGTCTCAGAATACTTTTGTGGGTGGTCGCCAAATTCTGAATGTGGTCCTAGTGGCGAATGAATGTGTGGATTCGAGAATTCGGCAGGGGCAGGCGGGGCTTATTTGTAAGCTCGATATTGAGAAGGCTTATGATAATGTCAATTGGTAGTTTTTATTATATATGTTGCATAGATTAGGTTTTGGGGATCAATGGAGGAGGTGTATTTAATTTTGTATCACCACAGTGTGGATGTCGGTCCTTATCAATGGGTTCCCAGTGGGTTTCTTTCCTACTTACAGAGGGCTTCGGCAAAGGGATCCGTTATCTCATTGTTGTTCATCTTGGTGATGGAGGCGCTGGGGTGGTTGTTATCTAGGGCAGTGTAGGGAGGTCTGTTGCAAGGGTTTGATGTGGGAGTGGCTCCTGCATTTTTGACGATATCCCATTTGTTTTATGCGGATGATGTGCTTATTTTTTGTGGAGCGGATGATGCTCAACTTGGCCACTTAAGATGTGTGTTGTGTTTTGAGGCAGTGTCGGGTCTTCGGGTGAACCTGGGTAAGTCAGAATTGATTCCAGTTGGTGAGGTGGTGCGGACGCCAGTGCTGGCAGTTATCCTGGGGTGTAAAGTGGCGTCTTTGCCAGTATCATATTTGGGGTTACCTCTAGGGGCGTCCTTCAAGGCCAATGGAGTGTGGGATAGGGTGTTGGATCGGGTGCAGCGACGGTTGTCAGGATGGAAGCGGCAATACTTATCTAAAGGTGACAAACTCACATTGATCAAGAGTGTCTTATCTAGCATCCCGACTTATTTTATGTCTGTTCATGTGATCCCAGTGTCAGTGGCGCAGCGGATTGAGAAGTTGCAAAGGGATTTCCTATGGGGTAATGGGAGGGACAACTCTTATCATTTGGTGGCTTGGGACCGGATTTGTAGCCCCAAGGCGAATGGGGGTTTCGGGATTCGGAGGTTGGCTTTGTTTAACGTGGCTTTGTTGGGTAAGTGGTTGTGGCGTTTTGTAGAGGAGAGCACCCGTCTTTGGAGGAGGGTGGTGGTAGCCAAGTTTGGTGAATGGAGGGGAGGGTGGTGTTCAGGGCGGGTGGGGCAGTCCCATGGTCTTGGTCTATGGAAAGGGATTTGGCTGAGGTGGGAGGAGTTTTGGAGGAGGGTTAAGCTGAAGGTCGGAGTGGGGAATAGAGTTCGGTTTTGGCGGGATAGGTGGTGTGGTGCTCTTTCCTTAGAAGTGCGGTTTCCTTTGATTTTTGGTATTGCAGTTGATACGAAGGCGCAGGTAGGTGCTATGCGGTCTGGGCACGGGGATTCGACTGTTTGGAATGTGCATTTGCGCCGCGATGCACAGGATTGGGAGCAAGATCAGTTATTGGAGCTGTTGGGTTTTTTATATGCTTTGCGTATTGAAGAGGTTGGGCAGGATTCTTTAGTGTGGGATTGCCCTAGGGCTAAGGGGAAGTTTTCGGTATCCTCGTTTTATGGTGCGCTTGTTCATGAAGAGGCTGTTGTATTCCCTTGGAGATGTGTTTGGGTGGTAGGTACACCGTCATAGGTGGCCTTTTTTGTGTGAACGGCCATGTTGGGACGTTATCTTTGATCTTGGATAATTTGATTTGTCGTGGCCACATTTTGGTCAATTGGTGTTGTTTGTGTTGTGATGATGCGGAGTCGGTGGACCATTTGCTGGTTTATTGTCCGGTCGCTTCCCGTCTTTGGATGATTGTTGTTGCAACCTTTGGCTTGGCTTGGGTGTAGCCGCATTCAGTTAAGGCCGTTCTGCAAAGCTGGGCTAGGGGTCAAGTTGGGAGGAGGCATCGGAAGACGTGGCTGCTCGCTTCTCATTGTCTTCTATGGTTGGTGTGGTTGGAGCGTAATAGGCGTGTTTTCCAAGGGGTATCTCATTTGGTCCCTTGGTTAGAGAGTCGCCCTCTTACGGTTTTGTATAGTTGGGTGACACACTCGGTTAATCCTGATGTTTTAGCTTTTTCAGATTTTGTGGAGGATTTGATTTGTTAATTCTTTGAGCCGTGGTGGCTTTCAGTTTTGTGTCTTTTTGCATCTTTTTGATGCTTTTCTAATAAAGTTTGGTTAATTAAAAAAAAAAAAAAAAAAACATTTACAACCACAAAGTACAAAAACCTATTTACTATTATACAACTCGACAAAATATCACCTTTCAAAAGTACAAAAGTCTCAAAAGAGTTAACAAAACAAAAGACTCTTCAAAAACAACTTCTCAAATCCAAAACCTTCTATTGCTACTCTTCGTATTGATCACCTACATATATAGAGGGAAAAGGGGTGAATAATATCAGAGTGAAGTGGTACATGAATGAATTCCAAACCATTTGTAAAGTATAGATATCATATCACACTTTCAAAACATTCAAACATTTCTAACAAAATAGGCACATTTACATTACATGATAGCATAGTACATCCAATAGAGTGAAACGAAGGAATAACCTGCTTGGATACCAATTAAACAACCCACCCTCGAGTGGCAAAGGAGATCTCAACAACAGCCATGGTGCATTTAAGTTGTCCTCCAATGGCTAGGACTATCTAAGGATGCCTAGATGTGTACGAAAATATAGGACATTCATTCATACTAATACAAAGTAGAGTCTTCTCAAAAACAAGATACATCATCGAATTTTCAAATAACCATTTTAAAACATAACTTTACAATAATATTGCTCACAATGGCTCTTGTTCAGGTTATACTCTTCTCGATTTTGACCTACACAAGCAAACATACAAATATCGATGAAATGAAGCGAAATAACACGTTAACTAAATTTATTTCTTAATTACTCTTACTTTAGGTCGGTTTTTAAGCCTTATTCAAATTCTATTTTAGGTCTCAAAAGAGTATAATGAGGTCCGGTGCATCAAAACGAGCAAAAAAGATGAAATCGGGTAAATGTGCTAGCAAATCCACTCGGGTGGATTTCTTAAATTGGAAAATCTGCTCAGGCGGATTGAGGCAGTGACTTCCATCGATCGTGTAATTTCAATCCACTCGCGTAGAGTTTCTGGCAGCACGGACTATTTCAATCAGTCAAAACGGGTCAATATGTGTTCTTGGTGTTTCTTCCATTTTCTTCATTCCAAACCTTCAAATCTTGACTCTAGAAGTTCCAAAACATGAATAAATGATATATGATTCATGAAAAATTCATTTGAATGCATGAATTCAAGGTTAAACCAACCAAAAACAAGATTTGATTCAAGAATTTCTCAACCTAGTTTCTTTCCAAACCTTTTTCCATTTTCTTCATTTCAATCCGTCAAAACATGATGTTTAAGGCTCCAAAACATGAATAGATAATGTGTGTTACATAGTTTAGCATTTGTGTGCAATGATCCTCAGTTAAAACAAATCAAAACATGGTTTTTCTTGCAAATTCTTCAAACCTATTCACTTTTCCAAAACTCTCACTAAAACTCCAACTTAAATCCTTCAAAACCTATCCTAAATGATTTTCTAGCTAGATCAAATCAATAACACAAGTAAGAGGGTTGAATTTCTTGCATTTTTGTGAATTTCTCTTAAGCCTTTTTTGTTTTTTTAATTTTCTTCCTTTTCTCCCTCTTTTCTCTCAAGAACTCAAGAACTCTCTCCTTTCTTCTCTATTCTTCTCTTTTGTTTTGTAGGAAATATTGAGGTGTGTGTGTGCATCACCAAAAATTAATTAGCTTAAGTGTTTTGCTAATTACGCACTTATTTTAATTAACCATGCTTAGTTCTAATTAATCATGTTTAGCTCTTCATTAGCCTAATTAATCTTACTTAGGCCTTAGTTAATGTTACTTAACTTTTGCTAATCCTGCTTAATTTTTAATAAAGTGCTCGTTAGACTCTACAATACTTAATTTCCTAAGTTTTCCACCAAAAGCATCCCTATTCACTTTCTCCTAGTTCTCTTCTAAACTAGCACATTACATATACCATAGAAGCAAGGTGAGAGAATTTCCTAATATGAATGAATGCATGACTCAATTGTCACACCTTTCTTATGAGATGGCTCATCTAAAGCCAAGATTATCTCAAATCACTTTCAAGAAAACAACCCACTTGAATGACCCAAGTCTTATACCATTTTCTTTTACATGTCAGACAGAATGAGGGTTGGTATCTTTTAAAGGGGAGAACGTTGATTTACAAAAAGGGAAGGATACTCGAGAACATTAGAGCAAATGTATGTGATGATAGAGAGTGTGGGATGCAATAATCTAATTTGGGCAGGTTTGGTTGTTGGATTTGGGCTATAAGAGGAAAAGGAGGGTGAAAGGGGTATGGGCAGACAAGGAGGAAGGTTTACAAGTTCGTTTGAATATAGGTTGCCTAATAGAAGGGATTTTCGTTCTAGTTGATCAAAGGGATGTCTTTGTATCAAGGGGAGATGACAGAGAAAGGGATGAAATTATTGGGTGGGGAGGTTCGGGTTGTTCCATGACCGGTTTGGTTGATCAGCCCAATCACTCGGTTGGGCCATGTGTTCGAAGCTCCATGATTGTGGACTTGGGCTGATTCCTTGTTTGGACTGGGACAACCACAATGATTCTAAGGTTTATTCTTTAGGTATGCATGGGCTTTCGATTACTGTTTTTTGGGAGCAGAGGGTAGTGGTTGATGGGGTTATGTTGGGAAGAGTAAGTGTAGGATTGGCAATGACTATGGGCAATGGTTTTGGGAGATTTCCTTTGAAATGTGAATCTTTGTAGCACTTTGTTATTAAGAGCAAGTATGGGGTTCAAGCTAATGGTTGGGATTCTTATGTGATTAATGGTTCAAGCTACTTGTTTATTTGTGGATAATGGGGAAAGGTTCTTGTTTTAAAGGATGTATGGAAGTTAGAAATTCATTTGATCTTTTGTTTTTCTTGCAAATACTTTAAGAGGCACAATTGCCTTCCAAATCCTTCTTTTGAGGGACAAAAAGGGGTTACACTTGGATTGTCAATGATCATATCAAATAGTAAATTATAATAGAGTAACATCAAACAATGAATAGCCCTAGTCCACAATCTTTTATCAATAACATTAGGCCTCAAAGAAACATCCTTGAGAATAGACAATAAAGAGGTCAATTCAATAGTTTCCTAATCATTAAGGTTTTCGAAGAAATTGAAATTCCAAGAAATCGGACATGAGAAGCAGCCATAGAAGCAATATACGAATTATTAGAGCGGGCCAAATGATATGGGTTATAAGAAACCCTATACGGTTTGGAAGCAGAGCCATCATTGTCATTTACTTCCGTAGTGGTGTATTATGTGTAGGAGAGAGGAGGAGAGCATATATAATTTGTTTTTGCTTTTCTATATTTCAGCTGGTGGAAATTGATTGGGTAGCACTATCTACTTGTGTTCAAATGTTTTTGATTGATTATAAAGGCTTTGGTTTTTTGAATAAAGCTCAAGTCCTTTGAGATTGTGTTATTTGTGCAGTTCTTTCAATGATTTGGTTGGAGAGAAATGCTAGGATTTTTTAGGATAAATCTGAAGAATTAGAAGAATTCTAGAATAAAATTTGTCATTTCTCTTCCTTTTGGCATTCTGTATCATCTCCTTTTAAGGGTATCCCTTTGTTTTTAATTTCTAGCTATTGCTGAGTTGTGTGTGATATATTTTGATTTCTTTCTTTCTTTTCTTTTCCTTCTTTTCTTTTTTTGTTTTTTGTTTTTTGTGTGGTGGATTTCTTGTTCTCTGTTTTAATGGGGAAGGAAAGCTTGGCATCCAAGAGAAGCTCCTTATGGAAGGTGGGAAAACAAAGGGAATGGCTTCAAAGTATTCTAATATTGGACGTTGTGGAGGCAACATTGGGTGGAAGTCTAGGAGAAACGGATTTACGTCCATTTGAAGTTTCATTCGAAATTGATTTCAAAGTTTTTTTAATTCTTAAGAAGTAGATAAGCATAGTGTTAAATTAGAAAAGTTTAGGCTCTGTTTGGTTGAGCTTTGGAACTTTAGTTCCACCCTTTGGTTTGCACGTGATGTTTGTTTACAGTTTTCAAAAATTAATTCCACACTCACTTTTGAAAACTCTATTCAAGGCGGGAAAATTTGGGCTAACCGGTCGTTCTCCCGGACATCCGGCCGGTTGACCAAAACAGTGTATTTTTTTTTTTTTTTTTTACAATTGCCACATGTTATTTTTTATATTTTAAATCAAAAAAAGTTCGGAATTTAAAAAAAAAATTTATGAGCTTTGAATAGAATTTTGAGTTGTGTGTTTGGTTATGAGTTATAAGTTTTTGTATTAAATATCATGTCACATCAAAAATTTCCTACTCAATTCAAAACTCTTTTCAAAACTCATTCACCAAACAAATTTTCCACACTCAAATTATAATTCTAAAACTCACAAACTCAAAATATAACTCCTATTCTCAAATCTTATTTAGAAGACTCTACCAAACGCTACTTTACTTTTTCTAATGATAAGGGTGGTAGCCCAGACCCTGAACAATATGAACAAGTGGTTAGGAAGGTGGAAGAATTGGCTGATGGAGATAAAAAGGTGAAGGGAAGTGTGACAGTTGTACCAGCCTTCTGAAAATTGAACCAGAGAAATTCAAAAATCTTATATGAGGAAGGAGATTTGCGAGATTCAAAAGGTTAGGGGAAGCGGAAAATCATCCTCTGGGAAGGATAGGGAACTCAAAAAGCTTCATTGCACAGTTAATTATGATGTACAGGAGGGGAGTGGGCCTTTACCGGGGAAGGGTGGTGAGGAGGATATGGTTGGGTGTTTGGTTAAGGATAGTAAAATTCTAAGAAGCGAGCTGGTGCTTTTATAGTGTTCATGGGAGTATCCGGACATCAAATTTGTTGTTTCTATTGGTAAAGCTGGCAGAAACAATGGGAAATCGATGTGAGGAGATGAAAAAGCACCTTTTGTGATGTGAAATATTTCAGTAGTTGGGAGTGGATGTTTTTGTTTAGTTTTTTTTTTAAAAGTTTTGTAAGGGTTGTGCCTCGTCAGCACATTCTCTAATACAATTTTCTTTGTTGCTAATAAATAAAAAAAAATTCTCTAAATGAACCACTTTTTTATCAGAATTTTGTAGTAGTGTTTTCATTGTTTAATTTCTTTTTCGACAAATGTTTCAATCACAATGTGTTTTTGCTGCATCCATGTTTTGACTTCTATGTTGCTCATGATCAATTCAGGTGTTTCCAGTCAGGTGGATTGTGCAATTAAAATTCGTAATCTCGAAACTAAACTAGATTCTGTAGTTTGTACAATAAAAGATCGTAAGGAGCTGGAGAAGCATGTACCAATGCCCTCAGAAATTGTGGTGGAGTATGACAAAGCGACTAGCTTATGGTCCCTACATGAACAAATAAAACAAATGGAGTTGGCAGTTGAAGAAGCTGCTCAATCAAGTTCTAGGCGAAGTAAATGGCAATTTATGGGAGCAAGAGATGCTGGAGCCAAGGAAGAGCTGCGGCAAGTGTATGGGGTCTCTGAAAGAACAGAAAGTGATGGTGCTGCTATTCTAATTCAAAAGTTGAGGGCTATTAACTATGCACTTGGTGAAATAGGACAATGGTGTGCTTACAAGGTGCCTCATAATTTTACAAATCTTGATCAACTAGAAAATTGTTTTTGGATTGATTTGCTGAGCTTCATTTCTTTTGCAGGTTGCTCAATCTTTTTTGACAGCTTTACAAAATGATGAGAGGTCAAACTACCAGCTTGATGTCAAGTTTCAAGAATCATACTTAAGTAAAGTTGTCACTCTCTTGCAATGCCAATTGTCAGAAGGAGCCGTTTCAGAGAATAACTCAAAAAATGCAACTGCAGATAATGATGCTACTCAAGGCGGGAGTGGCCTTGATGAAATAGAAGAGGGGGAGCTTCCTGACAGTCATGGTATATCCAGCTTAATCAAATAGAGTAAAATGATTTTATTCATGGATTCATTAAACTGGAGTTGCAAAAATTGTATATTGCCATTATGATTATATAACTTATCTTTATAGTTATTGTTTATGTATTACTGCAAGTGTGATTATAAAAGCAGTTTTAATTGGTATATAAGTTAATTAACATGTAACTGGTTATGCACTCCATACATGTATGATGAATGTATGATATTTTGACAAACAATGTACGCTGCAATATCCAATATCCTGCAAATATCCTCCAAATCCTCTTTGAAGGATTAGATATTTGTACACAATGCATAACTCCAGGATAGGTCTTTGCTTTACTTTTTTATTTGTTTTATTTCTGAAAGATTCCATTTTTGCTATCCTTCGCTTTAGGGATACACATTTTCTCTCTTCAACTGTTCAATTGTATTAGAGTAGCAAATTAGCAATCTACCAACCCCATTAAAATATGTAGCAGTTGGCAATGCTGCAGTTTAAGGTCTTTAACCTTCATTGCTTGGAGTAGTTCGGATATTGTATCGTGTCTGTGGCTTTCTCAACTATGAGACTGGGCTACTACAACATTTAGGAATGGTGGCTCATCTTCGAAGGAAGTTTTCCTTATAATTCATGGCTGTAGGACAGCTACAGTTGCTAAGTACTCTGTTTTTTATATATGGACGGACTTCTGGTATGTGGGAAGCTGAATATGAGATGTATGGTTATGAGCCTTCTGGTGCGGGCTGATTTTTGTGAGATTATGAGTATGCGTTTAGGGTTTTGATGAGTACAGTAGAAGGGGCAGTTTAGTGGGTTATTCTGATTTCTATGGAAATAAATATCATAGTCATCCTTGGAGAATTAGGGCATACGCAGTTGAAAATATCTTTAAAGATAGATGATAGGTAAGGCTTTCTTGTTGAGGTGCTTAACTAGATTGTAAAGCTATGATATAATATTAGTCCATCGAAAGATGTTACTAGAATTAATTTTGTTATTTACATTTGCTAAAACACTTCATTCTATCTTTGTAAAGACCTTTATTGACATACCTTTTATGCTGGTATAGTTGTCTCTGGTGGAGAGCATGTGGATGTAATTATAGGAGCTGCTGTAGCTGATGGAAAAGTCACACCAAAGGTGCAGTCCTTGATTAAAATACTTCTTAAATATCAGCATACAGAGGATTTCCGTGCAATCATCTTTGTTGAGCGAGTTGTGGCTGCCTTAGTTCTCCCAAAGGTTGATAACGTTAATGCATATCATTCTCTATGGGGCATTATTTGTTGTTGTGAGTTTGTCACATATTTTGCCAAATGTGCAGGTTTTCGCTGAGCTTCCATCCTTGAGTTTTGTCAAGTCTGCAAGTTTGATTGGACACAACAATAGTCGAGAAATGCGGACAAGCCAAATGCAAGACACAATTGGCAAATTCCGAGATGGTCGTGTATGTCTAAACACCATTGTTTATAACTCAATTCTGTGAAAAAGTAAATTTTTTATTGAAAATTGCATCTGGATTGTAGGTGACTTTGCTGGTAGCCACTAGTGTTGCTGAGGAAGGTCTTGATATACGACAATGCAATGTTGTTATCCGCTTTGACCTTGCAAAAACTGTTCTAGCATACATTCAATCTAGGGGTCGAGCTAGAAAGCCTGGGTCAGATTACATTTTGATGGTTGAGAGGTACTTGTGTTCGTAAATTTGACCTTGTTGATCTAAGTATGATACTAAGTAGCACGGACACGGATACGAGATACGACACGGACACGACACAGACACGCCGACACGCAATTTTTCAAAAAATGGAGGACACGACACGCTGGGGACACGTTTAATATATATAATTTTATTTATATATTATATGTAAAATTAAAAAATATATACTATTTATATTTATTTTTATTTATTTATTTTATTTATTATATGCAAAATTAAAAAATATATACTAATTTTATTTATTTATTTTATTTATTATATGTAAAATTAAAAAATAAATATATTATTTGTATTTATTTATATTATTTAAGACCAAAAAAAAGGTTAAGGGTTATATTATTTATTTATTTATATTATTTATTATTAATATATAAATATATATATGTATATATATTGTTATTATTTTTTATAAATTTTATTAGATTTTTTTTGTTATATATGATTTAATTAGATTTATTATATAACAAATTTATTATTTATTATATAACAAATTATATTATAATTATATTATTTATTATTTAACAAATTATATTATAATTATATAACAAATTATATTATTATATAACAAATTATATTATTTATTATATTATAATTATGTTATATTATAATATAACAAATGTTAGAACGCAGATCAGATCGAAGAGAGAGAGAAGAAGAGGGCGAAGAAGCAGAAGGAGAAGACGATGGCGAAGGCAGATCGCAGACGAGAGAGTCGATGGCGAAGGCAGATCGCAGACGAGAGATCAAAGGGTTTGCTTTTGGCGATCGTCTGCTTCTGGCGATCGTCTTCAACTCGCGATCGTGGTGTTAGGGTTTCCGATCGACTCTTCAATCAGTTCCACTCGCGATCCCCTTCCAGGTTCGACTTCGATCCCCTTTTCTTTTCTTTTCTTTTCCTTTTATTTTTTTAAATTTTGCACTTTGACCATGTTTTAAGTTTCAAAAATTATGTTTTTCACCTCGTGCGTGTCCGTAGCGTGTCCTGGCGTGTCCGTCGCGTGTCCGAAAAACAAAAAAATAAAAAAAAAGCTGGACACCTCTGCAGACGTGTCGGACACGTGTCAACCGCGTGTCCGACGCGTGTCCGTGTCCGACGCGTGTCTGACACCGATACGTAGCCCTCGGAGAGGTGTCCGTGCTTCTTAGGTATGATATGTGGACTAATTTTGGATCTAAATGATTAAATTTCTTTGTTCCCTGTTAAATGCTTTCTATAGGGGAAATTTATCACATGAAGCATTTTTGAGGAATGCTAGAAATAGTGAAGAGACTTTGCGGAAGGAAGCAGTAGAAAGAACTGACCTTAGCCATCTGAAGGGTACCTCGAGGTTAATTTCAGTGGATACAACACCGGGTACAGTGTACCAGGTGGAGTCAACTGGTGCTGTTGTGAGCTTAAATTCTGCTGTGGGACTCATCCATTTCTATTGCTCTCAGCTACCAAGTGACAGGTGTAGTTTCTAATCTCTATGACCATTATCTTTATTCAAATTCATTTACTTGTACTTTTGGTCATTTTTGGACATAGTTTATAGTTAAGTTGTTTTGCATTGATTTTCAGATATTCAATTCTTCATCCTGAGTTTATTGTGGAGCGCCATGAGATGCCAGGAGGCCCCATTGAATATTCATGCAGGCTCCAGCTCCCCTGTAATGCACCCTTCGAAAAACTCGAGGGTCCTGTTTGCAGTTCAATGCGCCTTGCACAACAGGCATGCTGGCATCATGTTATCAATGCATGTAAGCATCATATAACACTCAATCCAGATAAATAGGTCACTAATTTTGTTAATGTGCAGGCTGTTTGTTTGGCTGCTTGCCAGAAGCTTCATGAGCTGGGGGCATTTACTGACATGCTCTTGCCAGACAAGGGAAGTGGGGAAGGAGAAAAAGTTGACCAAAATGATGAAGGAGATCCACTCCCTGGGACTGCAAGGCACAGGGAGTTCTATCCTGAAGGTGTAGCTAATATTCTCCAGGTTTGTTTCTGCTGCATGTCATATGTTCAAGGTTATCTGCCTGAAGTAGTTGAAAATATGATAAACCAACAAGACTGACAATCATCAATATGTTTCCTTTGGTTATTGATCTTATCTTATAAGCTTCAATATGAATTCCAGTGCTATATTTTATTGTGTAACATGAATATAATGCAAAAATTTATTAAAATTAGGATTCAAGGCAATATCAGTTGCACAGAAGATATATAATGTAGCCATAAAGAAAATTTGAAATATGAAAGACCAATCAATGGCCATTTGGAGAAGTACCTTGCATATGTATCTGAATATCAACTTTCCAGACTTGTAATTCAAAAGCTACTAATTATAGCTGATGTGTTTTGTTGTGTTTCTAACAATGCACGCAAAAATGCCATTGATGGTAGTAGACTGTTTGATTAAATGCAGCTAGATCATTCCCTGATGAATGCATTATGTGCAAGATGGGCCTGGATCAATCGACATCATTTCCTTTGCCTCCCAAATTCTAGAGATTTGGACCACTTTCTTTCAACAATTTGAACCTTAAGCCGCCCATTGTCATTTGAGAATTAAATTAGTGCCTATTTTTAGGAAATTAAGCCAGGAATTTGAAATGCTTCAGGATTAGCAAAGCTCTTGTAGTTTGTTTGACAAGTTTCTTGGGAATTGGAATTCCTGCAGATATCGGAACTCCCTAAAATGCATGAGTTTTAGCTTATACTGTAATAGGTTGGAATTGCTAATTATTGCTTGTCATGACTTTGTAGGAATTTTTATTGGCATATTCTAGTTTTATTTTAACCTATAATAATTTTTTAAAGGTGGCTTTTTCACATATTACATATATTAGCTTGGGACCACAAATGGTTGGTCAAATTCAATGGTATTTTGGTGATTTTTGAGAATTAAGTTTGTTAACAAGTATTACTCCTGTCATCTCAATTTCTAACTCTTGGTTTTATTTTTTTTGGAAGTCCCATTTTATGTGTCCAAGTCTTAACTTTAATCACTACTTCCCACATTATCCTTCTTTGAATTTATGTTTAAACACTATCCTAATTCCCAAAAATTTTATTCAAACAAGACGAAAGGCACGGTCAACAGCTACATAAAATGCGACAGAGGATTGACATTTTGACTTGTAAATTTACTCATTATAAATTATTTAAATTATTTGACATAATGATGTCATTTTTCTAAAATAGACTGTTGAAATAATTGTTAATTTTGAATCTCAAGTGCCTCCACACTGTAACAATTTTAGTTCTTGAGAATACTTTTTTCAAGAAGAGTTTGAACTCTTTAGGATTTGCAACTCTCAAGAATTAAATTCCTAGCAAATAAACAGGCCATTAATATCAACTACTGCGGCTTCTAAATTGTTGTGTTGGTGGGAAAGAAGTCCTCCTACATTGGTGGAAAGCATAATTGTCAAATCGAGAATCGTTTTATGAATCAAAATCCTATTTTGCGAATCGTGAATCAATTCGAATTGAGAATTGCTAAGATTTAGTATAGACTTTAAAAAATGATGTTAAGCAATCGTATAAATATAAAAATGAAATAAATTGATTTTGGTACTTGTTATAAAATTGTTCTAATATAAAGGCATGATTACACTGTCTAATTGGGAAAGCATTGCCTTCATAACAAGAGATAAGGGTCCAAATCCCACCAACTATAAAATTATTCAAAAACCATAATATAATCTCACCCCTATGCTAAACCATCTACCAAGGGCCATTGCTCAGCGTTGCACTAGCGTGTAGCATGAGCATGATAATGTATGTCCATAGCCCACAACTAGCATTTTGCCTTCCCACTAGCTCCGCACAATGTGCCTTGCATGATGGCAATGCTTCATGATATTCAATTGTTCCCACGAGTAGCGGCATTGTCACCAAACCGCTAGCTAGGCTACATCTCCCACTCACGGTTGAACCCAAGCCTATGTTCACGAGTTAGCACACAATGCCTTAATGATGGCGCTTCGATAGCCCAACCATTTGATCTAGGACCACACCACAATATGCTACGAGGAGCGGCATAGCGAGTGCGTACCTAAACCTCTAGCTAGGATATGACACGCAGTGTCGACACTCATGCCCCTCGATGACACAGTCCATGGGGTTCCCAAACCCACATGGAGACCAAAGACAACTCTTAATAGTATGTCAGAGGCTCGCCCTTTGGTTTCCCAAAGGTTGCTCACTTATAACCCATCGCAGGTTGGGGGGACAGGCTGAAGCACACCATGCCCCCTTATAATATCATCTTAAGCCCTTTGCGGACTGGCACAAGGAAACATCCCATATGTTTGAGGAGTCATAATAATGATAATTCAATAAATTCCAAATATTAGGATTTACGGGAATGTCACCAAGGCATGCTTGAGACCCACTAGCATGCAAGCATGGGTGGGTAGGCACGCAAAGATGCTGGGCATGTGTTGGACTACTTGGGGTCAACACGCCATGTTGGGGCTCCACGCCACATGCAAGAGTTGTGAGCTGAAGTCAAACTGTCAGCTTGTGACACTTTGCCATGAATCTTCTTCTTTGTAATCTGCTGCCATGAATCTTCTTCTTGTTTTCTTCTTCATCCTTTCTTTGCTGAATTTCCTTCAAAAGATTCTTTATTTTTCATTGCTTTTTCTTCATACTAGTAGAGCTCTTCATCTTCCTTGTCCATTCTTTTACCGATGGTTGTCTTTCTACTACTTTTCGTCGTTTTATCTAAATTCTGTGGTTTTGTTGTCCTAAAGCTTGCACATAAGTCTTTTCATCTTCTTTGTCTACTGTTCATTCATTGTTTCTTACATCTGTGTTGCATTTACTGGAGCTTTAGTTGCATATTCTGTAAATATGAGGTTATACAATTACTGAGATAGGGAGGTGAGGTAAGGATTGAGCGTAAGGTATTTATTCTTCAAGTTGACGTATGAATCAAGAGGGAAGCTTATAAGGATCACTGAGAGGTTTCACTGTTATTCATCGACTGTGGATTTGGGTAGTGTCTATTGGGTTATTCAGTCTCTATGAGAAGCTGTAAGTTTTGGTTGGCAAGGTGATTTCTTTGGAAACTGATTCGGAAGTTGATTTTCGAACAAAACTATTTGCTTCAAAAATCAACTTCCGAACCAAAGATATAGCTGAACCATATAGTTGTGTTTAGAAGTAGATTTCCGAAATAAATAGTTTTATTCAGAAGTTAATTTCCAAACCAAAAAGATGTGTGCACTAGGAGGAAATCATGTGAGGAAATAGAAGCTCTCATACATGAGCCATCTAATGAACTCCCAAATGCATCCACCTTCCAATGCATGTATCCAAATGGAATTTGGACCAATTCCCAACAGTGTGTTGCAGCCTTTCCCTAGATTGAATGATATATCTAAATAAATGTGTGATGGACCTTTTTTCCAACAACAAAATAAATTAATGATAAAATGGTAAATAGAAAGTACACGAGGACAAGAAGTTCTCCAAAAGGAAAGAAAAGAAAACGTCGCAAATCACTCCTCTCCATTAACTGTCAATCAAATATAAACGAATACCTTAAAAAAGGGTGAAGCCAAAGCTCAAAAGGATGACATATAACAAATTTGGTCCCAAATCCCTTGAAAATCCTCAAATATGTCTTCAAACACCCTGTGTATCTTTCTAACCACACCATCTAAAACATTGCGCTAGCTACATCTACCCAAAGAACTCATGCTTTCTTACTTGAGACAAAACCCCTAAAATGAACTTGAAGTATTTGGGTACCTGAGAAGAGGGAACCACCCAATCCTCTTGCACCTCATGGAATAACCTCCACCATAATGCCTAAAGTAACACGACAATGAAGAAATAGATGATCACTGTCATCCTCATCCCCAATGCACATATGTAACACTACTATGGAGATGATAAACAATTAGGTATATTTTTTGAATCGTGTTATTGGTGTTGATCTTCTTATGAGTCAAAGACCAAACAAAAACTTTGACTTTAAGAGGCAATATGTATCCCAAATCATATTATAAGGCTAGAGTGATACATTTGAATTATCAATAATTTTGTCAAAACAATTATTTATCAAAAAAAAAAAAATTTTGTCAAAAGAATATTTACCCCAAAAAAATAAAATAAAAAAATGCCTAGGAATGATACTCTCTTACATACACAATCGGCCCTCATTGAAACACCATCAAGAATAGATAACAAAGAAGTCAACTCATCAACGTCATGATCATTAGGATTTCTAAATAAATTGAATTTCCAAGAGATTGGAACCAAAAAGGAAGAGACTATAAATGCAATGGAACATTATGAGAACTAGATAGATTATATAATCGAGTGAACAAAGGATCAAATGAAGTATCTTTATTTAATAATCAAATGATCAAATTTGAGTGTTCTTAGGATCTTTATTTAGAAGACTAATTACATTTTCTATTAGTAAACCTTCCACAATTGTACTTTTTTATGACGAGACATTTTCTTTATTCCATGCTTCTGGGACATTTTAGTGGACATTACTATTTACTTTGGAAGATACTTACTGCTAGTGGGATCCAAAATACACTAGTCCTTGACCCCTGTTGGCTATGCAGGGAGATTGGATTCTATCTGGGAGGGATGCTTGCTACAATTCCAAGTTGTTTCATCTTTACATGTATGATATTGAATGTGTAGATATTGGCTCCTCACAAGATCCATTCTTAACTCAAGTTTTGGAGTTCGCTGTAGTCTTCGGCAATGAGCTGGATGCAGAGGTATCTCATCATTCATTTTTATTGGACTGGTACAACATGCATAATGTTTATCTCTAACTACATGTTTCGTTGATAGGTTTTATCGATGTCGATGGATCTCTTTATTGCTCGAACCATGATAACAAAGGCATCTCTTGTTTTCCGGGGGTCAATAGATATTACTGAAAGTCAGGTTGAGATTGATCGTTGACTTTTCTGAAGTGCTA
Organism: Camellia granthamiana; assembly: GCA_036172215.1. Taxonomy (NCBI): domain Eukaryota; kingdom Viridiplantae; phylum Streptophyta; class Magnoliopsida; order Ericales; family Theaceae; genus Camellia; species Camellia granthamiana. The sequence continues at coordinate 104,774,078 of CM069915.1, read as the reverse complement.
GTCAATTTATAAAATGTTATTATTGTTTACATTTCTAGCTATGTTTATTTGGATAAACCCTGTTCTCTGCTTTTATGCAGTTGGCATCCCTTAAGAGCTTTCATGTGAGACTAATGAGTATTGTACTGGATGTGGATGTTGAACCATCCACTACTCCTTGGGATCCTTCAAAAGCATATTTGTTTGTCCCTGTGGTTGGCGATAATTCTGTAGATCCTCTAAAAGAAATTGACTGGTTTCTGGTTGAAAAAATAAGTAAGACAGATGTGTGGAACAATCCCCTTCAGAGAGCTCGGCCCGATGTTTACCTTGGTACCAATGAGCGAACACTAGGTGGAGACCGAAGGGAGTATGGATTTGGAAAATTGCGTCATGGCATGGCTTTTGGGCAGAAATCTCATCCTACCTATGGCATTAGCGGAGCTGTAGCACAATTTGACATTGTGAAAGCATCTGGATTGGTTCCTAATCGGAATGCTTTTGAAATTGGAAATCATTTGGATTTGACTAAAGGTAAACTGATGATGGCAGATTCTTTTATAGGCGTGGAAGATCTGGTGGGGAGAATTGTAACCGCTGCTCACTCTGGAAAGAGGTTTTATGTGGACTCTGTACGCTATGATATGACTGCAGAGAACTCATTCCCGAGGAAAGAGGGCTACCTGGGTCCATTGGAGTACAGCTCTTATGCTGATTACTACAGGCAAAAGTACGTGCTTTATTTTTTTTGGTCCTCTTGATTTATTTTTCCCATTTTTTTCAAATTAAAATGAAATAGGTCTTCTTTTTCTTCGTTTTTTTTTTTTTTTTGTTTTCTTTTTTCAAAAACATTTGTTCCAGCTGCTAACATTTGGTTGGTTTGTTGCAAGGACCGGATAGCACTAATGCACCTCTGTTATTGTGCCTGAAGGAGAGAAGTTGATCTCAGTCTGAGAAGGAAGCGTTTAACTACTTTCAGCTGTGAATTAAGTTGCCTCCATTAAGCTGTTCTGTAAGTGTCCCACTGTCTGTAGTTTATGAATCCTTCTGGACCGGATGTTTCTAGCTCTTCATGCACAATGAAGGTGCATTTGGCTAGTCGGTCTAATATTATAACAGGTATGGAGTTGAGTTGATCTATAAGCAACAACCTCTTATAAGAGGGCGTGGTGTTTCATATTGCAAGAATCTCCTTTCTCCTCGATTTGAACATTCAGAAGGTATCCTTTCATCTTTTTTACATTTATTTACCCTTTTTTTCTTCTGTGTTGAATTTTCCTGTTCACTTTGCTTTTCATCATTTTGGCTTCTGGAGGTAACTCGGGAAAGTTTTCTTGTTTAGCTCATGATGGTGAATCTGAAGAGGCACTTGATAAAACATATTACGTTTTCCTTCCTCCCGAGCTGTGTTTTGTACATCCACTCCCTGCATCACTTGTTCGAGGTGCCCAGAGATTGCCCTCAATAATGAGGAGGGTTGAGAGCATGCTCCTTGCCATTCAGCTTAAGGATATAATTAATTATTCTGTCCCTGCTTCAAAGGTATTACAATTTCCTGGATGATTGATTTTTCAATAAATTGTTATTTTATCAATTAACGTGTGTTTTCATTTACAGATCTTGGAAGCCTTGACTGCTGCTTCATGCCAGGAACCTTTTTGCTATGAAAGAGCAGAGCTTCTGGGAGATGCTTACCTGAAATGGGTTGTGAGCAGATTTCTTTTTCTTAAATATCCTCAGAAACACGAGGGTCAGCTTACTAGAATGAGACAACAAATGGTGAGTAACATGGTCTTATATCAGCACGCTTTGAATAAGGGACTTCAATCATACATCCAAGCAGATCGATTTGCTCCATCCAGATGGGCTGCTCCTGGGGTGCTGCCTGTCTTTGATGAGGATATCAAAGAGACAGGATCATCCTTATTTGACGATGAAAGAGCACTTGGTGTGACTGTACCAGGAGAAGCTCAAGATGCTGATGGGTATGAAGATGATGAAATGGAAGATGGTGAGCTCGAGAGTGATTCAAGTTCTTATCGAGTCCTCTCTAGCAAGACACTAGCAGATGTTGTTGAAGCACTTATCGGAATATATTACGTTGAAGGCGGGAAGAATGCTGCAAACCACCTCATGAAATGGATTGGGATTCAGATAGATTTTGATCCTAAAGAGTTAGAGTGCACAACCAGGCCTAGCAATGTTCCAGAGAGCATACTTAGGAGCATCAATTTTGATGCTTTAGAAGGTGCCTTAAACATCAATTTTAAAGATAGGGGCTCTCTGGTTGAAGCTATTACTCATGCTTCAAGGCCATCATCTGGAGTTTCATGTTACCAGAGGCTGGAGTTTGTTGGTGATGCAGTCTTGGATCACCTTATTACAAGGCATTTGTTTTTTACATACTCAGATTTGCCTCCTGGTCGCTTGACTGATTTGCGAGCTGCTGCTGTAAACAATGAAAACTTTGCACGGGTAGCCGTTAAACATAAGCTTCACATGCACCTTCGACATGGGTCAAGTGCCCTTGAAAAACAGGTTTTCTAAATTCTTCATCTCATTTATTTAAACTCTTATTATTTATTATTTAATTCGTCATCTATCTCAGTGCTTGGCCTAACCATAGTTTTCTTTTTTACTTCAAAACTCGTGCTGTCGTTTTCAGATTCGAGATTTTGTGAAGGAAGTTAAAGATGAATTGTCAAAACCAGGGTTTAACTCCTTTGGTTTGGGGGATTGCAAAGCTCCAAAGGTTCTTGGTGACATTGTTGAATCTATTGCTGGTGCCATCTTTCTAGACAGTGGACGTGATACTGCTGTTGTTTGGAGGGTCACTCTCAGAATTCAAACCTCCTTTTATATATATATATATAAGTAATGTTTTTCTGTTTTTCCCCCCTGGACTTTTCCTTTTATCCAAATCTTTGGTATGTTTTCAGGTCTTCCAACCTTTGCTACATCCAATGGTTACTCCAGAAACATTACCAATGCATCCAGTGCGGGAACTGCAGGAACGGTGCCAGCAACAGGCTGAAGGACTGGAGTACAAAGCCACTCGAAATGGAAATTTGGCTACTGTTGAAGTTTTCATCGATGGGGTCCAGGTTGGGATTGCTCAGAATCCACAAAAGAAAATGGCTCAGAAGTTAGCTGCCAGGAATGCCCTTGTTGCTTTGAAAGAAAGGGAAACAGCAGAAGCTAAGAAGGCTAGTGAAGATGGGAAGAAGAAGAATGGCAGCCAGACATTTACTAGACAGACATTGAATGACATATGCTTGCGTAGAAATTGGCCCATGCCACTTTATCGGTAAAAATAATTTATAAATGAACTTTTTTTTGTGCATAATAATGGTAATTTACATGTTCAATTTTACGGGTTGAATGCGTAGGAAACTCTGGATTAACAAACAATTCATTACTTTGTCATCTGTAGGTGTGTAAGTGAGGGCGGCCCTGTGCATGCAAAAAGGTTTACTTTTGCTGTACGAGTGAATACTACTGATAGGGAATTGACGGATGAATGTATTGGAGAGCCTATGCCGAGCGTTAAGAAAGCCAAGGATTCTGCAGCAGTTCTTCTCTTAGAACTTCTAAATAAATTGTACCCATGATGGTCATAGCAATCCAAAAAACACTTTTTTTTGGTGTTTGTCTTGCCATAAATGGGGCTAGCTGTATGGGTGCCTTATCTTTGGGTTAGCTGTTGATGTAACTTAATTTTCATTTGTTGGAAAGCCTTTGCCAAATGTGAACAAATCCAAGGACTCTGGCACTTGGAGATAACAGTGAGAAAAAATTGGCAGTGGCGGTGGCAGCACCTCCGTTGGTGGTGTTGTATATTATTACTCATCATGGGTTATTATCCTATGCTAAGAAACTTTAAATTTACTTCTGCCAATGTATGATCTGAGCTAAGCCAATGTCTGTCAATTGGCAAGCTTCAATAATGTAAGCAGCTGTGTTGCATACAAAAGTTCTATGTAGCTAACTAATGCTAACAAGTGAATTGAATGAAATATTGATGCATTGATGTTCCATCGTCCCAGCTTGTTTGTTGCCGACTTATTCTGATTATTTCAAATGGAATCATTGATATACTGATGGTTTAGTGCCGATTGTGGAAGTGTTCCTAGTTTGTTTTTTTAGCAACACATTTACTACAAACCAAGTTATCTTTACTCTCATTTGTAGGAGGGAAGGAGAGGGGTTTTATTTTCCAATTAGAATAGACACACACACATATATCGAGAGGCAGAACAAGATATATTAGTCATTTAAATTTATCATGTCCATTCAAGGGAGTCTTAAGGGCATCATAATTTAAATAGAAGTGAATACATATGCACGCCTACACGATAAGTTTCGTGAGCTGTAGGACTAGATAAATAAATTATAATGGTAAATGTAGAACAATATAGGTTAAAGCTGACAAGCAGCAAGGGTTTCCCTTCGTAAAATTTTGTGTACGCATTATCACAATATATCAAGTTCAAGCCTCTCCTCCCAAGTGTATTCTCTTCGGACCTTTCTCCTCACCTTAGCTGCTGGCACTACACACGCTGCTCTCCTTGGCCTTTGTAGACCATCTTTTATATTGCTTAAACCCTATTCAGAGAGGTTTCAACTTCCCATGCCCAAGCTCCAATGTCAACAATCCTTCCCCCTGTGAAAAGCTTTGTGGCAATACTTTTCTAGAGACCAGTGCCTCAAAGGCTAACCGACCCTGTAAATAAAGTGAAACTAAAAGCAACAATGATCTGGAAATTACAAAGTTCATTCAGAAAAGCATATCTTTTTGTTACCTCTTTCCATGAATCATTTGTGCTGCTGGAGCTTCTGCCATGATAATTATTAGAGTCACTAACTAGATAGCTTACGTGAGGTTTTTTTTCTCTCTTCCTACCTTTCTCATGTTTCTCTAAAGCATCTATCTCTACTTCACTGCTAGAAGGTGTGTTGGAACCACAAGAAGAACGATCCACCTGTTTTCTACTTTTCATCTTGTTTGAATTGTGGTGCTTCGGTTACTGCTGCAACGTTCTCATTATCAAGCGCACTTAAACCCCAGATTTTGGTTTCATACCTTCACTTTTTCAAATCTTGATGATGATAAAGTAGGCGATTAGAAGTTCAATGTTGTTCTTGCAGAGCTTCAGAATATTATGGGTCTAGTTGTTGATTTTGCAACGGTACATCATGAAGAGCATTCTCTCTTTTATCATTGTTGCTTGCTGTAGCAGCAATAGCAACTAGGCTAGCATCACATGGAGTTGTTGTTGTTGTGGATGCAGCTGCAGAAGTGCACAAGGGAAGCAGTCATTGAGTGGCTCACCATGCAGTTGCAGTAACAACAATCACTGCTATAAGGCCGAATTAGAAGAAGCTTCCATGCTTGCATAAGGCTAGAATGCAGCTGCAAAACTTGCTGCATCATGGGCTGCTGCTTTTTGTCTCTGCGCCCGCTAGTGCAACATCTCATTGTAACATCTGTCGCGCTCCTCTCACTCTTTCAACATCTCATTGCAATATTTCTCGCGCTCCTCTCGCTCTTTCATCAACTCTTCCTGATCTCTTTTTTGCTCCTCATGAAGTGGCTCCATCTCAACTCTCATTGCCTCTATGTCCTTATCACGTGCTCGTGATGTAGCTATGGTAGAGGGTTGTGGCCCGATCCCAAATCCAATCAAGTACTTTTTCTTCTCGCCAAGCACTTGCCTTGGCATCCCTGACTCAGTGGCAGCCGCTTGTAAATTGACTATCTTTTGCTATCATTACAAATAAAGAAGGAAAAAAGGCATTGTTAGATATATATTTTTGGGTACTAAGTAATATTAAATATAATTAATTCATTATTTCATACTTACATGCAGCTTATTGCACTTGGGATAGATCTAGTCATTCGTCTTTTTGGACGTGTGGCTGTCCTCATAAAACTTAGGAAAATCCAAGTCCTTATTTTTTGCTATCTGTTAGTTTCAAATAAGAACAAAAAAATAATCATAACATATTATTCTTAACAAAACAAAAATAATGGATTTGCTTTTAAATATAATCAATCTCATGAAAGCAGCCATCGCGATAGGAAATGAACGAGATCCACTGGTATGATTGTATGGCAACTGACTTCTATTACTCTTACTAGCTTTTGATTGTTTTTTAAAAAATAAGTACATAAACAATTTTTTGTTAAATATTAAGGCATATCACATTTGGCACGGGACTATGTATAATGCATTATTATTTTACTTGGTGAGATGCATCTTGTCATGCCACATCGATCAAATGCTTCCAAGCATCCAAACTCACCCCTCTGGGTGGATAAGCGTAGAGGTCATCAACCCCCTCTTCCTCTAATAGTTTGAATTCGTGCTTTAAGTTGCACCTCCAATCTTTGTACAACGTATATGCCTTCTTATTCACAATCTGTTGAGCTTGTAGGTCATTGTGAAAATCGTCCCCAATATCAAACTTGTCCTACAATCATAACAAGTGAAAATCACATCATTACATATAAGTGCTTATTACAAGTATAACTAATACAAATAATATTGCCCAATATTATCCATTACGAGAACATCTTGGATGACGGTAGCTTTGGTAGTCTTATCCATATTCAGTCACGACGTAACATCCTTGAGAGGGCACAATCTCCTAATCTAAAGCCCTATCTCATTAGTTGTTAGAGTGGCATACTCTTCGATCATTGTATTCAGAACACGATCGATGTGAACATGTAATTTTTTCCCTTTTCTGGATCTTATTATTTTTTGTATTCCTTTTCTAAGTGTTGGTCCTCGTACATGTGTGGACCTAGAAGTCCCTGATAACAAAATAACAATAATCAAATTGTAAATAATGACAACTGATAATTGACAAATTTGAAGTACAATGTTCTTACCTATGACACGATTTTTTATTTCCGACGATGGCTATGTCTCATCAGAATCCTCGAATGGTGGGCTAGTGGCATCAGGAGATGGTGCAACTGTTGATCCTAAGGGGACAACAGTCGGCAAGTTTGTTATTGTGGTTGGGAGTGACCTTTTGTAGAGCCTCAATTATGAGAATAGCTTGGATGCTATTTAATTGGCAACTAAATTTTTTTAGTAGGCAAAAATTACTATACCACAACTAAAAGTTTTTGGTCACCAAAAATAAATATTTGTCGACCAAAATTGTTGTCGCAAAATATTAATAACAAACATTAAGCTAGTTATTTGACTACTAAATTTATTTTAGTTGGCAAAAATTAGTATACCACAACTAAAATAAACTTTAGTAGCCTAAAACCTAAATTACCACCAACTAATATTTTTTTTGTCGCCTATTGTGGCATATTTAGCGACTAAATTTATTTTTAGTCACCAATAATAATTTTTTGGCTACTAAAAAATATCAGTAGCTAAAACCGTTAACAACGCGGACCAATGTAATTTTTAGTCGCTGATTGTAACACTTTTGGCGACTAAATTCCTTTTAGTAGCCAAATTTGGTCGCCAAAAGTGTAATTTCCTGTAGTGATGCATATATAGAGCAGAAGTGTCTCTCTAGTAATAATAAAAACAAAAGAAAATAGAAAGAGAGACATTATGCTAAAAATAAAAGAATAAAGGAGAAAAGAGAATAGAACAAAGTAAAGGAAAGAGAAAGCTTGAATTCTTGACTAAGACTAGTTCCTAGCTTGAATTGAGATAAAAATTATGTTTCGACACTTAACTATAACTGTTTATTTGGTTGATTTTGCTCGAAAATGATCTTTTGAAGAAAAAATTGAACAACTTAGGTTTTGAAACTTGTTATCACTAAATTCAAGCTCTTGAGTTGGAAAACCCTAAATTTTTACATGAAATGAACATGAATTTTCCTGTACTTTCATGTAGAAATGGAAAACTCAACCCAAACCATCCCAATTACACCTATTTAAAACATGTTTAAACCCGTCTAAACTTGTTTAAATGGGTTACCACATCATCACTATTACTATTTTTGCTACTCCACCACCACAATCGTCACAACTTCACCATCGCAACCGCCACCACCAGCACTTCTCTCTCTCTCTCTCTCTCTCTCTCTCTCAGTACGATCACAAATTTCATTTCACGATCTTCTTACTGTATGGGTATTGAATCGAACTAGATCTTATTCATGCCTTTCTAATCTATAGTGAAATTAAGGGGTTGTTTGGGGTGTCCTAAATAAGTGTACTTTTTGTCTTTTTGGACTAAAAAATTGAGGTTGAAAATATGGATGTTTGGGTTAACTTTTTGACTTTTTATGGAAAAATGTGTAATAAAAAATTGTAAAAATTGATTTGTAGGGAAAAATTCGAATTGGGAGTTGTGCAGCCGTAATTGTTGACTTTTGGTGAATAGTGTTAACTTTTTAACTTTTTGAGTAACTTTTTGACTTTTTGACTTTTTGGGGAGTACCCAAACTTGGCCTAAGTATGTAATTCACTTCCATTGACTAAAAGAAAAATTTTGTAGAAATTCAATGATTCATTGCCATAAAAGTTTTGTAAACAATGAATTTTCTCTTATATATGACAAAGCAATTTTCAAATTTTTTATTTTAGAGCCCACAAGTTGAATTGTTGTCCAAAATTTGAAAATAAAAACCCCATTTTCACTATTGAATTTCAATTTTGCAATTTTTAGTTATTGATTGGAAATGCCATTATCTTGTTGTGTTTAACCTAGTGAATATGCAGAAAAATTGTAACAGACAATGAAATTTCACTATGTTTCATTGTCTCTAGTGGATTCTTGCATTCTAAATTTGAAACAAACAATCTAATTTTTACAATTGTCTTTTAATTTTACATTTTTAGATATCAATTGAAAACTTCATTGTGTTATCTCACTGTGTTCACTGCTATCAACACTGTGAAATTTATCAGCACAATAAAATTTTACTATGTTCAACATAATAAATATACAGAAAATTTGTGACAAACAATGAAAGTCCACCGTTCTAAAGTAGAATTTCACTATCCAAAGTGAAATTTCATTATATTTAATGAATTTTTAGAAATAAAATTGAAAATAGGAATCTTGTATTTGTAATCAGTTTTCAATTTTGCATCTTTAGCAATCAATTAAAAATTTCACTGTGTTGAACATGCGTTCAACACAATTAAGATGGGAAAAATCTGTGACATTTAGATGTCGTAAAGTGAAATTTCATTGTCTAAAGTACAATTTCACTTCAATTTCATTGTTCTGAGTGAAATTTGCTATCCTGGGGACAATAAAATTCAATTTAAACAATGAAATTTCACTGTATGATAAGAACATAAGGGTTTTATACCTTTCGCAATTAATGTGAAGGGGCACCCTTGACACTTTGATTTTCGCATGATGTAGTGGTCAGGTTCAAGGCCAACGAGAGGGCGCCACATGGTAAAGAAGACCACGAAGCATTAGATGAAATGATGTCTATTCAGAAATTGTCACGAATGAATTGTTTCAAATACAAGAATGATGGTTCATTTCCAAATAACCTCGGATGATAAAGTCGATGTAGAAAACCAGCTTAGAATCATACTCAGCAAAATCTAAACTGAGAAACTCTAACTTCCCTTGTGACGAGCTCAGGCAAGTTAGAGTTTGGAGAAATTATAAGAGGTAAAATTCAAACTACAGGCCTCATGTCATTATTTCATACCAAGTTAAGCTAGATCGACCGAGCTAGATTAGTGTAAGACCAGTTTGTCAAGCTAGTCTACCTCAGGTGGACGAGTAGAACATACGTCAGTTTGGATGTCAAGGTGAGTATGGGTTCAGATGGGTAGTCTGTACAGTTAGCACATATTCCACTAAATGTGAACTTATCCGCTCTTAAAAATTCGCCAGTATGGAACGTAATCCCATGTAAGATGGAACAATGTAGAGTTGTAGCAGAGATCTCTTAACCAACTCAATGGTCATAATTAGGGCCTATATAAGCAAGCCACACTAAATCCAAAAGGTACACAACAACTTACACTTAAGCTACATACTTTTGGTGCTCATACTGTTACTGACTTAGGCATAGTCCCTTGGCTAACCACATGTCGAAATTCTTCTTTTGAGTATCTTTTAGGCTAATCAACCTCGTGTTAAAGCAATCTGAAGTCGTTGCAAGGTGTGGTAAGTTTTTTCCCACATAATTTGTACTAAAAAATAAAATAAAATCGAGAAGACAGTAGCCAATATGGGGTCTATTCAAACGAGACTAATCAACAGATTAGGCTTATTAAGTCAAATTTTGCAATTAATTTGTAGAATTCAACAAGGCATCTTGTGTGTGTGTGCTTACACAATACCGCAAATGCTGGGTAAGTCAAAAGCTTCCCATCCTTAAATGTAATTTCACCTCTGGATATTCATTATGATATTGTGGTACAATTAAGCTATGTAAACTTACCTGTCTTTAGGGTAGCTTTAAATGCACCCCAAAATTTTGGTTGGGCACCCCATTTTTTTTGAACACCCTAACCATAGTTCTGAATTTTGGTATTTTTTGGTTGAACACCCCAAACACTTTAATTAATTTCAATTTTACCCCCATATCCACTTCTTTCGATCATTGTTACTGGCAAGGCCTTCTTCGCCGTCACCTCCAGACGACAACTGCCCCCTTGTAGAAACCCTATTTTGACTGGTCCTAAGACTTGAGAACCTCCTCCTAGTCACCCAATGATGAAAACAGAAACGTGTAACTTTGATAGTATTTTTTTTTTTCTTGAAATAGTTCAATGTTTTAGTTTTGTACCAAACATTGTTATTATTTTCAAAAATGGAAAGAATGGGAGGAAGACTTCTTCTGGTGCTTCAAGTTACTTAAACTTTTATTTTTAATATGGTATTTGTTTAAAAATGGAATGGAACAATCCATCATTCATAGGAAATTTTCAATCTGGATCATTTGTAGTGTATTGTTTGTAATACACCACCTCAAAATGACTTAATAAAAAATAAAAAAAATAAAAAAACTTTTCCCTCTCTCTTTCACTCCCCCTACGCTTCTCCAAAACAACAAACGACGTTATTTTGAGGCATTACAATCATAGACAATACATTACAAAGGATCTGAATTCAAATATCATAGGCCTAAAACACATTTGGCAACACAGATAGTTGCCAAATTTTGCATGGAGTGCTATACTTCTACATTTTCTAAGGATTCAAACATTTGTAAGTTTTGCTATATTAGGAATTAGGTATTGTTATCTTTTACTTCATGTGGAATTGAACAATTGATCCACGACTTTTAAGTCTAATTTATAATTGTTGATGATAGATAGTTATCATATATATATATCCATATCCATGAGTACCTTGCTAGATTTTGGCTAAAATTGTCATTTTTTTGGCTATTTGTTGCTAAGAAAAATTTTGCAGTTAGTTGACAAATATATATATCCCTTAAAATTTTCACTAACAAAAAAATATTTTTTTAGTATTTTTTAAACACATCAATTTCACAGTCACAATGAAATTTCATTGTGTAACAGTAAAATAGAACTGTTTTGAACAAAAAGTGATATAGAAAAAGAATATGAAGATAGAGAGACAGAGAGAGAGAATATATATCCAATTGTGCAACAAATTTCACTATTAGTCAACAACATATATACCTTATAAAAAAAATACATATATATATATTCTAAACATATATGTATATCAATGATGAATGATGATGGTTGTGAGCGATGAATCACGATTTAGATCTAAACCGGTGAAACACAAATTGGTGATGAATGTGCAAATGAAGTAGTGGAACTGTATTGAGCGAGTATTTGGCGATTTTGGAGAGAGAAAGTGGTTAGAGAGAGATAGAGATATCAAGAGTGTCCTGGAGAAAGTTTAAAATTTTTAGGGTTATAAGGACATTTTTTACCATAGATGTTAAAATTTGTCTTTATCTTTCTAAAGTGTCAAACCCTAGAGAACCTCACTAGCAAATAAATAATCGATGTCCTAAAACTATAGCAATAACATGTGTACGGAGAGCAAATATTCTCTTGCTTCCTTACTCCTCGTTGTCCAAGCTCTTTGTTACTCTGAATGACGTCGTTCAACCTAAGAACACAACAATGATGAGCTACCCGACGGGTGGTTGCCGGAAAACCCCTCCGACGGTCAAGTTAGCCACAGAGAGAAAGAGAGAGAGAGGGGGAGAAAAGAGAGAGAGGGGACAAAGTGGTAGGTGAGCTCTGATCAGAAGATATTCCAGACCTGTGTATGGTGGCGCAACATTGTTTATATAGTTTCTGCGCACACTTCTACGTCCATTCCCCTCTGGACGTGTGAACATGCTCTTCTCTTACGTTCTCCTACGTGTCAACGCTAATACAACTAAACACCAAATGACGAAACCGCTAAACAGTATTGATACATACGGACAGCGGAATCTTCTTCCTGCAATCCTGTCACGCCGCGTAGTACTTCCCACCGAGCTATGTTTAGTGCGGTGCCACGCCATCACCTTATGACCGTGCTACTTGTCCGGTCTCATCAGTAATTCTTGATTGTGGACTCAACTGAGCTCCACAGTTACAACCGAGCTCCTGTTCGATCGCATATAGTCTTCCGAGAACAAACTCCATCCGACTCACACGGCGCATATTTTTGAGCCGCACTAGTACCTCAAACTCACTTCACAGGACCGGACTAATATCCCGTCCCAACACGTGCCACGCGCTTGACTTTGCTCAAAACTCACTCGATCGTGTGGGTTGTTTCTTCTGAGCACGGACTCGACTGGATTACGTCTCCAGTCCTGCATGCTCCCGATATTTGACTGAGTAAAGACCCAAACTCCGGCCCAAACTGGCTTGGCCCATTATCAAGTCATAAATTTCCCTCTCAATTGCCCCTTAATTCTGGTTGCGCTAGTGCGACCGAGATTACATTTCCGGCATAACTCATTATTTCGCCCAGCTGTCATATGCTCGGTTAATCACCTCAATAGTTGCGCTTCCAAACCAGTGCGCAGCTCCAACCATGCTATTCTTTATGCTCAGTCTTACTGCTTGACTGGTTGGCGGTTTGGCTTTTCGACTTATCTTTTCAAGACTGACATCGGTCTCATCATAGATGCTTTTCACTCACTGATTGGCTCTGTAATGCCTATCCAACTGCCCCACGCCGTCTCTTCGAATTCAAACTTTGACGCATATACCCATTCTCACATATACATTGTAGGCCTCTTCACATCCCAACTCCTACTATTCATCTTCTTCCCTATAGACGATCCAGAGCTACAGTTTGTCTTCTTTCCCTAGTTCTCTGCATCTCTTGCCTATATCGAAGCATTTCTTTGGTGGATTTGGCTCTGTCGTTGCCGCGGGGAAGCATCCCTCTGCCTGGAACTTCGATTCACGCCCCAACCCTTAAGTTCTTCGTATTCATTCTATTTTTCTTAATTGTTTTTCATGTTCTTGAGCTTGTCGTGTTACTTTCCTTCAAAATGGCATGATAATATCACGAAACATAAAGAAACTAGGGTAAATTTAGACGAATTAGGGCTTTGTTCAATCATCTGTGCTGGGAAACCCTCGCGCTCCCCATTTTCAACCACTGTTCATCGCCTTCTGAGATGAATAGGGGCAAATCTGGTACAGACTGGGCTAATAGTACTATGCTGATATGAAAACGTAAGTAGATCGGGCAAATTCATTGTTTGTGAAACTAGAGTAGAAAATCGAGATACAAGACGCACCAGGTCATGTGACCGGGCTAATATCTGGCCTGCTTTTCGACTGAGTTAGATTCTGCCAAAGCCATCCAGACCGAACTAAAATCAAGCTCATTTGTGCGACCGCACTGCCACTTATACTTGATTTTTAACTGCAGACTCCTAAAGGGCCAGGCATACCAACACCAGGGCTCTCAAAGACCGAGCAGCCATTATGCATAGCTTAGTCAACTTAAATTTTGCTGAGCTGAATAAGCCGGTCCTTAACCGCTTCCTTGTAAACACGCCAGGCACCTTGGAGGTGTTCCGCGAGGAGTATGGCGTCCCTACCGACGAACACTTGGAGCTCGGTGAAGAGGGCATAAATCCATAGGGCAAGTTAGAGTCCTACTCCTTTATGGTGTTAAGTATAGCGATCCCAGTATTTCCTTTACTGTTCAGTTGTATTCCAGACTCGGTTCCGTGGAGTTAGTAGTTGTATCTACCTTGTTGACGTCCTTTAATTCCATTTGATTGAGTTTTAGGATGTGTTGGGCATGTTTCGAGCAGGTGGGTTGAGCCTTGGCCTAAAAACCTTGTTGCTGTGTTTTTGGTCGTTCCGCTCGAGCGGGTCTTGGAGCGCTCGAGCGGAGATTGCACACTTCCAGTATTTTGGTGCCCTGCAAAACTTCTGCAGGTTGGTTTTCTACGCTCGAGCGGGTTTCTTGCGCTCGAGCGGGTCGCGCTCGAGCGGTCTTGTTGGCACTCGAGCGGCTAGTACATTTTTGGTAAAAGTTCTAGGAGGGGAAAAATTGCGCTCGAGCGGACTGGTTTTTCACGCTCGAGCGGATGTGCTTTATTGATGTGTCTTGGCGCTCGAGCGGGCATCCTTGCGCTCGAACGAACCATGTTTTTGTTCTTAACGCTCGAGCGTTGTGTTTTCCGCTCGAGCGGATCCAGCGTATATCTGAAGGTAGATAGGCTTTTTCAAATCACTTTTTGCATTCACTCTCTCTCTCTTACTTTTCCAAAACTCCATTGTTGAGCCTCTCTCTCTAGAACCTTGTCTTCTCTCTAGGTATTGATCTAGTAGGAGTTGTTTCCTCACCTTTGGCCTTTACAAAAAAGTTGTTGATCGTCGAGGGTTATTTTTTGATCCGAGAAAGTTGTGATTTGGAGCATTTTCGTTTTCTTCATCTCCTTCGTTGGGTGTCAACTTTTGAGGTAGGGATTCCTACTCACTCTTATGGTCTTTAACATAGATTTTTGGTTGTTTTGATAAAGTGTTGAAGTTGGGTGATTTTGGGACTTAGGGTTTCAAAATGTTAAAAAGGGGTTTTATTGTTTTGAGTCTAAAATGTATATTTTGGGTTTCAAAATAATGATATTGAGGTTGGTTGTTGATATTTGAATATTTTGGGTTAATATTGAGAGTTGGGGGAAAAAGCCCTAATTTGTTGTATAAATTAATTGGTATAATTAATTTGGAAAAGTTGTGGATTTATGGAATTGAGTTGGAAATAATGAAATTGACTCATTATATTGTGAAATGGTGGAGTTGGATTTGTTAATCGCTCACTTTTGAAAACATTGATATTATATCTGTTGGAGCTTTTATTATCTGTTTAGAAATAATTGCTTGGGCTATCGATGGAGGGTAGTTTTGATTGTTGTAGACAATGCATGATGATTAGGCAAACTAAAACTAATCGATTAATTGTACTATTGAATATAGCGATTGGAATAATACATTAACTTTATGTATTGATTGATTGTATATGATAACTATTTATATACATTGTTTGTGTGGGAGGAGAAATGGGCTGTACTCCACGGTTTATTGGAAAAAAGGGGCTGGACCTCTAAACCGGAAGGTTTATTGGAAGAAAGGGGCTGGACCTCTAAACCGGAAATTGTGTTACGCAGATACAGCTCATATGCTTATCTATTGGAGTGCAGATACAGCTAATATGCTTATTTGTTGAAGTATTGATACAGCTTGTATGGTTATCTGTTGATGTATTGATATAGCTAGTATGCTTATCTATTGCGAAATGTAAATGTTTAATATGAGTGTCTGTCTCATATAAGTGGTTAGCCAGGTTCTGAGCCGTTGATGTAAATGGTGAAATCGATAAGAAATGGAAAATGAAATGAAACATGAACATAGTGGTCTCGTAATGGAAATGAGTTATGAATTGATTTATGAAATTGAACATTTATCAATTGCTAATGTCTTAGTTATTGCTCATACTGTGTTTAGCATATCTCTACTGGGCGTTGGCTCACCCTATATGGGACATTATTTTCAGGTACAAGTAGTATGCCACCTCCAAGGACATAGCTTGGATGGATATGGGAGTTGAAGACTCTTTTTTGATTATTTTGTTGTATTACATGTATATCAAGCCAAGGGCTTCTTTTGTATAGAGTTAGTACTCTTCTTTTGTGTAACCAAGTGTTGACTTGGAAAGCTGTAAGCCCATAGGGCATTTGCTTTTGTTGTTAACATGTAATACTGTTGTAAGGAATGATTTAATGAATAGAAATGGTTGAGTTCTCTTATATCAATGCATGTCTAAAGTGATGTGTTTTATGTATTATTTTGAGGGCGTTACATTAAGCATAGTCAAGGGAGGGTTGCGCTTCCCGGTACAGCCCTTAATGTGTGAATTCTTAAGATGTACCGGACTGGCTCCTACACAAGTATCTACCAACACTTATAGGATCATAAACGGAGTGGCCGAGCTAAATAATCGGCTAGGGTTGCAGTTAGGATTGGTTGACATCCTTCGTCAATACATGCTTGGTCGGATGAATGACGACTACAGTTATTACTTAAAAATAAGACCGAGCAGGGAACGATTAGTGACTGGGACGCCGAACAAAGGCATGCATGACGATGATTTTTTCTGGGTGACCGGCAATTATGAAATGGCCGATGTGCCCGGTTGGTACATTAACAAGGACTTCGGTTCTTCTTGTACGCTAAGCTTTCTAATAACTTATTTTTGTCATTATTAATTGTGCCGAGCTAATTGTCTTCCTTTTGCAACTATCGAAGAGTTACAAGCCAATTACCTCTATCTGAACGACAAGGCGATCATGGACGTGCTAAGGTATCGATACCGAGATTACTACGAGCTCCTCGGGTACGTATCAAGTTACAATTACTCAGCTCCCCGCAAGAGCAAGGTTACCGATTTTCTCCGGGCTCTCTCTCCTTCGCCTGACCCAACTCTGCTAGACGTGTCCCTAATGTGATTGACCGAGGAGGAAGAGATTGCAAAAATGAGCCGTATTAAGAACCTAATCACCGTCATTTCTACCGAGCTGTCGAATGACCCACCTCCTGTACTAACCGTTGGCCAGAGCTCGGGGACTGTGATCACCTTGGCTTCTACGGCTACACAACATGTTGAGCAACGCCAGGCTGGTAAGAGGGCCCGCTCGGCTGATCCATCCATTGAGCTAGCAACTGAGCTCAATACTGAGCACGTAGCGACCGAAGTTGAACCGGTTCCTGCTTGGCAGCAGAAGTTGAAATCTCGGAGAGGCCCTATCCCGACCAATGCTTCTGTGAAGGAGGACAAGGAACATCTCCTTGCCTTTGATCTTTTCAAATCTCTACTTCTGCCAGAAGACATGATAGACACCGAGCACGTTCCAGACACCTGGCTTGTTAAGTCCGCGGTGAAATCAATGACGAGGGTAAGAGCTTCGAATTTTAAAATCTTTCCAACTGTTTGCTCGGTTTGTTGCTTGCTCGGTCTAACCTTCTTTTGGTTTGTTGCAGTCTATTCAGAAAACCCACCTTGTCATGGACCGCATTGTTAGCTTGCGGCAAAAAGTAACCGAACTGAACGCTGCTGGGAAGAATGTCTCAGCTGAGTTGGGCCGACTTAAGGCTTCGCTCGAAATCGCAAATGCTGATAATGTGAGACCACTTGGTCAGTTCGAAAGGGCCAAGTAAGAGAGAGATGCCCTAAAAACTAAGCTCGAGGAGATGAAAAAGGCAAAGGACAAGGCGGTGGATGAGGCCAATAACCTCGATTTCAAAGAGGCCGATGAGAGCTACACAAAGCAAGTCGAAGCCACCAAGGACATCTTCTTCAAGTCCGGTTGGAAGGCAGCTTGCAAGAAGCTCGGTCAAGGACCCAAGACTGAGGTGTTCACCTCTCCACCCCCCGCCTTCCTACCAGGTTACATAGTGTCTTATGCCAACGACGTCTTCAATTCTTTGCAAGAGGAGGCCAAGGTCAAGGAAGAGGGTGGTCAGGACAAAACCGGCCATAGGGAGCGCGGCAATGCAACCGCTGTAGTTGACTTGGAGACCACCGCCGAAGACGGGGACGAATTTGCCGACCTTTCTCCTCTAGTCTTGTGACAACCCTCACCACTGATTAGTGCTAATCTATGATTAAGCATGATAATTGACTGATTGACTGAAATCTTGAATTGATTGATTGAGTGTATAGCTTAAGTGCATTTCTATCTGTTGACTGTTGAATGATCTGTTTATGTTTTATGTTTCAAACTGCGAATTGAAGGCCTTATCGGCGGCCGAATCCGAAATTGATTAATGTTTTATGCTAATTGGAATTTATGTGATTTTATGACAAATTTAATTGAAATTTGATTTGGTATGATTAAATTAGATTAAATAATGTTGTATTGTAGTAGTTGGACTTATTTACCAAAATGCCATGTTAGTGGGCCATCTCATAAAACATTTGAGACTTAATTCATATCTCTTCCTCATCAATTCCTTGAGACAAACCGACTAGAGAGAGAGAGATAGGAGTTAGTGTGATTCAACAAAATTTTGGCTTGGAATTTGGAAGAAATTGTAGAAGATTTGCAACATTAGACTCCCATACTTTGAATTCAAGGCATAAGGTAGGAGAATCATCTTCTTGATTGTTAAATTAAGTCATTTGTTGCATGGTTCATGGTAATTTAGTGAGTTGAGTCACAAATTGGTTTTAAATTGTTGAATTAAAGCTTGATTCATGCATGCATGTTTACATTGTTGAGTTTTGAGTTGATTTCATGGAAATCTTCACACGCATGTTTATATTCTAGCTATAGTCCATGAATTCATCATGTTTTTGAAAGGATTGACTCATTTGTCCTTGTAGTAGAAGCTTTGAAGTTGATCAAATTCATGTATGTTGCATGTACATTATGTTCTTGAAATTATTGTTGAAAATGTGGTTAATTGACTTACCTTTGGGCTTTAATTTCTCAAATTGATCTTTGAAACATGTAAATTATGGGTTTTGAAGTGTTTTCCAGAAAATTAGCCCAAGAGGATCGAATTTAATGCCTTAAAAGTTGGTTTTGAGCTTGAGGTTCAAATTTGGAAATTCCAGATTTTGGACTCACGCTCGAGCGGGTAACTCTACGCTCGAGTGTACACACTGAATTCATGTAGTCCGCTCGAGCGGGTAAAGTGGAGCTCGAGCAGGAAATGCGTGTATCCAGCATTTTACATTGTTTTACAGTACGCTCGAGAAGGGACCTGTAACAACCCTCGTCACTGTTTACCGAATAAGCACTGATTACCGTTAAACTAAACTGATTATGACTGATAATTGAACCGAATAAATTACTGAACTGACTGACTGAAACTGGAACTGAATTGATTGTGTATATGTTAGTTAAATTGCATTCTATCTGTCTGATTGATTATTTATCTGTTCATGTTTTTTGTTTAAACTGCTAATTGAAGGCCTTATCGACGGCCGAACCGTAAATTGATTGATGATTTGGAACCATTAGAATTTATATAATTTTATGGTGTATTTGATCAAAATGTGATTTGGTATGATTAAATTAGATTAAATGTTGATATATTGCAAACCTTGGCTTAATTACGGAATTGCCACTTAGTGGCCCATTACCTCACACACTTAGAGGCTTGCATACACTTGACCAAAACATTTTGATCAGTTATCTTCTCACACCCAACCGACCAAGAAGAGAAGTAGAGAGAGAGTGGGAGATTTGGACTCAACTTTGGGGATTTAGCTTGAATCTTGAAGAATTGGGGTGTAGAATGTCAAGTTAAGCTTCCTCACCTTGTAGTTGGAACTCTAGGTAAGGAATTCATCCTCTTATTGTTGACATTGAGCTAAGTCTTGCATGGTTCATGCTTCATTATAGAGTTAATTCCTGTTTTAAGTTCAAACATGTTGAATTGGAACCCAATTGTTGCATGCATGTAAGTATTGTGGGATTTTGAGTTGAGTTCATGGCAAATTGTCACATGCATGTCCATGTTTTGAGAATAAACCATGTTTTCATCTTATTTTTGGAACAATTGGCTCCTTAGAACACCAAATTGAAGTTTGGAAATGATTTGAATCCATGCATGTTGCATGTTCATCTTGTTCTTGAAAAATGGTTTGAAATTGGGGTTGAATTAAACACCCTTGGGCTTTGATTTCTTAAATTGAGCTTTGAAACATGTTATTCCATGTGTTTGCAAGAGTTTTTCCAGAAAATAGCCCAAGAGGATCGAAAATATTGCTTTTGAACTTAGTTTTGAGCTTGGGACTCAAATCTGGAATTTCCAGATTTTGGTTGTCCGCTCGAGCGGGGGAAGTGCCGCTCGAGCGGGAAAATCGAGCTCCCAGCATCTTGCACTGCGCATCAGTCCGCTCGAGCGGAGTAGTGGGCGCTCGAGCGGAGGACTGGGTGACACGCTCGAGCGGGCGTCGAGCGAAGATTTCACCTATCCAGTACTTTTTGGTCCGTTCGAGCGGGGACCTTTGTTTGCTTGTCCGCTCGAGCGGGGAAACCTGCGCTCGAGCGGGACTCTGTTTCACTGAAAATTCTGCAAATGCTTTCTGAATACATCTTTGCATCCTCATTCTATCCTAGGCATTCCTAGGCCTAGTTTTAGACATCTTAGTGAGGATATAGATGTAGAACACACCGAGGCATTATAGGGAGTTAATGTTTATCTTTCCCAACTGTGAAACTTAGAGTGTGTTCAATCTGTTAACTGTATAAGGTTGGCATTCCGAGGAACCGCGCTCTAGCCTACTGTAGCCCAATCTCTGTGAGTAACAATTGTGTAAAGATATGTTCAAATGATTATCTTCTAAAATACTGAACTGAACTGTTTACTGAATTGATATTGCTGACTGTACGAATGTATGTCCTATATTCTGAACTGTACTGTGGCATCCTTAGCAACTATTGTTTACTGTTACTGCTACTGTTTGAGAAATCTCTGCCATCGACGGTCTGTGAACGGATGGCCCCACCAACGGTCTATGAACGGGTGGATTTGTCTAATCGACTCGGTTCCCATGTTGGAACCACTACTGTTTACTGATTGATGGCCATCAATTATTGTTCGGTTCTTTTAAGACCTATCGTTTACTGTACTGCTATGCTAATGGATGTACCACATATCACTGAATGACAGATATACTGAATCAATGAACTGTTTTCATTACTGTAAGGACATTCATTCTTAACTCCTTTACGCATTGTGTTATTCACTGGGCTTTAGCTCACTGCTCATATATATATGTAGGTGTACAGGCACCGGATCAAAGCTAGAAGCGTCGGAGTAAACTCCAGTTTTGTCAAGCCAACCAATGTGCCTCACTGCGAGGTTCCGAGCCTATCATGCTAAGGCTTAGGGGTGTTTTAGTATTTCCCATTTTTGCACTGTCTCACTGTTTTGTAATAATCGGATGGATTGTATAGACTGAATGTTTACTGTACTGTTGAGTGGGGATTTGGTTCCCTGTTTCACTGAATGACATGTATATATATATGTACTGTTCGGTAAATATGTATGAAAAATCTTTTTGGCATACAGACTGTCACAGCTCATTGGACGTTATTTTATTACTGTATTGGCTTCCGCTAGGCCCTGTACTCTGTTTTACTGTATTACTGTTAAGCAGGCCTTCGGTAATCTCGGATTACTGGCCGGTTACGGTGCTAAACCCATAGGGCCGGGTTCGGGTCGTGACAAGACCTGAGTCACACGCTCGAGCAGGGGTCGAGCGCCCGTCGAGCGTGAATTTCATGCATCCAGTACTTTTGCCATGTTTTATAGTCCGCTCGAGCGAAGAAAGTTACGCTCGAGCGGGGAATCTTTTTTGCATGTCCGCTCGAGCGTAGAAAGCCACGCTCGAGCGTAACCCCTATTTTCTGAAAATTTTGTAAAGTGTTTAAAAATGCATCTTTGCATCCTCTTCCCATCATAGGCATTCCTATGGCATGTTTAAGGCATCTTAAGGAAGATATTGATATAGAACCACACCAAGGCAATTAGGGATTAAGTTATTATTTTTCCAACTGTGTAGCTTAGTGTGTGTTCGTTCTGTAACTGCGTAGGGTTGGCATTCGAGGACGCTCTAGCTGCTTATAGCCCAGTGCTCTGTGAGTAACAATGTTGTAAAGATATGTTCAATCATGAATATTTTTGAATAAACAACTATACTGCTTTCTGAAATGATAATTCTTACTGAATGAATGGTTGTCCTATTTGTGAACTGCATTCGTGGCATCCATAGCAATTTACTGTTACTGTACTATACTGCTATTATCACAGAGATCTCTGTCGGCTCCCATGTTTGGAACCACTACTGTTTACTGATGTGATGGCCATCAACTGACTGTTCGGTCTATTAAGACCTGCTGCACTGTTTTGCTATCGGATGTACCACATAGTTTTTGAATGACTGTTATGGCATGAAATATGAGCACAAACTGAATGACTGATAATCTGATAAATGACTGTTTTCAATACTAAAAGGACATTCATTCTTAACCTCTTTACGCATATGTTATTCACTGGGCTTTAGCTCACTGTTTATATATATATGTAGGTGTCCAGGCACCGAATCGGAGCTGGGAGCGTTGGGTTAAACTCCCTTTTTGTCAAGCTAACCACTGTGCCTCACTGCGAGGTTCCATATACTGCCAAGCTAAGGCTGCTGTGGGGTGTTTTAGATTCCCCCCTTTCTGTTTCCGTTTTGTATGTATAGACTTGTACTGTACTGTTATGGTAGGGATTTGGTCCCTAACCTGAATACCTGTATATGATGTATGTACATACTGTTTTGCTTTTGACTGTGAATATGTTTAAAAAGTCATTTTGCATACTACTGTCACAGCTCATTGGACATCTTTTATTACTGTTTTGGCTTCCACCAGCCCCTGAACTCTGTATTACTGTTTTACTGATTAAGCAGGCCTTCGGTAATCTCGGATTACTGGCCGGTTACGGTGTTAAACCCATAGGGGCGGGTTTGGGTCGTGACAAGTCTAGTCTTTTTATTTTCTGTCTTTCTGGGTTGAACTTTTGTAACCGGGCTGTTAGCCCCAACTCTTGTACTTTGCAACCTTAATCAATGAAATTTTTTTACAACTTTAGTCTCTTGCAATTACATTGTATTCCTTCTTTATAACCATGCAATATTCTTGAACAATGCATCTATTCATTTTACCGGACAGAGATCTCGGCCATAAATCATAAGTTGAACAAGAAATCTTCTTTTTTACTGGGCAAAACACCTCGACTAAAACTTGGAGTCGAACTGGTCATCAACTCCTTTAGCTAGGCAAAACAGCTCGGCTAAGAATTTGGAGTTGAACAAGTCATCAACTCTTTCAGCCGGATAAAACATCTCTGCTATACACTTAAAGTTGGTCATCAACTCCTTCAGCCAAGCAAAACATCTCGGCTAAAACTTGGAATTGATCAAGTCATCAGCCCCTTTAGCCGGGCAAAACACCTCGGCTAAATATTTGGAGTTGAACAAGTCATCAACTCTTTTGGTCGGACAAGACATCTCCGCTTAACACTGGAAATGAACAAGTCATCAACCCTTTTAGCCTGGCAAAACACCTCGGCTAAGAGATTTGAAGTTGAATAAGTCATCAACTCTTTTGGTCGGACAAGACATCTCGGCTTAACACTGGAGTTGAACAAGTCATCAACTCTTTTAGCTGAGTAAAACCACCTCGGCTAAGAGGGTTTTCCAGTACTTGGCATTGTACGCCTTGCGCAAGTTATCCGGCTCCATTTTGACGCTCAGAAGGTGGTCGACTTCTTTGGGTGTTTTAGTGTTTGTTTTGAATTGGGTCACGAACACCTCTGCCATCTGTTGCCACCTATCAATACTTTCCTTCGACAGCCTCTCGAACTACTTCAAGCCCAACTCACCCAAACTTGATGGGAAAATAAGGCACATAAGGGTGTCATTTCGCCTGTAGCTAGCCATGACCTGCTAGAAGTGGCTTACGTGCATGTATGGATCTGTTTTTTCATCGTAGAATATGAACTTGGGCTGGTGGAAACCTGCAGGGAGCGGTGTGGTTTCTATCTCAAGAGAGAAAGGTGTCACGACCCCATTCCGCCCCTAGTAGAATGATGCTGCGATGGCCAGTAATCCGAGATTACCGAAGGCCAACTTACAAGAGTCCACACACAAACAGAGTATACATATGGGGCTAACAAGTGCGGAAGCAATAAATTTGAATCTAACTAGTCCATAAGAGCTGTGCATAGATCAAATGAAATGTCATACATTGAACATGGTCTTACAACTTGAATACAATTAAAATAGAGTACATTTTAACATCTTGATCAAAAGGCTTTTCAAGCCAACATATACAAAAGCAATGAAATACAAAGCCGAGAAACATGATCTTCAAGATATTGCAAAACATGAATCCAAAAACACATCGGCAAACACGTCTAGGCGTCACCGCCTTCTTGCTCGTCACCTACATATATATAGAGAGGGTGAGCTTGGATACTCAGTGAATGATATTAGAAATAAAGGTTTGCATGAACGATATTCAAGATCTCTTTTCAAACAATACATAGCATATCTTATTCAAAATCAAGAGATGCTTACTAGCATCAATACAATATAAAGGATGACATTCCGGCAACCCACGCGGAAAACTGTCAATGGCAAGACAAGGGTATCGTTGCATTATAGTCCCCGACACTAAGGACTTCTAAGACAAGGGTATCGTTGCATTATAGTCCCCGACACTAAGGACTTTCAAGACAAGGGTATCGTTGCATTATAGTCCCCGACACTAAGGACTTTCTCCAAGATCGTCATCAAGCAAATATGGTATTTAATACAAAACTAGGAATAATCATTCATGATCAAATGCTTTTCCAGAACAAGCGAAACAAAGCTTTCATCAAAACTTTATAACATAACTTTATTAAAAATACCACTCACATAGCTCTTCGGGTGTGGGGGTTTCAGGAAAGGATCCAAGGCCTACAGGCACATAATAATCCCCATTGAATGCATTTCAAGAAGACGAGAAGAGATACTCAAAAATGGATATGGAATGCAATGATCCCAGCATTCTTTAAGACTAAGTCAAACCAAAACAAGACACTGCTTCACATCTCGGGGAAACAGGCTGGGTACCAAACAGGCCTAGGCCGAGGTCACACACCCCTTGGCCGAGGTGTGTTCCCGACGGCCACACTCAAGGAAATGAAGTCTGGGAAAATCTGGGTTTCCCTCTTAAAGAACATGAACATGAAGAAGATGAATGCAAAGATCATAACTTGTTATTACAAAATCTGAGTTTTCATGAAATGAGTTCGAAAACATGGACCTGGGTACCCATACTTAAAGATTCCATGAAAACAAACACAAAAACATGGAACTTGGTGTAAGCTTTTGGATCAAAACAAGACTTTTTTTTCTTCAAGAACTTAAGAACACCATTTCTCTTTCTAAAACCAATCTTTAAAACGAATGCATGGCTCATGAATCATGCAAGATCATGCAATGCAGCTGGATGAACATAAAGAATCACAAGAGCAGATCAAGAATCTAACCTCAAGATACAAATCCAACGGTTTGATCTCTAGGAATCAAGCTCGAGAGTCTACTCTCTCTCACTCTAAAACTTCTTCTTCTTCCTAGAGCCTCTCTCTCTAAAGACAAAGATATGATACAAAATAATGGGTTCTCTCGGTTGGTTCCAAACTAAACCCTCAGCTGGGACACGTTGCAACGGCTGATTGGGTTCTCCTCAAAAAGTGACTGACAGACAAGACAAGAACATGACAAAGGGTGTTTTACAAGTAAGGCGGTATGGGCTCACTAACAAGGCAATGACATCGGATGAAATCATCGGCTCCGGCAAACAAGGTCTCAGTGATCTCGGCTAGGAAGGACAACACTTGGCCTAGCTATGCCACATCTCGGCCTAGATGTGCCACACCTCGGTCTAGGTCATACCTGTCTAGGAACAAGATCACTAGGTGCAAGGATAGCATCTCGGCCTAGATAATACACATCTCGGCCTTGGTGATGAACACCTCGACCCAGATGATGACATCTCGGCCAATATGCCGGGGTGAAGGTGGAGGTCAACCAAAGTGATTCCAAGATGACCCTAGGGGTACGAGGTTCAAAGGTGTAACCTAGGCTTAAGATGACCTCGGCTAGGCTCACCAGGGAGGGGACAAGACTAACAAGCAATTTCACATAAGTACAAAGCAAGACAAGAACCTTACTCTAAGTTAAACAAGTCAAATTCACTAATGCAAGCTTAGCAAAACAAGTTCACGCAGATGCTTATGCACAAGGTTGGGGCGGGGATGAGGGTCATTACAAAAGGGGTGGCATTTAGCCTCGCCAAGTCCCTATCCACAGGCACATGTACAACTGGGTGTGGTAGCGGCATTATGACCTTTTCACTGGCACGACCTTCATGGGATAACCTCTACAACGTTGGCACCTTTTGTGCCTTCCGCCGACGCGCTCATTCTTTCAAGATGTCTCACAGGTCCTCCAGACGAGTGGAGTAAGAGTACCTCGACGTCATCGATGGACGCAAGGGACGATAGCTACTGCCCGTGCGCATGACTTCTCTTCTAGCGGGTCAGAGTCACTAACCTTATAGGTTTTGGTGATGGAGAGAGAAGGTGTCCGTCGTTGGTTCTGGCTGCCTGAACGGTGGGGTCGGGTGCGCTCACTGTGGTTACCCACTCCAGCAATACCTTTTCCCTTGACTTGTCGGTTCAGTGCCTCCATCTCTGCTGCCATCATCCGAATGATGGTGTCTTGGTCTCTCAGCTTATGCTCCAAGCGCTGAGCGTGAGAATTTTTTTGCCGCCGGTGCCCGTCTGGACTCCATGAATGGTTAGTGCTCCTTGCGCACTTGTCTCGCACATCTCTAGGGAGCCCCTTGGAAGAGGTCTCTATGCCAACCATAGTCAGAATGACTGGTGGGCCGTCTCTCCTCCGAACAGACTCTGGGGTGATGTCGTCGATGGCGGACAGTGAAATGTCATCGTTGTTTGCCATGAAAGATGATCGGACAAGTTTGAAGGACAAGGTTTTGTCTGTTAAAAGATTCCCCACAGACGACGCCAATTGTGCGGGAGCAAATATTCTCTTGCTTCCGTACTCCTCGTTGTCCAAGCTCTTCGTTACTCCGAATGACGTCGTTCAACTTGAGAACATAACGATGGTGAGCTACCCGGTGGGTGGTTGTTGGAAAACCCCTCCGACGATCAAATTAGCGCACAGAGAGAGAGAGGGAAAGGGAGAGAAAAGAGAGAGAGGGGACAAAGTGGTAGGTAAGCTCTGATCAAAAGATGTTCTAGACCTGTGTATGGTGGCGTAGCATCGTTCATATAGTTTCTGCGCACGCTTCTACTTCCATTCCCCTCTGGACGCGTGGAACTACTCTCCTCTTACATTCTCTCACGTGTCAGCGCTAATAAAGCTAAAAACCAAATGACGAAACCGCCAAACGGTATTGACGCGTACAGACAGCGGAATCTTCTTCCTACAATCCCGTGACGCCGTGTAATACTTCCCACCGAGCTATGCTTAGTGCGGCGCCATGCCATCACCTTATGACCGTGCTACTTGTCCGGTCTCATCGATAATTCTTGATCGTGGACTCAACCGAGCTCCACAGTCACGACCGAGCTCCTGTTCAATCGCATCTGGTCTTCCGAGGACAAACTCTATCCGACTCGCACGATGCACATTTTCGAGCCGCACTAGTACCTCAAACTCACTTCACAGGATTGGGCTGATATCCCGTCCCAATACGTGCCACGCGCCTGACTTTGCTCAAAACTCGCTCGATCGTGTGGATTGTTTCTTCCGAGCATGGACTCGATTGGACTACGTCTTCGGTCCTGCATGCTCCCGATATTTGACCGAGTAAAGACCCAGACTCCGGCCCAAACTGGCTCGGCCCATTATCAAGTCATAAATCTCCCTCTCAACATGTAAAGAGATGTATTCACAATTTTTCCTCATAATTATGTACAATCTTAGAAAGAATGAAAGTTTGACTCAACCTATATATTATGTATATAATATCTATATACATGTACTTATTACATATATATCATCTTTTATCTTATTTAACTTTGTTATTAG
The DNA here is from genome assembly GCA_036172215.1 of Camellia granthamiana. Lineage (NCBI taxonomy): Eukaryota > Viridiplantae > Streptophyta > Magnoliopsida > Ericales > Theaceae > Camellia > Camellia granthamiana. The sequence continues at coordinate 104,746,008 of CM069915.1, read as the reverse complement.
AGATGAAAAATGCTTTATAAATGGATTACATAAAACATTTGAACTCGTAACCTTTGTATACTTCGATCTTATGACAAAATATCATAATTATTAAACTAGCAACATCATTTTATATTTAAGTAATGATATACATATTATTATATATTTTTATTAGTTAATGGACTACATGGCGGGTTTATAATTAGTCGTTTTATTTTTTATTCATATATATTTTTTGCATTTAGGAATTTAATTTTTAATTTTTTTTTTACCGGTAAAGAGAATTTATTGATAATAATCAAAATAAAGGATTACACATCAATAAAAGCATGGAAAAAAAATTGTATTATGGTTGAACAATAATATCCGAACACAGTTGACACCTTGAAGACAACACAATCATATGCACCTTCATGAAATACGCTACACAACGGATTGTTTCGGAAAGATGGTTAAAAATTGACTTTTCGACTTTTTTAAAATTTTTTTTACTGTTTCATGTAAAAAGTGATGTGATTCAAAATGGATTAAACACTAACTTTTAGCTTTTTATACATGTTGCCAAACTAAGGCCAAAACACTAAACTGTAGTGGATCAAACAGAAAGAACCCAAAACAGATCCACACACCGAAACGTCATCAACACCCAGCAATCGTTTTGGTCTTCAAAATCCTTACCACCTCGATATGATGCACAAAATCAATGATAGAAAAGCCAGTAAAACTTGAGTTAACCGAACACCAATGAGCCAAGAGCACTTTAATTTTATCAATCAAAAGAGCCCAACATTGTTGATTATGGTTAAATTCACTGCATCATTCCTAGATAGCCAAATCTTCCAACATACCCCTGCAAATATGGGTTCCCAAATAATTCTTTTAAAACCTCTAAGCTTTGAGTGTAACCACCAACACACTAGAGAGGATAATGACACAGGACAAACCCAAGAAATACCCTACCACTTGAGAATTGCATACCAAATCAGCCATGATCGCCGCAATGCAAAAGAATGCGGTCCCCAGATTCATTTTCGAACCCACAAAACACACAAAATCTATCAGCCCCTACAGGCAGAATCAAGTCTAAGTCTTGGGAATTTAATTTACACTCGAGTCTAAGTTGAATTTGGCATTTTTGTATGTTTAGTATTTTCCTACAACTTTCTTTCTATCAAGTTAAAGAGTAATTTTATATAAACAAAAAATGAGTGAAGAATAATTAGTCTTAATGTAAATCTGTCATTTTAAAATAATGAGTAAGTGAAAATAATGTTTAATTATAGATAACCTTATACATCATTTAATGATTGGGAAAGAATCACCTTAATTGTTAAAATGATTTTTTTAAAAATTTTAAATAAAAATAAATTTGTAACGAAAATCTTACATTACAATTATGTATTGGAGCCGATTTCAAAGATAAATTTTGTGTAAAAAATAAAAATTATCATACAAAAATTCCTGCATTTCATGCGCAAATTAGGAAATGTAAAATCCATGCATGCACTTGAGGATCATGTTGATACACACATATGCATTGCATAACCAATCAAAAACTTCTCTTCACTGCGTCAACAAGGAGAGAAGATAAAGAGTCCTTTTTTGATCTCTAAATAAATTCGGAAATCGCCTAAGAGTTTTTACAGCAAATGCTTACATTTTGATGGGAAGGGCTTCGCTTCATGGACTTACCACCATCAGTACCTCCACTATTCTTCTTGTTTCTATTATTGTTGTTGTTATTATTATTTTTATTATTAGCACCACATTTGATGCTGAATTCAATCCCGTACACAAAGCATGAAAACAGGCCTCCGTCAGAGTGCCGCCGTGAATGGTTGCTGTCGTCCCTGTCGGAATAATGGTCCACCGTCCCGGGAAACTCTGTCCGCCTTCTTGCAGCCTTTGATTTGTACCCTTTGGCCTTAGCCTCTTCAATTGTCAAATCCTCTAATATGGAGGAGCTTTCTCCATCCTCTACTTCGCCTCCTCCTCTTGAACCCATCCTTTTTTCCTCTGTTGTTGTTGTTGTTGCTGGCGATGGATACAACCCCTTTGCAATTGCTGCAGCTACAACTGACGCTGATGGTCCCACGTCCGAGCAAAGCTCTGATCCGTTCCCGTTCACCGCTGACCCATTGTATACAGACCCATTTATCATCGAACCAATGCATATAGAACCACCTTTAGAAGAAGGAGGGAAATCGTCTGAGTTGATATTGTCTTCAGATTTGTCACTCCGAGAGCGCCAAAGTTGTATCTTTGCATTTAATCGTTCTTTCTCTTCTTGTGCTGCTCCTTCTGCTTCTCCATTGGCAGCGGCAGAGGGACTAGGGTCTGAATACATAGGAATGCATCGCATGGTGTTATCAACAAGCGAAACACCCATGTTAAGAATCCCTTGTGGATTACCTGAAGCACGACGAACCTGAAGCGCCACAAATCGGGTGCTAATGAAATTGTTTTTTTTTCTTGAAGATGGAGGGATGAGGTTGTTTATGAGAACTCGTACGGTTCCAACAAGGTTGTGACGGAACCAGGAGGCAGTGTAAATCTCGACCATGACTGATGAGGCGTCGGAGCTCAGGAACTCGTCGTCCACACAGAACGCAAACTTGTCGTTCCAGGTAGGGTTGGCATGGCCGTGGTTGTCAACGTGCGTGGTTAACTTGCGGTCCTGGTGAAGCCATACCACTGCGTAGGTTCGCATTGATTTGGAGACGGGTGCAAGGTCTTGGGCGGATATGATAGTGATTTCCAGGACTTGGATTGCCGCTTGCTGGGGAATTGAGGTGGTGGTGGAGGAGGAGGTGGTCGTGGTGGTGGTAATGGTGGAATTGGTGGTGGAGGTGAAGTTGGTGGAGGAGGTGGCAGCGGCGGTGGTGGAGGAAGGGGTCTTGGTTCCCATAGCAGCCGATTAATCAGGAAAATGAATGACTTGAAAAAGATAAATGATAGAGAGACCTCTAAGGTAATAGGGAAATGAAGATGAGAAATTAGAATTATGAACAATATTGAAATCATCCTGTCTTTTAATTAGATTGTGTGTTTTTAAATTTTTTTTAATTGTTTTATATAATACATGAATAATAAATATGTAATCAATAAAATTATAAAAATATACTTCCTAGAATATGTAACAGGCGTTTTCAATTGTTGATACGTTGGGTCCCGTTGATCCTGGGGGTGATTGCGTGCTTCTAGGAATGGCAGTTATGGATGATAGTTTTGGACCACTGACTCTCCCTTTGTTGACTTTTGACAGCAAATTATAAATAATTATAGTATATTATTTCAATTAAAAAACTTTTGACATCTTAAGTTTAGGAGTGGGCGTGGGTCGGTTACAATCACGAAACATCTAATCTGTCATCTGTCTATTAGATTGGCGGATTGGAGAAAATCAATCCACATCCGTCCGCCAATCCGGCGGATGTGGATTGAGCGGATTGGCGGATGGATTCGAATCGGTTTGGCGGTTTAAAAATTTATAAATTTTTAACATAATTCAACTTGTGCACTTTCTCAAAAAAAAAAAAAGAAGAGAAGAAAGTATTACAGTCAATGACTTAAAAAAATATTACAATCACTGCATGTCCCATCTAAAATAAGAAAGTTTGAAACTTGAGAATATCACAATTACAGCATACCCCATCCACATAAAGTATTATAATCTGTGATTTTTAAAATATAAAAACAATTCAAACCATTAAAACCATAAACAGAGCAGTAGTAGAGATTGTATGTCTCTGTATTGTTACATCTATATCTGTTTTTGAAAACAAAAACCAACCAGCATATATCATATTTTCCATTTATTATTTTTAGAGATGGATTTAAAAACTAAAAAATATAGATAAATAATACGTTTATTTTTTTCAATTCAAAAAAGATATTCAGGTTGAAATTTTTTTTCAACAGAATATTTAAAGTTTTTTTTAATTGAAAACACAAACAGAATATTTAAACAAACTGAAAACACAAAGTCTTATAAACTACTAGGGGTGCTCGCGGTTTGGCGGTTCGGTTGCGGCCAAAGGAATCTTAAATCCGCCATCCGTTCGCCAGATTGGCAGATTGGAGAAAATTAATCCGCAACTATCCGCTCGTCATCACGCATTCGTCCAAAATGCGGCGGATCGGTTCGGTTAGTTTTGGCAGATCGATATATCCGCTGCTCACCCCTACTTATATTGTTATTGGTTTAGGAATAAATTATTTTAATATTTTTAAAATTTTTAAATTAAAATATGAGTTGAAAAAAATTAGTATATTTATAATATTTTTTAATTTTTTATGAAAAAATATGTAAATAGTAAAGAGAAAAATAAAATTTTGATTTTTTTTTCTATAATCTTTGGCTTTTTTTATTTTTTAGTACTTTTAAATTTTTTGACTATTATTCAAAGGGGAAATTGCATATCGGTGGTAAGACCAAAAAGAAATTACAAAATTAGGAAAAAATTTATCACTTTAATTAGCCCCGGTTTGGTTTTCTCATTGGGCTAAATAATCACATATGGAAAAAAAAAAAAAAAGGTTAAAAAAGTCAAAAAGCTAACAAAAAAGTTTGTCATTCCAAAGCCAAAAAAGCTAAACAAAAAAAACCAAACAATCAAAAAAGTTCCGGCAGTGATTGGTAGCTCGAAACCGAACGGCTCGAAATGGCTCGAATTCAAAAACGGCCTCGTTTTTTAGATGAAGGTGAAGTAGAACCAGAAGTAGGGGAGGGAGGGAGGAGGAGGAGGAGGAGGAGGAGGGGAGGAGGAGGAAGGAGGAAGGAGGAGGGACTGGAGGGGGCCCAACATTTGGGGCTGAAGGCAGGGGGCGGGGAGCGGAGGCGAGGCAGAGCCGGCGATCGCTGGTGCTGCGACGATTGGCGGTGGCGGTGGCGGTGGCGAGGCGAGCAGCAACGATCCTCTCTCCCTCTTTCTCCTCTGTTCTTCCTTCTCTCTTCTTCCTCTCTTCTCTCCCTCTTTCTCCTCTGCTTCTTCCTCCTCTCTTCTCTCCCTCTTTCGAGCCAATTCGAGCCATTGGATTCGAGCTACGACGAATTACTCAAAAAGTTCAAGGCTAAAAAAAGTCAAAAAAGTTAAAAAAAATAAATTAAAAAAGTCATTGCCAAACGAACCCTGGTAAAATTTATCAATTTTACCACTGATTTATAATTTGTTTTGAAAGGTACCACTTAATTGCAATTTTCTTTTATCCAAACTTCCCAAACTTGCCCTACATGTTGGCCCTTGCGATTCATGGAATAATGTTTTTAAAGAAAAATCACATTTCTTAATTTTTAGAAAATTATTTTAAAAAGTATATTGTGACATATGAATATAGAATAATAATTTTGTCCTATCGTTAACAAAACATATTTTAATTAAATATATGTGATTATTTTAGTTAATTGTTCATATATATGTCAACGTGTACAATGTTAGAAAAATAGTACCAAACTATATGGAAAATATAATTTAAAAATATGTAAACGGTTTTTGGGCAAAACTAAAACTGAAATAAATTGACATAATAACATAACAAAACTTACAGTACATAAATAGATAAAACCTGATCAAGTCGAGTGTGTGACACTCTTTCCTTAAGATAGATTCGTCCTCCCACCGGTGTTAAGGATTCAATGGATGTCTATCTCCCAAGATACAACGATCAATGTTTTGCACTAGCAACACTACTATTGCAAGCCTAGCGAACTTCGCTATGCATGCACTCTCTTTATAAAAAATTAGACTCAGGAAAATATGAAGAGTAAATGCAAAGATGAAGAAGAAATGACCAATTCTCTATCCAAATTGAAGTGATGAAGATGGAATTTATAGATTCTTCTGTGACTCTTCAAAAAAGTTGTGACCCTTCAAAAGGACACACTTTTCCATCTCAAGGGACACAACCTTTGGAGTAAATTTAATTCAAAATTTCCAACAATCCCCCACATGAATGAAATTTACAGAAAGGATATGCAACAACATGTAGACAAAGAGAAAGTATATTAAGGAAATACCCTGCATCAGGATATGTAACTTTTGGTTTTGAACCTTCCCTAGTGAAAGCCTATCGGACTTACTAGCTAATCAGTGAATGTGATGCATTGAACTGTTTAGCCATTTATGTAAACCAAGACAATAGAATTCACACAGCTTAGTTCTCACAGTTGTGCTCGTTTTGGCCTTGGGCAAGTCCTAGTGTTTCATGAGTGCTTTAAAGAATTTAGCCTTATCAATTCTCATAGAAGCGACCCCTTCACACTCATTTTGGTGATCCTTATTTCGAGTCTCTTAAATACTCTTCTTGAAAGATACCCCTCTAGATTTTTCAAGACATAAGTGATCATTAAAAGCATAGCTTACCCTAAATCCCCTACATACAACACATGTTGCAGATATCACTCTCATCATAGGAATGGATAGGAGATAGATTCTTTTAGTGATTTCTAGCGAGCCGCACATAACTTAGTTATCCCTTTGAACTTAGTTCTTGGGATCTCCAGTCATCTAAGTAGAGTTATCATTATAATGACTCTGGTGTGATAGGCTTTAATCACATTCCCCTCGATGAACTTTCCCTCATTTGTGTAGACGCGCCCGAACGTCCCGGGGGAAATCCCCCGTTTTGTTCATTTTGGGCTCACTACAGTTCGGACTCAAATTGTCATGGTTCTGAATCTAATCTCGCAAAGTGCAATGCAAGATCGATAAATCACCAAAGAGTCCAAATCTGGCAAATCGTTTTGAAAAACTGATTTTTAGAAAGAAGTGCCAAACATGGACTGCTTTGCCAGATACAGAGTCGCCACCTAAATATTTTATTTTGGGGGAATTTAGGAAACCCTGACTCGTACCTAAGGCCACGTGTCCGTCATCACCAAAGTTGCCTCGGCTCGGGAACTTGGGTAGGATTGGGGAAGGTCATTTCATGAGCACCCCCGCTTGCCCGATCAAAGATCGTCCACTACTAAACATGATATCTTGTTTTTGAAAACACATGCGTTCTTATTCCGGTTTATTAGCCTAGAATTACTATGTGATGCGCACAGCATACAAGTATAGACTAGATCGCCTAAATTGGAACAAAACATTTCATGTTTGTTTATTTGAAAATGGTTTGATGGTGCTACCCGCAAGTAGGCTAAGACGTGGATTTTGCCACCCTCCAGTGGGCTTAGAAACTCGCATTCAATGAATTGTTCCAATTTAGATAATCCAACCTTCACCCACGGGCATTCAGACAGTTATATCATGTAAGCAAATAGCCTCATGGCAAGCATGCTATCATGGCAACACTCACACACATGCAAGGATGCTAAAGCATAAACACTCACCGAGTACTCCGAGCCAACACAGAAGCTAGTTAGTAATCAAATGCATGATCCTAGTTCATATTAAGATGGCTAATGCAACACATGCAAAATGCAACTAAGATAGGCTTGGCTATTCTAAGATGGCATATGAGATGCTACAGATAACATGTATTCAACTTAGAATTGAAATACAATGCAGTTAGTATGATGTGCCAAGCCCGGTGCATTGTATGCAAGACAGATGAATGGATGCAAACATGCGAGCATAAGGATGCTAATTGAAACGTGCCCTAAAACTAACCATCATAAGCTGGTAAATAAAAGGGAGAAAGACGTGGGGTTGGAAGACATACATCACACACACGCACACTTATTACAACATTGCCCTCTCTCGGAGGGTCTGAATAAATAATACAGAACCGAAATGAATAACAACTACAGCTAATTATTACACAACATTAATTAAGCAACAAATTAACTAAATAAGTAAATAAACTATCATGCAAATGGACTGCCTCAGCTCTGTTTTGAATGATAAAGGATGCATGTATGCTCGAGTTGCCTTGTCGGGAAATCCATCGCGATGCCTCAATTCGCCTTTGTTTGCAATTGATCTCAGAAATTTGCACCGAGCTCCAGAGAGATGAAACTCCACCCTGGGAAGCTGTGGGAAGGCTGCCGACTAGCCCTTGGCTATGGAGACCACCTGCCGACCACCCTTTGTGGTGGAGACCAACAAAGGTGGTCGGCCTGCCAGAAAACCTGGTCGGCCGGCTAGTTTCCTCTCCTAGTTTCTGGTTTTTCTACAACAGAGGCAAGAGAGAGAAAGCAAGGTATTTTCAACATATGTGTGCATGGCAACTCTCCCCATCATTGCATAGGCTCTAGGGAGTGTAGTCTTCGATCCTCGGGCCACCAATCACGCATCCCGATGCATGATGGCCGAGGAGTCGAATTGCACGACTTAATATGACATGAATGCACATATACACACCTAAAGCCAACCACTCTATCATGGACAGTCAAGAGTGTCGGCGAGCGGGAATCGAGGCACGTTTCGTCACTTTGAGTACGAAACGTCCCTCGTTTCCCGTGTTTGGACTAACTCTTATTCCAAACACGGTGCGACCAACAATGCATGCACAAATGCAACTCAAGCATATAATCCTAAATGTGATGCAACTAAATGATGCAAACATGCAAGGGATGATATGTAATCATGCAACTAGCATACGCAACGCTATGAACTAAATAATGGCATACTCAATGCACATGGACTATATGGCATACGCAATGCACGTGGAAATTAACATACGCGATGTTATGACTGAGGCATACGTAATGCAATGATTAAACATGCGATGACATGGCATACTCAATGCTATGAACTACAATGGCATACTCAATGCAAGAATGGACTCAAACCAAAATGAGTGGACCTCAGCCACACCCAAATCAATGGTCAAATATGATGGAAATGAGGCAACAAAACACATACACAAACATGCACAATGCAAGGGCTTCAAACCAAGGCACAAGATGTAACTCTACAAGAGCATGGCAAGGATGAAATAATGAACACAATGGCATATATTCCAGCTCTGAAATGGCATACAAAATGGCTCCGAATCATGCAAACAACTCACACAATGCACTTTGGATGGCCCAAATACCGAAATTAGTGAAGTACATTACACTAAAGGTATGCAAAGCGATGCCCAAATGACCAAACCAACCCCAAACAGTCCCTATGCAGGCCCAAAATAGTAGGAAAATGGACTAAAATGGTGGCTTGAAAGGCATAGAAATGAAGCTCATGCAATGGTCCATAAATGAGGTATACAAGCACAACTCTCAAACACACTTAAAGAGTGGAAAACATGGGAATATGGCACAAGTATATGCTCTGAAATGTCATGCTCAATGATGCTAAAACATGCAAACACCTCCATTTAAGCATGTAAGAGACTTCCAAACTCAAAGCAAGCATCATTCGACCATGGGGCCTCAAAACAGAGCTAAGGCAGTCCAAAACATGCACAAAATCAGTTTAGAGGATGGCCAAAATGTGTTAGAATTAAAGGCCAAAACAACATGCATTACAAGCTAGTGAAGAGGATTTACACTACAAGTATGTGAAGCAATCAAGAGGCCACTAAACCAGCAAAAGTCAGGGCTATGACATGCCAAATAAAGCCCAAAAACCCACTGAAACATGATCAATGCAGGCAAGAATGACATGCTCCTTTGATAAGCTATGAAGAGGATTATTCTACACATGCAAGAGGCACACCCAAGGTGACAAAACCAACTCTGGATAGAGCCTAGGCAGGTCCTAAAAACCACCAAAAAGGGCCTGAACCAAGCTTTGGATGCATGCAAATATGGGCTCCTTTGTAAAGACAAAAATGCTAGTAAACATGACAAGGAGAGAGAGGGTCTCCCCTCTCTGATTTTGGCCCTCAAAACAGCATGCTAATCACTGAAAATTCACTGGATTTCAGTGGTCAAAAGTCCAAACAAATATCAATACAAAGGCCTTAATGCATGGCTCAAAACAAGGCAAAATGAAGCATGAAAGGGGGGAGATGACCCCCAACAATAAAATGACCTTAAACAAATATCAAAAGGACCTCAAAACAAGACTTTTTTCAGTTGATAACAAAGCTCAAATATGCATGCAAATAAGGCTAAGATAAGGATCAAAATAGGGCTTAAAAAGGGAGAAAGTGTGTTACCCTTGAAGCTCAAGAAGACTAGCAACTTCTGGACCAAAGACACAGCTCCTCAACCTCTGAAAATGGCCTCCAAGATCCTTAGGTTGATGGTGGAAGTGTTAGGCTAAGAGGTGGTGTGCAAAGGGCCAAGAACCTTACATTTCTAAGCCTAAAATGGAGAGATACAAAGAGATATATGCTATGCCTTCAACAAATTTTTGAACCATGGCAAAGAAGGGGGAGGCCCTCCTTTATAGCCAAAAGGGACCAAAGCTTCCCAAAGAAGCTAAAAACCAAGGTTGAAGATCCTCCATACACGTGTATGGAGGATCCAGTCTGTGCCTTCTAGCTGGTACAGTTGGCAACAACTCACAGAGACAAAACTGGAGGGAGCAGGCCAACCAGTTCAGGTGGTCGGCCGACCACTTCCCTTAGTAGGTCGACCAGGTCAAAAGGGTCAACACAATAAAAGGTGGTCGGCAAGCCCATTTGGTGGTCTCCCAATGAAATGCAAGCTAGTGGTATGGTGGGAGACCAGTAAATGTGGCCCAAAGACCAAGGAGACTAGTTTCCTAACAAGAAAATCGATTAGCGGAGAGAGAAGTGGTCTCCAAGATAATTGCTAGTCTCCCACCCTTGTACCACCTTCCAAACAATGAAAACAGGGTCCATGCCAAAAATGAACCAACATCGATGCAAAACGAGGGTTCGGGGGGCAAAATGCGCGGCCGGGCGCCCCGAAAACAGGCTGTTAAGCATCGAAAGTGGCGTGCGACCACAAAGGTGGTCTCCCAAGCCACAGTGTCTCTCTCGACAGAGGAAACGAGGTGTGTTCCAAAAACCGTGCCAAACGGAGAATGTTAAGCGGTCCCGAACCGAGGCGCACGGCTGACGGCTCCGGAAACCGGAAACTAGTCTCCAAATGGGAACAGTGGCCTACGACCACGAAAAGTAGTCTATGACCACTGAGAGATGGTCTACAAGACCTCTCCCTCCCTCCGGGAAGAGAAAACAAGACTCAGTCCGCAAACCGAGGTAAAGCACAAAAGGGTTCCAAGGTCCGGGGGTAAGGCTCTCAGCCGAAACTCCGAAACCTCAGAACGAGCACAACATGCACCATCACCGAGCGCTCAATCGATGACGTCTGAGTCTTAAGGTCGGTCAAAAATGGGGTGTCTACAGTTGCCCCTCTTTGACAGAACTCGAAAGTCATAAATGACGGGAGTGAATGTCAAAGCCAGAGACGACCCATTTTTGACAAGGCCGAAGACTTAGACAAACATGTGAGATAATCAAAGAGATGTGCCCGCAGGCAGGGGCAAAATGCAAATGACATGCACGATGCGGAACATAACTTATGATCATGCAAAGAAAGCTGTAACGAAAAAAATATACACAATAAATGCGACAATTTAAAAAAGCGAATACAACCCAAACTACATCTCATGGAGAAAGGATGTAAGAAAATTATTCAATTCTCACTGTGTCTCACGCGGAGAAGGCTAAAAGCGACTACCGAGAACACCCGGAGTCTCAAACGAAACAACTCCTAGCGTACCAAACGCAAAAAGAGAAAGGCAAACAATATGGACACCGAAACGCATCCAAGTGTTCGAAACCGAAGACGTCCTAACGCACTGCATGCGAGAGGAGAGGAGGTACGAATGAACATCGGAACTCATCCGAGTGTTGAAAACCGAAGATGTCCTAACGCACCGCATGCAAGAGGATAAAAAGGTATGAATGAACACCGGAACTCATCCGAGTGTTCGAAACTGAAGACGTCCTAACGTACCGCATGCGAGAGGATAAAAAGGTATGAATGAACGTCGGAACTCATCCGAGTGTTCGAAACTGAAGACGTCCTAACGCACCGCATGCGAGAGGATAAAAAGGTATGAATGAACACCGGAACTCATCCGAGTGTTTGAAACTGAAGACATCCTAACGCACCGCATGCGAGAGGATAAAAAGGTATGAATGAACGCCGGAACTCATCCGAGTGTTCGAAACTGAAGACGTCCTAATGTACCGCATGTGAGAGGATAAAAAGGTACGAATGAACGCCGGAACTCATCCGAGTGTTCAAAACTGAAGACGTCTGTAGACGCGCCCCGAACGCCCCGGGAGGATGTGTCCCGTCTTGTTCGTTTATGGGTCCACTACAGTTCGGACTCAAATTGTCACGGTTCTAAATCTGAATCAAAGTGTCCAAATCCGGCAAATCGTTTTGAGAAAACAGATTTTTAGAAAAGAAGTGCCAAACATGGATTGCTTTGCCAGATACAGAGTCGTCACCTAAATATTTTATTTTTGGGGAATTTAGGAAACCCTGACTTGTTTGCCTAAGGCCACGTGTCCGTCATCACCAAAGTTGCCTCGGCTCGGGAACTTGGGTACAGTTGGGGAAGGTCAGCTATGAGCACCCCCGCTCGCCCGATCAAAGATTGGCCTCTACTAACCATGATATCTTATTTTGAAAATGTTATGTGTTCTTATTCTAGTTATTAGCCTAGAATTACTATATTATGCGCACAGCAAACAAGTATAGACCAAATCGCCTAAATTGGAACAAAACATTTCATGTTTTGTTTTGAAAACGGTTTGCTACTCGCAAGTAGGCTAAAATGCAGATTTTGCCACCCTCAAGTGGCTTAGAAAAGATGGTTTTGCCACTATCTAGTGGGCTTAAAACTCACAGTTTAATGCATTATTCCAATTCAGGTAATCCAACCTCCACCCACAAGCATTCAAGCAGTTATATCACGTAAGCAAATAGTCTCATGGTAAGCATGCTGTCATGGCAACACTCACACGCATGCAAGGATGCTAAAGTGAAAAGACTTACAGAGTACTCCAAGCCAAAACAAAAGCTATGTTAGAAATCCATGCATGATCCTAACTATACAGAAATGCCTAATGCATCACATGCAGGAATGCAACTACAATAGGCTCGACTATTCTAAAATGACATGTGAAATGCTACAGCTAACACGTATTCAATTTGGGATTGAAATACAAATGCAGTTAGTATGATGCGCCGAGCCTGGTGCATGCAAAACGAATGAATGTATGCAAACATGCTATCATAAGTATGCTAATTGAAACATGCCCTAAACTAACCATCAAAAGCTAGTAAATAAAAGGGAAGAAAGACGTGGGGTTAGAAGACATACACACACTCACGCACACTTATTACACAATTGCCCTCGCTCGGAGGGTCCAAATAAATATTACATAACCAAATAAATAATTAACTACTTAATTAATTATTACAGAACTTCTAGTTAATTAATGAATTAAATGCAGAGGGAAAGTGGCCGCAGCCCCTGCCTCGGAATGCGTGGATGATGTATGCTTGACTCGCTTTGCTCGGAAACCCGTACCATGCCACTGTTGCCTCTGTTTACACTGGCTTGCTCCTCTACAAATTTTGAAAGTCTCTAGACCCCTTTTGAATCATCCTCTGAATGCTCTGGGATGTCACCGACCACAATTTAAGTTCACCGGCCATGGGAATGGGATTTTCGGCCAAAAATTACACCACCGGCTGGACATGGATGGCCGGTCGGCACTGTATGTGGCCGGCTAGCCATTGCTTCCTACAGAAACCTATTCTTGACAACAGTAGAGGGCAGACAGTGCATGGCAAGGAAATTCAAAGCAATGTATGCATGGCCACTCTCCCAATCATGTTATGGACTCAAGGGAGTGTGGCCCTCAGTACTCGGGCCACCAATCATGCATTCTAATGCATGATAGCCAAAGATACCAAGTTTGCCAATCAATGTAAATGCATGCAACAAACAAATGAATGCTAACACCCTATCATGTTGAGATCAAGGGGATTGGCGACCGAGGGTTGAGACGTGTTTCGTCATTTCGAGTACGAACACACCTCTCCCCTCATGCTTGGTTTGACACCCCAAACCAAGCAATGCAATGCATGTATACAAACATGGCTCAAGTTATGCAACATAAGGCTAAGTAAACAAGACATGCCGAATGCAATGCAAATTAAACATGCCAATGTGCAATATACCAAAGCATGCAAAATGCAATGTGACAAACATGGACAAATATGCAATAAGACTAGCATGTGACAACACATAATGAGCCAAATATGCAACAAACATGTGACAAACATGCAATGGTGGACTTAAACCATAAAGGACAGACCTCAGCCTTGCCATAAACAGTGGCCAAAGATGGTGCAAATGGTGGACAAATGTTCATGCAAACATGCACATCAACGAGCCTAAGACTAAGGCATGAAAAGGAGCATTCTACCACAACTATCATGACCACACATGGCATGAATTAAACAACCAAAAACAGAGTTTCAACATGCAGAATTAGCCCCCAAAACCCACTGATATGGCAGCTCCAAAGACTTAAACACCTAAACATGCATAATGACCCTTTTCAAGACACAAAAGAACAACTCTTCAAGGCATGAAAAGGATGTTGAATGCAAGCATACAAGCATGGATTATGGACTGAAATAAGCATGGGAAATGACTCCAAATCATTGAAACCACCCAAATCAAGCATGCTCATGGCTCACACACTCAAGGCTCACAAGTCAAAATGCAAAGAGGCTATATCAAACATGGCAAATATGATCAAATCAGTGCCTAACAGACCTCAAGCATGATGAAATATGACCAAGAACTTCACAAAGTTAGGCAAAAATATACAAGCATGATGGTCTTAAAGGCAAGATGCATTTCTAGGCCAAATAGAGGAATGCAAAGCAAGCATACAATACATGAAATGGACCATCAAACCAACCAAAACCAGAGGTATAATATGACCAAAAATCACCTAATACCTACTGAAATGATGCTAGAAACAACTAAGCATGCATGATACCTTTAAGAGCCAAGAATGTAAACAAAAGAGAGACAAAGGGAGAGGGGTGCCCCTCCCCTATGCAAGACTTCAAAACCTCTTCATCACCACTGAAAATCCACTAGATTTCAGTGGTGAGAAGGCCAAAACACAATAGTATTCAAAGCTCAACAAAGAGAGCACCAAAAGGGCCAAACAAGGCCTAAGAGGGGGAGGTCGACCTCAAACAACAAAATGACCTTAATGAAAGATCTTAAGCATGCAAATACAAGACTTTTTTTAGTTATGCACAAAGCTCAAATCAGTATGCAAAACAGGTCAAAAGCTAGTGCAATATTGGGGAATTTAAAGCAACAGTGTTACCCTTGAAGAACTCTTGAATAACAGCAACCTCAGCCCCTTTCTTCTGATCAAAATCAACTCAAAGCTCCAAGAATAACCTCTCAAAGCCTCCCCAACCGAAGTATGGTGTAATAGTGTGTGTCTTAGTGCAAAACTAAGAACTAAATACACTTTTAGGCCCTCAAACACACACAAATGAAGAGAGAGGGGGAGATATAGAGAGAGGGAGATATATATCAGATATATATGTGTATTAGGTCTGGATTTGCTGAACCCAAATCAAGGAGGAGGATGGAGCTCTTATATAGACAATGAAATGGCCAAGCTTCTAAGAGAAGCTATCCTAAAGGGGTCAAGGCTTCTTAAAGAAGCCAAGGCAAAGGGGCCAAGGCTTCCTGAGGAAGCTGGGACAGGGGTCCAAGCTTCTTGAGGAAGCTAAGACAAAGGTCCAAGCTTTCTCAAGAAGCTAGACCAAAAGGGTGCAAAGGGTGAAAAACAGCCACACTCGTGCATGGAGAGGAGGGTCTGTGCATTCCAGCTGGCACAGCTGGCATGCATTATGCCTAAAAAAGGCACAAAGATGGTACCGGCCAGAAAATGAGGCCATCGGCCAAAAAGAGTGCCGGTCGACCATCCAAATAGCCGACCGGCCATCACCAATGGCCGGTGGAAAGAAATAAAGGCCGGTGGCCTCAAGCCTTGGCCGGTGAGGTATGGGGAAGGTCGGTGAGGTGTGGGGATGGCCAACAAGCCATTCCCTGCCCTCCAAAGCAAAAACACAAGTGTTTGGTGCAAAACCAGACACAAAACAAGTGAGTTGAGAGATCCTGAGGCAAGGCGCGCAGCCGAGACTTCCGGGAACTCAAAACGAACACAAACATGGATGATCACCGAGTGTTCAACCGGTGATGTCCAAGTCTTGAGGACGGTCAAAAATGGGGTGTCTACAACGTCCTAACGCACCGCATGCAAGAGGATAAAAAGGTATGAATGAACGCCGGAACTCATCCGAGTGTTCGAAACTGAAGACGTCCTAACGCACCGCATGCGGGAGGATAAAAAGGTACGAATGAACATTGGAACTCATCCGAGTGTTCGAAACTGAAGACGTCCTAACGCACCACATACGAGAGGATAAAAAGGTATGAATGAACACCGGAACTCATTCGAGTGTTCGAAACTGAAGACGTCGTAACGCACCGCATGCGAAAGGATAAAAAGGTACGTCCAAACTGAACCAGAACTTCTCTTGAATGAACCGTACATACAATATCCTGCCTGCAAAAGAAGAAAACTTCACAGGTACAAGATAATTAGCAACATATGTTCAATGCTATATCAAACGCAGATATGTATGACGCCGATGGAAAAGTGTAAAGCAATGCAAGCGAAACATGCGTGACGACGCAAGTTAAGCATGGATGTATGACAATATCAGCGAAACATGCACAATGATGCAAGTGATGTGCATAACAATGCCAGATAAATGCAACTTCAAAAGCATGCTTGAAACAAAACGCCAAGTAAAGATGTGCAAGCCTCAAAGAGAGTAACTCAAACACGACCTCCGATTTACCTCTCAGAGGGGTCGCAACGTACTTAAAAAGGATACACCTTGCTCTTGGCGGGTAATGATGAGCCACGAATCGAAGATTGGATTTGAAGTTCCTGCGGAGGCATTTCGCGCCGAAAAGTGCACTTTCGTTGTACTTTCCCGAGAGTCGGGGGCTCCAACCATCACCAAAATTTACAAGGAGAACAGAGGGACATTGAAGACTAACCAGGAGGGCCACCGACCAGATAATAGTGCCACCGACTAGTTTTTTTTCAAGGGGTGGTCGGCCTGCTAGGAAAGATGGTCGGCCGACCAGTTTCCTAAAATTGGGGCAGTTTGGTCCTTTTATGCTCGGGTCTTTAAGTATGCTTGCCCAAATCACTTTTGCTCATAACCCCAA
The DNA here is from genome assembly GCA_036172215.1 of Camellia granthamiana. Lineage (NCBI taxonomy): Eukaryota > Viridiplantae > Streptophyta > Magnoliopsida > Ericales > Theaceae > Camellia > Camellia granthamiana. The sequence continues at coordinate 104,728,849 of CM069915.1, read as the reverse complement.
GGCCGAAATTAGCTCCTCTTTCTTCCTAGACCATTTTCTCCCTCAGATCTGCGCTTTATACGTGTTTTCCAACGCCCCACGCAAAGTTGTTTCGCGAAAACTTTCAGTTCTCTTCACTTTGAATAGATTAAAATTTGATTTCGGAGCTTCTTTCTTCATTTTCACCACTTGAGGTATGTTTGTCTCGAAGTTTGTCACATTTTCTCGGGAGTTGACTTTTGTTGACTTTTTCATTTCCCGAGAGTTGACTTTTGTTGACTTTTTTCAATTTTGGCTCATTTCGCTCATTTTTGCTCATTTCTTCAAATGGCGGATCATTTTCATCATGGTGGAGGCCCTCCACATGCTGGGGATGAGCCGGACATCATGTCCTTGCCCCCGAGAGTTCAGCCTTTTGATCCCGAGAGGTATCATCCTCAAGAGCATGTCCTACCTCCGACCACCTTCTATCATTTCACTGACTTTGATCGACGAGCGCCTGCAGATCTGCTACTACGAGAGCCGGAGTCTCACCTCTCTCACCAGGCACAAAAGGTACGTACTTCATTTTTTTTACATTCTCTGCAATGTATTCTACATTTCTTGCACATTTCATGCTTCCACTATGTATTTTTATCTGCTCGTTCTGAACACATTCACACACTATCCGGTCTATCTGGCACACAGCTCATATATGACCATACTTCGCTCATTTTAGCACACAGCTCACAGCACAATATTCTGTCTATTTAGCACGCAGCTTATTCTGAACACACGGTTCATTCTTATCACACAATTTGTCTCGGGCACACAGTTCGTTTTTCGGGCATACAGTTTGTAACACTGCTCAATCTGAACACTCAGTCCATAACACAACATTCGGTTTGCATTTTGAACACATAGCTCAAGCACTTGAATTTCTGAACACGCAGCTCAAACTTTTGTCGTGAACACGCAACCCACATTTTTGAAATCTGAACACACAGCTCAAACTTTTGTCGTGAACACGCAGCCCACACTTTCTTGAAATCTGAACACACAGCCCACAGTTTTTGAAAGTTGAACGCGCAGCTCAAACTCTTGCGGTGAACACGCGGCCCACAGTTTTTGAAAGTTAAACACGCAGCCCAAACTCTTGTAGTGAACACGCAGCCCACAGTATCTCTTCTGAACACGCAGCTCATTCATTTCATTTGCACGTAGCTTATACTGAACACACAGTTCATACACTTCACTTCTGAACACACAGCTCATTCATTTCATTTGCACACAGCTTATATATTTCATTTTGAAACTGAATACATTTGTTCATTTTGAATGCAGGTATCTTCCCGTTCGACGCGAGGTTATGGCTCGATCGTCGCTAGGGAGTGGTATGCGGAGCTCCTAGATACCGGTCGCCATCTCGTGGACGAGGCGGGGTTTGGACCTTTCTGTGCGGGGCTATCACGTTACCCGGCGAGCAGGACCTTGATGGGGGCACTCGTGGAGAGATGGTGGGACACTACTAACTCGTTCCACTTTCCAGCCACTGGGGATATGACGATGACGCCGTTTGACTTTGCCATGCTGACTGGCCTTGATGTGGTCGGCCGACCGGTCCCCTATGACGCAAACATGGATGAGTAGGAGGCGGCTTGGATTCATCTACTGGGAGCCCGCCCGCCCGCCGATTGACAGATCTTCAGGTAGAGTCAAGTACACCTGGTTTCCCACACAGTACAGGGGGACTATGCCCGAGACTCTCGAGGAGATAGAGCAGTACGCTCGAGGGTTTTTGATGTTCCTTCTTGGGACCACTTTGTTCTCCGACAGAGGGAACACAGTTGGACTGTATCTGCTCAGCACTTTGGTAGACCTATCACAGGTCAGCCAGTATGATTGGGGTGGCGCCGGCCTCGCTACCCTTTACTGTTACATGAGTGCGACCTCCCGCAGGCGGGGGAACATAGTTGGTGGCTACTGGAGAGCTTGGGAGGTACTTTCTGCCCTCTTGATTTACATTTCAGCTTTTTAGTATCTGTACACTGCACACAGCACACCTTACATTCTGTATTCTATATTCTGCACTCAGCATTCTGTATTTTTTGTGTATTCTATATTCTGACGGCCACTGTCCTGTTTTTCACAGTTATAGGTTTATGTATACTTTCCGACGTTGGCCCCGGAGCTTGAGGTGGAGGTGCCTCTTGTGATCCCTTGCTCTCACATATTTTAGGGTCGATGCCGGCCGAGGGCTCGGGAGACTCTACCCTACTTACGGCAGTTCTTTGATACCGTACGACGGACGGAGGTAATTCAAAACTCTCAGTTCTTCAGGTTTTCAGCTCTGGTTTATCTTGCATATTTATGACATCTAATTAGTTTGTGCACTTGTTATCTGCAGATCATTTGGCAGCCTTGGGCATCTTTGGAAGGAGATATCCGTTTCCGATTCCCTGGGGGGTGGGCCTCTTCTCTATACAGGACGTTATTTGAGGGGCCAGCTGGCAGGGCCTGGTTTCTGGGGGATCGCTTCATGTGTTAGACGATGGGCGTCCCTGATCAGAGTATCCCCTCAGCACCTGCACAGGACATGCGATCCACTGAGGGACTCACTCCCGGGGAGGTTGAGGTACTTATGTTGGGTACCGATGCAATTCTGCACACAGAGGAGGGGAGTATGCGACCTACCGCCATACGTACCTGATGCCCCCATTGACAAGTATCCGTACTCCCACGAGGAGGGCTGCTGGCGCATCACCGTCAAGTCGAGTCCGGGCTGCAGATATGCCTTCGACTAGCAGGGCCGGCACATCGAGAGAGGGGTTTGGACAGATTCCCCCGATTTACCAGCATGCTGGGTGGCCAGATCTCCCGACTGAGCTGACAGGATGGCGATACGGGACATCTTACCCGATTCCACTAGAGCCTCCATTGGCCGATCACCGTTACGTTAGTGACCCGGATTCACCGCCTGTATGTTCCACAGTTTTCATTTATTACTAAGATATTCAGGCATTCATTTATTCACTGATGACTTGAGCTTGTATCTGCAGCCTCCCAGAGAGTACATGGATGGATTACTCGGGGTGGTGGCCTCGCTTGAGGGCATGGTCTTGCGGAGGGAGACGCAGTTGTTCATCGCCGGTGTTTCGATACTTTTCAATTTTCTTGCATTTATCATACTTTTGATGACATGCTGAATTTGATCATTTCACTGCATTGGTTGACTGCACGTGTAGAGCATATCTGACACACACCACATTCATATACCGTGTCTGCATACACTTATTCTATGTAGCATTCTTGCATCTGCATCTGATGTACATACTGGCTAATGTATTCAAATTGCCCTCTTTTCAGATGCCACCACTACAGGCTGGGCCATCCAGGCCTCTCGAGGAGCTGGGAGAGGGGAGTCGACACGCAGCCGAGGCAGACGTAGAGCACCTATCAGAGATGATCCGGAGTCTAGCGAGGAGGAGGAGTCTGCGCATCCTCAATTGGACACATCCGCGGGCAGAGAGAAGGACTCTGGCTCTGGTTCTGAGAGTGGAGGTGATGCCGGGGAGGGTTCGGAGGATGATGGCTCCGATTCAGATGGAGACGCTGACGATGATGGCACAGAGGTTGCTCAGCCGAAGAGGATGAAGAGGGCCTCTGAGTCCTGCGCTTGATAGCACTGATGCAGATGTTCTTGCTTTATTTTCTTTTTTTTTTACTAGTAGTTGTAGCACATTAGCTTAGGCAGTTTTATTTTCTTTTAAAACTTGTACCCTTGTTGTAACAATGTTGTAGAAAGAAGCTATGATGGAATGAAACAACTTTTTATTCAAAAAGTGTTGTATTTTGTATTCTTAGCGTCGCATCGCATCATTTTGCACAAAAATGAAATTGAATGGAAATGGAACACTGTACATTGCCAAGTCAGGTAGTGAACCGATGCAACAAATTAAACAACTTGACTTACTAAGAAACAACAAAACCTTAGCAAGTTTACAACTCGATAAGTAAATCTCGACAATGTTGATTGGACAAAGAGTAACAAATTGATGTAAGAGACTTGAGAACGCGATAAGCAAACTTAACGACTCGATAAACAAAACTCAACAACTCGATAAGTAAAGAACAACAACTCGATAAGCAAATGCATTTCGGACAAACCGGGCGACGGAACGCATCTGAAACAGAGGTAAACTCGGACCTTCAACACTCCCAACGCATGGAAATGCTAGGAGCTCTCTTTTAGAAGCTAGGACAAGACCAAAACCCTGTTTCTCTTCATGGCCGACCACCTAAGAAGGCTGGCCGACCAACTTTTTGTCTTGGAGACCAATGGGGTGGTCAGCCGACCAGAAAAATTGGCTGGCCGACCAGAAAAAGTGGTCGGTCGACCAGTTGGCCCGGCGACCTCCAGATTTTTGACACGTGTCCTCCAAACAGTGCCTTATCCTCTATAAAAGTTTCAGCTTCGTGGTTCTCTCATTCCATCTCAGTTTTTCATCAAAATGAAAGCATTTCTTATCCAAAATCTCACAGCTTGGATTGCTACTTTAGATGGCTCGGAAAAGTTGAACTTCCGGGGCTTCGGCATAAATGCACTATTCACTCTGAGTCGCACTCCGCTGCACTTTCCATTCCTCCATGCTGCGGCAAGGCTTTGGAATCTGGTAACTCATGTCTTTAGCTTTGGCGGCAAGAGGTGTGTCCTACCTTTGAAGATTTCCAAGCTTTGATGGAGTCCGAGCGCAACGAGGAAATCTTGCCCCAGCTTCGCTTCAGCCACACCAAGCCTTAGGACGAATGTGTGGGCTCACTATGCACGACGCTCGGTCTTTGATTTGTGACGGAATGCTGGATATTCCGAGTTTGCTTCGTCGATTTTCCGATGCCGGTGACCTCGGTGACCATCATTGGCAGGGCTTTCGGCGACATGCGCTTTGCCTGTGCATGCTGTCCCATTTCTTGCTTGCCTCAGGTTCTGGAGGATCTAGTGTCCGGTTGATCGAGGTTGCCCAAGGCTTAAAAGAGGGCAGGAGCTGCATTGCCATGACACTGGCCGAGACATTGATGGGCTTGGATACCTTTCATCGCCGAGAGACGACCAGATTTGTGGGGAGTCCACTACTGCTGCAGGTAATGTTTCCCATCCTACCTCACATATATATTGCTCACATCACTCAGCCCTCAGGCTCGGTTTTTCTCACAAAATCCTTTTCTCACTTTTCTCTCAACGTGCAACTCTCTATTCTTTAATCTCTCATTTTTTTTTATCCCTCCCCAGGTGTGGTTGATGGATAAGTTGCAGATTGTGGACTCATGCCCAGCATACTCAGCTCGCAGCTATTTCTTTCGACAACGTCTGGTCGATGCCCTTGATGAGGGATGGTGGTTCAACTGGATATGCAGTTTGTCCGTAGATTGCATTGCTTGGCGTTGTCCTTGGCTCAATCTATCGGCAATGAGCTACAGCATGTCCCGGCAGACTGGGATTCAGTTGATTGGCCTGACACACTGCGTGTTCTACTTTTCTTTCCGGTTCCAGCGCCAGTTCGGCCATGATCAGATTTGCCCGGCAGAGGGGATAGAGTACCCAGCTGCATTTCCGGTCCGAGGCGCACAGCTTGCTCGGTATGCCACAGCATGGAGGACTAGAGAGCTCTTGGCCCCCGCTCCCACTTTCAGTTGCACCTTGTCTGATGAGTGCATAGATTGGCTCAATGAAGAGGCACAGATTGGGCCCAGCTTGGCATCAGAGGCTTCGACCAGCTCTAGGAGCAGGCGCAGGAACACCTGACTTATCTATGCCCCTGATTTATTGCTTTATTATGAATGTAATAAAAAGCAACTTCAATTTGTATTCAAGAGCAAGAGAACTCTATACTGAAATCAATGTAATTGAAGGTTGTGGGTACTGAAAATTTTCCGCTTTGGTCCAAAAATGGTCTAAGTTGTAAAAAGATTAATTTGAGCAAAATCAACTTTTATTAAAACTTTTCAAAACCATTTTCGACATGGATCAGAACTGGACACGCTTGAGATCTGTCACTGAGATGCACAACCCCGGATCCCAGCAACTGGAAAGTTGCCCCTAGTCTGAGTAGCACTGTACCGGAGATCACAACCGAAGCTCTTGAATGCTGAATAAACGAAGATGACCGAGATGATCAAATGGACAAAGTTTATCGGGGAATAGTTTAGAATGAAGTTGCCTACGTATACCAAAGATGGGAATCAAGCCTTACGTAGTTCGGCTCAAGTTCACTCGTGTATTAACCCTCACCTTTTATGCTCTAACTTTTGCCAAGGCCGCCCTTTGAGGTTTTTCAACCTTGCGAGCTCAATTTTTATAATTTCCAATTTTTTGCGCCCTACCTTTTGCCTAGGTCGCCCTTTCGGGTTTTCGGCCTAGCGAGCCTCTCAGGGGTAATATTTCTTCAACTTGTCCATGTTGATCGGCTGTGAGAACTCTAGGCCATCTAGGTCCATCAGAATGACAGCTTTACCTGACCAGATAGACTTGATGATGTAAGAACCAGTCCAATTAGGTCTGAACTTGCCCCTAGGGTCGTGAATGGGAGCTCGATTGTCTTTGAGCACCAAATCTCCTTCCTCCAAATTCCTGGACTTAACCTTCTTGTTGAAAGCCCTGGCAATTATGCGCTGATAACCTTGAACATGGTACAGTGCTTTCAGTCTTCTTTCATCAAAGAGCATGAGCTCTTCAAATCTGCTCTGCTGCCAATCTGCTTCGACTATCTGACACTCAGCCAGTACTCGCAATGACGGAACCTCAATTTCAATAAATAGAACGGCCTCCATCTCATAAACCAAAGAATACGGAGTCGCCCCAGTAGAAGTTCTAATTGACGTCCGGTAGCCCCACAGAGCAAATGGCAGCTTATCTTGCCAATGCCGGTAGGTTTCCACTATCTTCTGCAAAATGTGTTTGATGTTCTTGTTGGCAGCCTCAACTACTCCGTTGGTCTGCGGCTGATATGTGGATGACTTATGAAAAGCCACATTGTATTTCTCCAACAAGTCAATCACTTCCTTCTTGAAGTGGGAACCATTGTCTGAAATGATCTCGTTCGGAACCCCGTAGCGACAGATGATGTTGTTTCTGATGAACTTTGCAACATGTAAAGCCTTCAACACCACATAAGATTGGGCCTCAACCCACTTTGTAAAATAGTCTATCGTGACCAGGATGAACTCATGGCCATTCGACCCCTTCAGAGTGACAGCCCTGATCACATCGATTCCCCAAATTGAAAATGGCCATGGTGAAGTCATATTGTACAACTTCGACGGCAGGATGTTCATGCGGTTTGCATGTATCTGACATTTGTGGCATCGCCGAGCAAAGCCGATACAATCCTCCTCCATGGTGGACCAGTAGTAACCTTGTCTGAGTATCTTCCAGGCTAGCATCACCCCGTTCATGTGCGCTCCGCACTCTCCTCCATGGATGGCCTCCATCAGGCGCTTCGATTCTTCGACGTCAACATACAGCTTATGCATTCCCAGGTGACCTCTCTTATACAGTTTTCCTCCGCAGACGATGAACTGAGCAGCCATTCTTCGGATTGCCCTCTTGTCTTTGGCATTTACCCCCGGTGGATATGCTTCTTTCTCCAAGAAGTTCCAGACATCGTGATACCAGGGGTTCTCATCTTGAATCTCTTCTATGGCAGCAATAGACTCGTAGGCCGGCACAAACTTCTGGTCAATAATGATTGGACGCATCCGGACTCCGAAAGGGATGTCTATCATGGAAGATAGAGTTGCTAGTGAATCTGTGAACTTGTTGTTTTCTCTTAGTAGATGAGCGAAGTTCAGCTTCTCAAACCGAGGAATCAGCAAGTCCAAGGCCTGGTGGTATATTCTCATCTTTTCTTTTTTGACTTTTCAATCTCCCTTAGCTTAGGATACAACAAGGTTCGAGTCCCCGATGACGTCTAACCGTTTTGCCCCTAGTTCTGGACTTTGCTTCATTGTTCGAGACTTTGAACCAGAGTTTAAATGCTAGAGGGATATGGGAATTGTCGGGTGCTATCAGCAACACCCCTATCCCATACCCATATTTGTTTGACGCTTCGTCAAAGTACATCGTCCAGGTTTTATCCTCGACATGCAGAATGGCCTCATCTGGGAATAAGTACTCAACTGCTTCACCTCCTTCCACTGGGTAACCAGCTAAGAACTCCGCTACCGCTCTCCCTTTTACTGACTTGCGAGTCACATATTTCAGATCGAATTCGGAAAGCAGAAGCAACCAACGAGCTAGCCTACCCGTAAGTGTAAGTTTCTCGAAGAGATATTTGATAGGATCTAATTTTGAAACCAACATTACGGAGTGAGCTAACAGGTAGTGCCGCAGCTTCCTGGTAGCCCATACCAAGGCCAAACAAGCCTTCTCGAGTGGAGTGTAGCAGGTCTCGTAATCCAACATCTTCTTGCTTAGATAGTAGATGGCTGTCTCCACCTTGTCCTCAGATTCCTGCGCAAGCATGCAGCCCATCGTAGTTTCAGTCACTGAAAGATACAAAATCAACGGTTTCCTCGACTCAGGTGGTGACAACACGAGTGGGTTCTGTAAGTATTCCTTGATCTGTTCAAAATCAGCTTGGCATCGGCCGTCCCATTGGAATTTCTTTCCTTTCTTCAGGAGACCAAAGAGTGGTTCACAAGTCAAGGTTAATTTTGAGATAAACCGTCTTATGAATTGCACTTTACCCAGAAAGCCTCGCACCTCCTTTTCAGTCCTTGGTGGCGCATTTCTAAGATGGCCTTGATTTTGGAAGGGTCGACTTCGATACCTCTCTATGTAATCAAGAACCCCAGTATTTTCCCTGCTGTAACACCAAACATACATTTCTGAGGATTCAGCCGCAACTGGAATTCTCGGATCCTTTGGAAGAACTTTTGCAAGGCGGTGTAGTGGCCCTATCTTTTCTTGGACTTGACAATCGTGTCGTCCACATACACCTCAACCTCTTTGTGGATCATGTCATGCAATATCGTGGTCACGGCCCGTTGATGTGTAGCTCCAGCATTCTTCAACCCAAACGGCATCACTCTGTAGCAGTAGGTCTCCTACGGGGTGGTGAAAGCAGTCTTTTCCCGATCTTCTGGTGCCATCACAATCTGGTTGTAGCCTGAGAAGCCATCCATGAATGAGAGCAACATATGCCCCGCAGTGAAGTCCACTAACTCATCAATATGCGGTAAAGGAAAGTCGTCCTTTGGACTGGCTCTGTTCAAATCCTTGAAATCCATGCATACCCGGATCTTTCCATCTTTCTTCGGCACTGGAACGATGTTGGCCAACCAAGTCGGGTATTCAGATACCAGCAGGAACCCTGCGTCGATTTGCTTGGTGACCTCTTCCTTAATCTTGAGTGCCCAGTCCGGGCGGATTCTTCTGAGTTTCTGTTTGACAGGTCGGGCCTTGGGGTCAAGAGGGATCCGATGCTGTACAATCTCAAGATCGATTCTAGGCATGTCTTCGTAGGACCACGCGAAAACATCTTTGAATTCCTTTAATAAAGCGACTAAGCGCTCGTGTTCCTCCGAAGACAACGTGGACTCGATCTGGACCAGCCGCGGGTCCTCCTCAGTACTCACATTAACTATAGTGATTTCATCAACCAGGGGTTTAACAAATCTCTCATGCTCTTGATCAATTAGATGTTGTAAAACCGGAGGAATTTCTTCCTCGTCGTTTTCATCAAAATTTTGAAAGTTCTGATCAATACAATAAATCAAAGGCACAGAAAAGTACTCAGAAGCCACAGCCACATCATTCTCATTAAGCATTTCCAAATCGTCCGATTCTTCTGTTACAATAGACTCAAAAGAGAAAGAAAAAGATGACCTAGACAGGACTGTGGCATCCGGGTTGTCACCCATAGGAATACCGAACTCAGACTCAGACGAGCTGGAACCTGATTCCGACTCACAAAACTCGGTGGAATCAGATTTCGGCTCACTACCTGACCCGGTGCTGCTTGACAAAAATCCCTCCTCGTACTGCCAGATGAGGGAGGGTGCGATGGATGCATCCAAAATGTTTGACGATGGGCTCGCAGCCGTTTCATTCCTGATCATGCATACTGAGAAGTTATCCCCCAAGCACTTCTGTCCGATCGGAGGATCTGAAAGTAGACAAGCCAATGCTACCCCCATTCAATTTTAGCGCTCTTGGAATCCATTTCCTTACACTACTCAACCTCAGCTAATGGGTCTATCTGCTCTTTGGCAACATCATCCCTGGATAACTGTAAGTCGAAGAAGATCTCAAACCCCGGCAGGCGCCTCTTCTCGGCATTCAGCCACGGCTCTGGGAAGCCGCAAAATGGAAAGTCCTCCCCCTCCCGGACGAAGCGTCCATTTAGGGTACCCAGGATGGGCCGGTGCATCAATTCAAAAGGCTTCCTCGCCTGCTTCGCTCTGGCTCTCCCAGCCATCTCCTTGCCTTTCCTTACCCAGTCCTCTTTGGTGGGCAGATAACCCAATCCAAAGGTATGTGGGTTGTCAGGCACTTCAGCCAATACTGCAACGCCCTTCCGGCCACTCTTCCCTAATCCCATCCCGGGGATGTGTTGGAGCTTGTTCATGAGGTATACTGATTGAGCACTAACATACAACCCCTCATCAACGGCCAAAATGTTCTGTATGACCCGAGCCTCGACTAGGGTGAAACCGAATAAGAACACATCCTCCATACCATGCTCGATTTCCAAAACCGGCGTAGATACTTCTGGCGGTGGATGGATCGATGAATTTCCAAAAACAATAGCCACCCCCTTCCCATGGGGGTATTTCAACATCTGGTGCAAAGTGGACGAAACTGCCTTCACCTGGTGCAGCCACGGCCGCCCCAAGAGTAGATTGAAGGTCGCAAAAACTTCCAATACGTGAAAGTCAATCTCATGCTGTCCCGGACCAACCTTAGTTTGAATTTGCACAGTCCCCTTCACTTCTCTGCTTGTGTTGTCATATGCCTTTATCACTTGGGTGGTTGGCGCAAAGTCTGCGGGCTTTAACCCGATTGCGTAGGCTGTCCTTGCCGGGCACACATTGATAGCGGATCCGGTATCGACAAGAACCACCAGTATCCATTTGTTCCTACACTCCACAGAGATGTAGAGTGGTTTATTGTGGTTTGCACCCTCAGGTGGCAATTCTTTGTTGGAAAAGGTCAACATCGGGGAAGCTCCTCCCGGAAAGACCAATCCCACCAGTTGTTCAGGTGTGGTGTCTATTGAGAGTTTGGCCTAGTCCATTGCCGATAAGACAGCTTGTCGATGAACTCATGAAGCCATAAGCAATCCCCAGATGAAGATGTTTGCTTGTATCTTTTTCAACTGTTTCAGCACAGCCTCTTCTTCGAGTAGTTTCTCTTTTTGCTTCTTCGCCTCCTTGTCCTTCCCGGACGCCTCTGGCTAATCTAGATGTGGGGGCTTGAAATACCGCCCACTCCTAGTCATATGGTCAACTTCGCCAATATACCAGGTATCATCTAGTTGATTGTTTCCCCAATCCTCATCTGTTTGGGCAAGACATAGATCATCATCTTCCCACCACATTCCATCGGTAGCCGACAGGCACCTATCCGGCTCCGGTACAACTGTCCTTGCACTCACGGTACCTTCCGTCCATGTGCTCGCAGCACGCTCTGTTCTTGTGCACACAGCACGTTCAGTCCCCACAGGGGCTTTAGCCTTTCTAATTCTATCGGAATCCTCGATTCCTTCCCATTCTAACTGCGTCAATGCAGTCTGCTGTTCAGCAACTCCTGTATTCAATATACCCAAATCCCGAGCGAAATTCTTAGCACCGGCGCTCTCCGGCGATGCATTCTAATTTCTGGCCCTTCCAGCCATAGCTGATGTCCTTGTTCCTGACAGGTCCTGTCCTGACTGAGATTCCTTAACAACATCTGGTTGGTCATCAAGCCACCCTGTAACCTCTGTTGACTCATCAAAATCAAACCAGTTGACTGCCATGTCCCCTGAGTCTTGTTCGCTGAAAAACTGAAGGTTAGCTATGTCTCCTTCCAAAGCTGCTAAGTCATCTATCCTCGGATCAAATCCCTCCCCCCATACTACACAAAGCTCTGCCCCTGTTGGCAATTCCAGATTCAGCCTAACCTGGCCTGCTGACGCAATGTAATCACTCGGATTATATACCTCCTCAGTAGAGCTCCCAAATTCCTTAGATCCTGAATCCACAGTCCTACCTTCCTCCAAGGTCATCCCTGTTCTGTCTTCGACAGTCACCACCTTTGGTTTGGATTGGGTTCGGGAGATGTCCAACATGCACAAGTCAGTGCTGTCGGGAATAAACACCTCTGGCTTGGGTAGGTGGGAGGGGGTGATATATATGCTAGGATCGTATGACGTGCCCCCGATTTGGATAAAGTTGATGTGTTTGGGAAGTGGAGCTTGGTTGTGTGGTAGGAGAGGGTTGGTTGTGACATTGGGTTTTTCTAGAGGTACAATCACCCTGTTGTCAACGAGATCTTGAATCTCGTGATGTAATCTAAAACAATGGTCGGTGTCATGACCATGTTGCTGGTGAAATGCGCAGTATTTGGCTGGGTTGTGGGAGGGGGGAAGTGTTTCTGGCAATAGCCTAGGCTCCAAGGGCTTCAAGTGCCCTTTTTTGATTAAAACCCCCAGAGCTTTGGACAGGGGCATGTATAACGGAGTGAAGGTTCTTTGGCCTCAAGGTTGGTGTTTGGTTGTTTATGAGTTGCTTCCGGACGCACCAGAGAATGGTGTAGCTGCAAAGGTTCTCGGGGGATTGGTGGTGACCATGCTTACTTCCTGAGATCTGGCAGCTGCAGCACTGCTTGTGCCTGTATTCGTACTGCGGTTGAAGGTTCTCCTGGGTTGCTCTCTGTCATTGTCAATCGAGCCCTGCTTCAAAGCATCCTCAATCTGCACTCCCATCTCATGTAAATCTGAAAAGGTGGGGAAAGGGAGGACGATCATTTTCTGCATGAGCTTAGGCTGGAGATTGTGCACAATCATCCGGATCTGATCTTTGTCAGTGGGCCTAGTGGTCATCATTGAGGCCTTGGCCCTCCATCGGGTTACGAACTCAGAAAAGCTCTCCTTAGGCTCCTGCCTAGTCGTCTCGAGATCACGGGTTGTAATCTCGATTTGTGTATTATAAGAGTACTGAGCGACAAAAGCCTCAGCCATCTTATCCCAATTCCTCTTAACATCATCTTCCAGTTTTCCATACCAGATGGCCGCTACACCTAACAGGGTCCGGCCGAACAAAGAAAGCTTCTGTAATCTGGTGAGGCCCATCAGCCTTAGAATATCTGAAAACAGCCGTAGGTGCACCATAGGATCCCCGGACCCATCGAATCGGTCAATATGTGGCATCTTAAATCTATTTGGCAGCGTTACGGCTGCGTCGATATACCCATCCTCGATGTCCGGGATGGACTTCACACCTTGGGATTTCTTGAACAGCTTTTCAGCTTGCTCACTTTTAATGCCGTGGGGTCCACCTCGAATTCGAAGGGAGAATTCGGTTGATTGATAAGAATGGGTGCCTTGGACAGTTGAGGTAGAATAGGGGCCGGAGGTGGCCCCGTTGGGATGTCTGTATCCTCCTGGACATTCGTCGTTTCCCTGGGTATTGGGACCCTTGGTGGGGGAGGAGCTTGGTGTGAAGCTGATGCTCCGGCTTGCTGCTATAGCCGGGTAATTAGCTCTGCCTGTTGGGCCATGATCGCAGCCTGCTGTTTGGCAAATTCCGCTTGACGAGCAGCGTCCTCCTGCATAGTTCTCATGCTCTCCTGGAGCTGACGTATCATTTCTTCCATTCCTGCCATACTGCCCTGATCTATCTGAACTACCGGTAGGTCTATCTCTGGAGTAGCCTCGGGAATCTCAACCTGACTGTTCAAAGACCACTGATCTGGCAATCTCGGTACCGATATACTGCGTCTTCTCGACCTCCGCCTGACGACCAGGGGTAAGGAATAGAACACTGGTTGTTCGTCGACCAGATCCTCAGATCGATTGAGTCGGCGACCTCTAGTCCAAAGTGCTTGGGGAATATCTGCTTGGTCTGAAGCAATTGTGCTAAACTACCTAGCAAAAAATAAATAAAGCAATAATAAAGAAATAAATAACCAGAAAACGGACAGCATAACAGCTTAAATAAAGCATAACACACAGTTGGGCACAACAACACACAGTTGATAAGCTGAATACACTGTTCTCAAACACTGATCATTGTTCCCAAATCACTGCCCCCAAATCTGAATCTGATACCTGCAGATAACTGATTCCCAAAATACCGATACCAGTGCCCTCAGGCCTAATACCCAAACTTGTAAACTGATAAATGCATTCCTGTAGAGACGCACTCTAAAAGCACATAGCAAACAAGTGAGAGCCAAAACACCCCTATGTTGGGGTAGGGTTTCCCTGTCCTATTTTGTCAGGAGCTAGGGTTTCACTACGCACGCAGCGGTTTCAAACAACCTAAACTCGGGTGAGCAACCTGTCCTAGCTTGGAATGGTCACTATGGATTTCGAATATGCACTAGGTCGAATGGTCAAAAAGGGTGCCCCGGTAACAACCGGGGTTTGTGGTCCCATCGTGGCAGAGCCCCGTAACCGGTTAGCCTTATGGCATGCTTCTCAAAGCAAGCCTCCGGCAAACCGTTCAGGAATAGCAGACGGCAAACACTGTGACTTAGGCGCACCAATGCAAATGCAATGTAAAGAAACACATAAGTGTAGTCAAAAAAAGATATCATGAGTTCGAGTCAAGTTATCTAAGTCCCCAGCAGAGTCGCCAGAAATTGTAGACGCGCCCGAATGTCCCGAGGGAAATCCCCCGTTTTGTTCATTTTGGGCTCACTGCAGTTCAAACTCAAATTGTCACGGTTCTGAATCTAATATCGCAAAATGCAATGCAAGATCGATAAATCACCAAAGAGTCCAAATCCGGCAAATCGTTTTGAAAAACTGATTTTTAGAAAAAAGTGCCAAACATGGACTGTTTTGCAAGATACAGAGTCGCCACCTAAATATTTTATTTTGGAGGAATTTAGGAAACCTTGACTCGTGCCTAAGGCCACATGTCCGTCATCACCAAAGTTGCCTCGGCTGGGGAACTTGGGTACGATTGGGGAAGGTCATTTCATGAGCACCCCCGCTCGCCCGATCAAAGATCGTCCACTACTAAACATGATATCTTGTTTTTGAAAACACATGCGTTCTTATTCCGGTTTATTAGCCTAGAATTACTATGTGATGCGCACAACATACAAGTATAGACTAGATCGCCTGAATTGGAACAAAACATTTCATGTTTGTTTATTTGAAAATGGTTTGATGGTGCTACCCGCAAGTAGGCTAAGACGTGGATTTTGCCACCCTCCAGTGGGCTTAGAAACTCGCATTCAATAAATTGTTCCAATTCAGATAATCCAACCTTCACCCACGGACATTCAGGCAGTTATATCATGTAAGCAAATAGCCTCATGGCAAGCATGCTATCATGGCAACACTCATATACATGCAAAGATGCTAAAGCATAAACACTCACCGAGTACTCCGAGTCAACACAGAAACTAGTTAGTAATCAAATGCATGATCCTAGTTCATGTTAAGATGGCTAATGCAACACATGCAAAATGCAACTAAGATAGGCTCGGCTATTCTAAGATGGCATATGAGATGCTACAGATAACATGTATTCAACTTGGAATTGAAATACAATGCAGTTAGTATGATGCGCCGAGCCCGGTGCATGCAAGACAGATGAATGGATGCAAACATGCGAGCATAAGGATACTAATTGAAACGTGCCCTAAAACTAACCATCATAAGCTGGTAAATAAAAGGGAGAAAGACATGGGGTTGGAAGACATACATCACACACACACACACTTATTACGACATTGCCCTCTCTCGGAGGGTCCGAATAAATAATACATAACCGAAATGAATAACAGCTACAGCTAATTATTACACAACATTAATTAAGCAACAAATTAACTAAAGAAGTAAATAAACTATCTTGCAAATGGACTACCTCAGCTCTGTTTTGAATGATAAAGGATGCATGCATGCTCGAGTCGCCTTGTCGGGAAATCCATCGCGATGCCTCAACTCGCCTTTGTTTGCAATTGATCTCAGAAATTTGCACCGAGCTCCAGAGAGATGAAACTCCACCCTGAGAAGCTGTGGGAAGGTTGCCGACCAGCCCTTGGCTATGGAGACCACCTGCCGACCACCCATTGTGGTGGAGACCAGAAAACCTGGACGGCCGGCCAGTTTCCTCTCTTGGTTTTTGGTTTTTCTACAACAGAGGCAAGAGAGAGAGAAAGCAAAGTATTTTCAACATATGTGTGCATGGCCACTCTCCCCATCATTGCATAGGCTCTGGGGAGTGTAGTCTTCAATCCTCAGGCCACCAATCACGCATCTCGATGCATGATGGCCGAGGAGTCGAATTGCACGACTCAATATGACATAAATGCACATATACACACCTAAAGCCAACAACTCTATCATGGAAAGTCAAGAGTGTCGGCGACCGGAAATCGAGGCACGTTTCATCACTTTGAGTACAAAATGTCCCTCATTTCCCGTGTTTGGACTAACTCCTATTCCAAACACGATGCGACCAACAATGCATGCACAAATACAACTCTAGCATACAATCCTAAATGTGATGCAACTAAATGATGCAAACATGCAAGGGATGATATGCAATCATGCAACTAGCATACGCAACGCTATGAACTAAATACTGGCATACTCAATGCACATGGACTATATGGCATACGCAATGCACGTGGAAATTAACATACGTGATGTTATGACCGAGGCATACGCAATGCAATGATTAAACATGCGATGACATGGCATACTCAATGCTATGAACTACAATGGCATACTCAATGCAAGAATGGACTTAAACCAATATGAGTGGACCTCAGCCACACCCAAATCAGTGGCCAAACATGATGGAAATGAGGCAACAAAACACATACACAAACATGCACAATGCAAGGGCTTCAAGCCAAGGCACAAGATGTAACTCTACAAGAGCATGGCAAGGATGAAACAATGAACATAATGGCATATATTCCAGCTCTGAAATGGCATACAAAATCGCTTCGAATCATGCAAACAACTCACACAATGCACGTTGGATGGCCCAAATACCGAAACTAGTGAAGTACATTACACTAGAGGTATGCAAAGCGATGCCCAAATGACCAAACCAACCCCAAATAGTCCCTATGCAGGCCCAAAACAGTAGGAAAATGGACTAAAATTGTGATAACCCTGTTCCGTATTATGCTAATTGATCCTTCTTATGCATATGATTATGTGTTTGATATGATTTTGAGTGCCATTTGTATAGATATATGTGGTTTTGAATTTCTATCTGTTCACCATAGGAATATCTATTTGATTATCTGCTTTGGAAATTAAATTGAAGGCCCTATCGGCCACATAACTCGAAATTGGTTGCGCTATTGAGATTGACATAATTTTTAGAGCCTATGGCGAAATTTAATTGGAAATTGATTCGGATCAAATTAACTAGATTAAATTAATGCTAAGTGCTCAAATATGTAATATTAAATTAATGAGACTTAGTGGGTTTATATATAGGACCATTATATGTGCAATTCCCCATTTTATTTCATTCTTGGTTGATTTAACTCTCTAGAGAAGGAGAGACCCAAAATTAGAGAGAGAGAGGGGAGAGAATCAAGGTTTTGGTCTTGAAGCTTGATATTTTGAAGCCATACTCAAGAATTTGCTATTGATTGGAAAATTGAGCATCTAGGTAGGTAATTGATCTTGAATTCATGAGTTTGAATTTGTAATTTTGTAAGTCCAAAGTTTATTTGTGATCAAGAGCATAATTTGAGTTGAATTTGTTGAATTAGGAGCTTATATGAGCATGCATGTGCATGATTGTTAGAGTTTTGCATATTCATGCATGAGCCATGTTGAATAAGAGGAATTGGGCACCAAATCTCACATGCATGCATGGTTTTCCTAAGTTCCATGATCCTAAGCCTTATTTATACCATTTGAACTTAAATTGGAAGCCTAGCCTACATGCATGTTTGGTTTTTGAAGAATTAGAGCTCATGTGAAGTTTGAAATATATGGGTTTTGTTCTTACTAAAGAAATGAGAGTTGTTTGAAGATTAGATGTTGATTTTGAATAATTTGATGTAATAACCTTACACTCTCATGCAATATAATGTGTTTATATGTTTTTGGGACCAAAATCATGAGTTAAAGCCTTTGAACATCGAAATTGAAGCCCAAGAACAATTCTGGGTTTTCCAGAATTTTGGTGTCCGCTCGAGCGGGGAAACTGCCGCTCGAGCATGAAATTCGTGCTCCCAGCATTTTCTGCAAACATGGTGTCCGCTCGAGCGCCAGAATGTACGCTCGAGCGTAAATTTGACATAACCAGTACTTTTGCAGGCTTCTTGGGTTCGCTCGAGCGGGGAAACCCACGCTCGAGCGAGGACCCTGTTTTTTGAAATTTTGAAAATGCATTCTGTGTTCTGTTTTCTGTTCCCTTTCACTTCTAAGCACTCTTAGGCATACATTGAGCATTGTAAATGAATTAAAGAGATAAGAATAAAGCCTAAAGAGGAACATGTGAATTAAAGAACGGATTGAATCATTTGTGACCCGTATGTGTGTTGTGATGTGTAAGGTCAAGCTCCAGGGCAAATCCACAAGCCGATCACTGTGAGTAATATCTTAGTAAAGATGATTTGAAGTATGTGTTTGTCCTATTGCTTATTCCTTATAAGTCTCATAAGCTTGTTAATTTGAATTGTGGACAAATGTTTGATTGATATAAATGAATGGGCCGAAGGCCGATTGATACAAATGAATGGGCCGAAGGCCAGTTTGATATGAAAGTTTGAAAGGCCTAGGGCCAGTTTGATACGAAAGTATATATGGGCCGAAGGCCAGTTTGATACGAAAGTATATATATGGGCCGAAGGCCAGTTTGATACGAAAGTTTGAAAAGGCCAAAGGCCAGTCTGATATGAAAGTTTGAAAGGGCCAAAAGGCCAGTTTGACACGAAAGTGTAAATGGCCCAGAGGCCAGTTTGACACGATAGAATAAATGGGCCAAAGGCCAGTTTGACACGAAAGTGTGAATGGCCAGAGGTTGTTTTGACATGAATGAACGAGTGGGCCAAAGGCCACTTTGATATAGAAAGATAAATGGGCCAAAGGCCAGCATGTTTGGAACCACAGTCATTTGACCTAAATTGGGTATATATGTCAAACTGAAATATGAATTGGGCCCGAGGCCGTTAAAGCATGTTGTTCTACATATCGTTTGTATAACTTCTTTATTTGATATTATTCACTTGGCTATCGCTCACGCTCATTCATGTATTTGTAGGTGAGCCAAGAGAGGTCCAAACCTAGCCTCAGTGAAATTTGTGTGGAACAACCAAGGTTTTGAAGAGTCAGCCCTCGCGTCTCACGAATGAGACACGTCTTCGCCCTTTTGCTATCTTGTGTCATTTTGTTATATTGGCGAGGACTTTGGATACGTTTGTATATAGTTTTGATTGGCTGACCTAGACTCGAATGATCCTGTATGTACAGAGTTTTGTGTTAGTACATATTTTGATGTGAGTTATTAACATGTATATGTATGGAATGTTATGGTGTGCATATAAGCACAGCTCTATGGACAAAGTTTTAAATTTGCTTTCGTTTGGCCCCTTTACTCTGATGAGTTTTGTCTTATTTGGTTTGAGGCCGTAGGTAATCTCGTGATTACTGGTCGGTTATGGCCTTAACCCATAGGGGCGGGTTCGGGGTCGTGACAGAGTGGTATCAAAGCACTAGTTAATAACTCACACACTTGTCCAAAAGAGCAATAAGCGTCTAGAAAAGATCTAGGATGCATTCATGTGATAGGTTGAATTTGAAAGCATCAAGAGTATGCTTAAGTGTTTTGATTTGAACAATTATGTGTTATAAGTCTGTGATTCGCTTGCATTGTAAATTATTTGAATACGTATGCTCATTAGTATATGCATACCTGTGAATCTTTTGTATAGAGTATAATGCAAGATAATCAGATGGTGAGAACATGTAATTATATGAGATACGAAATGTTGCACTAATGTGTACAACAAGTTTGTTTTGTTATAATGCACATACGTGAACATATGAATCATGAAAAGTTGCATATGTGAATTCGATTATGCAAATGGGTGTCTATGTGAAATATGAACATGATTTGAGTATATAATTACTTAGTAATTGTTCAGCATGCGATATCTGATAAGTATGCAATCATCTGTTACGTATGTGATTAATTGTGTCTTGACGATACATAAAATGAGAATATAATAATGTGCCTATGTGCGAGTGTACCCATGTGTATCTGTGTTTATTTTTTGTATTGGGCACCCTAGTATTTGGCAAGGCTTAATAGGAGATTGTGTAGAGTATGGATAAAGTAAGGGCACACAGGTTGGAAGGCTCTTCCACAGCCCGACTTGATAGCCTGGAAAGAGTAGTACAAGAAATGACAGAGATCTTAAGACAACAGCATCAGTTGCCGCTACGGCAAGAACCTTTGCCACCACCAGTGTAAGAAACACCGAGGAGTTTGTTATCAGATTTCTGGGGCTCGTTATAGATGTGGTAAAATGGACCATATGGTAAGGAACTGTCCCCGAACTGAACAAATGTGAATAAATCTTCTGCCTCAGTTGAATTTGTACCAATGGTGGAAATTGCTAATCATGATAGAGTAATTGCACTTGTCCCAGAAGGCACTCAGAATACTGCAACCGTTATCCCAGGTATCTATACTGTTTATAAACGAATGCCTATGTGTTGATTGATTCTGAATTAGTACATTTGTACATCTTTGCTTGGGATATTATTTGATTCGGATCGGCATATTTTTCCATATCTGCTGCATGTGTATCTAGATTAGTTAGACCCACATGATTGAGACCGTATTCATTGGAGATATATGCCCGTTTGGGAAATTTGTGAAATACGTTTTGGGATATTGATT
Organism: Camellia granthamiana; assembly: GCA_036172215.1. Lineage (NCBI taxonomy): Eukaryota > Viridiplantae > Streptophyta > Magnoliopsida > Ericales > Theaceae > Camellia > Camellia granthamiana. The sequence continues at coordinate 104,707,789 of CM069915.1, read as the reverse complement.
GACTCTGCACATGCACATGTATATCTAAACCTATGCTCAGGGTGATTTGTTATGTTACTGTCTTCAATGACTAAACCACTGGAATTGTGACTTTGTGATTGTATAATTGAGTTGAGCACCCCAAATAATAAACTCTGCAAGTTATAAGATCATGTATGTGGATTGGTAGAAAAATTGACTGAACTACGTGACTATACTGAGCCTGATTCATAAGCCTATGTTTTTGTGACTGATTTGGAACCCCTGCATAGGGATGGCAATTTGAAACTGGCCTGACGGGGACCTGACCCCCCGTCCCCGATAAGAGTGGTTTTTCCCCGAAAAATACTCCCGACGGGCCGGGGATGGTATTCAAAAATAAATCCCCGGTGACATTCGGGCCGGGGACGGTGATACATATTTCATCCCCGTCCCCAGCCCCGCCCCCCCGCCCCGATTATCCCCGATTTATATTATACATATATATGTTTAGGGTTTTGTTTGGTTGAGAACAGCGCATCTCTTTGAATATTATATTATATATATATATGCTTATTGTTTAGGATGGTCTCACTCTCTCTCTGTCTCTTACACTCTCTCTCTTCTCTTCTCTCACTCTCTCTTCTCTCCACACAGACGCAGTCGGCTCTTCAGGCCACCGCCGCCTCCTCCTCCGTCGCCTCTTCCTCCTCCTCCGTCATCTCTCGGCCTCGTCCCCCGTCGACTCCTTCTCCGCCAGGCCTCGTCCTCCGTTAACTCCTCCTCCTCCATCGTTGCCTTTCGCCTCCTCCTCCTCCCTCCGTCGTCGGCTCCTCCTCCTCCTCCTCCTCCTCCTCCCTCTGCAACGGCAGATCTGAGAAGATCCGCCACCGCCAGATCTGTCTCTATTTATATATATATATTTATTTTATTTTATGATGTTGCCTGCCGTTGATGATATTTTTGTTGATGAAAAAATGATGTTGATGATTGATGATGTTGTTGTTTGATGATTAATGATGTTGTTGATGATGATTTGTTATTGAGAGAGAGCTAAATAGAGAGAGAGAGAGTTACGGGGATTTTCCAGGGTCGGGGAAACCCGATCCCCGTTGGGGGCGGGGCTGGGGGGGTGAGGGGTTCCCCGTCGGGGATCAGGGCCGGGGACGGGGAAGTTTGTAGCTTCAGGGATCGGGGACAGGGAGAGTGATCCCTAGCCCCGCCCCGCCCCGTTGCCATTCCTACCCCTGCGTGACAAATCCTATATATTATGTGTAACCGAAGAACTTTGTTTAATGTGTTGCTGTGTACCATGTGCTTGCATATAAGACCTATTTGGGAATTGCTATATTGATTATGATACATACCTCCTGATATGAACAACTGCATGCATATGCAACTACACCTGAACTTATATGGACAATGCCATATTGCACATGACTTGAAATACTTTGATATGAACAGTTGAGATGAATGATTTTGATATGACCTTGAGAACTGATAAACTTAGGACAGTTGTGAAACTATCAGCCATGTGCCTAAACAAACGAAGTGAGCCTTACAGTACCGAATGTACCCCATTTGAGAAAACTTTTATCTGATTCGATCCGATAGAACCTTTGTCTGATTTGACCTGATAGAACCCTCATTGGATATAATTTGATGGAACCTTTGTTTGATTTAATCTGACAAGACCCTTGCTTGGATCGACCGATAAGACCCTCTATCTAATTTGATTTTTGTTGATGGGGATTAAGAATTGTTTATGAATAAATAGCCAGATTATTCTCGGCAGAAAAACTGATAGGCCCAAAACTTGAATCCATTTGGAATACTTAACTTATTTGAAAAACCTTTTGTGGGCTATCAACAGATTAATCTAACTATGAACACCATTGAGAACCAACCTTTAACTATTGAGGACATATGTGTTATAGATGAACTGAATTGTGCAAATCCAGTGATTGGGTGTCTTAAGGAACAATGCTGGTGTGTTGTCATATTCTTGCTTGTTTGACGCTATGAAAACCGATGACAACAGATTGATTTGATTGTGAACCGTACTGAATATTTATTCTCGACTAATCAGAATATGTTTTATATGTCTGCTTCAGTGTTATCAAATTTTGGGAAATCAGGTTATGGTGAGTGGTGTTGTGTTTGCTTTGGTGACATTCTTGAGACGTCCTTTCGTGTTAGGGGGCGTTAAACCTATGTAGCACCTTTGTTGAAACATCTCTTTTGCCACCAACGATTTTGTACGGGTGGGTTTATCTAATCGATCTCGGAGCCGCCACTGACAGTCGTGAACGGGTGTGCTTTGGTTCCGAAACGATTATTCATTTGTTTTGTCCGGAATGTCATCTTTTGGTATTATGTAGATGTTATTAACGTCCAAGAAGCTTTGAAAAACCCTGATTATCTGAAAGTGTGTAAATTCAGTACGCCTTGTGTAAATAACTGCTCAGTGCCATTATATTCTGCAATTGGGGCTTTGAAGATGTATAAATTGTGCTTAACATGTGATTGACTCCTTTGATATTGTCTTTGACATCATGGGGATTTATATACGAATTGCCTTATGCTTTTGACGACTATCTGATAATGTGGAAAGACTCAATGGAACAGGGAATTGAATATTGAACCGAATTGCAACCGTAAATTGTTGAATGAATTGAGAACCCGTGTATTATGTTAGAAGTCGACTGCATCGGTGTTATTGTGCCTTACAATTAGTACTATGGGGATATATGAGTTACGTATGTCGTGTGATTGATTGCTTCGTTGTTATCTTTGTCGACTCAGAAATCAGTGTCTAGATCCACTTTGTGTTCCTGAAGACTTTTGATTGACCTTGAATAACTGTGATAAGTCACTGGACTAAATACCGAATTGGATTGTGAATTATGGAATTATTGAAGAATGAATTGAACTTTTATGACAAGGGGATAGACCGAACTTCTGTGATAAAGTTAGCCGACATCTGAAATAAATTTGTTGGTGACCTACCATGAAGAGGGCAATTGGTGAATTTGTGTCTGAATATTTTTCGGTGCCAACAGGTCGAAGTCGAATATCAGATAGTGACAGAACTACTTCAACCTCTCTCTATTTTGGAATGGAAATAGGAATATGTGACTATAAATTTCATTGTGGGGCTACCTTGGGCACCCAAGGCATAAGTCCCGTTTGGGTTATTGTATGTAGAATTACTAAGTTTGCTCATTTCCTCCCTGTAAAATTTCCGTGTGATGTTTTTAGACTAGCCATTGTTTACATCAATAAGATTGCTCGTTTGCATGGGGTCCCAGTATCTATTGTTTTAGACAGGAATCTTAAAATGTGTTTGAATTCTGACAAGCCTTCAAGAGGCAATGGGGACTGAATTGTGATTCGGCGCTGCTTTCCATCCGAAAACCGATGTATAGTTAGAAAGAACTTTTGGGAGAAATGCTCCAAATATATGTAGTAGATTTTTCAGAGAATTTGAAAGATCTATCCATTGTTGGCAGACTTTGCTTACAACCACAGCTCACACTCTAGTTTCGGTATGGCACCATACAAGCCTTGTATGGCACCATACAAGCCTTGTATGGCGGGAAAGGTAAGTCCTGACTGATTGAGAACAGAGTGCTGCTTGATTTTGAGACTAAGCAGGTAATTATCAAAAGGATTGGAACCGTTGAATAAGAAAGCATTCCGAATTGTTTTCGACAAAAGGTAAAATAAGTTTGGAGGACCAAACTTCCTAAAGGAGGGGAGACTGTGATAATCCTGTTCCGTATTATGCTAATTGATCCTCCTTATGCATATGATTATGTGTTTGATATGATTTTGAGTGCCATTTGTATAGATATATGTGGTTTTGAATTTCTATCTGTTCACCGTAGGAATATCTGTTTGATTATATGCTTTGGAAATTAAATTGAAGGCCCTATCGGCCACATAACTCGAAATAGGTTGCGCCATTGAGATTGGCATAATTTTTAGAGTCTATGGTGAAATTTAATTGGAAATTGATTCGGATCAAATTAACTGGATTAAATTAATGCTAAGTGCTCAAATATGTAATATTAAATTAATGAGACTTAGTGGGTTTATATATGGGACCATTATATGTGCAATTCCCCCTTTTATTCATTCTTGGTTGATTTAACTCTCTAGAGAAGGAGAGACCCGAAATTAGAGAGAGAGAGGGGAGAGAATCAAGGTTTTGGTCTTGAAGCTTGATATTTTGAAGCCATACTCAAGAATTTGCTATTGATTGGAAAATTGAGCCTCTAGGTAGGTAATTGATCTTGAATTCATGAGTTTGAATTTGTAATTTTGTAAGTCCAAAGTTTATTTGTGATCAAGAGCATAATTTGAGTTGAATTTGTTAAATTAGGAGCTTATATGAGTATGCATGTGCATGATTGTTAGAGTTTTGCATATTCATGCATGAGCCATGTTGAATAAGAGGAATTGGGCACCAAATCTCACATGCATGCATGGTTTTCCTAAGTTCCATGATCCTAAGCCTTATTTGTACCATTTGAACTTAAATTGGAAGCCTAGCCTACATGCATGTTTGGTTTTTGAAGAATTGGAGCTCATGTGAAGTTTGAAATATATGGGTTTTGTTCTTACTAAAGAAATGAGAGTTGTTTGAAGATTAGATGCTGATTTTGAATAATTTGATGTAATAACCTTACACTCTCATGCAATATAATGTGTTTATATGTTTTTGGGACCAAAATCATGAGTTAAAGCCTTTGAACATTGAAATTGAAGCCCAAGAACAATTCTGGGTTTTCCAGAATTTTGGTGTCCGCTTGAGCGGGGAAACCGCCGCTCGAGCGTGAAATTCGTGCTCCCAGCATTTTCTGCAGACATGGTGTCCGCTCGAATGGGGAGCCATGTAGAGAGGCCTTCCGCTCGAGCGCCAGAATGTACGCTTGAGCATAAATTTGACATAACCAGTACTTTTGCAGGCCTCTTGGGTCCGCTCGAGCGAGGAAACCCACGCTCGAGCGAGGACCCTGTTTTCTGAAATTTTGAAAATGCATTCTGTGTTCTGTTTTCCGTTCCCTTTCACTTCTAAGCACTCTTAGGCATACATTGAGCATTGTAAATGAATTAAAGAGATAAGAATGAAGCCTAAAGAGGAACATGTGAATTAAAGAACGGATTGAATCATTTGTGACCCGTATGTGTGTTGTGATGTGTAGGGTCAAGCTCCAGGGCAAATCCACAAGCCGATCACTGTGAGTAATATCTTAGTAAAGATGATTTGAAGTATGTGTTTGTCCTATTGCTTATTCCTTATAAGTCTCATAAGCTTGTTAATTTGAATTGTGGACAAATGTTTGATTGATATAAATGAATGGGCCGAAGGCCGATTGATACAAATGATTGGGCCGAAGGCCGATTGATACAAATGATTGGGCCGAAGGCCGATTGATACAAATGAATGGGCCGAAGGCCAGTTTGATATGAAAGTTTGAAAGGCCTAAAGGCCAGTTTGATATGAAAGTTTGAAAGGCCGAGGGCCAGTTTGATACGAAAGTATATATGGGCCGAAGGCCAGTTTGATACGAAAGTATATATATGGGCCGAAGGCCAGTTTGATACGAAAGTTTAAAAAGGCCAAAGGCCAGTCTGATATGAAAGTTTGAAAGGGCCAAAAGGCCAGTTTGACACGAAAGTGTGAACGGGCCAGAGGCCAGTTTGACACGATAGAATAAATGGGCCAAAGGCCAGTTTGACACGAAAGTGTGAATGGCCAGAGGCCGTTTTGACATGAATGAACGAGTGGGCCAAAGGCCACTTTGATATGGAAAGATAAATGGGCCAAAGGCCAGCATTTTTGGAACCGCAGTCATTTGACCTAAATTGGGTATATATGTTAAACTGAAATATGAATTGGGCCGAGGCTGTTGCATCATGTTGTTCTACATATCGTTTGTATAACTTCTTTATTTGATATTATTCACTGAGCTATCACTTACGCTCATTCATGTATTTGTAGGTGAGCCAAGAGAGGTCCAAACCCAGCCTCAGTGAAGTTTGTGTGGAACAACCAAGGTTTTGAAGAGTCAACCCTCGCGTCTCACAAACGAGACACGTCTTCGCCCTTTTGCTATCTTGTGTCATTTTGTTATATTGGCGAGGACTTTGGATACGTTTGTATATAGTTTTGATTGGCTGACCTAGACTCGAATGATCCTGTATGTACAGAGTTTTGTGTTAGTACATATTTTGATGTGAGTTATTAACATGTATATGTATGGAATGTTATGGTGTGTATATAAGCACAGCTCTATGGACAAAGTTTTAAATTTGCTTCCGTTTGGCCCCTTTACTCTGATGAGTTTTGTCTTATTTGGTTTGAGGCCGTAGGTAATCTCGTGATTACTGGCCGGTTATTGCCTTAACCCATAGGGGCGGGTTCGGGTCGTGACAAAAATGGTGGCTTGAAAGGCATAGAAATGAAGCTCATGCAATGGTCCATAAATGAGGTATACAAGCACAACTCTCAAACACACTTAAAGAGTGGAAAACATGGGAACATGGCACAAGTATACGCTCTGAAATGTCATGCTCAATGATGCTAAAAACATGCAAACACCTCCATTTAAGGATGTAAGAGACTTCAAAACTCAAAGCTAGGCATGGCTATTACATTACAAGCATGCATGGCAAGCATCATTCGACCATGGGGCCTCAAAATAGAGCTAAGGCAGTCCAAAACATGCACAAAATCAGTTTAGAGGATGGCCAAAATGTGTGCTAGAATTAAAGGCCAAAACAACATGCATTATAAGTTAGTGAAAAGGATTTACAGTACAAGTATGTGAAGCAATCAAGAGGCCACTAAACCAGCAAAAGTTAGGGCTATGACATGCCAAATAAAGCCCAAAAACCCACTGAAACATGATCAATGCATGCAAGAATGACATGCTCCTTTGATAAGCTATGAAGAGGATTATTCTACACATGCAAAAGGCACACCCAAGGTGACAAAACCAACTCTGGACAGAGCCTAGGCAGGTCCTAAAAACCACAAAAAAGGGCCTAAACCAAGCTTTGGATGCATGCAAATATGGGCTCCTTTGTAAAGCTAAAAATACTAGTAAACAAGACAAGGAGAGAGAGGGTCTCCCCTCTCTAATTTTGGCCCTCAAAACAGCATGCTAACCACTGAAAATCCATTGGATTTCAGTGGTCAAAAGTCCAAACAAAGATCAATACAAAGGCCTTAATGCATGGCTCAAAACAAGGCAAAATGAAGCATGCAAGGGGGGAGATGACCCCCAACAACAAAATGACCTTAAACAAATATCAAAAGGACCTCAAAACAAGACTTTTTTCAGTTGATAACAAATCTCAAATATGCATGCAAATAAGGCTAAGATAAGGATCAAAATAGGGCTTTAAAAGGGAGAAAGTGTGTTACCCTTGAAGCTCAAGAAGACCAGCAACTTCTGGACCAAAGACACAGCTCCTCAACCTCTGAAAATGGCCTCCAAGATCCTTAGGTTGATGGTGGAAGTGTTAGGCTAAGAGGTGGTGTGCAAAGGGCCAAGAACCTTACACTTCTAAGCCTAAAATGGAGAGATACAAAGAGATATATGTTATGCCTTCAACAAATTTCTGAACCATGGCAAAGAAGGGGGAGGCCCTCCTTTATAGCCAAAATGGACCAAAGCTTCTCAAAGAAGCTAAAAACCAAGGTTGAAGATCCTCCATACACGTGTATGGAGGATCCAGTCTGTGCCTTCCAGCTGGCATAGCTGGCAATAACTCACAGAGACAAAACTGGAGGGAGCAGGCCGACCAGTTCAGGTGGTTGGCCGACCACTTCCCCTGGTCGGCTGACCAGGTCAAAAGGGTCAACACAATAAAAGGTGGTCGGCCAGCCCATTTGGTGGTCTCCCAATGAAATGCAAGCTAGTGGTATGGTGGGAGACCAGTAAATGTGGCCCAAAGACCAAGGAGACTAGTTTCCTGACAAGAAAATCGGCTGGCGGAGAGAGAAGTGGTCTCCAAGATAATTGCTGGTCTCCCACCCTTGTACCACCTTCCAAACAATGAAAACAGGGTTCATGCCAAAAATGAACCAACACCGATGCAAAACGAGGGTTCGGGGGCAAAACGCGCGGCCGGGTGCCCCGAAAACAAGCTGTTAAGCATCGAAAGTGGCGTGCGACCACAAAGGTGGTCTCCCGGGCCACAGTGTCCCTCTAGACAGAGGAAACGAGGTGTGTTCCAAAAATCGTGCCAAACAGAGAATGTTAAGCGGTCCCGAATCGAGGCGCACGGCCGACGGCTCCGGAAACTGAAAACTAGTCTCCAAATGGGAAAAGTGGCCTACGACCACTGAGAGATGGTCTACAAGACCTCTCCCTCCCTCTGGGAAGAGAAAACAAGACTCGGTCCGCAAACCGAGGTAAAGCACAAAAGGGTTTCAAGGTCCGGGGGTAAGGCTCTCAGCCGAAACTCCGAAACCTCAGAACGAGCACAACATGCACCATCACCGAGCGCTCAATCGATGACGTCTAAGTCTTAAGGTCGGTAAAAAATGGGGTGTCTACAATTGCCCCTCTTTGACAGAACTCGAAAGTCATAAATGACGGGAGTGAATGTCAAAGCCAGAGACGACCCATTTTTGACAAGGCCGAAGACTTAGACAAACATGTGAGATAATCAAAGAGATGTGCCCGCAGGCAGGGGCAAAATGCAAATGACATGCACGATGCGGAACATAACTTATGATCATGCAAAGAAAATTGTAACGAAACAAATATACACAATAAATACGACAATTTAAACAAGCGAATACAGCCCAAACTACATCTCATGGAGAAAGGATGTAAGAAAATTATACAATTCTCACTGCGTCTCATGCGGAGAAGGCTAAAAGCGACTACCGAGAACACCCGGAGTCTCAAACGAAACAACTCCTAGCGTACCAAACGCAAAAGGAGAAAGGCAAACAATATGGGCACTGGAACGCATCCGAGTGTTCGAAACCGAGGACGTCCTAACGCACCGCATGTGAGAGGAGAGGAGGTACGAATGAACACCGGAACTCATCCGAGTGTTGGAAACCGAAGATGTCCCAACGCACCGCATACGAGAGGATAAAAAGGTGTGAATGAACACCGGAACTCATCCGAGTGTTTGAAACTGAAGACGTCCTAACGTACCGCATGTGAGAGGATAAAAAGGTATGAATGAATGCTAGAACTCATTCGAGTGTTCGAAACTGAAGACGTCCTAACGCACCGCATGCGAGAGGATAAAAAGGTACGAATGAACACTGGAACTCATCTGAGTGTTCGAAACTGAAGACGTCCTAACGCACCGCATGCGAGAGGATAAAAAGGTATGAATGAATGCCGGAACTCATCCGAGTGTTCGAAACTGAAGACGTCCTAATGCACCGCATGTGAGAGGATAAAAAGGTATGAATGAACGCCGAAACTCATCCGAGTGTTTGAAACTGAAGACGTCCTAATGCACCACATGCGAGAGGATAAAAAGGTATAAATGAACACCGGAACTCATCCGAGTGTTCGAAACTAAAGACGTCCTAATGCACCGCATTCGAGAGGATAAAAAGGTACGTCCAAACTGAACCAAAACTTCTCTTGAATGAACCGTACATACAATATCGTGCCTGCAAAAGAAGAAAACTTCACAGGTACAAGATAATTAGCAACATATGTTCAATGTTATATCAAACGCGGATATGTATGACGCCGATGGAAAAGTGTAAAGCAATGCAAGCGAAACGTGTGTGACGACGCAAGTTAAGCATGGATGTATGACAATATCAACGAAACATGCACAATGATGCAAGTGATGTGCATAACAATGCCAGATAATTGCAACTTCAAAAGCATGCTTGAAACAAAATGCCAAGTAATGAAGTGCAAGCCTCAAAGAGAGCAACTCAAACGCGACCTCCGATTTACCTCTCGAAGGGGTCGCAACGTACTTAAAAAGGATACACCTTGCTCTTGGCGGGTAACGATGAGCTACGCATCGAAGATTGGATTTGAAGTTCCTGCGGAGACATTTCGCGTCGAAAAATGCACTTTCCTTATACTTTCCCGAGAGTCGGGGACCAAAATTTACAGGGAGAACAAAGGGACATTGAAGACTAATCAGGAGGGCCATCGACCAGATAATAGTGCCGCCGACCAATTTTTTTTCAAGGGGTGGTCGGCCTACTAGGAAAGATGGTCGGCCGACTAGTTTGCTAAAATTGGGGCAGTTTGGTCCTTTTATGCTCGGGTCTTTAAGTATGCTTGCCCAAATCACTTTTGCTCATAACCCCAAGGCCGAAATTAGCTCCTCTTCCTTCCTAGACCATTTTCTCCCTCAGATCTGCGCTTTATACGTGTTTTCCAACGCCCCACGCAAAGTTGTTTCGCGAAAACTTTCAGTTCTCTTCACTTTGAACCGATTAAAATTTGATTTCGGAGCTTCTTTCTTCATTTTCACCACTTGAGGTATGTTTGTCTCGAAGTTTGGCACATTTTCTCAGGAGTTGACTTTTGTTGACTTTTTCATTTCCCGAGAGTTGACTTTGTTGACTTTTTCCAATTTTGGCTCATTTCGCTCATTTTTGCTCATTTTTGCAGATTTCTTCAAATAGCGGATCATTTTCATCATGGTGGAGGCCCTCCACATGCCGAGGATGAGCCGGACATCATGTCCTTGCCCCCGAGAGTTCGACTTTTTGATCTCGAGAGGTATCATCCTCAGGAGCACGTCCTACCTCTGGCCACCTTCTATCATTTCACTGACTTTGATCGACGAGCGCCCGCAGATCTGCTACTACGAGAGCCGGAGTCTCACCTCTCTCACCAGGCACGAAAGGTACGTACTTCATTTTTTTTACATTCTCTGCAATGTATTCTACATTTCCTGCGCATTTCATGATTCCACTATGTATTTTTATCTGCTCGTTCTGAACACATTCACACACCATCCGGTCTATCTGGCACACAGCTCATATAAGACCATACTTCGCTCATTTTAGCACACAGCTAACAGCACAGTATTCTGTCTATTTGGCACGCAGCTTATTCTGAACACACGGTTCATTCTTATCACACAGTTTGTCTCGGGCACACAGCTCGTTTTTCGGGCATACAGCTCGTAACACTGCTCAATCTGAACACCCAGTCCATAACACAACATTCGGTTTGCATTTTGAACACACAGCTCAAGCACTTGAATTTCTGAACACGCAGCTCAAACTTTTGTCATGAACACGCAGCCCACATTTTTGAAATCTGACAGAGCCTAGGCAGGTCCTAAAAACCACCAAAAAGGGCCTAAACTAAGCTTTGGATGCATGCAAATATGGGCTCCTTTGTAAAGCCAAAAATGCTAGTAAACAAGACAATGAGAGAGAGGGTCTCCCCTCTCTGATTTTGGCCCTCAAAACAGCATGATAACCACTGAAAATCCACTAGATTTCAGTGATCAAAAGTCCAAACAAAGATCAATACAAAGGCCTTAATGCATAGCTCAAAACAAGGCAAAATGAAGCATGCAAGGGGGGAGATGACCCCCAACAACAAAATGACCTTAAACAAATATCAAAAGGACCTCAAAACAAGACTTTTTCAGTTGATAACAAAGCTCAAATATGCATGCAAATAAGGCTAAGATAAGGATCAAAATAGGGCTTAAAAAGGGAGAAAGTGTGTTACCCTTGAAGCTCAGGAAGACCAGCAACTTCTGGACCAAAGACACAACTCCTCAACCTCTGAAAATGGCCTCCATGATCCTTAGGTTGATGGTGGAAGTGTTAGGCTAAGAGGTGGTGTGCAAAGGGCCAAGAACCTTACACTTCTAAGCCTAAAATGGAGAGATACAAAGAGATATATGCTATGCCTTCAACAAATTTCTGAACCATGGCAAAGAAGGGGGAGGCCCTCCTTTATAGCCAAAATGGACCAAAGCTTCTCAAAGAAGCTAAAAACCAAGGTTGAAGATCCTCCATACACGTGTATGGAGGATCCAGTCTGTGCCTTCCAGCTGGCATAGCTGGCAATAACTCACAGAGACAAAACTGAAGGGAGCAGGCTGACCAGTTCAGGTGGTTGGCCGACCACTTCCCCTGGTCGGCCGACCAGGTCAAAAGGGTCAACACAATAAAAGGTGGTCGGCCAGCCCATTTGGTGGTCTCCCAATGAAATGCAAGCTAGTAGTATGGTGGGAGACCAGTAAATGTGGCCCAAAGACCAAGGAGACTAGTTTCCTGACAAGAAAATCGGCTGGCGGAGAGAGAAGTGGTCTCCAAGCTAATTGCTGGTCTCCCACCCTTGTACCACCTTCCAAACAATGAAAACAGGGTCCATGCCAAAAATGAACCAACACCGATGCAAAACGAGGGTTCGGGGGGCAAAACGCGCGGCCGGGTGCCCCGAAAACAAGCTGTTAAGCATCGAAAGTGGCGTGCGACCACAAAGGTGGTCTCCCGGGCCACAGTGTCCCTTTAGACAGAGGAAACGAGGTGTGTTCCAAAAACCGTGCTAAACGGAGAATGTTAAGCGGTCCCGAACCGAGGCGCACGGCCGACGGCTCCGGAAACCAGAAACTAGTCTCCAAATGGGAATAGTGGCCTACGACCACGAAAAGTAGTCTACGACCACTGAGAGATGGTCTACAAGACCTCTCCCTCCCTCCGGGAAGAGAAAACAAGACTCGGTCCGCAAACCGAGGTAAAGCACAATAGGGTTCCGAGGTCCGGGGGTAAGGCTCTCAGCCAAAACTCTGAAATCTCAGAACGAGCACAACATGCACCATCACCGAGTGCTCAATTGATGACGTCTGAGTCTTAAGGTCGGTCAAAAATGGGGTGTCTGCAATTTGCTCTCTGGTCAAACTTTTTGTTTAGCAGCCGCTATTTTTCGTTTGACCTTCTCAATTATATATCATTGAGTAGTTAGTGGATCCATTATATTATCCTTAGACAATATTCATAACTAAAAGCAAACGTCATACGGTATTAAGTCTTTGATTACATCGAGACTTACCGTTACTCTATGTCACTCCCATTTTTAAATAATAAACATAGAGTTGTTCCTTAGGAGTTAATAAAACCGTTTTTTCTTCTACTCCAACTTTGTCTCTTGATATAGAAGAGTGTGTCCTTTTAAAGGGTCACAACTTTCTGAAGAGTCACGGAAGAATCTATAAATTCCATCTCCCTCACTTTAATTTGAATAGAGTATTGGTCATTCCTTCTTCATCTTTGCATTTACTCTTCATATTTTCTTAAGTCTAATTTTTTTATAAAGAGAGTGCACGCACAGCGAAGTTCGCTAAGCTTGCAATAGTAGTGCTGCTAGTGTAAGACATTGATCGTTGTATCCCAAGAGATAGACGTCCATTGAATCCTGAGCACCGGTGGAAGGACGGATATGCCTTAAGATTGTTAGAAAAATAGTACCAAACTATATGAAAAATATAATTTAAAAATATGTAAACGGTTTTTGGGCAAAACCAAAATTGAAATAACTTGACATAATAGCGTAACAAAACTTATAGTACATAAATAGACAAAACCTGATCAAGTTGAGTGTGTGACACTCTTTCCTTAAGACAGATTCGTCCTCCCACCGGTACTCAGGATTCAATGGACGTCTATCTCTCAGGATACAACGATCAATGTCTTGCACTAGCAGCACTACTATTGCAAGCCTAGCGAACTTCATTGTGCATACACTCTCTTTATAAAAAAAATTAAACTCAGGAAAATATGAAGAGTAAATGCAAAGATGAAGAAGGAATGACCAATTCTCTATCTAAATTGAAGTGAGAGAGATGAAATTTATAGATTCTTCCATAACTCTTCAAAAAAGTTGTGACCCTTCTAAAGGATATACTCTTCCATCTCAAGAGACACAACCTTTGGAGTAAATTTAATTCAAATTTTCCAACATACAAATGTACTTATATATATATTTTAAAAATATGTAAAGTATGCAATGTAATTTAGCCTTATCACGTTATAAAAGTATGTGAAATTCTATGGTACACACCTTATATGTACCTTCAGTTACGATCTTTGAGTCAATAGTTATGATCTACTGTGTTATTAATTATGATATATTTTGATATTGGTTATAATAAAATTTTAGTTATGACCTAAAAGTTGTTTGGTTATACATCATGTGATATTTTGTTATAATTTGATTTTTTTTAAAAAAATTTATGACTCCCATAGTTTTTAGTTACGCTATTTGTGATTTATCAAACTCACAAATGGCAAATGTTGCGTCATGTATATTGGTGTCAACTTAGTTGGGATATTATATTATGCAATGATGTTTTTTGCACTTGCTCCTTTCCCCCCTCCCCCTCCCCCTCCCCCTCCCTCTCCTTTTATTGATGTTTCTATCATATGTAATTGTATGCTTGCAATTCATTAATAAATTTCTTCTCTTTTGCTGATAAAAAAAAAGGGGGGGTATGTAGCATAATATTTTCTTAAAAGTATAACTTAAACAAATTACATATATAATAATTTATATAATGTTAAATTATAACATGGTAAAGTAAACCCTCAATCTAATAATAAGAATAATGATTAAATTTGAAGACAAAATAGTAATTTCAAAATAAATAATGATCTAATAATGATTTAATTTGATAATTTTAACACTATTGTTTCTACAAAAGTGTTAATTAAATAAAGGTTTGTTATACTTTTAGTTGAATTATTTATGTGTATGTTTATGTATATGCACATATAAAATTAATTTCAAACATATGTTGCGAAGTATGCAATGCATGAAAATAATCTTAACTATATCATGTCATAAAAATATAACTTAAATATATATAATAATTTTATACAATATTAAAATATAACATAGTAAAATAAATACTCAATGTGATAGTGGAAATAGTGATTAAATTAGATAGATAAACAGAATTCGAAATGTAACGCACCAACTTTTAGATCGTTAATAAATCAAATCAATCTCAAATTTACAATTTTAGATAAACTAATAATCTCAAATACATAAATCATCTCCAAAAATAATTACACATAAGTCTCCAAAATATAATACAATTGTCTCCAAAAATTATATATTGTGGTGGGTCTTAAATATCTAACTCAATAAATTCTTTAAATGTTTCAATTTCGATTGCCACTAAATTATTTCGCACCTGAAAAATAAATTAACTCGAGAAGTATATAATATGACAGGAATATAAGGCTCGGACATAGAATAAATTAATAAGGATCTAAAATTTTAATAAACAATTTCAAATATACTAAATCTTGGCTCTGCTCGTTTGCAGCCCTAGTTACATTTGTCTGATGAATTTTAAACAATGACAAAATAAGAAATTCATGTTATTTTAGTCCTTAATTTTTGAAAAGAAACTAATATTTTTTAATAATAAAAAATGAAATAAGGGATTGATATTTTGGGACGGATGCAATATTTTTTTCACTTGAAGATATAATTGAATGAGTAGGCATTTTCTATTAGTTTTGTTTAAAAGTGAAATATACACTCCCATTCATTCCAAAATATTGGTCTATTATTTTATTTTTTATTGTATTAAAATATTAGTCCCAAAATATTAGTTTTTTTTTTTCAAAAATCAAGTATTTAAACAACGTGACTTTTCTATTTTACCCTTCTTTTAAATTTACTAACATTAATATACACAAAAGTATAATTATGATAATTGATGTTCTAAAAAAAAATGTACTATTTTAATTTTAAATCAAAGGGTAGTTTTAAAATTTTAATATTTTTTAAATGTAATAATTGTATTGCCAAAAAAAATTAAATTCCCTTAAAAAAAAACTAATATTTTGAAACGGAAGGAGTAATACAGTGCAAATATAAAATGAGTGGTAAACATTTACAAATGTGAGCTCAGTGTACTGGGACCTTAGCATTTCTTTTTGTTCAAATTTAAATTTGAAGAAAACTTGATAAGATTAACGGAATTTATCACTGGTCTCATTTTGATAATTTGAATAATTCATTTTGTAAGGTTTTTTTATGTATATCATTCACGGAAAAAAATTAAGATAATCTAATAGTCGTAACTTTTTTGTTTTATTATATTTGTCTCAAAAAAATAAATAGTTTATTTACAAAATATATTTGTCATAAATTTTTTTAAAGACAAATTGAATAAATAAATAAAAAATTACAATTATCAGATTGATCTAAATTTTTTTATAAATGATATAAATTGAGGTGCCCTTCATAATAAATTATTTGAATCATCGAAACTTGACGCATACTAGCTATTCAAATTCTCTCAAATTCAAATTTCAATATGAAATAATTCAAACCCTTCATTGTAACATTGTAATAGCAAATCATGATATCATATCATATATATACATATATGTAGTGTTTTTTCCTTTCTTATGTGACACATTCTAAAGGTTTACTTTTTTTTCTAAAAAAGCCACATCAGCATGTCTTTTTCATTTACATGTAAAGTTCTATACAAACTCAATTTCCATTATAATAACTAATTTTATATGGATACTATTTGATTTCATTTATATAATTATAATTCAATTATTATGACATTTGAAAAAAAATTATCTCGATATACAAATAAATAAATAAGACAGAATGTGTTTAATTATGCACATCACACGGATCAAATTAAATTTTTTTATATTTTATATTTTTTTGTCTATCTTATTGATGTTTTAATATTAATTGATATTTAATTTTTTATTTAACATGAAATTATTTATTACAAAATATTTATATTTAAATTAAATTTTATATAGCTATATACAATATTAATATATATGAATAATTCAAAATGAATATTAAAGAAAAAATCAATACTTTATATAATTAATTTATGTATTTTCTTCTTGTGAGAAGCTTCATCACAAAGAGTTTCGAAGGGAAGATGGCTAAAAGCAGCCAAGAGAATCTTGGCTTTGAAAATGTGGCAACTGAAAGGTGGAGAAGGTGGATCATAACTTCTTATCATACGATCCTCAATAGCATTCGAAGCTTAGAGAGCCACTGAGGATGGTTAAGAATGGGGAGGTAAAGCAGGAGTTGCTTGACACATTGGAACTAGTCCAAATGGTGGAGTTTAGCTTCTTTTGCTAAAAGACTAGGACTTGAACCTTGAGAAGCTTCCTGACAAGGGGCCCATTGCTTATTAACTTGAAATGGCTTCGAAGCCATATGTCAATTGTCACGATCTCATCTTGCTCCTAAAGGTTAAGGATATGACCGGTTAGTAATCATAGATTACATACGGCCTCTTAATGAAATCACAAAATATTTAATAAATAGCGAGGGCTGAAACGGGAGCAAAATTGAATTAATGTTTTCCATTGAGCTATGCATATATGACATGAACAGAAATATACAACACATTTCATAACATACTTATAATATTTACAAACATTCATCTCATACATAACCCAAGATCATCCATATGACTTAACAAAACTTGATATACCAAAACTTTGCAGAACTTCGTCAAAACAAAAGTTAAAACCTCAACGTAGAGGCACATCTTGGATGGGCTTTACAAAAAAGTTGACTCCAAAGCAATCTCTAATGCGAGTCCTCCTGATGCTAACCTACATATATATAAGGGAAATGGAGTGAATTAGAAGTCTATAGAGTAATGTCAAAATAAAGAGGTTAAATGAATGAGTTCCAAAACTTAATAAAAACACATTCTTAACATGATCAAAGCATCTTCATAATAAAGTTCATCAAACCTTTTTTCCGAGTTAAATACATTACATGGTACATTCAATAGTATTATTAAAATTTGACCGAACAATCTCAACGAATCGAAAACCATACAGAACGTCCACGACGGAGCGAATGCATATAGAACGACCATATTGGTCGAGCTCATATAGAACGTCCACATTGGAACGAAATCATACAGAACATCTATAATGGATCAATAACATACAGAGCGTCCATAAAGGTACGAAGCAATATAGAACAATCATACATAATTGGAGCCATGCAGAACGATCGTCAAATATCGACATCATATAGAACGTTTATAACAAATTAATAACATATGCAGAATGTCTATGACAAGTTAAAGACATAACGAAAGTTTTCGAAGATCAAAAATGAAACTCATTTATTCTTATCAAAATATAATTTCAGAAAACAAATCATATCATAATTATTTGAGAATTCAATAGCATAACTTGACATTTCAGAAAATATTTATCATATCGAACATTTCGTACACGAAACATAGATTTCATAAAACATCATATAGCATAATCGTTTCAAAATCATTTATATGAAAATATCTTTACAAAGATATTACTCACAATGACTTGGTTGGATGCTATCTGTTGGCTGTATAAATTGTAAAAGTCAATCGCAGAGTGACACGTGGCACCTAAAGGGCAATTTGGGAAATTAAAACAAGTCTCCAATCAAAGACAGACATGTGGCAGTTCATATTGGTATTATCAGATCTGCGTGGCATCTGAATAGTCAAGAGGTGCGAGATAACATAGCCTAACGGTTACCTACAATTCAAATTCAAATTCAGAAGAAAAGCCTAATTGCAAAAGAGGCGTAGTAGGAGCTAGTTGAGCGAAGCCATGACCAGAGATCGTGGAAATGTATTTTGACGATTAGAAAGCCACTTCAACGGTTATCACTAAAGAGTATAAATAGCAGATAGGGCTAAACAAAAGGACCTACACTCAGATCCAGAAACCAGTCATTTACTTCATATTTTCTTTCTAGTTTTTTTACATTTCCAGTTCTTTACATTTCCAGCACTTCAATTCCTGTACTGCACTTCAATTCCTAGGAGTAGTTTTTCAGTAGTTTGTTGTTGTGAACCTCGTCAAGGCTGGGTCATTGTAACTTCATTCACTTCAATTCCTGTACTGCACTTCAATTCCTAGGAGTAGTTTTTTAGTAGTTTGTTGCTATGAACCTCGTTGAGGCTGGGTCATTGTAACTTCATTGTAAATTTTCATTTGCTTAATGAAATTCGATTTCTGAATTACATTTACTTGTTACCATTCATAATTTTCTCCTAAACAAGCCACTAGTAAAAGTCCTATTCATTGAGACTGAAAAGAACTTCAACACAATCGCTTGATAATTGGTTGGTAATTATAAATTCTGTAAGGACTAATTAATCCTTGCTGGCATTCTTAAATTTACACTATTAACCCTCGAAAGCCAAAAAAGGCAACACTATCCTTGGCGGTTCAACCTACACATGGCACACAAAAATACACATAGAAAACATTATTCTCTTGATCAAATCTTACTTCTCTTATCTTTTCTTCTCAAATAAACTAAATTCTTACTTATTAATCTTTCATGAGGCTTAAATTATGCCTAGGAATGCTCGGATAAAGATAAGAATGAAAATACAAACAAAGAGCAAATTTTCAATACTTAGCAAAATAAAATGACTGCTCGAGCAATCACTTCACTGCTCGAGTAGTGAACGTAGGTTCACAGCATTTCAGACCTGCAATATTTACTGAATGCCTTCATTGTGCGCTCGAGCGGTCTGCAATTTTTTAGAATTTCGAATTTCTTAAAAATAACTTCCAAACTCTTTTTCAAAACTTGAATTCATGCATGTCTTAATCAAAACCATGAAGACACTTTAGAAAACATAAATACATGTTTATTTGTAACCCATTTGCTTAAAACCTCATCAATTTAACAAGATTGAATCCAAAACCTCCATGCATGCAAAGATTTTCAAACTTCTTTTTCTTTGAAGACCAAAACATGAAATTGAAAGTATAAATCCATAAAATTTCTAAAAATCATGCAAGATATAAACTTTTATACATGCAAGAACTTCAAAACTCAAACCAAAATGATAAACATAACATAATCTTCCATGACTTATAATTATAGCTTAATTTCTTACTCAAAATCCACTTTCTTACAAATTTCATGAAGTTGATTCCAAATTCTTCTTATTTTCAAGTGTAGTATGAAATCTTTACATAAATTGAACTTCAATTTCTTACCTAGCGTTGTTAATTTGTAGAAATTCTTGAGTTTCCCTCTTGGTTTCACTTTTTGTTCTTCAATTATGGAGCGTCTCTTTGCTTCTCTCTCTAGCTATGTTTGGTTAGGAGATTTAGGAAGAGATTTGAAAAGAAAAAAAGGAAAAAGATATGTGAAACTAGGTGAAATGTATGTATATTTTATTCACATTTCACCTACGTTTTCTCTTTTTCTTTCCAAATCCATTCCCAAATCCCCCAACCAAACATAACGTAAGTTGAGCTCTCTCTCTCTCTCTCTATCTATCTCTCTCTCTCTCTCTAAGTTGATTTCACTCTCAGCCAAAATAAGAAATAAACCCATCTCTTCACTTATCAGCCAACATACACACACACATAAGGGCTAGAATCCTCTACACACCACTTCACAATTAATCGCATGAGTAGGATAAACTTAAACACTAATTACACATTAGCTTAATTAAATCAAACTTAATCTTGATTAATCACAATTCCCTCATAACGTAATTCATCTAATTAAATCCAACTGGGGCTTAATTTAATCATATGTAATTTTATTAAATTGAATCAAATATTTAATTAATTTTCCATAAGGCTTTATTCATGAAATTAAACTAATTCAACTCATCAATTATATTTTCTTATTAGGCTTTCAATTTTTGATTTAGAATAAAATCCTTAATGAAATCATATACAAATCGGACACAGATCACACACACACAAATTAGACACAGAATATACAAATAAATTCCAAAATCAAAACAGGATATGCAAATTAACATCCAAAATCTCAAAATTAAATGAATGCAAATGATGCGCATGGTGTGGTTATCACACCAGTTGTAACAACCCTCGTACTGATTACCGATTAATTACTGATTACTGCTAAACTGAGACTGATTAAGACTGATAATTGAATTGATTGAAATACTGAACTGACTGACTGAAATTCGAAACTGATTAACTGACTGTATCTGTTTGAATTGTATTTCTATCTGTTGCCTGTTTAATTATCTGTTTATATTTTTATGTTTAAACTGCGAATTGAAGGCCTTATCGACGGCCGAATCTGAAATTGACTGAAGTTTTATGATCGTTATAATTTATGTGAATTTATGGTGTAATTACCTGAAAACTGATTTGGTATGACGGAATTAGATTAAAATAAGATAAATTGCATTGTTGACTTAACTACAATTTTGCCATCTAGTGGGGCCTTTGTTTATTATTATTGTAGAGCCTTATTGCACTCACTCAAAACACTTCCACCAGCCAAATTCTTGTGTTCAAAACCGACATAGAGAGAGAGAGTAGGAGACTTGAGTTCATCTTGTTGATTTGCTAAGAAACTTGAGGAATTGGAGTGTTGATTGTCTAATTGAGCTTCTAGTCTTGTGATTGAAGATCTAGGTAAGGAAATTCAACCTTCCATTGTTGTCCTTAGGTTAATTCTTGCAAGGTTCATGCTTCGTTGTAGAGCTAAGTCTTGATTTAGTTCAAACATGTTGAATTATGGCCCAGTTCATGCATGCATGCATGCTTGTATTGGTGCATTTGGAGTTGATTTCATGGCAAATTGTCACATGCATGCTCATATTTATGTATAAGTCCATGTTTTCATCTTGTTTTGAAAGGATTGAGCTCATTAGAGCAAGAATTGAAGCTTTGAAATGGTTTTAATCCATGCATGTTCTATTTGAGCATTGTTCTTGAAAAATGGTTTGAATTGAAGTTGAATTAAGCACCCTTGGGCCTTGATTTCTTAAATTGAGTTTTGAAACATGTTATTCTATGTGTTTACAAGAGTTTTCCAGAAAATGGGCCCAAGAGGATCGAATTTGGAACATCAAAACTTGATTTTGAACTTGGAGCTCAAATCTGGAATTTCCAGATTTTGGTCGTCCGCTCGAGCGAGGAAAGTGCCGCTCGAGCGGGGAAATCGAGCATCCAGTACTTTGCACTGTTCATCAGTCCGCTCGAGCGGAGTATTGTACGCTCGAGCGGAGGATTGGGTGACACGCTCGAGCGGGCGTCGAGCGTAAATTTCACCTATCCAGTACTTTTTGGTCCGCTCGAGCGGGTAAGTTTACGCTCGAGCGGGTACCTTTGTTTACATGTCCGCTCGAGCGGGGAAACCTGCGCTCGAGCGGGGATCTGTTTCACTGAAAATTCTGAAAATATTTTCTGAGTACATCTTTGCATCCTCATCCCATCATAGGCACTCTTAGGCCTAGTTTAAGACATCTTAATGAGGATATAGATGTAGAACACACAAAGGCAATTAGGGATTAAGTTATCATCTTTCCCAACTGTGTAGCTTAGTGTGTGTTCAATCTGTTAACTGTGTAAGGTTGGCGACTGGGAAGACACGCTCTAGCATACTGTAGCCCAAACTCTGTGAGTAACGATTGTGTAAAGATATGTTCAAAATGATTATCTTCTGAATACTAAACTGAACTGTTTACTGAACTGATATTGTTTTACTGAATGAATGTATGTCCTATATTCTGAACTGTACTGTGACATCCTTAGCACCTACTGTTTACTGTTACTATTACAAAGATCTCTGTCGGTTCCCTCGTTGGAACCACTACTGTTTACTGATTGATGGCCATCATTTACTGTTCGGTCTTTTAAGACCTACTGTTACTGTTATACTAATGGATGTACCACATATGACTGAATGACTGATATACTGAATCAATGAACTGTTTCCATTACTGTAAGGACATTTCATTCTTAACCTCTTTACGCATTATGTTATTCACTGGGCTTTAGCTCACTGCTCATATATATATGTAGGTGTACAGGCACCAGACCGCGGCTAGGAGCGTCAGGGTTAACTCCAGTTTTGTCAAGCCAACTACTGTGCCTCACTGCGAGGTTCCGAGTTCGCCATGCTATGGTTTTGGGGTGTTTTATTTCCCCCGTTTGTCCCTGTTACTGTTTTGTATTACTGTATAGACTGTTATCTACTTTACTGTACTGTTATCAAGGGATTAGGTCCCTGTACTGAATGATTGTAAATGTTTGTATAGATTGTACTGTTCTGAATGTATGAATGCATGAAAAGTCTTTTTGCATACAGACTGTCACAACTTATTTGACATTATTTATTTACTGTATTGGCTTCCGCTAGGCCCTGTACTCTGTTTACTGTAATACTGTTAAGCAGGCCTTCGGTAATCTCGGATTACTGGCCGGTTACGGTGCTAAACCCATAGGGCCGGGTTTGGGTCGTGACAGAGTGGTATCAAAGCGATACTTAACCACGAGTTATACCGCACACACGTGTCCAAATGAGCTATAGAATGTCCTAGAAAAGTGATTAGGGCATTACATGAGCATGATAAGTGTGTGACTATGATATGACTGAATATCTGCTAATGTGATAAACTGTTTAAGTATGCAACTGCTTATGTTTAAAATTGTTATAACTGCTTATAGTGAAATGGCTAATGCAAATGAATCTGAATCCTCATCCACTGAGGCAAGAATGGCAAGAATGGAAAGAATGATGGAACTGATAACTGAAAGACTAGATCGACAGCTGAATCAACAGCCCCCACCTCCTCCTCCAGTACAACCGGGACCAAATGTGAATGTGCCGGTATAGCCGGACCAGAATGTGAATGTTAATGATGGGGACATAATTGCACTGACCCATAAGTTCAGTAAAATGAAACCACCATCGTTTCAGGGAGGCCTTGAACCGTTGAAAGCTGAAGCTTGGGTACTTGAGACTGAAAAGCTATTTGAAGTGTTTCCGTGCTCGGAAGCAAATAAAGTATTGTTAGCTACCTTCACCTTGCAAGAAGAGGCTAGAAGGTGGTGGATGCTGATCCGTGACACCAACAATGTAGTAACCTGGGCTCAGTTTAAGGAGTCCTTCTTTGAGAAGTATTTCCCCCAGTGTGTCAGGAACAGAAAAGTGACTGAATTTGAACAACTGAGGCAGGGCACAATGTCTGTTGCCGAATATGAAACAAAGTTCATCGAGCTTGCTAGATATGCACCACATATGGTGGACACTGACTATAAAAAGGCCAGGAAATTTGAAGGCGGCCTTAATGTTGCAATACTGGACAGAATAAGTGTTTTGAAGCTACCGACCTTTGTAGGTGTTCTTGACCGGGCATTGATGGCTGAGTCGAACATCGAAGCAGTGAAACAATCTGAATCACCAGCCTCTGAAAGGCGTGGTAAAAGACAGAGTTTCAAGTTTAAGAAAGGCAAGCACAACCCATTGAATAAGAAACAGAATACGGGGTCAACAACTAGCCCCAACCAAGGGAGTGGATTCATTCCACCCTGCTCTGTATGTGGCAAAAAGCACAATGGGGTTTGCTACAACATAACGGAAGCCTGTTACAGGTGTGGCAAGGTGGGCCACATGGTTAAAGACTGCCCCTCTGCTCTGCAGGCTAGTAATAAAGCTGCGCCAAGCGCAGCAGCATCAACTGTAGCACCAAAACCGAACCCCAAAGCTACCGGGAAAGAGCCTATGAGGCAGGGCCGAGTGTTCGCCCTAGTACCGGGAGACATGCAAAATACTGAAACCGTTGTGTCAGGTATCCTCTCTATTTGTACTCAAAATGCATATGTATTGATTGATTCGGGGTCTACACATTCTTATATGTCGCATGCTTTCTCACGGAAATTGAATAGACCCTTAGAACCCATGAATTACCTGTTAGTTGTATCATCACCTATTGGGGGATCCATGACATGTGCATATATGTATCCTGCTTGTGAGATTATTGTTGGGGATATGCATCTGTTTATTGATTTACTGCCATTGAACATTGATCATTTTGATGTGATATTGGGGATGGACTGATTATAAAAATATCATGCTACCATTGATTGTATGACGAAGCAAGTTGTTTTCCGTCCACCGGGTTTACCTGAATTTGTATTTAATGGGGTTGGAGTAGTACCTCCTCCGTACTTAATTTCTTCCGTGAAAGCTGTTAAACTGATTAGAAAGGGGTGTAAAGGATATCTGTGTTCTGTACTGACTGTATCTACTGATGATAATGTTAAAACTGATGTGAACTGTATTCCTATAGTCAGAGAATTCCCAGATGTATTTCCAGATAATTTGCCAGGGGATTTGATTGATAGGGAGATTGAGTTCACTGTTGATGTGATTCCGGGGACACAACCAGTATCTAAAACTCCCTACAGAATGGCTCCAACTGAACTGAAAGAATTAAAAGTGCAACTGCAAGAACTGTTAGACAAGAAGTTTATCAGGCCCAGTACTTCACCGTGGGGCGCACCCGTGTTGTTTGTAAAGAAGAAAGATGGCTCACTGAGACTGTGTATTGACTACCGAGAACTGAACAAGGTAACTGTGAAAAATAAATACCCATTACTGCGTATTGATGACCTGTTTGATCAGTTACAGGGTGCTCAAGTTTTCTCTAAGATTGATCTCAGATCCGGATACCATCAACTGAAAGTTAAACCAGAAGACATTGACAAAACTGCTTTTAGAACGAGGTATGGCCATTATGAATTTTTAGTTATGCCTTTCGGAGTTACCAATGCACCTGCAGCATTTATGGACCTCATGAACAGAATTTTTAAACCATACCTTGATGAGTTTATTGTTGTATTCATTGATGACATACTGATTTATTCCAAAAGTGTAGAAGAACATGAACATCATCTGAGACTTGCCCTACAGACCCTAAGAGAATAGAAACTGTATGCTAAACTATCTAAATGTGAATTCTGGCTTGATCATGTTATGTTTTTGGGGCATGTTGTTAGCAAAGATGGAATTTCTGTTGATCCGCAGAAAATTGAAGCTGTAGTGAACTGGCCTAGACCAACAAATGTGACAGAAGTCCGCAGCTTTTTGGGATTAGCCGGGTATTACAGAAGATTTGTCAAAGATTTCTCCAAAATTGCCTTACCACTGACTTAGTTAACTCAGAAAGGGACATCATTTGACTGGACTGACCAAAGGGAATCAGCATTCCAAGAGTTAAAAACCCGACTCGTGACTGCACCGGTTCTTACCCTACCTTCAGGTACGGATGGTTATACTGTATTTAGTGATGCTTCTCATAAGGGTTTGGGGTGTGTTTTAATGCAGAATGGGAGAGTAATTGCCTATGCTTCCCGACAACTGAGACCGCATGAAAAGAACTACCCGACCCATGATCTGGAACTTGCTGCAGTAGTATTTGCACTGAAAATCTGGCGTCACTACCTATATGGGGCGACATGTGAAGTATACACCGACCACAAGAGTTTGAAGTATTTCTTCACACAGAAAGAACTGAATATGAGACAGCGGAGATGGCTAGAACTGATCAAAGACTATGACCTACAAATTCTGTACCATCCGGGAAAAGCCAACACTGTTGCCGATGCACTGAGCCGGAAATCGATTGGCAATTTAGCTTGTTTGCTTACTGGACAGAAAGAGTTGCTTTGTGACCTTGAGAGATCTGAAATTGAAGTTGTTTTGAGAGAACAAGGTGGAACAATAGCTGCTATTTCTGCTCAACCGGCATTGATTGAAGAAATTAAAGAAAAACAGCAACTGGATGACTTCTTAAAGAAGATCATCGAAGGAAGGGAAACCAAACCGAGACCGGGTTTCAAATTTTAAAACAATGTACTGAAATTTCAAGAAAGATTGTGTGTACCAAATGATACTGAACTGAAAAGAAGGGTTCTGCAAGAGGGCCACAACTCAAAATTTTCTATCCATCCGGGGAATACGAAAATGTACCAAGATCTAAAATTGAATTTCTGGTGGCCGGGAATGAAGAAAGAAATTGCTGACTTTGTATCGAAATGTCTTCATTGCCAACAAGTCAAAGCTGAACATCAACGACCCGCAGGCTTATTGCTGCCCTTACCAATACCGGAGTGGAAATGGGAACATATTACCATGGATTTTATCGTTGGATTGCCTCGCTCCAGAAAAGGTATGGACTCAATTTGGGTTATTGTTGATAGACTGACTAAATCTGCACACTTCTTACCTGTCAAAACAATTTATAACGCAGACAAATTGGCTATACTCTATATTGATGAAATAGACTGCATGGAGTGCCTGTGTCTATTGTTTCTGACAGGGATTCGAAGTTTACATCAAGGTTCTGGCAGAGCCTACAGACTGCATTGGGTACCGAACTGAGACTGAGTAGTGCCTATCATCCTCAGATAGATGGCTAGTCAGAAAGGACCATCCAGACTCTGGAGGATTTATTGAGAATGTGTGTCCTTGATTTTCAGGGAAACTGGGAAAGCCATTTGCCATTAGCTGAATTCGCCTACAATAACAGTTATCATTCAAGTATTGGTATGGCGCCTTTTGAGGCATTGTATGGCAGAAAAATATAGATCTCCGATTTGCTGGGCAGAAGTTGGAGATGAGCCTTTGCTTGGGCCCGAGATTGTATATGAAACGACTGAGAAAGTGAAACTGATACAACAGAGACTGAAAACTGCACAGAGTAGACAGAAAAGTTATGCAGATGTCAGAAGGCGAGACCGAGAATATGAAGTGGGTGATCACGTGTTTGTGAAAGTGACACCGATGAAAGGCCAGACTCGCTTTGGAATCAAAGGCAAGTTAGCGCCAAGATATGTCGGACCGTATGAGATTGTTGAGAAAATCAATCCAGTGGCGTATCAAGTTGCGCTCCCTCCTGAAATGGAGCATATGCATAACGTCATTCACATTTCTATGTTGAGAGATTATCTTCGGGATCCGTTCCATGTGATTGAGCCTACTCGTGTAGTGCTGAATGATGACTACACTTACGAGGAACGGCCTATACAGATTGTAAACCGACGAATCAAGAAACTGAGGAACAAAGAGATCCCGTTAGTGAAAGTTGACTGGCAAAACCATGGTGGCGTGTATGCCACTTGGGAAAGGGAAGATGACATGGCTAAGAGATATCCTGATTTGTTTCCACTGGATCCTG
This sequence comes from Camellia granthamiana, assembly GCA_036172215.1. Taxonomy (NCBI): domain Eukaryota; kingdom Viridiplantae; phylum Streptophyta; class Magnoliopsida; order Ericales; family Theaceae; genus Camellia; species Camellia granthamiana. The sequence goes on along the minus strand of CM069915.1, from coordinate 104,679,841 downwards.
TTTTCTTCCAGACTGAAGGTAACTCGAGTTTAGGGGACTAAACTCTTTATAAGGAGGGGAGACTGTAACAACCCTCGTACTGATTACCGATAAATTACCGATTAATTACTAATTACTGCTAAACTGAGACTGATTAAGACTGATAATTGAATTGATTGAAATATTGAACTGACTGACTGAAATTCGAAACTGATTGACTGACTGTATCTGTTTGAATTGTATTTCTATCTGTTGCCTGTTTAATTATCTGTTTATATTTTTATGTTTAAACTGCGAATTGAAGGCCTTATCGACGGCCGAATCTGAAATTGACTGAAGTTTTATGATCGTTATAATTTATGTGAATTTATGGTGTAATTACCTGAAAACTGATTTGGTATGACGGAATTAGATTAAAATAAGATAAATTGCATTGTTGACTTAACTACAATTTTGCCATCTAGTGGGGCCTTTGTTTATTATTATTGTAGAGCCTTATTGCACTCACTCAAAACACTTCCACCAGCCAAATTCTTGTGTTCAAAACCGACATAGAGAGAGAGAGAGTAGGAGACTTGGTTCATCTTGTTGATTTGCTAAGAAACTTGAGGAATTGGAGTGTTGATTGTCTAATTGAGCTTCTAGTCTTGTGATTGAAGATCTAGGTAAGGAAATTCAACCTTCCATTGTTGTCCTTAGGTTAATTCTTGCAAGGTTCATGCTTTGTTGTAGAGCTAAGTCTTGATTTAGTTCAAACATCTTGAATCATGGCCCAGTTCATGCATGCATGCATGCTTGTATTGGTGCATTTGGAGTTGATTTCATGGCAAATTGTCACATGCATGCTCATATTTATGTATAAGTCCATGTTTTCATCTTGTTTTGAAAGGATTGAGCTCATTAGAGCAAGAATTGAAGCTTTGAAATGGTTTTAATCCATGCATGTTCTATTTGAGCATTGTTCTTGAAAAATGGTTTGAATTGAAGTTGAATTAAGCACCCTTGGGCCTTGATTTCTTAAATTGAGTTTTGAAACATGTTATTCTATGTGTTTACAAGAGTTTTCCAGAAAATGGGCCCAAGAGGATCGAATTTGGAACATCAAAACTTGATTTTGAACTTGGAGCTCAAATCTGGAATTTCCAGATTTTGGTCGTCCGCTCGAGCAAGGAAAGTGCCGCTCGAGCGGGGAAATCGAGCATCCAGTACTTTGCACTATTCATCAGTCCGCTCGAGCGGAGTATTGTACGCTCGAGCGGAGGATTGGGTGACACGCTCGGGCGGGCGTCGAGCGTAAATTTCACCTATCCAGTACTTTTTGGTCCGCTCGAGCGGGTAAGTTTACACTCGAGCGGGTACCTTTGTTTACATGTCCACTCGAGCGGGGAAACCTGCGCTCGAGCGGGGATCTGTTTCACTGAAAATTCTGAAAATGTTTTCTGAGTACATCTTTGCATCCTCATCCCATCCTAGGCACTCTTAGGCCTAGTTTAAGACATCTTAATGAGGATATAGATGTAGAACACACAAAGGCAATTAGGGATTAAGTTATCATCTTTCCCAACTGTATAGCTTAGTGTGTGTTCAATCTGTTAACTGTGTAGGGTTGGCGACTGGGGAGACACGCTCTAGCATACTGTAGCCCAAACTCTGTGAGTAACGATTGTGTAAAGATATGTTCAAAATGATTATCTTCTGAATACTAAACTGAACTGTTTACTGAACTGATATTGTTTTACTGAATGAATGTATGTCCTATATTCTGAACTGTACTGTGGCATCCTTAGCACCTACTGTTTACTGTTACTATTACAGAGATCTCTGTCGGTTCCCTCGTTTGAACCACTACTGTTTACTGATTGATGGCCATCATTTACTGTTCGGTCTTTTAAGACCTACTGTTATTGTTATGCTAATGGATGTACCACATATGACTGAATGACTGATATATTGAATCAATGAACTGTTTCCATTACTGTAAGGACATTTCATTCTTAACCTCTTTACGCATTATGTTATTCACTGGGCTTTAGCTCATTGCTCATATATATATGTAGGTGTACAGGCACCAGACCGCGGCTAGGAGCGTCAGGGTTAACTCCAGTTTTGTCAAGCCAACTACTGTGCCTCACTGCGAGGTTCCGAGTTCACCATGCTATGGCTTTGGGGTGTTTTATTTCCCCCGTTTGTCCCTGTTACTGTTTTGTATTACTGTATAGACTGTTATCTACTTTACTGTACTGTTATCAAGGGATTAGGTCCCTGTACTGAATGACTGTAAATGTTTGTATAGACTGTACTGTTCTGAATGTATGAATGCATGAAAAGTCTTTTTGCATACAAACTGTCACAACTCATTGGACATTATTTATTTACTGTATCGGCTTCCGCCAGGCCATGTACTCTGTTTTACTGTAATACTGTTAAGCAGGCCTTCGGTAATCTCGGATTACTGGCCGGTTACGGTGCTAAACCCATAGGGCCGGGTTTGGGTCGTGACACCAATAGTACAAGAAATGATCCTTAGGCTTGTGTTCAGTAAGCCGAGGTCGGCATGGGCATACATCCTAGCTTCAATGGGCTTTGGGAATGGATGTAGGATCAACTTGGTCAAAAAAGTAATGGTGTATTTTAAAGGGAGTGGCGGGTGGTGCACGAGATTCCCATGTGACTTAGCCAGTAACAGTTTTGGGTGGGGAATGAGGAGCAAGAGTATCCCAACCTAAGGTTGGTAGTTGACAAGACCTTGGAGAAGGATCAAGAGCATACTATGCTATGGCTTGAAAATCTTTTGGGAGAGGAACAGAAGAAAATGACTCACTAATATGAACAGACTCAAACTGAGTCCCTAGATACAAGGTATGTAAAGAGGATGGTTGCATTTGCTTTTGGAGGTTTGATATAATCCTTAGCATCATCATCATACATTTAGTTAATGCCAGCCATGATTCAAGGCTTATAAGGAAAGACTAATGCAAGTAAGAGTTGATTAATGAAGTAATGATGATTTCATTTCTTTGAATTAGTCATCTTTAAATACTAAAGCCAAGAGTTTGCAAGATGAAAGATCGTGGTGAAGGTTAGCATTTATAGTAGTGGCTACATTTATGGGTATGGAGATCCTGGAGAAAATGAAGCGGTAGAAGTTAGAACCACTAGTGTAACCCATAATGCTTACACTAGTATGGGGGTAATGTTGGCAACATAATTAAACCATCCAGTTAGAATTTGACATGTGACAAGCAAAGGAAATTATAAAGATACACAAGTCATTGAAGAACCCCACCTTTGAAGCAACTCACGTGAGTAGTGAATGCAAGTTCTAGCAGGTAGTTATTCAATATGTGAGAAACACAAATGAGAGAAGTTATCAAGAAAGAAGCTATTAGCAGTTATGCCCGTATGAAGAGAAGAAATGGTACTAAGAAATAACTACAACAAAGGAGATCATGGTGAGGAAAAGTAACTCAATTACTTCGAAGCCCAAAAGAAGGCTATAAATAGATGAAAGCAAAAGTGGGGAAGACTCATGAACAAATCTAGACTCTATGTCTTTATCATTTCTTTTATCTTTAAATTTCAACACTACACTTAGGGGGTGTTTGATAACCTGATTTAACATTTAAAATTGAATCCATTAAGTGAAAATCAATTAAATCCGTTTAATAACCACAATTGATATCACTCAAAAATTTAAGTGCCTCTTACATGTAGGTTAAAACTTAAGAAAATTTTAAGTCATATGAAACTTACTTAATTTTGATTGAATTTATAAATATTATAGATAAATATCGATATATGCTATTATAAACTCGTTACTACCACTACCACCACCATTGCTACAACTACCATAACCACCACCATGTCACCATGACCACTACTATTACTAGTACCACTTTCATTACTATTGTCATTGTTATCAAAAGTACCACCATCATTTAATACCACTATCATCGCTACTGCTACTACCATCACTATCACTACCTCACCATCAACGCTACAACTGCTACCACCACCACCACCACCACCATGCCACTGCCACCATTACCATTACCACTACCACAACCGCTACCACCACCACCACCACCACACCCTCACCACCACAACTACCACCACTATTACAATATAAAATTTGAAAATAATAAATAATAAATTTAATTTTATATATATCAAACAACTTATTTTTAATTTAACAATTAAATTTTTATCAAACAGTTTTTTAGCTTAAAAAATTCAGTATTCAATACTTAATTTCAGACTTCAGTTTTCAACTTCATCAAACACTACCTTACTTTTCATAGGAGTAGATTACAGTAACTCTTGTATTTCCAAAATATAACTTTCAAAGTTGCATTACATTATTCAATTAATCAATTACATTTTTCTGTTTAGTTTCTTCCTCCCATTTTGCTTCGAACACTACTAAAAACAGGGCCTTTTGAGTCGGCAGAGTGCCGTCGCAAATAGCACATTTGCCGACGCAAAAACGTTTTTGCGACGGCAACTCAAGGGTCGAAAATGGTGGGGTCGCAAATGTTTTTGAGTCGGCAATCTGCCGACGCAAAAAGTTTTAATTTTTTGAGACGGCAGATTGCCAACTCAAAAAGTGGTTCAATGTTTTAAGAAATTTAACCCATAATTTTCTTATTGAGGCGCCTCCGAAGTTTCGAACCCACGCCATTCGCAAGCTTTGACCGGACCCAAAGTCACCGCACTAAATCCACTTCACCACTTTACCTCTTTCAGATATTAATTGAGATATTTATTATTTATAGTATATACACTCAATATTAATATAAAAGTATATCTATAAATATATATACATATAATTATAATTTCATTATTATGATATTCGAAAAAATTATCTTCATATACAAATAAACAAAGCAGAATGTGCTTAATTACATGTATCGCACAAATTAAATTTATTTTATTTTATTTTATTTTATTTTTTATCGATCTGATTGATGTCTTAATATTAATTTATATTTAATTTTTTATTTAACATTAAATTATTTATTATCAAAATATTCATATTTAATTTAAATTTTTTATGCCTATATACACTATTTATGAATAATTAAAAATAATAATATTAAAGAAATACTAATACTCTACATAATTAATTTATGTATTTTCTTCTTAATCCAATCACAACATATTTATATTTAATCTTTTAAATAAATTTTGTATAATTCTATTTCTACATATTTTTATTATCCAAATAAAAATAAAATAAAATAATTAGAATCACTTTTAGTTTTATATTACTAATTCTCTTTTAATTTAACTATTATTTTTAATATCGAAATGAGTATTAAATATAATATATTTATTAAATATAATCAAGTAAATATATATATCTTGGTTATAAAATATTTTTTTTGCTACGGCATCTGTTGCCGACACAAAAAGATATAACTTTTTGCATCGGCACAAATTTGCCGACGCAAAAGGTATATGCCGACGCAAAAAGTCTATCTTTTGAGTCGGTAAATTCAACCGACTCAAATAATGCTATCAAATATTAATTTTTTGTGTCGGCCAACGGTGCCGACTCTAAAGGTTTGGTATTTGCGTCGGTAACTCTGTGCCGTCTCAAAAAGACTATCTTTTGTGACGGTAAAATTTGCCGACTCAAAAAAACCGACTCAAAAGACCTTGTTTTTAGTAGTGGAATTCAAGTTTTATTGTATTTGTTCTTACTAAAACACAATCAGAAAAGTTTTCTTCATTGAGACTAAAAGAAGCTAATCACACAATCGTTTGATAAATGAATTGACTTATAAAAGTCTGTAAGGACTTTTCAGGTGCTTACTAAGACGCAATAAATTATATTTTTAACTTTCAAAAAAAAAAAAAAAAAAAAAAAAAAAAAAAAGCCCGCAGACGCATAAGAGTAGTGGTAGTGATGATGGGTGAAATCATAATCACCTTGTTTGGTTTACATTAAATTTGTGAAAATTGAATTTTTTATTTTTCGTATTTTTTTTTTATTTTTAGTAATTTTTAAAAATATTTTAAGTAGTTTTTTTTATTTTTGGGAACACTTAATTTAGATTGGCTTAAAAAGTATAATATTGAATTTAAAAAAAAAAAATCAATTTTTAGATACAAAAATAATTTTAATTTTCTGAAAATCAATTAAAAAAAATTCAATTGAAAAAGTTGGTCGGACCGTCTAGTTTTGGCGGGAATCTGACCGGGTCAGACCGAACCGGACCGTTTCTATTCTACGTGTAAGGTAGGGCAATATACAGACGAACATGTGTATATTCATTCTTAAAAACCCTAGACCCGATCTCATGCAAAAATTGCTTTCCAATCGCACACACTTTACATAAATACATACGTAACAATTGGTTTTCTGATTTGGTTAGGGTTTGAGAGCGAATCGAGTCGAATCGAAATTAGAGTGATGTTTAGGGTTTCATAGGAGGTTTTCTGGAGGACGATAATGGTCAATTCAGTTGTGGTTTGTTTGTGTTGTATGGGCGAAGAATGCCGGATTTGCGGAGAGGAGTGGGTGTAGCCCCCCGTACTCAGAAGAAATCGGAGGTAGTAGTTGGGAATTACATCAAGACTCGGGCAGCGGTAGCAAAAGCCAAGGCCAAGGCGAGGGCCAGGGTGAGGGCCAGGGCCAGGGCGGCACTAGCAGCAGGAGCAGCAGCAGCGGCAAAGAAGCGGAAGGAGGTGCAGTTGGCTCTGATTTCGGAGGAGGATAACAAGGTTGCTGAAGAGGGTGGGTCTTTTCCTAGGAGTGGAGGCAGAGTAAGAGGAGGTGGTGGTGCTGAGACCATGGGGGATGAAAGTGGTGGTTTAAGTGCTAATAAAGTTACTGGCCAGGAAGAAGAGGGTAGCACAGCTCCTTTCCCCGAGACGGTATGTAATGTATATATGGATTGTGCTTATATATACATATATATTTTAGATTTGATTCATCTAAGATATTACAATGAAGCCCAATGAATTATAATCATAAAAAGAACTCCCAAACTCCCAAAGTGGGAAAGAAATTCCTAACTAATATATGGGGAATAAGACTCCCATGCAGGTAGGGATATTCGAACTACTGTACTGACCTTCTAGTGAGGTGCAGAAGTTTTGTTGGTTGTGTTTGTTTATATATGGGAGTTTATTTATGTAGGAGGAGTACATGTTTACGAATGAATGACCGCTTGTTTTGTTTATATATGGGAATATACAGTTTGTGTATTTTGTTGTTTTATCTCAGGTATTGTCATTGTTGACTAAAAAATTTTGTTTGGATATTTGTTGCTTTTAATATTGCTTGAAAATGAATGTCTTCCCAGTTATATAACTTTTCAAATATCCAATGATGCATTTACGAGAATTTTGTTTATGTATTTTTGCTTTTTGTAGGTTCAAGTCGGCGGGTCACCATTATACAAGATTGAGAGGAAGTTGGGTAAAGGTGGGTTTGGTCAGGTATTTGTTGGTCGCCGTCTTTCAGTCATTTCGGGTGGAAATGACCGCACTACGGGTCCTGGGGCTACAGAGGTAAGGTTATTTGAAGTTCTCATTATGTGAGCAATTAAATTTTATGGTTTTTTCTCCCTTGTTTATTTTATTATTTTTTTTTGGGAGGGGTAATTGTTGTCTTTTTGTGTAATGAGTCTATGAATTTCTTTTGGTGTGTTGTTCTTATATTAGGTAGCTCTGAAATTTGAGCATAGAAATAGCAAAGGCTGTAACTATGGTCCTCCATATGAGTGGCAAGTGTACAAGTAAGGATAACTATTTATTTTGTACAGATATATGTGATATTAGGATTCTATTTCTGTTGTTTTGAAACTTGTTCTTTTTGTGGATGAACAGCACTCTTGGTGGTAGTCATGGAGTGCCTAGAGTACACTATAAAGGAAAACAAGGAGACTATTATGTAATGGTATGTTAAACAACTTCATGCCCCTTTATACATTGGTTACCATGTAAAAGGTATAAATTTAACTTGTGCATATATTTGTAGGTTATGGACATGCTAGGGCCTAGCTTATGGGATGTATGGAATTCTTCAGGACAGTCGTGAGTATCCCATACTTGATAATTTTCAATAGGCTTTGTTTTTTTGACCTATGCATAGTCAATAGGATTTGAATCTTTATCTCTTATGGTGGATAGAATGTTTCGCATTTTGGTAAATTTTTTTTTTTTTTTTAATCTGTCATAGACTGCTGGTTAGAGGGAATAATATTGCAATCAGTAGATCTATCCCTTCCTTTGACATGGTAGGATGGAAAAATACGATTGATGTAGCAGACCCAAAGAATTGGGACAAGACTTTATAAAGTTGAGGATTGCTCCTGTGCTTGCAGGAGGATAAAACTCAAAAACTGACTTAAGGGGCAATTGCAAGTTAAGGTTGAACAAAACAAACATAGTTGATGCCCCAAAATTCACCAGTGGGACAGGGAAGAAGGCTGATATGGTGTATATATTGCCTGTGTATTATGAGGCTGTGGCCCAATTCTCACAATTCCACTTTATGTCTAAAATGTGCACCTTAAAAACATGGGCAAACTACCAATAGATCCTAATAGTTGGACTAAATTCCTATAAAGTCTTATTGAAAATAAGTCTTGGTAAAATTGTCGCTAAAAATAATTTTTTTGTGACAATTTTTTATATATGTCGCTAAAAATTGACAATTAGTGATTTTTTTGGTCATGATTTTTATAAATTGTCGCTAAAATTTACAATTGGTGACTTTTTTTATGACAAATTTTTTCCATAGGACCTATTAGACAATAAGTCCACTTATTAGGACTTACACGTGAGTACCCCTAAAAACTTGTATGAGATCCTTACAGAGAATTGAAAGTTATGAGTATGGAATTTCCCCTTTCATGTTTATGAAAATGATTTCACTTTGGGTTATAGCAACTCATTTTAATAATTTTATACATCAAAAAGGGTTATAGTATGTGAATCAACATTCATAACTCCAAGTGTTTACTGCCCTAGCTTCGGCAGTGCAGTGCCCTCTAGTTACAGAGCTGGTTTTGTTTATTCACAATGCAAGCTGCTATGTTTTTATGTATTTTACAGGATGGATTTGATTTCATTATCTTCTTAATATAAATTTTCATTAAAAATTATCTTCTCGCTATCTTAACATGTTTAATTAGTTGTTTACATTTGTATATTTTTCTTTTTCTTTGGGGTAGGATTTGGTGGGATAAGTCATGTATCTTGTGTTCACTAGTAAAGGAAGCATGTGCGTTGCACATGAGAAATGGAAAAAAATGCATGCCAAAAATGAAATATATGTTTGAAATAGAAAGTAAGAAACAAAATATGTTTGAAATATAAAGTAAGAAATGGAAATTTACATAAAGAAAATGTTAGAAATACAACGAAATTATTACTGTAAAGTAACTACAAATTGGAATTTTTAAGATGACATATAAATTAATTAATTACGACATATTCCTTACATGTTGCCTTCTCAACTTAATTATTATATTGAGGCAATTCTTATGCTAATATATTAGATATTTTAGGAAATGCTTCTAAAATATTTCATGTGTGCATTATAATGGAACAATTTTAAGAAAAACAAATAAAGAACGAAAACTTAATCATTTAAGTACTCTTTCTTTCAGTAGAATGATTGGTGAAACTATCTATAACCATATCAAAGGGCATTGTCTCATTTATGTATTTCAATTATGGTGAAATGATAAGTGCCTAAATCATTGCAGTTTGAATGATGTTATTAAGCATCTCAACCAAAGGTTAGTTTAATAAAATAAAATAAAAAATGAAAACAGCACGGATACAAAAGATAACTTGAATATTATGTGAATATAAAATTGTTGGAGAATTTTAGTTATAAAGATGGAAAAATAGTTAAAAATGGGAAAAAATCAACGAAACATTTTATAAGGATAATGATTTGTCCCAAATATTTGTTTTAAAAGGTACAATTTACAATAATTTGTGTATGGTTTTTAAATTTATAGAAAAAAAGTGTAAAAAAATTGATTAAATATAAGTTAAATTTTTCACCACCACCACCACTGCTTACCACACTACAAATATTGCTCTCTCCAGATGGTAAATTAAAAACCCATTAAATCTCGCCCAAAAAAAAAAAAATGGCAATAATGCCACACATATTTATACAAAATGACATTTATGAAAGGTTGTTTGGTAGCGTTGAAGCATTACTCCATGCTTAGACTTGTCATATTGTCTTTCCAAAAAGAGACACAAAAGTGGTGGGTTACATTATTTTAGCCAATATAATTCAAGTTTTGGCACCACATAAATTTACCATTAAAGCAAAATATAATTTTTCCATATTTATCAGTTAGAGAAAAATGTTTAGATTTGCAAAAATTCCTCCCACCTTTCATTGGTATATTCATTTCACCCTTCAGTAATCCTATGATTCATGATCTCTGTTTTACATTCTCTCATCCTCTCTCTCTACTATTCTCTTTCTTGAATCTTTCTTTCTTTATAGACCACCACTCTCCTATATATTTTTCTTCTACTTTCTCTACTCTTCTTTCCTTCCACACTCTCTTTACAGACCATCACTCATCTCTCTATTTTTCTTCTACTCTCTACTCTTTCTCTTCCACACATCTCTAAAATTCACCATTCATATGAATTAACCCCCAGAGTCAAAATTATTGTAAGGCAATGCAAACACCCCCCCCCCCCACACACACACACACACAAAAAAAAAGACCAAGAGAGAAAAAGAATTACAGTGAAAGGAAGGGAGAAGGTGGTACGGGTTGGACTGGCCATTATTTTCAAAGATGGCCTCACCGTGGGAATTCAAAGTTTGACTGGGGTTAAAAGAAGTGATCTAGGTTTGTATTGAGAGAACGGGGGATTGTTTAAGATTGTTTGTAAATACTTGTATTGGTGTGGTGCAAGTTCACGGTTTTTAAAACCCATTTGGCAATGTCTTTATGCCTTCTTTTTGCTTTCACATATCTGGCAGTGTATCTTATTGAATTCCAACCAACGCATCACTTGGAGTTGGGGTTGTTTTTGGAATTATAAAAATGTAGAAAACACTATTGGACTCTACACTCTTTTTATAGTAGTAGAGATAGATACATAGTGGCATGCCTTTCTATGACTCGGACACACTACTGAATCTTTTGCTGCTGGCACCAGTGTATCACATATAAGATGGCTTGTTATAATCATTTTGATAGAAAATAGACTTGTTGGCTGGGTATCTTAATCTTTTGCATTAACTTGTCATCTGCACAGGATGTCCTCTGAAATGGTAGCATGTATCGCAGTTGAGTCTTTATCGATCCTAGAGAAGATGCACTCAAGGGGGTATGATTCTATAATTTTGAAGTCTTTTTTTCACTGTATAATTTTACTGGTCAATATCCTAAATTTGTTCCATAAATTATTGATAGGCTTCTTGATGATTTTTTTCTCAAGTACTTCCTAGTTTTGTTTTGCTTTTTTGTTTGTCATATGTTTCCCAACGTAATTGTTGTTCGTATCAGCTATGTGCATGGAGACGTAAAGCCAGAAAACTTTTTACTTGGTCGGCCATCTTCACCACAAGAGAAGAAGTTGTTTCTTGTTGATTTGGGATTAGGTGTGTGAATTTTTTTTCACTATTTAATGTATCATTTTATTTATGTACTTTTGTAGTGAGTAGTCTATTTTAACTTATTTTTCAACTAATGAATTGCAGCAACAAAGTGGAGAGATAGCTCCAATAAGCATGTTGACTATGATCAACGTCCTGATATGTTCAGGTATACTATTACTTGTCATCATGGGTTATTGCTTTGCAAATTTAAGTATTCATCTATCATCTTTATATCTTTATTGCGTGATTTTTCAGAGGAACTGTTCGATATGCTAGCGCTCATGCTCACTTGGGTAGAACTGCCAGTAGAAGAGATGATCTAGAATCTCTTGCGTATACACTCATTTTTCTTCACCGAGGCAGGCTTCCATGGCAAGGGTATCAGGTATGCTGGAGTCCCCATTAGCTACTTTATATCTTTCTGGGTGAGTTTAACCATTGCCAGACTTGCTGTATAGATGTAATATTTTCTCTCTTAGGCCCACATTGCTTTTTCTCTGTTAGGGTGATAATAAATCATTCCTAGTTTGCAAGAAGAAGATGGCAACGTCTCCTGAAATGATGTGCTGCTTCTGCCCTGCACCACTAAAACAATTTCTTGAACTTGTGATTAACATGAAATTTGATGAAGAGCCTAACTATTCCAAGCTAATCTCCCTGTTTGAGGGACTGATTGGACCAAATCCTGCTATAAGGCCAATAAACACTGATGGTGCTCAAAAGGTGATTTTGGTGATCTTTGAATTTATGACTGTGATTCCTTTTCTTGTGTACCTTGCTATTAACAAATCCTGTTTGTGTAATCATTGGTAGATTATATATCAAGTTGGTCAAAAACGAAGTAGATTGAATATTGAGGAGGATGAGGATGGGCTCCCTAAGAAGAAGGTTCGTCTAGGAGTTCCTGCCACACAGTGGATTTCAATTTACAATGCAAGGCAACCTATGAAACAGAGGTAGAATTGTGTTTTATTGTTTATTTTGTCTTACTATCACTTACTAGGAAGTTGTTTAAATCTTATTTTTTATTTTCACAATATCAATTTAGTACACTAATGGATGCTATGGCTTGGATAGATTAGAATAACTTGCTGCTATTCATGTTGCTGGACTAAAGTGGTGGCCTTCAAATTATATGGTTATTATATTGTGAATGTTTTCATGAGGCCCTTTTCTGTGAAATTATTTTTCTATTGCTGTGTTGTCAGTTGTCACTTACCAGAATTCAAATTTCTCTAAGTGGCTTGAATATATATCTCACTAATCCTAGTAGAATTAACATTACTTTATTTTGTGATTGATTATGAGGAGCTGTTGGGATGCTGTCTTTGGTTGAGAACTTGAGAGGCTTCACATGGAAGGATTTTCACCATTGATAATCTCATTAGGAGGAAAAAAGTCTGATCTTTTTGTATTACATTTGTAAAGAAGCAGGGGAGTCTGTTTCAACTTGGTATGTTTTTGTATTGCTAGCCATTTGTGGGCCTTGATTCTGGGCTTTATGGGGGTCCAGAATGTTAGCAGAAGTTATTAGTGGGTGAAAAGGGAGTTTTTTGGTAAGCTAAGCAATAAGAATTGGAATGTTGCTCCTCTTTGACTGATGTGGTGCATTTGGGGACAGAAGCTGATCCAAAAAAAAAAAAAAATGTGGTGTATTTGGGGACAGAAAGGGCACTCTTTTGAAGGATGGATTATGTGGTTGTGTTAAATAGTTATCATTAAAGATTTTATTTGATTAGGTTAAAGAGAGGGAGGACCTTTATCAGGAGAGTTCATATATATATACACACACATTTAGTATATACAGGTGACACTTCCTTGATGCCTTTTTGTTTGGTTCATTTGGAAATTTCTTGGAAAGCTAATCTTAGGTTTTTTTTCTCCATTAGAACAATAGGGCCGTTACGCGCCCATCACTAAACTTGTTGGTGAGTTGAAATATAAGGTTGAATCGATCATCAAAAGAAGAATTAGGCCAAAAATTAGAATACACTCGGCTAAAATAAAACTTCCATGTTACTTGGTTGGATTTTGCTTTGTCATGGAAGTCTGTGAAGTCATTGTAGCTTTTACGGTGGTTGTGAAGTTTGCAAGAAGCTGTTTGGCAGTTTTGATGGAATGAATGTCTATTTGAGAAAAGGTGTTTGCAATGCATAGAATTTTAGTCCACCCGATAGTGTAGTTTTAGAACTGATATACTATGAATTTGTTAGTGGGGCTGTTTATTTTGTTGGGCCCGATTATTTTGGTGTGGGTTGCTAGCTTGAGTGCTTCTCTTTGGTTTCTTTGACTTTAGATGATAATTTCAATGATGTTTAATCAGTTGAATGCAGTAGGGGCTAGCTGTTGTTTGGATAAACTCAACAAGCACATTGGCCTTGCTAATTACTATTTATTCGCTGTTATCTGTTAAAGTGTTACGTTACCTACTTATTGACTTTTGTTCTGTTATTAGGTACCACTATAATGTGGCAGATGGAAGACTGGCCCAACATGTGGAGAGAGGAAATGCAGATGGTCTACTCATCAGTTGTGTGGCATCCTGTTCCAATTTATGGGCACTTATTATGGATGCTCGAACTGGTTTCACAAGCCAAGTATATGAGTTATCACCTAACTTCTTACACAAGGTGAATTGTTGTGTTTCGTATTTGTGTTTTGTTTATTGTCTACATACATTGATATCAGAGCTCATTTAACAAGTAGCATATTTGATTTTCTAATTGTAGGAATGGATCATGGAACAATGGGAGAAGAATTATTACATTAGTTCTATTGCTGGCGCTAACAACGGAAGTTCTCTGGTGGTGATGTCCAAAGGTATGTTTGCTTTATATTGTAGTAGTAGTTCTTATTGATGGATGATTCAACTCCATTTTGATGGAAAGATGTGCAACTTGAGTTACATTTGCCAAATTTTGTTGGGTTCATTTGCCCTTAGTGCTTTAGTGATAGTTGAATGTTGGGTTCTCCAATCGAAGGATAGCCTAGATAATGTTTTTTAAGTTTTTACACCCTATGCTTATCTATACTTGCATGCTTTAAATCTGTATGTCTCATCTTGTTTATCACTCCATAAAATGTCTTGGTACATGATGTAAGCAACAAATGCTTTCAAGAGAGCTGTTGTACATGGAAATGAAGTTTGGGATGTTTCTTACGTGTAAGATGTAAATCAGCCCAACTTAGGTGGGTGGCTGTATGAGAGGTCGATTAGGTGGATTCTTGGTCATGTTTGTTTAGTTTTAGTAAGCCTCAAGCTTTGCCTGAACTTCAAAAAGTGAAGTTTAGATGCTGATGTGTTTGGTGTTCATTGTTTATTGAGAGATTGACTCTTTTGTCATTGTGATAATAAGGAGTGGGCATTAATGTTTTAAGGTTTTATGGTACCCAAATATTATATTCGTGATACATTGACCTGCCAAATCATTTTAAATACAGCAGCCATTGCACAAAGAGTACTGAAATAATGAGCTGAAGAAAATTTGTATTGAGTGCAAAAGGTTCTCATGTTTTGATCTTGTATTTTATGTAGATTATGCCAGATACACAATATTTTGAGTATTGACATGTAAGACGTAGCTATATGTGATGCGGAACATGTGCGCTAGAAGTTTGGCATAGAGATTTTTATTTATTTTATAATTTTATGTTTTAATATTTACGTTTATTTATTTTTAATTGTAGTTTAGTTAGGAGGATCTTATTAATAGTTGGTTCTTATTTTTATTAGAGTGTAGTTTCAGATTTTAATTAGGGTTTTAAGGTTCAGGGGTACGGTGCAAAGGTTACTAGAAGAGGGATGAATGAAAAGCTAACGGAAAACTTGTCAGGAATATGGTCTCGTAACTAGTATTTTTAAAGGCGAAAGCGCAAGGCGAGGCGCAAGGTTTTGAAAAGCGGTTGCGGTCACCGTAACGGTAGCGGTGGCACAGTTGCGGTTGCGGTTGCGGGGTGTAAAGGCCGTAGCGTAACGGTTGCAGTAATCGGAACCGTGAATTTTTTTATTTTTCACACAATTTGAAAAAAACTTACTGATACGCATATTTTTTTCCAAAATCATATTTATTGGGTTTTAAAATAAATTTTGATCAATTTTTGTTAATTTTTAAGTATGATCCAATATATTTCATATTTTTAAATCACTACCAACTGAGTTTTGTACATTTTATTTTAATAATTAATGACTTTATATGTCAAAAATTCATATTACAAGTTGTGGCAAAATTTTCTTCAAAAATTGACATATATAAAATATGTATTAATATGTAATTATAGGTGTTATGTTTTCTAGATATTCTACAAAAAATCAATTATTAACTAAAAAGAAAATAAATAAGAGCCTAAATATATATATATATATTTTAATCAAGCCAAATAGATAATGATTACACTTATTATTATTATTATTTATTTATTTTTTTCAAACAAAGATTACATGGTTGAGTGAAGTTCTCCCTGCAAGATGAATTGGCAACATCATCTTCAACAAATCAATAACAGATTCTTCATCTTCCCTCTTCTCTCTCTCTCTCTCTATCTCTTACTTCTCCATTTTCTCTCTTCATCTTCCCTTTTCTCTCTCTATCCCTCTTCTCACCTTTTCAGTATTTTTTTCTCTCGAAAGAAGCTATTTGGAACCATTACATAACAGTGCATAATGGGTTGTTACGGCCGCCACACTTGTGAATCTCAATCACACTGCAACCGTTACGTAATGACGCATTTTGAAACCTTGAAATAAATTCACATAAGATTTTTTTCTTTGAATTTGGATCACTTGAGTATTTGTTCTTTTTTTGTAAGCTTTTATTTATTTATTTTCTTGGAAAAGAAAGTTATTCAGAATATTATAAAATGGTGTAACGGTGTTTAACGGACCGTTACAGTTGTTACGGTACCGCTACGGCTGTTACGTAACACCGAAACGGCCGTTACGTAACACCGAAACGGCCGTTACACGTGTGAATTTCCATCACACTGCTATAGTGGCCGTAACGGGTGGCGGTAACCACCACAACCGTTACGTAACGGTTGCGGCCGCTTTTTAAAACCTTGTTCAGAATATTATAAAATGGTGTAACGGTGTGTAACGGACCGTTACGGCTGTTACGGTACCGCTACGGCCGTTACGTAACACCGAAATGGCCATTACACGTGTGAATTTTCATCACACCGCTATAGCGGCCGTAACGGGTGGCGGTAATTACCACAACCGTTACGTAACAATATTACGTAACGGTTGCGGCCGCTTTTTAAAACCTTGGTGAGGCGTTTTACCCTTGTTGAGGCGAGACGTAAGCCTTGAGGCGTTGAGGCGTAAGCCTTTTGAATTTTGATTTTTTTAATTTTTATAAAATACAAAATTAATTAAATATAGCATAAAAAGAGTAAAAAAATTAAGAATTACCAAATAAAATTCTTAAAGGCCATTCTAAGCATATAACCCAAGGTTTTGAAAAGCGGTTGCGGTCACCGTAACGGTAGCGGTGGCACAGTTGCGGTTGCGGGGTGTAAAGGCCGTAGCGTAACGGTTGTAGTAATCGGAACCGTGAATTTTTTTATTTTTCACACAATTTGAAAAAAATTTACTGATACGCATATTTTTTTCCAAAATCATATTTATTGGGTTTTAAAATAAATTTTGAACAATTTTTGTTAATTTTTAAGTATGATCCAATATATTTCATATTTTTAAATCACTACCAACTGAGTTTTGTACATTTTATTTTAATAATTAATGACTTTATATGTCAAAAATCCATATTACAAGTTGTGGCAAAATTTTCTTCAAAAATTGACATATATAAAATATGTATTAATATATAATTATAGGTGTTATGTTTTCTAGATATTTTACAAAAAATCAATTATTAACTAAAAAGAAAATAAATAAGAGCCTAAATATATATATATATATTTTAATCAAGCCAAATAGATAATGATTACACTTATTATTATTATTATTATTTATTTATTTTTTTCAAACAAAGATTACATGGTTGAGTGAAGTTCTCCCTGCAAGATGAATTGGCAACATCATCTTCAACAAATCAATAACAGATTCTTCATCTTCCCTCTTCTCTCTCTCTCTCTCTCTCTATCTCTTACTTCTCCATTTTCTCTCTTCATCTTCCCTCTTCTCTCTCTATCCCTCTTCTCACCTTTTCAGTAATTTTTTCTCTCGAAAGAAGCTATTTGGAACCATTACATAACAGTGCATAATGGGTTGTTACGGCCGCCACACTTGTGAATCTCAATCACACTGCAACCGTTACGTAATGACGCATTTTGAAACCTTGAAATAAATTCACATAAGATTTTTTTCTTTGAATTTGGATCACTTGAGTATTTGTTCTTTTTTTGTAAGCTTTTATTTATTTATTTTCTTGGAAAAGAAAGTTATTCAGAATATTATAAAATGGTGTAACGGTGTGTAACGGACCGTTACAGCTGTCACGGTACCGCTACAGCTGTTACGTAACACCGAAACGGCCGTTACACGTGTGAATTTCCATCACACTGCTATAGTGGCCGTAACGGGTGGCGGTAACCACCACAACCGTTACGTAACGACGTTACGTAACGGTTGCGGCCGCTTTTTAAAACCTTGATATAACCAAAATTAATTGATAATTTCAAGTATTATAAGTGCTTTCTAAGTCATTCTCATTAATACTATAATAAAAAAAATAACTTAATTCTTAAAGGCCATTTTTTTTCCCCACAAACTTATCAACTGTAGCACTATATAAAAATAAACAAATAAAAAAAATACTGGTGAGGTGAGATGGCAAAAAGAAAAAAAGAATATTAATATTAATAATAATAAATTATAGTCTGTGAAAAAAAAAAAAAAAAAAATAATAATAATAATAATAATAATAATTTTAAATAAAAGAAGGAGAAACATTAAAATAATATATTGCCTCCGGATATATATATAATATATATAGTGCTCAAAACATGACTACAGCCTCCAGATATATATAGCCTCCAGATATATTATATAATATATATAGTGCTCAAAACATGACTACAGCCTCCAGATATATTATATAATATATATAGTGGACTACTAATATTAATATAATATATCTTTTATTTTAATGTTTCTCTGTAGTAGTTATCTACAATGTTTGACTACTGATATTAATATTTGAGTCATTAAAATAATAATAGTAAAACACCATCGAAACAGATATAGACATATTATATAATATATATACAACACAGTCGGACATATATACATCACAGAACCAACGCGATAAGAGAGAGACAAAGAAGTGATGTCGAAAGCAGAACGAGAGAGACGATGCAGAGACAATGCACAGAGAGACAGAGACAGAGTCGACTCAACTCGAGAGAAAGAGAGAGAGAGACTACGTACCTTGAAAACCCTAGTTCGTAGAAGACGATTAGAAGTTGTTGGACTCTGATTTGAAGGAGATCGACTTACATGGTATTTATAACTTCTTCTTGAGCAATTTTAGTTTGAATCGAAGTCATTTATAGCAATTTTCCATCAACTACTCTGTCTTCCCTTTTTTGATTTTTGAAATCGAACTCCTAAAATGCTTGCGCCTCGCTGTCGAAAGCGTGAAAAGCGCATGAAGCGCGACAAATGCTTACGCCTCTGATTTGGACACGTACGCACAGCTGGGGTCTCGCCCCAAAAAGAACGCATCTGTGCGTTTTCCGTACACCTCGCCTCACGTCGCGCCTCGTATACGCCTTTGAAAACCTTGCTCGTAACATAGGAAATTCATTTGGGACTTGCCGACGTAGTTGATAGATCAAAGAGAAATCTATATCAGTTAGGTCTTCATAAGAAGGGAGAGATTGAAACAAATGGCTGTCATATAAGAGACAAATATTAGTATGAGGATGATGATAATGGCTGTCAGTTGTGTTTGTGGTTTGTAGAAGGTTGAATTGAATGTTATGTTTAAGGATTTTTCTCTACCTGAATGTTACTTTTGTGATCTTTGGAATTCTAGAAATATTTGTTTATGTTGAAAACTTTGCCTATATATTTATTTTATCTTATTTTTGCTTATCTTGTACAACTTGTGCCACAATTAGGCTCCAGGAGACATTAGCACCTCGATGCGCAGCTAGAGCTTTTTAAAACATTGTTTGTTCCTATTTTTAGTTGCAAAACTAGGTTTACAGTCAATATGTTGATATATCTATTTGCTGAAATGGTTCTTGTCCATTTAATTTCAGCACATGTGCATGTAAAACCCCTGTTTAGGTGGAGTTTCTTATGTTGATTGTTGTGCATTAATAAGATGCAGATATTTGATATTAACTGCTGGATGGAACCCTGGGTCTTCCCATAGTTTCTTTGTGTGTTTATGCATTTTTCTTGTTTTGTTCTTTTTGTCTTTGATTTCAGGCTAGTCTTTCAGTTCTGGTTGTTTCAATAATCACATGCATACGCACTGGTTACCATCTGTCTTGGCCAAATTTTTTTGGTTTCATTTACTAAGCTTTGAGGTTACGATCATATTTTGCAGGCATGCAATATACTCAACAGTCTTATAAAGTAAGTGACTCCTTTCCCTTCAAGTGGATAAACAAGAAGTGGAGAGAAGGGTTTCATGTGACCTCCATGGCAACTGCTGGTAGCCGATGGGCTGTTGTCATGTCTCGCAATACTGGCTTCAGTGATCAGGTTGAGTTCTTGCCTTCACTTATTCCCATCTTTGTTATCTCCTTGCAAAAAACTAGCCTGTTTGGTATTTTTTTTGGAACTTTTTCTGTTTTTGAAAAATAAGAAAAATAATACAATGAGAAAACCACATTTAGCATTGTTGAAATCTATTTCTGAAAATATCCTGAAGACAGATTGTTTCTGGAAAACTCCATAAAATCGATTGTGTGGATGATATCAAGTGGTCCTAAGCTCTGTTAACACTTCCAAGTCTGTCTTTAACTACAAGGGCCTCCTGCTAGTTTTGTATTTTCTGGGAAAAGAATGAGGCCTTTTGCCTTTATTTATTTTTATTTTTATTTTGAGTGTGTTAGGTAGGTCTTTTAGTTTTGATTGGGAGTGCATATGTCCTTTCATTTCTTTTTAAGTTCACTTAATGTTTTTTTCTTTGGTTGTTCACTCTCTATTTGAATTATTTAACTGGCTGGGTACGTGGTGGTTTGAGGAGGTTTTTGTGGTCTGTTGAATGTTCAAATGGAGGTTGAAGTAGTAATATTGAGAGGTTTCTTCAAATATTAGATGGAGGTAGAAGTAAAAAGATTGAGGGTCTTCCTTAAGTTCCTGGTTTATTGTCAATCCTTATGGGAGTTTGCAGATCCAATGACCTCTTGGCAAGTAGCATGGGGGTTTGGTTTAGAGACACCTAATTTTCAGAGGTTGGAATTTCAAAGCTTATTGGGTCATCTCTATCTCTTGTTTGGATGTTGCACATTCTCTGCAAGGAGTAGCACCTATTCTGTTGTGGTACGTTCATAGAAAATGAAATCAGGACTTGGTAATAGGTCTTAGTGTCTTGGTGAAGTACATATCTTTGTGGTTGAGTTCTGCTGTATCTGTTGTGGCCAACTTTAATCAATCTTCTATTGCCATAGGATTGACTGGGCCCTTGCTGTTAGTTCATCCACGTGATCTGTTAGAGACTTGCCCCATACCACTTTTCTAAGTCCTAAGCTTGGTCTATACGAGGCCCTCCACTTATTGCCAATTGGTTTTGGGTTGTATGCCAAAAACAATTCTAACATGGTATTGGAGTTAGGTTTTGGGGGTCCCTTGGGCAAAGTATTTGCTTGGGGTCTTCTCTTGTTTTCATCTCTCTATCCCACTATCACCTCCACATGCAGGCCACATGTGCAAGGTAAGTGTTAGAGACTTGTCCCACATTATTTTTGTAAGTCACCCAAGGTTGGTCTATATAGTCTAGAAGCTCCTCCACCTATTGCCAATTGGTTTTGGGTTGAATGCATCGATAATTCAAACATTGTACTAGAGTTGGGTCTTTTCAGGTCTCTCTCTCTCTCCGCATGAGACTGGGCTGCTTGTGCAGGGCGAGTGTTGAAGACTTGTACCACATTGACCGAAACTTAATGTCAGTTGTTTTGTGTCAGTTGTTCAAACTCCACTGTCTGCTTGATGATTATAATATTTGCACATGTTTTACCCATGAAATTGAGTGTAGCCACACGTGACAGGCCCCGTATTGGGTAGAAATAATAAACTTGCCTCTCTAACAACTTCAACCTTTAGATTAGTTGGTGCTCGACAAGTCAACATGATCAAATCTTAAACATTGGTTTCATGGTGCATTTTAATATTGGCTAGATTTTTTGTTATATTTAAGTTTCATTTGTATGTATTTTCTCGGTGACTCCCTATCTGATATATTACTGCCTCATAGGTTGTGGAGCTTGATTTTCTTTATCCGAGTGAGGGCATCCACAAACGTTGGGATAATGGTTATCGTATTACATCAACAGCTGCTACTTGTGATCAAGCTGCTCTTATCTTGAGTGTGCCCAGGCGCAAACCCACAGATGAAACTCAGGAGACTTTGCGTACATCTGAATTTCCAAGCACACATGTTAAGGTAAAAATGTTGTAGGCTTTATGACTTGTGGGAATTGTTGATCTCATGAAGTGTATTCATTTAAAAAAATTCGAAGGGAATTGATTTGTAGAGTAGTATGATCACAAAAAAGAAGTATCGAATTCCATGTCCATAGAAGAAACGGGAAAACACTCAGCTAGTCTTGGAGGCTTGAATCTTGTCACCCAATGAATAAAGTAAGAATGTAATGAAAGATTGTTGAGGAAAAAAAATTTGACCCCAAAAAGAAAAGGAAGGATAAATATACTCATTTAACCTTGATAGCAACTTAGTCTTGTAGAACTTGAATATCATGTTGTGTAATTCTACGTTAGTATGCTGATTGTTTGTATTATGAACTTATATTTTTAATATTAAATATACTTCATTATTTGTTTTCTTAACAAATAGAAAGTTATCCATAAGTACGATCAGTAAAGTATAGAAAATTAAATACATGTAACAAACTATAGACGGCGATTTAAAGCTAGTGTAAAAATTAGTACATATATTAGATCATATTTGCCTCAAATTTAAATCTTTATGAGAAAACCAGTACTTTAGGCTCTTATGATTTGTGAATATCTCACGTCTCTCCATATAGGTAATGCCTCTAGATTTTTAGTGCAAATGTCACTACAGCCAACTCTTAAATCATGGATAGGTTAATTTTGCTCGTAAGGCTTGAGTTGCCATGAAGCATAAGCTATTACCTACACATGATGCATCAAAATACATCTCAGTCCCTTTCGAGGAACATCACTATACACAATAAACCCCCATTGCCTGATGGAACAGTAAGAATTGGGGCAGTCACTAACCTATTTTCAATTCCTAAAAATTGTTAGTCATTAGGCCACTCGATTAACTTAACCTTCTTTTTTGTCAATCTAATTACCAAAGTATTATCTTTTGAGAATCATTTAATAAATGTCCTATAGTATCCAATGAGGCCCAAAAAGCACTGGAGCTCCTCATGAAGACACACTAGAGCGAATAAAGCCCTTATCAAGCAATATTGGCAATTGAGTCTTTAATTCCTTTAGTTCAACTAACACTAATCGGGTTGGGTTGGGTCGGGTGGCATCTCATCCCATATCTGTCTAAAATTGGGCGGATTAGAAAAAATCAATCCGCATCCATCTACCGGTTTGGCAGATGTGGATTGAGTGGGCCGTGCGAATTGGCGGATGGATGCGATCGGTTTAGCATTTTGGACTTTACAAAATTTGAGTATTTTTTTGAATTATAATTCATAACTTTTACAATCTCCAATAACTAGTAATCTGAAAAAATATGTATTATTTGTCTATAATAGGCCATGGCACCACATATGTATATTTTTAAGGTATTGTTTTTCATTTTTATAAAAATATGTATTTTATTATTTCTACTTTATGTTGTTACTTGTTAGTAGTTTCTTTTCTTCTTTTTTTTGAACTTCATCTATGGGCGGATCGGGTTCATGCGGGTGCAAGATGGTTGATCATCCGCCCCAAAATCAATCAGGTTTGGTCGGATTGGATGGATCCATCCCTAAAGTGACACCATTTGGTATGGAGTTTTAGAAATAGGGCCAACACAAGAGGTGAGATCAATGGAAAATTCGATATCCCTATCGGGCGAGGAAGTCCTCGAAGCTCTAACCAAACCAAATCAAACCAAACTAAACCAAACTA
This sequence comes from Camellia granthamiana, assembly GCA_036172215.1. Lineage (NCBI taxonomy): Eukaryota > Viridiplantae > Streptophyta > Magnoliopsida > Ericales > Theaceae > Camellia > Camellia granthamiana. Next base: position 104,655,995 of record CM069915.1, on the reverse strand, counting down.
AGCCTTAAGTCTCATCAAATGGGGTTAGCTATATGAATCTTTCTTCTCTACTCAACTCTAGCAACGGCCATTTGGTTAGTCAAATTAAGGACATTCATGTCTCTATTTACTACACTAGCTCCGTCAATCTAGGTCTGTTGTTCCTTCCCCTAACACATCAATCTATCGTCACTGTATCACATCTTTTCACTCGTCTCTGTTAGTGTCCGTTGTATATAATCAAATCATCTCAATCTGTTCTCTCTCAACCTTTGTTATCAGAATCTTACGATTTGTGATTCGATTCACGATTCGATATGTAATTTTTGCAAAATTGATACAAATCTATGGGTGAATCTATTTTGGAAGTGAATCTCTAGTGAATCGCACGATTCACAATCGATTCATGATTTGATTCACTTTTTACGATTCATGCAATTTTTAAAATTATTGCGTCCAACATATTTTCGACTTTTTTTTCTCCTTAGTGAAAATGACATAATATAACTTCTAATAGCATTTAATATCAAGATAACCAACATATATACATGATTTATTGTTATTTTAGTGATCATGGAGTTTTTAATAGAATCCAATCAGATTTTGTCAAATCCAACATATTTTTAACCTTTCTTCTCATTTTTTGCCCCTAAAAAATATAATATATTTTCTAAAGATATTTAAGATTAAAGTTACACTATGAATTGTCTATTGCTATTTTATTAAATTGAATATAATTGAATATTACATGTGTGAAGTCAGTTATACCTTTTAAAATGTTTTAGGCTTTAAAATAAAAGATTCTAAATAATTATTTCTTATTATTTGTTCACTGTTACTTAGAAAAGTATGTATGCTTATTATCCAAATATCAATATCATTGTTAATTATTGTTATCTTGAAAATTGATAATTTGTCTATTTGATTATTATCTTTATTAAGAATGGTTGATAAGAAATATCTAAAAAAGAAAAAAGGTAAAATAGTGATCTTACATAGTAACCTTTGTTAACTTCTTACCTATTAAACTACGTGATTATCATTCAAAATAACATTTTCATTAATTTAAGTCTAATTATTTCATAATCATTAGATATATTTAACATCTAAATGTGTAGATATATATTTTTAAGTAATTTAAAAAAAGTGACCGAATCTTTACGATTCATGATTCGATTTGATTTGTGATTTGCGATTTGGTATGGAGGCCATTTCGATTCACGATACGAATCTCAATTTGACAATTATGCTCTTAACTTATCTTCTATCGATATTACTCCTACCCATTCACGAATATATGCATTCCTATCTCTGTCTTTTTCAGTTTTGCCATATATCCACCTTAGCATCCTCATCTCAACAACACTCATCTTATCTACATGTTGTTTCTTTGTTGCCCAACATTCCGTCCCATACAATATCGCTGGTCTAATAGTCGTTTTATAGAACTTTCCTTTTGGTGTAGTGGGTACTCGTTTATTGCACAGTATACCAGATGTACTCCTCCACTTAAGTTACTCCGCCTTAATTCTATGGACCACATCCGCTCTAATCTCCCCAACTGTTGTGATAATCGATTATAAATAACGAAAATGTTCACTCTTAGGTAGTTCTTGATTTCAAATCTTCACTTTTCCTTTGCTACCATTATTAACTGTTACTAAAATTACATTTCATACTATCTTAGTTTTGCTTATCCTAAATCTTTTAGAGTCAAGTGCTTCTCTCAAAGTCTCCAACTTAGTGTTAACTCCTTCTCTAGTCTCATCCACTAACATGATATCATCTGCAAAAAGTATACACCATGGCACATCATCCTAAATATTTCTCGTCAACTCATCTATAACTAAAGCAAAAAGATAAGGACTGTAACACCCTAATTTTCATACTCAAATGATAATACAATAATCATGGCTCTTCAAGGTAAATCTGAAAATAAATCTCCACACTTGCATTACACGATACAAATAGTCTTCATGCGATAACACATTCGCTCTAAATCAAATAACATAAACAAATAAATACTCTCATGGGTTCACAAGTTTCCAAGGCTTAGGCCCGGTTACACAAATCGGTTATTCAAACCACACAAATATAGCCCTTGGCTTACAAAACAGAGTCACGCAAAATGAGAGGATTGTGCTCTCAACACACACTTCCATGCCCTTAGTTGGGCGGAATCACCACGTCATTGCCTGCACAAAAATCCCGTAGGGTGAGCTTAAAGCCCAGTAGGAGATCCTTAACAAAGTATATACATTTTATACAAGTCTCAAGATGATGAATGCACATGCCATGCTATGTTCTTTTAAAAGTAAGACGCATCTACATCTTATGAAAATCATCATGCTCAATGATGTCATGCAACTTCAACTGTGCAAAATTAACCAATTTAACTCAAGGGGTGGTAAATACGACTCTAGTAATCTCTAGGTCGGTGTTTGCAAGTAGACTATGCAAGTACTACCAATTGTCATTTTTATCGGTATTAACCGGAATGCTCGACACTTATCCGCGCGACTTTCTGGTCTTTCACCAAGGACACTCAGGCCAATTTAATCAATTTCATTTACACCACCTATCAAGACTTATTACCGTATTTACCTCAAAACCATTTCATGAAAACCCGTTTCCCAACATTCTTTTCTCAATGCAAGGTTTTCAAACCAACGTTCAAATCTCAACATAATCAAATGAATTGGTATGCCCATGAAATGAGTAAATGCAATACAACATTTCTTCCATTCTCAATATTTCTGCACAATAATTCCATTGTGAACAAATCTCCCATTTCTCTTTTTAAAACAATAATATCACAATATAAACTTTGATTTCCAATTCCCCCAAGGAACAACACATTTCCCACATTTCGAGCATTCTCTACAAATTAGCCATTTCAAAACTAAAACAACATTTTGAATAACAATTTCCAAAATGAACAACAATTCTCATATTTTACAAATTTCATCATTTATATACATAAATAAATAATTTTCAAAACATCCATTTATTTTGACCCCCAAAATAAATATGTCAACATTATCCAAGGATTTTCAACATATTTCAAAAACCCCTATTTCTATGTTTTCTCACCAAAACCACTCATCTCCAAAATATTTAGAAGGATCTCACCAAAATTATCTTTCTACAATCAATATAATTCAAAGCCCTCAATTTCCATTTTAAAAGGAAAAGAAAGTAAATCCACTTTCAAAATTATTCTTCTTCTTGAATCAACAATTAATTTTCAAAACTAATCAAAGGATGATTTCGAAAATCATCCAGATCTTGCAAAAACATATATATAACTCAAAGGAAATCCCTACCTTAAGTTTGAAGAAGAATAGAGTTGAAACCGCAAAATCAACGATGCCTAAACTCGATCTCCACCGCACACAACGTAGCCTTCGCCTAGATAATCAACTTTGATGAAGAACTTGGATCTAAATCCCAATGGATTTGGAGGAATCAAAGATCTTGTGAGGTTTTTGGTAGGAAATGTAGAGGGAAGGAAGAAATGTTTTTAGAGAGAGAGAGGTATACAAAAGTGATACAACTTCAGCCCAAAGAGAGGAAAAAGAAAGAAAATTCGGATCTCACCTACTCCCGCACATGCGGCGCGTGCTCCTGCACGTGCGGCGCTCCTCTTCCGCACCTCACTCCTGCACCTGCCTTTTTAGCAGTGTGCTTCACCCCCTCCCCTGTTTCCCGCACGTGCGGCTACTCTCCCGCACATGCGGCCCTGGTCCTCAGCCCGAAATTCTCTCGGTTCAACTCCCGACACTCCAAATCGACCGAGCGGACAAGCAACTTCGAATGTGTTTTGCATTTTTGTTTTGGGGGTGTTACCCGTCAACCCCGCTAGGGCACTGCCCTTGGACCCGACAAGGGGCGCTACCCCCTGGACCCCCGCGAGCTGACCGGGCAGCTCGACCCCCGACATACTCAGCGAAGTGGCAAAACTGGGATCACTACAAGGATTTAAGGTTGATCCTTGGTGTAATCCCACAGCAATTAAAAATTCACCTGTCTCTCTAGTAGGCAATCTAATAGTGGTCATCATACCTTCATATATGTCTCTAATCACATTAATGTAACCTTTTGTCATCCCTTTTTTCTTTAACACTCATCAGATTATATCCTGAGGCACTCTATCATATTCTTTCTTAAGATGATAAAAATCATATGAATGTCTCTTTTCTTTTCTCTGTACTTTTCTAGTACTCTCCTCAAAAGATAGATCGCTTTCATTGCTGACCTACTTGGCATAAATTCAAATTGATTCTCCGACACCTCTGTTATATTATGCAATCGATGTTCCATCACTATCTCCCACACTTTCATTATATGACACATCAGCTTGATTCCTCTATAGTTGTTGCAATTCTAGGCTTCTCCTTTATTCTTATAGATTGACGCTAAAATACTCTTCCAACACTTCTATCCAAATATTTCCAAGCTTCAATAGGGATATCATTGAAGTTCTATTAGAAAAATATTAGAATAATCTTGAACAATGGGAATATCACACAAGTTTTGGCTTCCTTTTTAATTGTCTAGGACAGAAGCAAGGTAACCCACACATCCCTCGCTAAGCATTTCGCTAGTTCTCATGGCTAGAATAATACAAGGAAGAAAAACATCTCTAGACCCTTCCCAAATGAACTCTGGTTAGCAAAGAAATCAACTGTAGCATGATAGGCAGGTAGCCAATCCATACCCAAAATTATATGAAAATCATGAATGTCCAAAAGAATCAACTCAATAGACAACTCCTTGTGTCCTACTCGAATCCCACAAGACTTGAGAGGAATATAGAGTACCCAATAGGTGTGACAACAGATAAATCATGCACTTCAGGGTTCAGGTAAAATAGTCAAACTAGTAGGAAAACGATGACAAACAAACGAGTAGTGCCCGAATCAATCAAAACTTGTGCGAATTGAGAATGAATGAACAAAGTGCGTTACACCACAGTATTGGATGCTTGTGCATCCTGCTTAGTCTAAGAAGCATGGACACTCGACACGACACTGACACCGACACCGACACTAAAATTTTGAAAAAATGCCAAACACGAAACATTGGGGAAGTGCACATTATTGGTCTTGCTCCCAGTGCCAACCTAATTGGGATTTGGTGTTTTGACAATGATGCAATCTTTCCTTGTGTTCCCTTGTTGAATGTATTGCTGTTTTTCTAATCTTAATAATATTTTTTCTTTGTTTTGCTGATCAAAATATATATTCACTCCGTCCTAAAATATTAGTCCATTTTGTGGAATTCAATTCTTTTTGGTAGTACAATTATTACATTTCAAAAATATAAGTTTGGCTAACCTAAAAAAGTGCACTTATTTCATCTTTTTATCTTTTTTGGGTCACATCAATCAACATCTCCTCTCTACTTTTTCTACACATAATACAATAAAAGTCAAAAAGTGCACTTATTTAGTCTTCCCAAACTTGGCCTAACTTTCCAAAACTATCCTTTCGGAAAATTTAACTTTTTTTTTGGGTAGTACAATTGTCATAATTATACTTTTTTTTTTTGGTATGTTAATGTTAATAAATTTAAAAGAAGGGCAAAATAGGAAATTCGAGTATTTTAGTCATTGATTTTTGAAAAGACACTAATATTTCGGGACAATGGAAAATAGAATAAGGGACTAATATTTTGGGACGGATGGAATGTATATATATATATGAATATATATTCGAAGATTTAAAAAAAATTTGCAACATAACAATAATTATTATAAATTTATATTATTTTGTTTTATCATTGTATCATACCTTATTTTGATCAGACTTATAATTAGTTTCATGGGTGTCTAAACAATACACGTCCTCCAAGTATTCGAAGAGTATATGAGTCTAGAAATATTTTTAAAAAATAGGGGCAGCTACGAGCTAGTCTTGTGAACTGGATCAATAACTAACTTTCAATGATAAATTTCATCACTGTAAAAATATTTTTAGAAAAATACCATTCACTTACGTACACATCTCACATCATATTTCAATTCAAGCTAACACAAATAAACTAAATATAAATCAAAACTCATAAACAAAAGTCAAATTGTCCTAGACATTTATCACTCCGATAAATTTCCCAGTATTATTACTAGTACCAAATGATAATTTGACGAGTACACAACACATCTAAAAAGTCTAAAAATTCTCTCATTATTAGAATGAAGGGCAAATACTTAAAAAAAAAAAAAAAAATCATTTAGGATTTATAAGTGAATAAATTCAATAGATGGGACCTATTGGTAATTATTCCTAAGAGGAATAAGACATGCTTGGATGCACATCAGACACGTGTTGGGAAGTGTCTGACATGGACACATCACTTTCTTAGAAGTGTTTGTGCTTCTAGAGCTTAGTAGCAAATACTCGCCCTGGAACCTTCTGCTTTTGACCATATGTATTTTGTTTGTTCGCCTTGAATACCTTTGGTTAAGGACAATCGTTGACCATATGACCCACCTTGCCACATCTAAAACATGCACCATTTTTTTCAAACAGGGCTTGGTATTGTTATTATTCCCACATTTCTGTAAGTAGTACCAGTCCTTCTGGGGTGCACTCTTACTCCCAAACTGAGTGGATTTTTTCTTCTCCTTGTTTGTATTTCCAGCCTTGTCTCCTGAGAACTATCCTATCTACACATTTTGTTCCTTTTCTCCTTGGGTTTTTGGTATTCCTCACTATTCCTCTCAGCGATAAGAGCTTGATCTACCATGCCTTGGTTGATAACTTGTTCTTGATGTGGAGCCCTCATGACTTTAAAATCCCTCTACACAACACTTGGCTTTGCATAGCACTTTGCTCCTGCTCATTGGATTCAAGAGGTGGCTTATATAGATTTTAGAGGCGGCTCACACCAAGTATGATCCGCACAGGTGAAGGTACCCGCTCTGATAACAAATTGTAATGCACCCATGCCAATCCTTTACGATATTGTCGCTTTGGGCTAAAGCCCTCATTGCTTTAAAATGTGTTGTTACTAGGAAGGGATGTGAATTGACAATATATAGTCTAGAAATTTTTCCGACCAAGCCGATGTGGGCACGTCACAAATGCTAAAATTTCGTGAGGTTTGTCGTAGTTTTTATATTTTTAAAAATTTATTTTAGTTCCAAATTGTCTGAATTAAAAATCGAGGTAACCCTCATGTTGAATTAATTGTTGTCTTCAAAAACTAAGCGGTGAACAGCAGCATAATGTGAATCTACTGAACATATAATTGGGTCTTTTTATTTATTTGGTTATTATTATTATTCATAAAAATTGATTTGATGTATATTGTTATTTTGGAGGAATGTTTCCTTAAGTTATGAATTTTGATGTGCAGGAAAAATGGGCAAAAAATCTGTATCTAGCTTGTGTGTGCTATGGACGAACTGTATCTTGATTGCTGTTTACATGGGGGTAGGAAGGAAGGAGATTGATTGATCTTTCTTTCTTTCTTTTTGGTTTTTTTGTGTGGAAAGTAAAAAAATTCCATAAGTCAAGCCATCAATGTCATCAGTGTTTCTTCTATCTCCTTATTAGATTCCTTTTTTTTTTTTTCCTTCTAATTTGGTCCCTATTTTGTAATTGTAGAAGTAGAGATGGTGTAGGAGTTTATGAGCTGGAACATTTATGAACATTTTGTGCATATTTATATCAGAGCTATTGTATTCTTGGCTTGACGCTATTCCTCACAACACACTTTCAGCATATTCCAATTCAATTTTGTGTGTAGTTGGAGAACATGTTTGCGGAGATATTTGCAAGGGATTTTACTCGACTGGACCTCTTTGGCTTTCAAGCTTGATGGGGCATATGTTTGTTTAGAAGAAGATTATTAGCTACCTACTTGTTGCTGTATTTATATTTATATATATATATAGTAGTGGATGTGTGTGGACCCGATGAGTGTTCTGTTAAACGTGTAAAATATAAATTTTGATTTTAAATTAAAAATATGTAGTGCATATTGTTTAAGTGGTAGAAGTGTCTACCAAATCAATGGTCGTAACTTCAAGTCTCTTTCACCACTGTAATAATTAATTTTTTTATTTTTCATAGACAAATAAGTGGCACATGGCATAAGAAGAATATGTGGACATCAAGTTCAGTTTTTATTTAATATAATAGTATAGTTATATTTTTAAAGGTTAATTACAAATTTTTCTTTTCAAGGTTTTACCTATTTTTTATTTTAAATTTTAGTGTTTCAATTTTGACAAATTAAATTTTGGAGGAGTTCTATCTGTGTTTTAATGTGCTCCTTCTGTCCATCTTCGTCCGTGAGGTAATGAATAATTGTTTTGGGGTTTAAACTGAAAAATGTATGAAACTTTTGGTTTTTGTGGTTTTTGTTTGGTTAGTTAAACATTTTTTTAAAATAAAAAAAAAAAAAAAAACACTAAAAGAAAAACAACATCAAGTAGATAAAAAAATTATAAATCTCATGGTTTAAACTATAAATAAGCCAGAGAAGTTACAAAATAAAAAATAAAAAATTATAAATGTCAGATAAGTTGTACCAAATAACATCAAAAAGTTGTTTGTTTGTTTGTTTGGTTTTTTTTTAAAGTTATTTTTATCACATAAACTGTTAACAAAAACTACATCAAACACTCTAATGCAGACTTAAAAAAAAAAGTATTAATTACATTTCAAGTAACCCTTCTTATATAGTTATCAAAATTAGGGATGAAATTAAAATTTTATTATCAGAAGACTCAAAATTTGAACAATTTTTTTTTTACCACATACACACAAGCACATATGTACATATACAATAAAATATATAAGTTTATATATACACAAAAAAAATTAAATTAAATTAAATTAAATTAAATATTAGAATTAATTACAAAAAAAAATCAAGATTTCACGAGTTTTTCACTTTAAACATCAGTATTTTTCATTTTAAATCTCAAAATAATTCTCTGTTACCTTACATAGACAGAGATGGACGGAAGGGGCACATTGAAATATAGATGGAACGCTAGGGTTTAATTTGTAAAAATTAAAATACTGGAATTTAAAATAAAGAACTCGTGAAACCTTAAGATATTTTTTGTAATTAATCCTATTTTTAATTTCCTAGTTCGTCACTCATTCAATTTTATGATTTGGGTTTGATGCAAGGGCCTTATGATCGATGTTTCTTTTATTGTTTTAGATTAGATATGATCTCTAAGCTATTATACGATATCTTCTCAAAAAACTCAAACTTACATCCTAACAATCAATCACTCAGTCTCACGATTTTTTAAAATAAAAAGAGCTGAACAAAAACAAAGCAACCAAAGCAAAAAAATAAAAATAATTAAGTAGATTTTAACTACACCACTCAAAATACTTGAAACCCTAAAAAATATTCTACCCCATATTTACGTGGGGTGCACGCGATGGCAATTACCTAACAAAATGAACATTAATGGATTGAACTTAATTAAGCAATTTTACTAATAAAAACCAAGAAGAAAAGGACAAAACACATAAAGACCCAAAATACCAATGGGGAAACCAAAATTAATCACAATAATTATTCAGTAGTACAGGAGAGAGGCTACCTAAATCTACATAGAGCTCTTAAAGAGAACTGCATCATCCAATGTAGAGGAAAGAAATGCTTGGAACACTTTATCAGCTTCAAGTTTTGCCAATTCATCCCTCCTCATACTCATCACTGCTTGCATGGCCTCCCCTGATACATTGGCCACAGGAATGGGCATTAGAGCAACCACATTCCCAACAGTTTGTGCAGCCATTGTCACACACAGGTCTCCCCACCCAAAATCAGCCTCATACATTAAATGCAATTCCTTTCCATCCCTCTATTTCTTTAGCCACCACATCAAAATCTCCTTTAAATTTCTTGACATAATCATCATCAATTTTCCTTGTTGCTTCACCACCCCATACAGGGATGGAACTAGGAGAAGACTATGGAGGGCCATGGCCCCCCTGTGTCTCTGAAAATTATTGTTTGCCATTGAATTTTGAAAATATATATCATTTTATACATAAAATGACCCCCCAGTATAAAAAAAATGTCATTCTTCTTCTATCTTGAATTCTCTTTCTATTTTACACCAAAAAAACTTCATCTTATTAGAAATTGTTTCTATGGTATTTAAATTTTTGTTTATGTATATATAATTTATATATATCACATTATACATACATATATGTTTTGTGTATATAGTGAAAAAAATTATTTTCTTTTGGCCTCTCTGATAATGAAATCCTAGTTTCGTCCCTGACCCCATACCCATCGTCCTCACTTCTCTCCATTGATGGCACTGCTTTTGCAAATTGGCTCAAATTACCTATCAATGTGTTAGAAGGTATTTTAATATTATAATGTATTATAAGTTTGATTTTCTTTTCTTTCTTTCCAAGTTTTCATTTTCTTTGACTAGTCAAGTCTTCACCAAGTCAAGTCAAGTCTCCAAGACTTCCGAGGAAATTGCCCACCTATTTCCTTTCCTATTCTTATCCATCAAGTCTCCAAGTCTTCCAAGGAAATTGCTCACCAATTTCCTTTCCTTTTCTTATCCATCAAGAAAAACCCTCCAAGCTTTCTCTCCTATATATATTCAGCTATCTTCTTATCTTGGTGGAGTGAAGAAGTTTTGGTTGCTTTATTACGTCTTGTGTGAGATTATCAGACAAATAAAAAAAGGTGTATGTGATAAAGTTTTGGGTTCAACCAATTGTGCAGTATTGGTGAACCATACGACTTAGTCGGGCTGTTGTATCTTGGGGGAGACAAGTCAAGGTTTTTTCTTCTGCACCGGTGTGAGGCTTTGCCTAATCGCAGAGGGCTTGAATCTCCTTAAAGAGAGCGAATTTCCCGCGCCTCAGCCCTTACAATAGTTATTGTAACTTTTATTATTTGTATTTTCTAGTGTTTTACTTGTAATTATCACCAACACAATGTAATAACCAAAAATAAATAGATGATGGAGTTAAAATTAAATATTGGGTAAGAATCATCACCGTGAGAAGATAGTCACCAACATTACCAAAACTAAGTTTAGGCAAAGGTAGGTTTGCCCTCGGACGCAAATTCACAGCCTGAACAACTCTGTACCTCTTTCCAACCTCACTAGTCTTGTCTCCTTGAGTAGAGACCATAAATCTGTTCCAAATGAAAGCCGAAGCAGACTCAGCACGACTTGGGGGCGGATTTAGATGTTGGTGTGTTGCACCAAATTTGGATTTTAGAGTAGACACAGAATAGGGACTAAATACAAATTTATTTGTGGCATAAGTAGAAGTGTTCTTGTCTTGGGGAGTGATGGTAATGAGTATTGTTTGACCATGACTAGGCATGTCTCTAGGAGGGAAGAGCATAGCAAGATTGAATTTGGGTGAGACTCTTTTGGTATGATTGTTTCGAGAATGAGCAGCCCAACTCTTGAAGGAGGTCAACATTGAGAGTCCATCCATGAACTTGTGAGAAAAAAGATGTAGCGATAGCTATGCTGTTGCAGTCGAAGACGTTGACTTGGGTAGCTAAGAGGATGTTGGCGTCTCTGTCGGGATACCATGTCAGTCTGGCAAAATAAGTACAAGTTTTATGATAAAATTGATAGAAAAATAAAAAATAAAAAAATTTAGGGTAAATTACACTTTGCACCCCTTCACTTTACACAATCTCACTTTAGTCCCTACACATCAAATTGTGACGCTTAACCCTCTGCACTTTTGGTCAAGTGTCACATTGGCCTTTTTGTTAATAGTGAGACTAACATAAATTATCCTTTAGGGAGCTAAGTGTCACAATTTTAATGTGTAGAGACTAAAGTGAGATTTTGTGTAAAGTGTAGGGGTGTAAAGTGTAATTTATCCTCACATGTTTTTCGTGTGACTAACCTCTGTAAACAATAAGGCTAACAAAACGGCCAAAGTGACACTTAAACAAAAGTGCAGGGGGTTAAGTGCCACAATTTGATGTTTAAGGGCCATAATGGGATTTGATATAAAGTGCGAGGGTGCAAAGTGTAATTTATCCAAAAATTAATTAACACACAATTTAAGAATTTGTAAAGTTAAATAGAATTTAGAAAGGTAGCCTGTGAGTAGGGACGAATTAATAATATACTTTATTAATATTGAAGTGTAAGGTATAAAATTTTTCGTTAATTAGTTAATAATTTTTTGAAAAGACCACTGCAGAGTAGTTTCCCTCAACAAAACCAGCAACATACACAATAAAATATTAGGATTTTTAATTAGAAAGATTTTTAAATCAACTTATTTGATCAGAGATCATATTTATTTATTTTAAGTTTAGATCAAATACGAAGACGCATGCCTTTCATATCACTTTTAGTCCTTTAAATTAAATTTTTTTTTCTTCTTTAAATTATCAAATTAGTCTAATTTTAAACTACTGTTTAAATTGTTAATAAAATAATTATAAATTTTAAATATGATTACTAAAGTATATATGTCATGTGTTAGTTTGGTCCTTAAAGTTCTAATATTGCTAATTTCATCTCTCAATATTATAAGTCATGTTTTATTTTTCTCATCAATGTTTCATGAATAAATTAACAAAATTAAAAAACTTTACGAACCAAAGTCATATGTATATTTTATTATTATTCCATTAACCATTTAAGCTATGAGTTTAAATAAGACCAAATTAATATAAATTAAAATTTTAATTAACAAAATTAACAAAATTAAAACTCACAAAATGCATACTTAAAGACCATAAATATAATTTATCATGAGTGCTGCTATTAGCACCCCATAAATTATTTTGGACCCTCTAATTTTTAGCTTTTTTTTATTACAATAATAATCTCAAATGAAATTACTACAAAGGACATCATTAATTTTGGAACATCCCATCTCACAATTAATCCTACACACCCATTCCATCATGAATTAGGGTTTATGAGAGCACCCACCTCCATTACCACCCATCCATCTTCCCCAAATCTCATCTTCAAAACCTTGAAAACCTTTTGGCGGCAATATTCCGACAATAACGGTGGCAATAATTTGATTACCTATACTTCTTCGGCAATGACAATAAGTTGAAGTTTTTCTGGCAACCACAACTCCATGAGATGAGAGGAGTACAACAATAAAAGTTTAGAGGGGGTTCATAACTTTGATGTTGTTCTTAACTTAGAGGAGATTGGCCTTGTAAGGGTAAGTTTCTTGAAAAAAGTGGAAAAAATAATAAAATATATTTGTCATGTTTTTGGGGTTGAACTTCCGAACATATGACTGAAATTCAGGGAACACAGGCTTGAACATTGTTTATTTGTTCGGGAACCGGTAATCGAACATTTATTATTTGTTCGGAAACAGGTAACCGAACATTATTTATAGGTTCAAACTTGTTTTATTGAGAAAACTAAACCAATTATTATAATTTTTTTCCGCAAGAGAAGATATTATTATGAGTAAACTAAGAAATTATGTGTGTGTGTATATATATATAGGAAGAGAGAGAGAGAGAGAGAGAGAGAGAGAGAGAGAGAGAGAGAGAGAGTACACCTACTGTGACAATGGTGGATGAGACAGTAGAGACAGTAATTACATTGCCTTTTATTCTTCTTCTTCGTGGGCTTTGTTAGGGTTTTTTTGGAAGTGAGGTTTTTTTTTTGGGTGTAGGGGTGTGGAGGGTGTGCATTCAATGGGTGAAATGTTTTCACAAGGATAATTTTGATATTATTTGGAGGAGAAAAGAAATTTTAAGGGTTTCAAAATTTATAAGTGGGGGTCCAAAATAATAAATGGGGTGCTAATAATGAGTAGTGCTATTAGCACCATTTTTTTATTATTTTAGACCCTCACTTATAAATTTTGAAACCCTTAAAATTGAGAAATTCTATTTCCACATACTTACCTATCTCTGTACACACATTTAATGATTTATTTATTTTTATTACAGTTTTGTCCTAAAATAAAATTACTAAAGTGTCCTTATCTTCTCTATCAAAACCCTAATTTCTTCATCTCCTCTCATCGTTCGAAGCTCAGAATCCATGGCAGCCACATTGATCTCCATCTCCTAACTTAGCCATACTAATGAAACCTATAGATGGGGGGAAATGAAATAGATATATAAATAAACAAACAGATCAGTAACTCTTCTGCATCACAACTAATCTTACCTCAAGTCTCGCCAGTGAAGTTGTCTTCTCAAAGCTCTGTTTATCGTGAGCTGGTTCAACAAAATTAGCTTCCAACACACCTAGTGCATGACAGATGTAGAAATGACATGAAATTGATCAAGCAGTCCACATAAATAATGTGTGGAAATAAAGAAAATAATACTAGGAATACTCATTGCAATGCAGAAAACAACACTTACAGGAGAGAAGAAACAACACTTACAAATAAAAATTCTTTTCAAGACCAAAGTAGGGGAGAAGAAACAACACTTACAAATGGGTGTTGGTTTAGGGTTTTAATGTCAAAGAGAGGGATAATTTTGGCAAAAAAGATTGTGCATTGAGTAAAATTACAAAATTCAAAATTAGTTGGTATGTGTATTGAGAGAGGATGTAGAATGAGATGTTTTGGTGTGTGGAAATAGAATTACCCCTTAAAATTTCTTTTCTCCCCCCAAATAATACCAAAATTATCCTTGTGAAAACATTATACCCATTCAATTAAATGCACACCCCCCACACCTTAAAAAAACATATTTTCCAAAAATCCTAACAAGACCCACGAAGAAGAAGAAGAAGAAGAACCGAGTGTGATCACTGTCTCTGCTCTCTCTCTTTCTCTCTCTCTCTCTCTCTGCCACCTCATCTTTTTCTTCAATGATTATGTTCGATTACCGATTCCCGAACAAATAATAAATGTTCGGTTACCGGTTCCTGAACAAATAAATAATGTTCGGGCCTGTCTTCCCGAATTTCAGTCATATATTCGGGAGTTCAGTCTTGAAAAAATGACGAATAAATTTTATTATTTTTGCCATTTTTTTTAAGAAACTACCCTTACAAGGCCAATCTCTTCTGAGCTAAGAACACCATCAAAACTATGAACTTCTTCTGAACTTTTATTGTTGTACTCCTCTCGTCTCATAGAGTTGTGATTGTCAAAAAAACTTCCACTCATTATCATTGCCAGAGAAGTGTCAGTAATCAAATGATTGCTACCGTTATCGCCGGAATATTGCCACTAAAGGGTTTTTAAGATTTTGAAGATGGATAAGTTTTGAAGGTGAAATTTGGAGAAGATAGATGGGTAGTGATGGAGGTGAGTAATATCATAAGCCCTAATTCATAATATAGTGGTGTGTCGGTTTAATTTAATTGTGAGATGGGATGTTCTAAAATTAATGATGTCTTTTTTAGTAATTTTATTTGAGGCTATTATTGTAATAAAAAAAGCTAAAAATTAAGGGATTCAAAATAATTCATGGGGTGTTAATAGCAGCACTCTTAATAATACAATTGCCATTCAAGATAAAAAAAATTATACTCATTTTTTCAAGTCCAATGATGTGTCAATCAATTAAAATATTAAAGGTAACACATACTCTCTCATATGTTCTTTAATTTTTAACAAATCACATCACTTTATATATCACTAAAGCATCTCCAACCCACTAGGTATATAATGCTTGTTAGTTAAAATGCCTAGTATAACTCATTTTTTTCAACTCTAATGCACTAAGTATATGATTAGGTATTTTAGCTCAACTCACATTCACTAGCTACATGTAGCTAGCCTTCAAGGCTAGGCAAAATGTATTTAAAATTAATAGTATTTAGATAAATAGTTAAAATAAAGAGCATGGTTGGAGTAGAAACATGAAATAGTTGATAGGCAAAATAAAATATATATTTTATAGTAATATTTAGATAGACAAAATGCCTATTACCATTGGAGATGCTCGAAGTTTAGAAAATAAATTTAGAAAGTGAGCTAGTATATAATTTTCTTATTTTAAATATAAAAATAGAAAAATAATTCGTAGGGATAAAGTTATAATAAGTAGTGTGAAGATAGACCTTAGATATAATGAACCTAAGCAATACCCAATGATTGATGTCACCGTCATGGGCTGTAGGCCAAAAGTCATCCTAATAGGCCGTGCTCTAAAAAATAACATTAATTCAGTCATAATTAATAAATACATCAAAATATTACAAATTTAATATTTTAACACATATAAATAAATTATCAATCAAAATAGCTCTCGAGCACTCTTCATGTGAATTATCTATTTTTTTTCCTCTCTTTTTCTAAATTCTGAACATGGGACTGGTTGAACATGGCACAAGTGTCACATGTGCCCGGGACTTACTATTTTGTGTCTAGGAACAAAAGAAAGATATCAGAAATTGGATTGCTCATTTTAAATTAATGGAACTTAACGGTCATGGGTCAAGTTTAGGAAGGGTTTATAAAAATCCATCCTCTCCTTGTATCATCTCGAGGGCGGGATAAATCGACGGGTGAGGAATGGGAGACGAGTTAATTTTGCAAGTTGAAAAATTAAAATATTAATAAAAATTATAGATGTTGATGAGTGGCAAATATGTAAAATTAAGCGAAAATACTCATTCATTACTGCTCAGTTAACAAGTCAAATAATACTCCCACCCCTGTCATTTCAACTCCAAGTAATGCATAATATCAGTCAACAGCGATATTTAAAATTGTTTAACCACTGTTTGATAACAAATTTTTCTTTTTCCTTTCAAAAAATAAGATATAAAAAAGATAAGGAAGGGGAAAAAAACAAAAACAAAAACAAAACTAGTAGTACTTAAAAATAAGGTATCACTGAAAATTGCCTTTACTAATTTATTGAAGACTGAAAGCAGCCGAATAAATCGCCTCATTTGCTAGTATTTCAGAAGACTCATTGTACAGTTTTCTCCATACAACAGGCACATGAAAGTGACTTATATATAACAATTAGATCCGAAATATGGAAGCAGATTCTAAGTCCACTCATGCTCAAACCAGAAAAGTTGTCTACTATCCTAAGCATTCCTATCAAGTAAATTTGCAGAAGGCCAAATTTTGAAGCATGCAAGTAGTAACTGACACGAACTGAAAGAAAAATCAATCCTCTCTGTTGGGCAGCCTACTGAGAACAGAGTGCTCTGGTTTGTGTTGACACTCAAAATCAAGATGAACAAATGCCCTTTCAACTTCAGGAAGTTTCTCTATCTTAATCTGCAGGGTCTCTCCTATGAGATGTGCTTCTTTCAACGGTAACTCTTCAGGAAGTTCAATGTCAACCTGTGTTCTCAACAAAGATACAAGAAATAACATGATCGAGACTCTGCTCTCACTAGCAAAACATTCAAGAAAAAGGAGTGCTTGGAGCCAATTCTCCATTAATAAACCAATAACGGAAAACTCTACTATTTCCACTACTGACCTCTACAAAATACAGAACACCAAAAGTGTAAGCGCGGACTGTGTCAATATGCTTGACTTGGGGATGCCTTATGACGAGATAAGTCATCTTCTGCAAGACTTCCGGGGGAGCTGATTGTCCCACAAGTGACACTGCATCAACAAGCCCATCTTCAATTTAAATCTCCCAAGAAATGGATAGTTAGCGCAAGTAAACGGTACAAGCATTGTAAAATATGCTACCAAATATACTCCAAAAGGTTATAAAAGAAAATATGAGCTCTTTAAAGCAATCAAAGCTTTCCACCTTCATTTTCAAAATCAACATTTTTATCTGCAACTTACCCCCAAGTTAAATCCTCACCAAAAGTGGATTAAACCAATTGTATTTTCTAGACCTACATTTCTTAGATTTTGACACCAACTAGCATTCAAATTTGGCATCAGCTTAAACATTGGGTCTTCATATACAGAATATTTGGTCCACCCCATAACTCACCAGGTGGAATGTGCACATTCCCTACGTGAACAGTGAGGCACTTAATGTCCTTTGTTGAATCAATCAGTTGGTTTAAGTTCATCCGTGATGATATGGGTGAAAACCTTCAGGAATTCATTTCAAAAATAAAAACAAAGCTCATAAAAATTGCTTTTGGGCTTTATTATTGAGAAGCTCTTTCTCATTGAGGGGGTTATCCATCCAAGATGGTTGATAACTTTTCTCCATCATAATTGTCCCAAAGAACTATACTGTCAACTCATTTCAGCACCTTATTTTTCTTTTCCTCGCTGCAGCTTGCTTTTGTTCACTCGTCTCGAGAATTTTGAATCATATTTTGAACTTCCAATTGAACTTGATGTCCAAAGAAGGATTAATCAAACCCAAGACAAGAATTTTACATTCAGATTGCGACACCAACTAGCATTCAGATATTTATGCATTAGGTCATAATATAGAATATCTGGTCCACTCCTGCAGCCACTGAGGCAGAAAGTGAACATCCCTTGGCTGAATTGCAAGTTCATTAGATATTCTTTCCTGAAGAAGATTAACCAACCTACAATTCTTCTTCTATTCTCAATTTTGAAGTATAATAGTTAGCAGACTAAGTATTCACCAATCTTCCACTTTATGGTAAATTCTGTTAGATAATTTTTAATAAAAAATAATTGTTCAATTCTTTGCTGTTACAATTTTAATGTGGTTTAAACATTTTGGTTATAATATTTATACTCATTATTACATTTATTATACCAAAATTTAATGATTTAAATGTAATCATAAATTCTCTAATATTTTTCTTTTATTAGTATTTGGGTAAATTACACTTTGCCCCCCTAAACGTTCACCCATTTCCCACTATGGCCCTTTAAGTTTGATTTTTTCCACTTTGGCCTACACGTTCACCCATTTCCCCCTAAACGTTCAATCCTTCTCATTTTATTCCTAGACTAACTTCCATAACAAAATCTGCCACATCACCAACACATCAGCTCCATGTGTGATGTAAAAAATTCACTAAAGATGCAAAAAATAAAAAATATAAAACAAAAAAATTGAATTTTTTTTTCTAGTCTTTAGTTAACTTTTTTTTCAAAAATAATTGTTCAATTCTTTGTCCAACCCTCTAGTCCCAAAATGTAATTGTATCCTACAGGCTACAACCACGAGGGCTAATATGAGAGGTCAACCTAACTGGAATCAACAAAGAGCGAATTAACACTTTTTAAGTGTGGTTAAGTGAGGCACAGAATGGAAGATTTCTAAAAGGATAGTGTTTATGGTAAAGGGTTTTTCGTGGACTGCAAAGTCTACATCGACGAGCAGTGGATGCTGAGCAAGACCCTCCGTTTGATTTGATACTGTCAATGACAGTCATAAGGAGTTCATGCAAGGTGATGAGGTTCACTTACTGGTAGTTCGGAATAACATCCTTCAATCTACCTGCACTATTGTGGCAAGGTGTGGAGTTGTTATTAATTCAGGAAATTGCAATAATGTAGTTTCAGGGAAGTTGTCCCAAAATTGGGTTTGGCAATAGAAACGCATTTGAATCCTTACAAATTGTCCTGGATTTAAGAGGGAGTTGAAATGTAAAGTGCTAGAGATTAGGGTCAGGGTTAGAAAAGAGAAAGTGTAACATTCGTACTCTTTAAGTCATTGGAACTACATCTAACTCCTTTATTGTTAGTTAGAAATGAAACCCTTTTAATTGATCTTATAACTTCAATTAGCGTATCATCTTAGTGTAGGACTACAACCTTTGGACTGCTTCTTGTTGGGGCTTCATTCTAGACCCTTGATTTACTTTAAACAGCGTTTGGATGAGAGAGTTATGTCCGTTGGTAGCTTGGTCACTTAGACAACTTAGACTGTTCACTTGAGCGCAAGTTTCACCGCTCGAGCGGTCTTTTGACCCTTCCAGTATTGAATTTCGAAAACTCAGATATTGAGAGCATTCATTCTTCACTTGAGTGCATGATTGGTCGCTCGAGTGGTCTATTTCGCAAAAGTCTGAGATACTGCTGTAAGATTTCTTAATAAAGTCTGTATATTCAATTGTTTGTAATATAGGAATACATCGGTTTATATAACAATCTAACCCTAAGACTGAAAAGGAAACTAGAATAATTACTCAATCCCTAAAATATACCAAAAATATATACTACCATATATACATAAAACCTAATATTCTCACACCTCCACTCAACCTCAAGGTGTTTTAGCAGAAAATACTGAGAGTTTATTAAGAAGAAACTGAAACAGAGTAATGGTGTGAGTCTTGGTAAAGAAGTCAGCAAATTGCAGAGCTGAAGAGATGAAAGGAAGGGAGATAGAGCTAAACTGTAGATATTGACGGACAAAGTGACAATCAATCTCAATGTGCTTCGTCCACTCATGGAAGACTGTGTTATGGGCAATCTGAATAGCACTGCAATTGTCACAATAGAGAGAGATCGGAGAAGACTAAGGGACACCCAAATCAGACAAGAGACAGCGAAGCCAAACAATCTCAGCAGAGCGAGTAACAACAGTTTGTTTCTTACTTTTCCAAGAGATCAAGGAATCGCTAAGAAACATACATAAACCAGATGTGGACTTCCGATCAATAACATCACCACCCAATCAAAATCAACATAAGGCACCAAGTCCAAAGAAAAAGAAGAAGACAACAGTAAGGCCTGAAATATAGTACTCCGGAGATAGAGAAGAATCTGAACCAAAGCAGCCCAATGTGTAGAACAAGGAACAAAAACGAACTGGCTAACCACATGAATAGCATAGGCAAGATCAGGGCAAGTAACTGTCAGATAGACTAAGCAACCCATAAACTCTCAATATAAAGTGGGATTATCCCGAGGGACACCATCAGTAGTATTAAGCTTTACATAAAGCTCAATTGGGATATCAGAAATCTTAGTGTCAATAAGACCGGCACAGTGAATAACCTCATTTGCATACTTGGCCTGAGACAGAAAATAGCTCTTGGGAGAAGAAGCTACTTTAATACTAAGAAAATACCGCAATGAATCTAGATCCTTCATCTCAAAGGTGCGGAAGAAATGTTGCTTGACCTCAGAGATAGCTAAAGAGTCAGAGCCAGTGAACATCATATCATCTACATAATGTAACAGGGCAACGAAACCAGCAGTGGTGTGAAGGAGAAACAAAGTAGAATCCTGAGCACAAGGGTGAAACCCAAGTTGAGTAACTGCAGTCTGAAAACAGTCATACCAAGCATGACGAAGACGAGATGGCAAGGGGGAGGACGCGTGTAGGCCTTCTGATGATCATAGAAAGAAGAAAAAGAACAAATCTAGAATTTCACATGAAGCAAATTAAAGGCATCAAAAATTAAAGATTCGGAATAATTTTGAGTCTTCATGTCATTATAGTAGGTTTTAGTCATTAAGGGTATAATGGTAATTCTAATAATTGTTGGACATGGGTTGTAGGGGTCGCCCATGGGTTTTATTTTGGGTCAAGTTATTAAATGGGTCATTATATATGGGTTTTTATTATGTCTAAAATAATTTTAGTGGTTAAAAGTTCAAGTTTCATATTTTGATATTGAAGAAGAATTAGAAATTATTAAAATTTCCTATTATGATTGAAGTAGAATTGGAAGTCATAATTGGTCTAGAATATTAGTAGTTGCTAAATATTTTTAGTTTCTAAATTTGAGTTATAGTCCTCATAGAATTAGGAGTCTTTAGCCTATAAATATGTGTAATCTCAATGATTAAGGTGAAAAGTTATTATTATGAAAATTTGAGATTGTGTTTGTGTGATTGGCATATCCCTTGTGAGGGTGTAGCATCTCTCTCTCTCTCTCTCTAGCAAGATTACTGTTCACTTCACTATTTACAGTGCTTAGAACAGCCACCCAACATCCCCTAAACACTTGTGTTTTCATTTCCAAAATCCTAACAAATTACAAACCTTTAAACTCTTTTTATTTATTTTTTTAAATACTTTTGCAGCAACAAAATCCTACCAAATCCAACCTTATAAGTCTATTGTTGCTGCTGCCTGTATACTTAAACCGGGCTCATTACTTGTAGGAAAGTAATCCCTACTTGTCCTACATCAGTTTGGTATCAGAGCTTCAAGATCCTACCTTGTTCCTTACCAATCTTTTAATGAAATTGCTTTCTTTATTACAATGTTGACAAGCATTGAATTAAATTGAAAGTTTGAAACATTGTCAACAAATTATAGAGCTACTAACAAAGATGTTGCAATGTTAAAGGAGGATTTTGCAATAATTAAGGAGGATGTTGCAACAATAAAGAGTGATGTGCATACCATCAAGGCAACTTTGAATGGATTGAAAGCTTTCACGGAAGGATTGTTGGCTGCGGTTTTACAAAAGACTAATATCTAGAAGCAAAAGGTTGATAGTGTAAAAGATTTTGAAGAAACTATGAACGAGCAAGATGAACAAGTTGCTAATATTGAGGATATTGAAGAAACGAAGGCAAAAATTAATTGCTTACTAAAGAAAGCATGAAAGATCGTCAAGATCAAGGTTCTAAAGCCAAGGAAGCCAAAGAAAATAATGTTAATGCAATTGAACCTTTTGCTCTTCACAAGAAAAATGAAGTTCACATTAAGTTTATTATTCCTAATCAGTTCGATGTGGACAATGGAGTGATGACAACATTGAACATTTTGATTTTCTAATCATTTATTCAAAACAATCAATTTGAATGGTTGCAAGTGCAAGATTCCATAATCCTTATACTTCAACATCATAAAACTCAAGGTCGAGCTTTTTCAAACGCAAGGGAGAATGATGAAGATCATGGAAAGAAGAAAAAGAGCAAATATGAAATTTTACATGAAGCAAATTTAGGGCATCAAGAATTAAAGATTTGAAATGATTTTGAGTATTTATGTCATTATAGTAGGTTTTAGTCATTAAGGGTATAATGGTAAATCTAATAATTGTTGGACATGGGTTGTGCAGATCGCCCATGGGTTTTATTTTGGGTCAAGTTATTAAATGGGTCATTATATATGGATTTTATCATGTCTAAAATAATTTTAGTGGTCAAAAGTCCAAATTTCCTATTTTGATATTGAAGTAGAAGTAGAATTAGAAGGCATTAAAATTTTCTATTATGATTGAAGTAGAATTGGAAGTCATAGTTGGTCTAAAATATTAGTAGTTGTTAAATATTTTTAATTTCTAAATTTCAAATATAATCCTTGTAGTAGGAGAGTCTTTAGCCTATAAATATGACAGTTATTATTATGAAAATTTGAGTTTGTGTTTGTGTGATTGGCTTATCCCTTGTGATGAAGCATCTCTCTCTCTCTCTCTCTCTCTCTCTCTCGTTAGTGTTCACTTCACTGTTCACAGTGCTTAGAATAGTCACCCAACACCCCTAAACACTTGGGTTTTCATTCCTAAAATCCTACCCTTATACAAACCCTTAAACTCTAATTTTTTTTAAATACTTTTGCAGCCACAAAATCCCATAAAATCCAACCCTACAAGTCTATTCTTGCAGCTGCCAATATACTTAAAACGGGCTCACTACTTGTAGGAAAGTAATCCCTACTCGTCTTCATCACCTTCTCAACGAGATGGCCATTAAGAAAATCATTCTTAACATCCATTTGATAGAGAGGCCAATGACAAACAGCAACAACAGAAATCAAAATACAAATAGTAGTCATCTTGGCAACGGGGGCAAAGGTCCCCTTGTAATCAATACCATACTCTTATGAGAAACCTTTGACAACCAAGCGAGCTTTGTAGCGCTTAAGAGAACCATCAAAATGAATCTTGACTTTATAGACCCATTTGTAACCAATCAGATTCTTGCCAGCAGGAAAAAGAATCAGCTCCCAAGTAGCAGTCTTCTACAATGCAGACAACTCATCCTCTATAGCTCAAACCCAATTAGGATCCTGACAGGCCTCCTTGTAAGACTAGGGTTCTGAAAAAAGAGTGAATAACAGACAAAAAGGTGCAGTATCAAGGAGAAAAACTTGCTTTAGCAAAACCAAGTTTAACTACTTGTTTATGATTGCGAAGGGGATATTTACGGTTAGAAAGATTAGAATCATCAGAAGTAGGAGGATCAACAATAGTGGCAGAGAGGGAACAAACTGATGGGGGACAGTAGAGAGGGACTCAGCAAGAGGGGTGGTAGGAGAAGAAGATGGAACAAGCTCACGGGAAACAGTAGAGATGTACTCATCAAGAGAGACTTCAGAACGAAATGGATCAATGTGAACTAAATCCTCTTTGAAAAACAGAGCAGTGATAGGAAAAAGCTAAAAGTAAGACATGTGTTCGAGAAAAGAAACATGGCAGGAGACTATAAAGGCAATGGAAAACAGGTCGTAACAACAATAGCCTTTCTGAGTAAGACTGTAACCTAAAAAGACACATAGGATGGACCGGGCACTAAGTTTGGTCCAATCTTTACGGAGAAGAAAGACAAAACAAGCAGACTCAAAAACACGAAGGAGGAAATAATTGGGAAGTTAAAAAAACAGAGCCTCATAAGGAGAACGATAAGAGAGAAGGGGAGTAGGTATACAGTTGAGAAGAAAAGCAGCAGTAAGAACTACCTCTCCCCAAAACTGAGCCAGAATAAAGACAGAAAGAAAAGACCTAGCTGTCTTACGGTGTTTATATTTAGCTCGACCATTTTAGGTGGATGTATCAGCACATAAAGTTTGATGAATGGTACCCAAATCGGCCAAATACTCACAGAACTCAGTTTTAAAATATTCCCCACCCAAGTTAGACAGTAACAATTTAATAGTAGACCTAAACTGTGTAGAGATCATAGACTGAAAAGTGCGGTATATCTAGTAGAAGTCGAACTTATGAGTCATAAGATAAACTCAAGGGTAACGGGTGCAGTCATCAACAAATAACACAGTATGCAGAACCCTCTTTGGTGAGAATAGAAGAATGGCTCCAAACATCAGTATGAACTAAAAAAGACGGTGCATCAGAGATAAAAGTACTTTTATGAAAAGGTAAGGCTGTCATTTTGGCAGGTTTACATCCCCGACACTCGATGAATTGACTAGGAGAAATTTTACCCAATATATCTGACTGAACTAAAGACTGTAAGCGGTCAGCAGACAAATGATCTAATCTAGAATGCCACAAATAAAAATGACTCGATAGAGAATCTAACTGAAAAGAGGAAAAAACAATCGGAGAGGTAGCCATAGGCAAATGCAAGCTCTCCACTATATAGAGGTCTCTAACTCTACAACTGGTCCCAATCTGTTGCTTGGACATCCGATCCTACACAAAACAGATAGAAGAAGAAAAGATAACATCAAAACCAGAGGCATCAAGCTGACTGATAGATAATAAACTGACAGATAACTAAGGAGCATAAAGGACAGATGGAATCAAGACAACAGACATATCAGACAGTAAGATAGACCCAACAGATATAACAGACATATCAGACCCATTAACAATATTAACAATAATAGGAAATGGAGAGACAGTACAATTTTGAAGTAAAGAGAGATGATGAGACATATGATGAGAGGCACCAAAGTCAAAAAGCTAGATAGACAGAGATACCTGAAGAAAACCCAAACAAACCTGATTGAAGAGAGGAAATAGTAGAGGCAGACAGGGATGGTTGGGAAGTAGACAGTGTACATTGAAGCTGACCAATTTGAGCACTCAAGGAAGCCAAGTCAGGATCGGGAGACGGAACAGATGCAGTGTAAATGGATGGAGTCTAAAAACTATTCTGAGTAGGAGCTCGAAAGTGTGGCTGAGACTGCAAAGCAAATAAACCTCCCTCTTTGGGACAGTGGTACTTCTAATGGCCCCTCTGATGGCAGAAGGCACACTCATCAAAAGCCAAAGACATTGTAATAACTAGAAAACTGAGGGGTCAAACTGTAAATAACCAAAAACTTGTTTGGTCTAAACAAGAATAAAAGAAAATTATGGTCAGCTAAAGAGCAACACCCAGGCCACGTGACTCAGAACAAGAGAGATAACCAGAACCAAATCACAACTCAGAGAGACCAAGAGAGAGATAGAGATGTTGTAATCAGGTCGCAAACTGGCAAGGACCAGAGAGAAGCTTTCCGAAATCGATAGCACCGAGAGAGAGAGAGAGATTGAACCAGAAGTCGAAGTCAAGCGAGAGTTGTGCGAACCAGAGGTAGAGGGTGAGCTCATGATCGCCGCTATTCCAGAGAGAGAGGGAGACTTTGAACTCAACCAAAAGAAGACTTTTGATGATCATGAACCAAAGAAAGCCAAAGAAAGGTCACGTCAAACTTGACCTAGAGAGACAAGGCCAATGCGACACTCCTTCAAGTAGTGAAGACGAAGCACGAAATCCATCTCTTAAAGCAGATAAGGAACCAGATAAGTCAAGAGATAAAACCAAAGAGATAAAACCAAACGAACACAAAGGGAGTCAATTGAATCAAACGAACACAAAGGGAGTCACAACCTGGGACTCAAAGAGATAAAACCAAAGGACTATTTTCCAAGAGATAATCGCGTCCAAGGAGATGACCTATGATCACGACTCAGTGAGAATCTGATGAGGAAGACGATTCAGTGACAACATCTAAGGTTTGGGCTTAGAGATGGCTCTGATATCATGTAAGATTTCTGAATAAAGTCTATATATTCAATTGTTTGTAATACAAGAGTACATCGGTTTATATAACAATCTAACCCTAAGACTGAAAAGGAAACAAGAATAATTACTCAATCACTAAAATATGCAAAAAATATATACTACCATATATACATAAAACCTAATATTCTCACAGTTGCAAGCCTTCATTCACTGCTCAAGTGCAGTTTTAACCACTCGAGCGGTCTGTTCGAAACTCAGCGCATGAAAAGCTACTTTTTATCAGATTTGTGGAACCAAAAACCTCCTTTTTGTATTTTGTACTTACGATATAAATAGACTCTCTCTCTCTCTCTCTCTTCCCTCTCATTTTCTCATTACTCTATCTCTCTACTCTCTTTTCTCTCTCCCTTATCTCTAAAACTCTCCTAACTCACACGAACCTCTTCATCCTACAAAATCTGTAGAGATTTAGGTACTAGTTCTTAAGACCAAAACGATGAGCGCGTCGAGAGCTACGTTTTGACCGAAGTGGATCAAAATCTGACAACGTTGAAAATTTGGGATTTTGCTTCTCTTCTTTTCTAATTTTGAGGTAGAGATTTTCTTAACGTTGTGTATGTATTTTAACTCTATTATTTACAATTTTGATAGTTAGAGCTAATTGGAAGATTAGGGTTTTATCTAATGCAAAAAAGGAGGAAGTTCTTAAATATTGTCTAAGTTTTCAATTAGTTTACTCATAGTAAATGTGAAATACTTGAATTTGAGAAATTCGCTTTCAAAATGAGAAATCCCCCATTTTTCCTAAACCCTAGAGTGTTAAGATTGAGAAATTAATTGTGTATTATGCAATCTATGAAATTCTTCGAAGATTATAAGCATTGGATATATTGTGAAAGAGGAGACTACGATTTTTGGACAATCACTTCTATTTTGGAATTGTTGAGGAAATGTTGAGTTATGCTTTATATATTGCCTATATTGGAATATTGAATGAGAGATATATGTTTTGGCAACCGATGGAGGGTTGTATTGACAAGTTGTAGAAATTGCATGTAAACTAGGTAAATTGAAACATTTACAAAGTCATGCATATCATTGAACATTCCATGATTTCATGAATTTAACTTGTTTGCATGTTGAGAAACGCATTATGATTCAACGCATTGTGAACCTTTGAAATTGTTGAGAATGATGGAAATGTATTGAGAAAATGGGGTAAATACCTTGGTGAATCCAGTTAGGGAGTGTAGATTGTTGAGAATTAAGTTGGCTTTAGGTCCATGGTGAAAGTCCTAAAACACGAGTGGAGTAGGTTTCAATTTCCTTTCAGTTAAGAGCTGGTAAAGTGGTTTTGGTAGTGCTCAATGAGACTAGTTGCAGACGCGTATCTACAGATTGCTAGAGTTGTATTTACCGTCCTTCGTTTTATCAAAATAAATGATTGCTTGGTTTTGGTTTTGGTTTTGGTTTTGAACAAGTGCATGGCATGAGGTTTTCGAAATGAAAACTTATATTTTGGCATAGCATCTCATTTGCATTCACCTTATGATATTGTTAAACTTCATGCACTTCATTAAGATTATCTCTGTTGGACGTCAATGCTCAACCCTTTTGTGGAACCATTTCAGGTGCTAACGGTGTGCCTCTGCCGAGGTGAATGGAGTGGAGGATTTTTGGGAGCATCAAGCTCATACTAGTCTTCTTTTGTATAGCCAAGAGCTTTAGTTGTGTTGGGTTGAAACTCCTTTTGATGTAACCGGGCAAAACCTTGGGAATTTGCAACCTTTTTGGGCATGTATTTGGTGTTGTTTAGTTTTAAACGTTTGTAAATCACATGCTATAGATTCATATCTTAGAGATGGTGAATGTATTACCACATGTGATCCTATTTTGTAAATTTCTAAACGAAATTCATGAATGAATTACAAGGATTTAGTATGAATCAATTCAATAAATTGTTGAGATTAACTACAGCTTCCGCATGTGTAATGGTATTGATGAGTGAATATGGATAATATCCGATGATTCGGGTTTCAATTATTTTGGGGGCATTATAGAGAGAGAAAGAGAGAGAGAGAGAGAGAAGGGAAGAGAATAGATTAATAGGTTTTGGGTGTGTAACAAATCCTCCATCTTAGCACATATTTATATTAGACAATAGAATGTGACAATGTAACAAATAATACCCTCAATAAAAAATTTAAAAAAAATACACCACTATTCTAACAAAGGGCAATGAGGTAATTGTGTCAAATCCTTACTCTTTTACACTAGTCCTAAGCACAAGGATAGCATGTGGTGAGATGTGATTACCATAGATGCATTGTGTCATCTCTTATTGGGAAGATGCTGGCAGAAGATTTACCTAGTGCCCATGTCCAATTTTCCAAATCACCCTGATGCAGAATATAAGAAGCTAAAGGAAGATTAAATTCAAACAAGTGGTGACATTTGAAAATTTGCATGATTTCAAAGAAAAATCGATAGGAACCATTCATAACCATGTTTTTAGTATTATTAGAGTCTTATTTTATGATTAGTTTATATTTTTTAGGATTTTTAGGTCAAGGGTTTTTTTTGTAATTTTCATATTTGCTGACATGGGCTGTAGGGGTCGCCCATAGATTGTCTTGTGAATCAAGTTATTTAATTGGGTTTTATTTATGTTTTTTATTTGGTCTTAAATTGGTTTTGAAAGTCAAAGATATTGTTGTAATTTCCTTTTTTAGTTCCAATTGGTTTAAGAAGTCTCCTAATTATATATAAAACCATGTAACACTTTTAATTCAATAGAATTAATATTTTAGAGAATTTCAAGGGTTTTTAAAGCTTCTTTATAGATTGTATGATGCAATCAAACCCTAGGTGTGATGCCTAAGGAATTCTAATAGTGATTCCTAGATCTATCATCTTCTTTTTTTTTCTTTTCTATTTCAATTTACTATTCTCGGATTACTATTCACAGCCCTCTAAAAGTGCACTTTTCAACCCCAAAACCCCATCCAATCACCCCCATATCAACCCTAATCCCTTCTCCTACCTATTAGCCTTCAATTTAACCCTTAAAACCCTAAATTGCTCACTGTTTAGGCCGTCAAATAACCTCTGTTTTCAAAATCTAGCGCTGCCCTGCATCACACCCGCACTATTGAATGAGTCCAAAGGAACATGAGGAGCTTAGGTGTCAAGTGGATGCATCACTATCCAAGGGCCATGTACGAGAAAGTCCCAGTCCATGTGTTGCACCTACTCTACTCACTCCCAATGGATCATGGTGAATGTGTTAATAACCTCACAATTAACAAAATAATAATACAAAACAGATTTCTTATTCCCCGGTTAGATGACTTGTTAGACCAGTTAAACAGTGCAACACTGTTTACAAAGCTTGATTTGAAAAGCGGCCATGATCAGATCTGCAAGATTTCCTTCAATACCCACTAAGGGTGACATGAAAGGTTAAATCATGCCATTCAGGCTCTCCATTGCCCCAACTACATTCATGCAGATTATGAACAAGATTTTTTTGCCCCTTCATTGGCAGGTTTGTCTATTTTAACAATATATTAATTTAAAGTGCTAAGTTGATTTCCATCTTTAGCATCTTCGGGAGGCTCTCATAGTTTTGAGAAGAAAAAAAATTCTTTGCTACGATGTCCAAATTTTCCTTCATGACTGACAGTGTCTTGTTTTGGATTATGTAGTATCAGAAGATAGGTTGTCAGTGGATGAATCTAATGTCAAAGCTATCAAACAGTGACCATTACCAAAGACTGTTCATGAGGTTCGAAGTTTCCATGGTCTAGAATGTTTCTACTGATGATCTATTCCTAATTCCAACACTATCATGGTGCCAATAACAAACAGTATGAAGGCTGGGAAACTATCTTGATAGATGCAGTGACTGAGGCTTTTCACTAGATTAAGAAGAAATTGATTTTGTTTGGCCTAGAAACAATCTATTATTGCTCGTTCTACTACTATTAAGGCTGGTTGAGTATTGTGTTATGGCTCATGCCACCAGGACAGTTTGGCATTGTTGGCTCCTTCTCTAATTTGGGTGTTTTATTGTCATCTCTTATTACTTTCTACTATTATCATAAGAGTTCTATTTGGATAGCTCACAACTTTGTCTTCCGTGAAGCACAGAGAAATTGACTGTCACTTTGTTCCATCAGTCTTCAGTTACTATTGAGCTTTCTTTTGTCTCTTCTTCTTTGCAGCTTATAGACTTCTTCACCAAGACTCAACTTCTGCTTATTTTCAGTTTTTACTGGGCGAATTCTCAATGACCAGTGGGCTCGCATCTTGAGAGAGAGAAGGGAGGTGAAATGCATTGTGTATTTTGGTTAGTTTATATTTGCTATATAGGAATTTTAGTCTTCACGGTTAATTATATTTTTCTCTTTATTTATTTTGTATAAACTATGTAAGAGGTTAATGAAATAATATACAATTTTCTCCGTCCTATTTTGCATCAGATAACAAGAGAATCCAGCAGCAAACCTGACCAAGCCAGTGGCGATATTGTTGGTAT
This sequence comes from Camellia granthamiana, assembly GCA_036172215.1. NCBI lineage: Eukaryota > Viridiplantae > Streptophyta > Magnoliopsida > Ericales > Theaceae > Camellia > Camellia granthamiana. The sequence continues at coordinate 104,624,993 of CM069915.1, read as the reverse complement.
TAGCTAAAATAATGGAAAGACCACTTACAACCTAAGAAGCATGGACATGGACATGCACCACAACACCAACACCTAAATTTTCAAAAAATGTAGGACAAAACACGTGAGGAAAAATATATAATTTTATAATATATATTATATGTCATATATAAGTATAAATAATTATTAGGAGAAATTACTCATAAGTCCCATATGGGAAAATGTTACTCCATCTAGTCCTGAGTGTTTTTTTATAAACCATTTAGTCCTTTTTTTACATCAGAACATCATCATCAAAATAACATCAAACATCATCATCAAAATAACATCAAACATCACAACATTAATTATCAACATTGAGAACATCAAACATTCTTGCCCAACAACATCAATTACAAAAACTACATCAAACATCACGATTTCATCGCTATGAATCCTATCGAAGCCCTTCTTCACAGGGACTGAGTAAAACCCATTTTTCTTCTGCTTATGCGGATTCACAGAACCCGCCTCTCTCTCCTCCTCTTTAGAATCAATGTCCTCCGCCATGCACCGCTTGAGGTTCTGCATTTCGAATTTCATCGTCCTTACCGAGAACAAAACCAGAGAGACCCAGATCTTGAAAAAACTAGATAAGGAAATGATGATAAACGAGTCTCTCTGGCAATGGCGCATCATCTACGATAAACAAATATATCTCTAATATTTGTCATGATAAATATGAAACGTCACAAGAACCCGTGGGAAATTGAGGTAAGTACAAGTCAGTTCCCTCAAATCAAATCCCCCAAACTCTCCTCTCTTATTTCCCTTTCTTCTCCAAACCAACAGTACAAGTTTCAATGTTTGATTTGGACGACTCTTCTATCTGAAATATTTTCTGGGTTGGAGTGGTGGAGGAAGGAGGAGGGCTAACCGTCGGCGGTAGCAGCCAGCGGAGTTGTAGAGGTACAGAGAGGAGAAAGGATACGTTTGAGGAGAAGTGTTCGAGAGGGGTTTTTGTGGGGTTAGGGTTAGGGATTGGGGAAGAGATGTTTGAACCTCATTTTTTTCAGATCTGGGTTTGTGTGTTTAGGACTAATAAATTATGATAATGTTCGATAAAAAAAATTGTTACGATGATGTTTGATCAAAAAAAAAATTGTTATGATATGATGTTTGATCAGAAAAAATTATTTAATCGTTATTTTGATATTTGATGTTATTTTAATCGTTATTTTGATGTTTAATCGTTATGTTAAAAATTGTTTAATCTTTATTTTGATGTTGTTTTGATGATGATGTTGTGATGTTTGACGTTATTTTGATGATGATTTTTGATGTTTGATGAATAATGAATAATACTAATGTTTAATGGTTGTGTTTGATGTTTGATGTTTGATGAATAATGTTTGATGTATGATGAATAATCCTAATGTTTAATGGTTGATGTTTGATGAATAATCCTGACGTTTGATAATGTTTGATGTTGGATGAATAATTCTAACGTTGATAATGTTTTCACTCAAATTATACAAATAATCCTGACGTTGGTAATGTTTGATGTTTGATGTTTGATAAATAATTCTGACGTTGCTAATGTTTGATGTTTGATGAATAATGTTTGACATAAAAAGGCCTATAGTAAGCTTTTAGAGAAATAGGACCTATTAGTCCAATAAAAAACATTCAGGACTAAATGGTTTAACATTATCAAATTTGGGATTTATTGGAGCTTTCCCCTAATTATTATAGTTCATGTATATGAATATTTAATTCAAAGATAATAATTTTTAAAGTCTAAATGAGAAAAATAGATATAGATTTACATTGTTTTTGTTTTGTCATTGTATTCCAAGTTATTTCATTCAAACTTGTACTATGTTTTTTGTATTTCTAAGTGTGAGGAAGAGCCTGAGTCATGTCGTGTTAGTGTCAAACACAGTGTCGGACACGACACGTTACCTTCTTAGACGTGTCAAGTGTATCATTTATACTTATATATGACATATAACCTTCTTAGAGCCATCAGCACTTGGAATGACTTTATTGTTGTATTATTGCTATAATAATAAGTAAAATGCCTTTTTGACACTGCATATTATATAACACAATTTTATCTCACATAATAGATTGGAAAAATGAAAATACGACCCATTTTGTCCACCTTAAACTTCAAGTTTGATGGGTTTGACCTCTAAATATGCACCAACAGCCGCCCCCAACACGCATACCCAATCCCATGTAACAATGCTTAACCATGTTTTCAAGGAAACTAATTGATGTCACAGCCCTTCACTGGATGGAGCCCCAGTATCTGCTTTGGAAGCCTAGGGTGAAGCTCATAGGTCCATTGCGTGCACTAAAGACTTTTTGGTCCAAGAAATGTAATTGGTAGATTTTTATTTCTATTATTAATATTGTTTAAGTAATTATTAGTTAGATTATTTTTATGTGTCTCCAAATCAAATTAGGGTTTAGTTTCTTATTTTAAATAGGGTTTTTTGGCCTATAAATAATGGGTTTCGCTTTGTTTTACTCAAAGTTGCCTAAAAAAATATTGTGAGGATTAGGTTGTGGCCATTTTGAGTGTCCCTCTTTTTCTCCTACTATGTTCTACATCACTAATGCTTATTTGCTAGCAAAAAAGCAACTCTAGAGACCAAGACGCTATGAAGCACTAACACTTCAGAACAAGTGTTGTAGCCGTGTCAGACATAGGGACACGACATGGAGACAAATGGGACACGCCACGTGGTATGTCTCTTTATTTAATTAATTCTTTTTCAAGGGACACCTCGGGGACACGCCAAGGACACCAATTAGTTTTTTTTTCCTATTCTCTAGTGTTTTTGATGGATGTTAATGTTTATTATTTTTTTATTAGATTTAAATTATGAATAGATCATTCATAAAAAAGACATAAACGATAAGAGTAAACTTAAGAGTGAGGTCATATATATTGAATTAGTGTTAAATTTTGTTAATTTTGATTATTTGTGAATGTTATATTAAACTACAAAGCAAATAAATAAAGGGGTAATTACTCACAGGTCCTGTTATAAGGACCTATGCACTATTAAGTCCCACTTTGTATAGATCACAAAAGTCCACAAGTTTTAGTGATGTTTTTCTAAATCTGTTGCTAAAAACTGACAATTAGAGACATTTTTCTATGACGATTTTCTATATTTGTCACTAAAAAATGACAAATAGTGACGTTTTCTGTGACGAATTTTTCAGCTGTCGCTAAAAACTAACAATTAGTGACATTTTCTTATGATGAATTTTTCAACTATCGCTAAAAACTAACAATTAGTGACACTTTTTTATGAAAACGCCACTAAAAAAATAAAAAATAAAAAATAAAAAATAAGACTCTGGTAACAATTAAAAGTGAACATGACTTTTTGATGCACCAGAATGTCATCAAAAAGTCAAGAGGACTTATTGGTGCATCCATCTTCCTAATATAATTTTTCAGTCAATTCCTATATATAATTTATTGATGTATCCCCGCCATGTCCATGTCCCCATTTTTTTTTAAATCACGGTGTCCCGTGTCCATGCTTCTTAGCCATGTTTTCTTTCGATCTATTCTGCCATATTGTTGTTCAGTTCTATGATGATGCAGAGGGAATCAAAATCGCATACTTTCTAGCTCCATTTAGTTATTTCTGAATAGTCCTTTATTTAAAAAAAAATAATAATAAATAAATAAAACATCTAGAGCCAAAACAAGCAATGTCTCAGATGTTTAATTCGTGACTCTTTTTGATCTATACGGAAATTTAAGCAACAAGCAGATCCAAAGAAAATTAAGATGAGGGCAGCAGGAGCTACCTGCATTTTCGAGAACAGTTCCAGACCAATTAGTGATTATATAAATTGCAAGAGCAATAGCACCAACAGGGTCAATCCACCAGTAGAACTCATCACCAAGAACAGCTGCAACTAACCCGACTATATTGGTTACCACATCAAAATAGTGATCCTGGCAATCAACATAAAAAAGAAGTTATACAACTAAAAAAATTGGGAACAGAAAGGTTGAGAGCAAGAGCAATGTGGGATATACCTTTGCATAAGCACGGACAATTGTGCTTCCTGAGCTTCTGCAGTAAAACCACAGTGCAAGTTTTATCACCGTAGCAGATAACATGATTGCGTACAACCATACCAATTGATCAGTGGTCATCTTTTCAGAAGCTTTATCTTCAACTAGTTGTTCTACAGCCTGGACCAATACCTGAAATCCTATAAAAATGCATGGATATAACAACTTTATTTATTTGTTTGTTTTTTATGTATGTTGTATTCCAATAGGTTCGTTTTTTCTCTTGTGGTGCTCAAAATGCTGTGCAGCATTAACTCAATGAATTCCTTGAGACTTGGACATTGTGAGACAACTGGATGCACAGCTTTTTACATGTTACTTACAGCATAGACACCGACAACACTACTACAAAATGGAAGGAAAGAAAGGAAAGGAAAAGATAAAAGAGAAAGAAAGAGCATGCAATAGCCAATGTGGTGAAGAAACACATTTAAGCTTTTTGATGACAACTCACTCTAAAAATAATAATAATGTTTGAAGCATATTACATAAGAGTGCTTTAATTTTTAACAAATAATGTAATAAGTAACCACATGACAGGTGAACATATGAAAGCATTATTACTTCTTATTTCTCAAATGGTCAGTAGTTAAACATTTCTTGCTAAGCTGCTATGCATAGTGGAATAATTAGACTTCATGTTAAGAAATTACTATGATAAAATCAATCCAAAGTAAAAACACAACAAATAAGAAAAGATGCCTTGATTTTTAAATCAAGCACAAAGTAAATCCAGAAAAATGATAATATTTGTCCAACCAAGAATGACAGTACAGCAGTATGGAGAGTTAAAAGCACTAAAAACTCAACTTCACAATAGCCTAGAACAACTGATGAAGATCATGGAAAGACAAAAAAGAGCAAATCTGGAATTTCACATGAACCACATTTAGAGTATCAAGAATTAAAGATTTGGAATTATTTTGAGTTTTCATGTCATCATAGTAGGCTTTAGTAATTAAGGGTACAATGATAATTCCAATAATTGTAGGACATGGGTTGTAGGGGTTGCCCATGGGTTTAATTTTGGGTCAAGTTATTAAATGGGTCATTATATATGGACCTTGTTATGTCTAAAATAATCTTAGTGGTCAAGAGTCCAAATTTCCTATTTTAATACTGAAGTAGAATTAGAAGTCATTAAAGTTTCCTACTATGATTGAAGAAGAATTGGAAGTCATAGTTGGTCTAGAATATTAGTAGTTGCTAAATATTTTTAGTTTCTAAATTTGAGTTATAGTCCATATAGAATTAGGAGAGTTAATATTATGAGAATTTGAGATTGTCTATGTGATTGGCCTATTCCTTCTGAGGGTGAAGCACCTCTCTCTCTCTCTCTCTCTTTCTCTCTCTCTCTACTTCTATCCAACAAGATTACTGTTCACGGTGCTCAAAACAGCCACCCGACAGCCCTTGAACACTTGCGTTTTCATTTCCAAAACCCTACCCTTTTACAAACCCCGTAAACTCCTATTTTTTGAATACTTGTGCAGCTACAAAATCCCACAAAATCCTGCCTTATAAGTCTATTATTGCTGCTGCCAGTATACTTAAACCGGGCTTACTACTTGTAGGAAAGTAATCCATACTCATCCTACATCAACAACTATAACCAACAACAGCAACAAATATTAATGTTAACCAACATGCACGATGCATTAGTTCATTTTGAAAAGATGATGTACTATTTAAATGAATAACCACCCTCCCGGGAAACTAATGGTAGGTTAAAACACAATTACATACCCAGTGTGGCCATGATAGCAGCAAAGATAATTATGCCTATTGGTTGCACCCTCAATTTCCCAATAGGATACTTATAGATGTTAACGTTTATCATTGACAAGTGAGTGAACCAAAGTATGCCACCAGCCATGAGATCAAGTAAGGAATCCAGTGTTGATGCAGCAATGGCTATTGATCCAGTCTCTATTGTAGCATAAATCTGCAAGACATGATGCATATATATCATTGGTATGAAATAACAAATACAGCTATATATTCTCTACATCAACTTATCACCCAAAGTCATACAAAGAGTGTTTATTTTTCATACAAAGAGTGTCTCTACGTCAACTTATCACCCAAAGAGTGTTTATTTTCCAGCTATATATTCTCTATGTCAACTTATCACCCAAAGTCATACAAAGAGCGTTTATTTTTCATGCTTTCTATTTAGTCCAAAGCAAAAAGTGTGGCATACATGGCAAGATATTATTTGTTTTCATTAATTGCTTAATGACTATCTCCAAACAAGGGAATCAATCAAGAGTATCTATGTAGGAGGTGATATAAAATGGACACAAAAAACCGGGGACATAGCATTTCTCAGTAATGTAACCTCTTTAAGTACCTTAACATCTTCTTCAAAACATTTGTTTTGTTGAACAAGACAACTGAAAACAGGCATATCTCAAAGACACAGAACACTTTCAGAAAAATGAAACATCACTTTGTAACAAAAAATAAAAAGGAAAAAGAGTAAATCTACAAAGTGAAACTGTTAACTTCCTAACTCATATCATGTATTAGACTGTTAAAATGTACCATGTCAGGATAACTTCCAGAAGTCAAACCCAGAAATTTTGATTAAACTTCAAGTGATTACAACTCACCTTAAATGCCAGTAGGATAATATTTGCATAATTAGATATCTTCATTGCTCTTTCTTGTTGGGCTTGTTCTTCGAAATCTTCCTCATCAATGCTGTCAGATGTCATCAAAGAATCAACTTCCTCAAATGATTTCAAGGTTGCAATCTGTCTTTCATAGTATTCTTTTTCTCCTATAAACAAGGAAATGTCAGATTATGAGAAAGAGAACAAACGAGGAGAGAGAGAGAGAGTTTGGCCATCATTTTTTAACATATGCATTATGTCATGTGCAATGCGGTCTAACATACAATTTACAAGTGCTTATGTACTTATATGCAGACGCCTGCAATAAGCTATGTCCTAAAGTATGGATTTAGGTAGTTAACAACTAAGTGGAAACCTTTAGCGAAACCCAAATAAACATAAATCCTAAGAATTTTTTATAATATTTTGGGTGCCTAACCCCAAATACAGTGAAATAAATCAAACAAAACTAAACCAAACAAAGCTTTGTGTCCCAATCAAGTGGGCTCGGATACGTGAATCCTTTTTTTGTCGTTTTGTACTATTAAAAGCTATATGCTCGGTTAAATTAAATAAATTTGTTTAATTTTTTTACTATCGCATCCCAAGTCAATTTACGTCTTCCCCTAACATTTCCTTTTACGGTGATCCTATCACATTCTTCTTTACCGTTTCATCTGCTAGTCTTCATTGTACATACCAAACCACCTTAGTTTGTTCTCTCTCAACATATTTTCAATTGGTGCTACTCCTACCATTTAATGTATATTCATTTCTATTTCTCTCTGTCCAAAACTTACCAACCACCCACCTAAGCATCCTCATCATAGCTACACTCATTTTATGAGCGTAGTTGTTTCTTAATTGTCCAATATTATGTAAATTGCAAAGTATCATTGGTCTTACAATTGTTTTATAAATTTTTCTTTTCAATTTTGTTAGCATCATTGATCACATAATATGCCAAAGGCACTCCACTTGAATCTACTTTGATTCTATTACAGGTGGGAATTTCTAACACAACATGAATCGTACACGAAGTTAGGGGTTAGGATTGAACATTTTCAACACAAACACAATTATGACACGATACAATAACATGATAAATAAATAGGGTTATGTCAAACCTGCATAATATGAAGTTGACACAAATAACCCATTTAATAGATAATTAGTTACAAATTTTAATGTCATTTTCATTAAAGGACGCCGAACATGTTTAAATCTCATGTAACCTACAAAATTAAATAAAGAAAATACGTAAAATAATATTTTGAGGTTAATATAGTCATTTTGTCTTTTATTTGAGAGAACATGATCTTTTCATTTATTATTTTGAAGTCAATAAAAATATTTTTTTTGAATAAAATAGAGTCAAAATTAAAATTTTTTTTTTTTGAATAATTTCATTTAGTAGAGATTAGTTTCATGAAATTTAACTTAGGAAAAAAATTTAATCTTTCCATACACTTAGCATTTTTAATTACGACGATTTTTTAGTATGAAACGTTAATATGGCACGAATCAGACATGAATCCAAATAACATGACACAATAACACAATAATAATAATAATATTGTGTTAGTGTTGAGAGAATTCTGACACGAATCTGAGATGACATGACTCAACACAAACACGATGCCCACCCTTAGATTCTATGGATCACTTCTCTATTAATTTTACTTCCATTGTTACTAAAGTTACATATTCAATTTAGCTACTAATTTTAAACCCTTTTGACTCAAATGATTATCTCTAGATTTCTAATTTAGTGTAAATTCCTCCCTTAGTTTCATCCACTAGAACAATATCATTTGTGAACAACATACACCATGGGACATCATCCTGATTGTGGTTACTTAATTCATCCATGACTAAGGCAAATAGGTAAGGACTCAATGCTTACCTTTGGTATAGTCCTACAATGATTGAAAATTCACTAGCTTCTCCAACAGGTGAACTAATTGTAGTCACAACCTCATTATACATATTTTTATCACATCAATATACTCCTTGGTTACACTTTTTTTTTCCTCTAACACCCACTATATTATATCTCTAAACAACCTATCGTAAGGATTTTTCTAAATCTATAAGAACTATATGAAAACCCCTCCTCTTCTCTTTTCACTTTTTCATTAATCTACTTAGTAAATATATGGTTTCCACAATTGATTGGCCTAGCATAAATCCAAACTAATTAACTAACAATTACCCTCTATCACAATCATTTTATGAATCATCAACACGTCTATAATTGTTGCAATTTTAGATATTTCCTTTATTTTTATATATAGGTACAAATATACTTTTTTTCCACTCATCATACATTTTCTTAATCATTACAATATTATCAAATAATTTTGTTAACCAAGAGCTAAGCATTTTCAATGCCAACAATAAGAATACAATCCAATCCCAATGCTTTACTTAATTTCATCCTCTTCAATATAAATTCCACTTCAAACTCCTTTATTGGCTGACAAAACTTATACTCTCTAGTTCCATCAATGCTACCATATTTCTCTCCTAAAGTTTCTAAATGTTTTTCATTTAACATTTTCTCAAAATAACATTTTCACCTTTACATAATATCCTCATCCTTCACTAATACCCTCGAATCCTCACTTTTTATACACTTGACTTTTTCAGAATCTTTTGTTTTTCTTCCTCTCAATTTAACAAAGTTTGTAAATATTTTCTCTTTTTATATAATTAGGGATAGTCATTTTCTCCCGGCCCACACCCGCACCCGCACCCGCATCTACAGAAATGGATTTCATTAGAGAGAAAAAATCCCAAAATGGGTACAAGAGCTCTCAAGCTCTGAAACATTCAATATCAATTGAATACTAAAGGGGGGCTAACCACCTATTTATAGGATAAAAAACCAAACTAATTCTAACTAACTCTAATGGTACTAAAACATAACAACCATACTAATTCTAACTACATCAAACTTCCCCTCTGAAGAAAACAACTTGTCCTCAAGTTGGGACTACAACAAAATGACTCAAGACAATACCATCAACAGAATGACTCAAAACAATGATTTAGGGAAGCATAATTAACATGCAACAGTGAACAAGACTAAGTAGTTGCAAGTCCTCATTCAAGATCATTCTAGCAAATATCCTTCCATCAAAACAAGTTATCATTTATGCACATCAACCGAAGCCATGTTGAGGTGTGAGTAGGCCACTCATGTAGCATGCCGTTTTGGAAGCAAGATGCCATCAAAATCATGCTTCTCACATGATCCCAAAATAAACTCATCCTTCCTCCAAAAAGTCAATCCCGGGTACCAAATCAACACAAAATGGAACAAATGGCTTTGAAGATAGCATAAGAGGCATTTCTCAAAAGCAAAGATCATTCAACACCCATGAAACTTCAATGTCATGACACTCCGCCATAATAAGCTGACAACAACAATCTCAACCAACATAAGAAAGAACTCAAACAAATACAAGGGACACGTAGGAGGACAAATTCGAACTTCTAACCTCCTAGTGAGGTGCATGAACTCTTGGCCAATGGGCTAACTTCGTAAACATTCAAAAATTAAAAAAGAAAAAAGAAGTTTGGAAATTAATAAGAATACAAAACTTGGAGTGGGCTAGTCATAGAAAGATTGTTCAAAATTTTGATGTAGTAAGCTCAAAGAACCAACAACTCATTGTGCTAAAAAAAAAAAAAAAAAGTCAAAGTAACAGTGGCACCAAGGAGTGCAAAACAAATTTTGACAGGCGACAAGTAGTGCGTAATGTATTCAAAAAAGTTTTAGATGGGACAAATGTCATCCAAAATATAAACTATTACACTTGTATTAATATATATATATATATAAATATTCAAGATATCCAAGCGAATACCCACAACTCTTAGTGGTGCCTCCCCTGGTTTTTTCAAACAGGATCTTAACTCTCAATTAAATGCTGAAAACGCTATGTGAAAATCATTTTCATTTTTAATCTCAGCAACAAATGTATCTTGAAACTTTCAAATTTAACAACTCCATACTTAAATATCTCATACTACAAATTTTCAATAATTGATCTCAGTTTTATCAAACAGACACACAATAACTATGCATTATCAACTAACAAAAATATAGACTACATACAAAGTATACATTTAAAGTGCCTATTTTTGTTAGGAGCCCTAGAGGAATCTTATCTGCTAGTCAATTTGCTAGCAGAGAGACGGAACAAGAAGGAAACAAACAACAGGAAATTTAGACTATCTTTCTGTCCCTATTTTCTACTCAACCAAACACGGCAATCATGAAAAAAGAAATGTATCACCTTTTTTTTAGATCGAAATTATCTTACAGAGTTCACCAAAAAAATTGGAACAATCAAAACGCTATATATATATATATAGAGAGAGAGAGAGAGAGAGAGAGGAACCTTGAGTTAAGGCAGTGGTTTTGGAGAAATCAATGAGAGAAGCAGATTCGAGGTCGAGGCCAGGTCGGAGCTTATCAGGTAGTCTGGACACGAAGTCTTGTCTGAACGAGTTTACCGAATTCCGGCGACTGAGTCGTAAGCGGCGGCTGCTACTACTCAGCCTCCGACCATCGGTTGCCGCCGCCACCAACAGCGGCGCTTTCGCTTCCGACTCCCCCTCCATATTCATTCCAATCCTATCTCATAAACCTTCTTCACAACCCCAACCCAACGGCTCATTCTATTTACACACCACTTTCCCCACCGATATAGACAAACCATTAATTAATTTATTTTTTATTACAATTTTAACTTTAAGTGAAATGGCTATAAATGACAAGTTATGATACATCACATTTGTATATTTGTCATAAAAGACAAGAATCAATATAATATAAATCATCAATTTCAAACTTATTCCTTACGTATCTTCTCTGTCAAGAATCCAAAAATCTTAAAATAAAAATCAAAAACCCTTCAACAAATAATAAAAAATATAGTATTATTGAAGATTTTGATTGGATTCAACGAATGCTGCATCTGACAATTCTTATTCGAAACAATGGAGCAATGAAAAGGTTATTTTTTTTTGTTGTTTTCGTCTTCGTTTTCATTTATGAGTGGTAAATCGTTGTTCGGTTAACCAGAGGTGAATGATATATCATTGTTCGACAGACTACAATCGAACAACTTATATATGTTCAACAGACTACAATCGAACAAATTACATCTGTTCAACCGACTACAATCGAACAACTTACATCTGTCCAACAGACTAAAATCGAACAAGTGCAATTTGTTCGGATTACTACGGTTGAACTTTTTCATTTAATTCAACTCTGTAGTGCCGAACAGTTATAAATTTTTTATTTTATTTTTTTAGAATTGTGTTGAGCAACACCACCGATGACGTCTTGATGAGTGTTTTCAGCAATGGTGTTCACCGGTGTGAATAGAGAATGGAGGGGGAGATGAACATCGTGGGTGTGGGGTGTGTGGGGGCAAAAATGGAACTTTGTGTGTATATTGTTGTAGGTGGGTGTGTGAGTAAGGATAAATATATAAATTTGTAGTGTGTGATGAGAAAAATATTTATTTTTGCAAATTATTTTCGGTGTGTCTTTAGAAGTGGTTTGCCTTGAGAGAGAAAGTGATATGTAAATAGAGCCTCCCCAACCCAACACCACCCAGCCACTCCATATAGAGGATTTTTCCAAATTAGGCCCCTAAGCTATTTCCCAAATAAGCCTAGTTTGCCGAAATTCCCAGAATAAGTTGAAGGTTGATTACAAAACACATTTTCAACATGTTTCTGGTCTAGTCGCACAAAATGAATAAAATTATAAAAACGTGGTTATAAAGTATACTTTTGATTAAGAAAATGCTGTTCCTATTAGCGTTTTCATCTTGAAAGCGTGATTCAAAGACACGCTTTCTAGAAAGCGTTGTTAGCAATCACACTTTTAAATAAAATTTGCTTTTAAAAGAAATCGTGGTTCGTAACCAAACTTTTAAAAGCCCCTGAAGCTATTTCCCAAATTTTATTATTTTAATATTTAAAAATAAATTATCTAATTTTGAAATTAATGTTTCTCATCCATTTTTTTTTTAAAATGATAAAATTATATATACGATTATCAGATCAATTTGATATTTACATAAATAATTTATAATAAATTTTTTAAAAATAAACAGCAAATAAAAAATATTATTCAATTTGATATTTTAAATTAAAAAATATAAATTTGATATCAACAGCAAATATAAAAATATAAATTTAAAAATATAAAATATAAAAAATATAAATTTGATATTTACTTTAAAAATATAAATTTAAAAATATAAAAAATAAACAACAAATAAAATTTGATATTTTAAAAATAATCAATTTGATATCAAATTTTTATAATTTGATATTTACTTTAAAAATATAAAAGTAAAAAAGAATATGAAAAAATATAAATTAAATATTTGCTTAATTTACCTTTTTTTTTTTTTAAATTTTTATTTAAATTTATAATTCAAATATAATTTAAAAAAGATTGATGATGGACAAAAATAAAAACAACAAATAAAAAATTAAAAATTAAAAAAGAAGAAGAAAATAATGACTTCGAGACACACACCCTCCCCAGAGAACATTTTGCACAGTTTCAGAGAGATTTTGTTAGGGCTTTTCCCCAACTAAGCCCTTATACTAATTTATTTCCCAAACTAAGCCTACTTTTGCGAAATTTTCGAAACTAAATATTTATTGTTCCCTTAAATATTTGTTGCCAAGAAATATTTAAATAAAACTTCACACATTATATACAAAGTATCTAATTTGGTAATTACTACTACGAACAGAAAAACAAAATAAATGTACAACTATAACACTTATAACACTTCAGAACGACGTAGCTAGTTCAAACATAAGTATCCCACAAAAATAATTTGTGGAAACATTCAATATAACACAGTACATAAAATAAAGCGACGAGTACAATACTTAACAGTTACATACACAAATATTAGACAAACCTTTCACAAACTCATTGTCGAAACAGTTATTTTAGCACACACAACACATAATTATGGATAACCTAATATAATTTAGTAGACAAATAGACGCCTAATCCTCACTCAAATCGACAATCTCAGAGTCCGAACAATCTGAGAGCTCAGGGTCAAAGAGAAGTGCAGGATCCTCCTTAATAGCCTTGATAGCCGCAGCATTTGGTGTTGTTCCGTTATTCTTGGCATCCGACTTAAGTATAGATAGTTTCATATCACGGGCTGACCTACGGCGCATTTGAGAAATCTCACGTCGAAGTCTTTCACATAGTCGATCAACATTGTCTGGATCTTCTTTTTGGATCTCAACTGAACGTGCTTTCGGCACCTTCAGTCGATTTTCTCGACATAATCTTTCCATTTGCACTCGCTCTATAAATAATGCGGGCCACTTCAGAAGTCTAGCGTCTGATGTGGGCGGCGCTGAAGTGGAAGGCACTGACGTGGACGGCACTGATGTGTCTGGAGCAGCTGCTGCACTCTGTACACCGTAGTGGGCAAAATGTAGACGATCTCCCCAATGGGCATGCTGGATCACCTTGTACAATAAGTCTCAGATCTCTCCAATGGTCTGCAAGGCATGTTGTCCGTCACATCTCAATAAGGCATTCTCAACCAAGTGATATGACCTCCCCGTTCCAACCATCTGAACAAAAATTCGGACGTATTAGGCTACAGTTGACTGAAAGTAAATCAATTATGATCTTAATAATTATCTGACACATACTATGATACTCACTAATGCCTCAAGAGAAGGCCCAACTCCCTAATATCGGGACTCAGACAGGTGGCTCGAATTACCGACTAGTAGACATGTATGTCGCCGATACCATAACATGTAAGGTTGGACGACGGGAGTACCTCATCGCTCCAGTCAGCCTGTACGATAGTGTCCCGACGGGCATCCCACTACTGTACATACCGCATGTAAAACAGACTCCAGTTAGTGCCAGCTCGGCCATGCCTATCAGTCGCATGCAACCGTCACTCGGTGTCGAACTGATCCGGTATAGATTGGACCCGACCAAACTGTCGGAGGACACGATCGGGGAGATGCCACTCAACCACGTCCAAACAAATAAGTGACACTCTCGCCATCCATATCTCCCGACCTAGTCGGCAGTAGTCTGGGAGCATACTGAGGACCTCAGCATAAGGCTGCCATATAAACTATAACAATGACAAGTATATTAAAATTCGCTCGTGAACTCAAAACATATACAATGAACAAGACAACTAAAATGCACTAAATTTCATACGTTGCCCGCGATCATCCAGTCGAACTGGTCTCTAAAAACGATGACTACGTGGGTCGATATGACCTCATGGCCGAAGTCAACCCTCCACCGGCTGCCTCGAGGTCCAGGTGGCAACTGCATGTCTCCTTGGCCCATGGGAAGCTCACCAGGAGCAACCACTTGCCGCCTAGACGGGGCAATGCGAATGAATCTCTCCCACGCCCAAATCTGTAATAGTTTAAACCCAATTAGAATACTGATATATGTCATACAACATGAATTGACATGTATTAAAATTCTTACTAACCTGTAGCAAGACAAGTGGTCCCCCGATCTCCTTCGCACCCACCTGAGCCGCTCGACACAGCATCCTATACAAGCATGCCAAAGCCGCGCCACCTCAGCTGTACTTGTCGATCTTGTCGATGTCTCTCAGCAGTGGCAAGTACATAAGCTAGAGCAGGTTCTGTGACTTATCAGGGAGAAGTACGCCCCCAATAAGCCACAGAATATATGCTCGGGCATGCTGCTGTACCAACTCATTTGGAGCCTGCTCTGGAAGATGACCAAAATGCTCGGCCAGCCATCTCACCCTCAGTCTACATGCTTGTAAGTCTACAGGTGCAGGTGCTACTCCCAATAGCTCACCACATAGAGCTATCTACTGGTCCCTCGTAAATGATGGGTCAATACCAGTAATTGCTTGGCCTCAATTCGTAGACCATATAGGACAGATACGTCCTGTAATGTGACCGTGGCCTCTCTGATCAGGAAATGAAATGTATGAGTCTCTGTGCGCCACCTCTCGACTAGAGCAGTGATGAGTAAGTGGTCCAGTCTAATATGACCGATACGGTAGACACCATAAAATCATGCATGTAGTATATACTGCAAGACTCTATGGTCCAACGGATGCTCCCACAGGCTAGAATCTGCCCGGCGGCATGTCAACACTGTGTGTGCCTCCTCCTGCATAACAGAATGACTAGTTTAAATAATAACATTATCACGTAAGATAGAACAAAATGAAGGGTATTTTAATTGTAAGTGTAAAGTCCAACAAACGTTATTGCATACCGGATGCTCCTATATACTGTCAGCCCGATGTGGATGAATGATAAGTGGGACCTCCTCAGGTAAATGTGCCATGAAACTTGTACAAGTGAAATAGTAAAGCATAACAATAAAACTCTCATTTAATCATAACAAAAAAATTCTAATTATTTCATAAATTACGATTTGTAAAAGGAAAGTATGCTCAGATATTTCAAAATTTAAATTTGTGTGATACTATATATGGAAGCAATTCACTAAAATGTAATTAATTTTTATTTAAAAAAACTCTATTGGTTAACTGTAATTTAACTATAGCAATTAAACTCTAATTATTTCATACATGACGACTTCTAAAAGAAAAATGTGCTCAGTTATTTTAAAATTATAAATTTGTGTGCCACTAATATGGAAGCAATTCACTAAAATCTAATTATAATCATAAATAAAAACTCTAATTATTCCATAATTTATGATTTTTAAATATATATATTTCTAATTTAAGATTTAAAATTATGTGTCATTAAATATGATAAACAATTCAATAGAACCTACCGTTATCTATGCTATAACTAATATAGAAATCTTTTTCAAAATAATTTTAGGGTCTCAGTTACATAAACTTAATAATGACCATGAACATAGTGCAGTAACATATGGATAGTTTTCCTACATAAATTGTCACGACCAAACTCCAGGGGCATAGGGTTGGAATTGCAACTTACTAACTTATTCTTATTCGTAGCAAATTAAGCTACGCAAGCGGAAATAAAAATAATTAAACAGAAATTTTACTTCATTTAAGAAAGAGGAAATACATTTCTAGGGTTTTCATTATTTTATTATTCAGTGACCAGCCCTGAAAAGAAACAAAAGAAAGCAAAAATATAAAAAAGAGAAAACTAAAATAGTGGTTCAACATCAGTCCATGTGCAGATTCCATTTTGTGGGGTTATGGGTTTCCGTCACCTGAAAGGGTAACAGTTATAAGCATACAGCAGAGTGAGAAATATTATTCAGTGATCAGCCCCGAAAAGAAACAAAAGAAAGCAAAAATATAAAAAAAAGAAAACTAAAATAGTGGTTCAACATCAGTCCATGTGCAGATTCCATTTTGTGGGGTTATGGGTTTCCCTTATATCTCGTCACCTGAAAGGGTAACAGCTATAAGCACACAGCAGAGTGAGAAATATTATGCAAAGAGTGTAGGGAATACAAAATGACCATGGATCATTAGTTAGGCTAAAATATTTACATAATTTAATTTGAAATAGCAATTTATTTAAAGTGGTAGAATACAGAAATCATGTAAATAAATAATCATAATCACGATATAAAACAGAACAGAACAGAGGTCACGGAAGTGACAATCAGAACAGAGGTCAATGGATCTATGACAAACAGAGGACCACAAAGTGGCCAAACAGAGGCTCATGGCTATTTAAGTCCCCCAAGGCGTGGGACTCCCGTGGTGATACTTACAAAACATAATTGTTTATAAGGTTATAGTCAAATATATTCTAAAATTTAAACAAAGATATCCATGGGTTTCCTTTTACATAAATAGAGTTTAGAAAGTGACCTACGTAACTGAAATATTTATAAAACATAACTTTTATTGATATGACCAAATAAAATATAACTTGTATAAAATAAGCTATGGTAACTCAAAACATTTGTAAAACATATAATGGTAAATCAAGGTATAATATAACTCACCTTAATTGTAACCCTTAGCCTTACTTCACTATCACAACTTCCTACTATAAGTTCCTTACTCTTCTCTCTCTCGGTTTTTCTTTCTTCTCTTTTCTTTCTTTTTGTTTTCTTTTTCCTCTGTTCAATACGTTTTTTCAGCCCAATCCACCCTTATGTACCCACCAAGCCTAAGGATGATATAATTATCCTATTGGGTGACTCACCCTCTCCTATACTTTGGAGAGCCCAAGTGGCATATATGCATTTGCCCAGTACACAACAAGCCCTTAATTACCTAGATTAGCAAATCCTTCATAATCTGATATGAATTTAATTCCAAGATCTGTTATCATTCCATAGATATATTATATTTATTATATCTATTTGTTTAGCCTATTTATTTATTTACTATTTTATTTTATTTTATTTTGATCCAACTAGTATTATAATTATTTGATTTCAAATAATAATCCCTAATTAATCCCATATAACCCAGTGCCAAAATAAATTCTGTATTTGTTATTATTTAATATATATTCTCACGTACACCTACAATTATATATAACTATAATTATTTAAGTGGTATTTAATTTAAACGTTCGGGGTGTCACATAAATATTTGCCAAAAAATTGAATGAGAAAATTTTGTTTCAAAAATATGTTGATGATTACATTTATGGCATATTTGACAAAACTTAATTATTGATTTTTAAATGCTAAAAGTTTCAATAAAGTATAAAATTTTTAAATTACATAAATTTATTCATAAATTGTAAATGTGAAAAATGCTTCGAGCATTTGAAAATATTAAATTTATTCATAAATATTAAATTTTCAAATGGTGGAAAAACTATTTGATTAAGTATAGAATTTTGTAATACACATTTTCAATCAAGTACATAATAAAAAACTTAGGCCTATGTGCTACAGTTAAATTTTTTTGCATACATATTTAGTTTAATTTATTCGCTTAGTATATTAGTTGTAAATTTTTTTTTAATATAAAACAATTACAATATATAAAGAATTAAAAATTAAAAATGATCTATTTAGAGTTCAAATTAAGAAAATGAGTTTAGGGTTTGCAAATGTTCAATTGGTCTAACCTCTAAAACATTAGTAAATATAATTAATTAATAGTTTAACAGGGGGTCATTTGCATTACAAGCTAAAAATTCACATGGGCTGTCCAATTACAATCTCACAATTAAAAAGCGCAACCATTTTACAATTTCACAATTCACGAAACTCATGTAAACATTACATAGTCTTCATCGACCAAGCCACGCCGGACATGTTCGCTTGTCATGACCTGTTTGTTGGCCCTCACTGCAACGAGCGGTCAAACGCCTATCTGATATATCCATTTCATTTGAAATACGGGACATAGATTTACGACCCTGTTTTACTTCTCACAGATGAAGTACATTAGGCATTAAGGTCCACTGCGGATCATCCTAATAATCTTGATGCGGTATTGGATTGAATTTAGTTTCTCAAACCCTCATGTATACAGGAAGCCTATATACTGGATCAACGTACTCGAATGGATTGTCACTGCATTCAGACATAACAGCGAACATATGGGAACATGGATAGTGTCTTATCTCGTATTTGCCACAACTGCAAGTGGGTTGATTCATGCGCACAATCTGTGTATTGCGACCTCGTCCATGGCGAAAAGATGTTTGCACCTCAAATACGCGGTGGGGCCTATCAGACAATATTGACAGAAACTAATCAAGTTCATGTTTTTAGGTGTAATTAACTTCACAACATAATAAGCACAATTTAGTTTACATTACAAACTAACCTGTCGTACGATATCAACTGAAAAGTATTTCCGCTTGCGATGCCCTCCTCAATAGTTTTTTGCATTTCTAGGGTATTGGAACTCATTCCATGCATCTATTTTTGCTTGGGCTCCCATCTCGTCAAAATATTTTCCGAGCCGTTGAAATGTAAACTCAATCATAGCTGAGATAGGTAAGTTCCTTGCACCTTTCATGACACTGTTGAAGCACTCAGCGTCATTGCTGGTCAATACCCCCCACTGATATCCACCGTCATACGCAAGGGCCCATTCCACAGGATTCATCTTGCAGACCCAATCAATGGCATCTTGGTTAATAGCCTGTATCTATTCTAAGTAAGCATTACACTTTCGTCGCTGATAAGCACTCCCTGCTTTCCATAGAAGTTGTTTCAGTTTCTTATTTTTAAACTTTGTGTTAAAGTTACTACAAACATGTCAAAGGCAGTGCCGATGATATCCAATAAATTGGAGCGAGGGATTCAGCCAATGTCGCCTCACAGCAGCTAAAATACTCTTAGCTCGATCAGATATCAAAGTCACTCCTTGTCGATCCATGACAATATGTTCCTTGATATTTGAAATGAAGAATGACCAAGACTCCAAACTCTCCTTGTCGACAATAGCGAATGCAAGCGGTAATACTTTGCCATTGACAGTGACGATCGTTGCTACAAGCAACACACTAGTGTATTTGCCGTATAAGAATGTACCATTTATGGTTGTAACAGGCCTACAATATCTGAATCTATCGATGACAGGTTTGAAAGACCAGAAAACAAAGTGGAAGATGGGCATAATGGTTGTACCTCTGGTATATCTATGCTTCCATTGAAAGATGGTGCCAGGATTAGATGTCTGTAATGCATGCATGAATTTAGGCAACTGCTTATATGATTCATCCCAATCCCCGAATACCATTTTAATTGCCCTCACACCTTCTTGTATGATATACTGTAGTTCATGGTCTTTTTGATATCTTCGATGACATTCTTAATTGGCATATGAGGTTCATTCTGCATACGACAATCAAATATGAGTTAGATTATTTGGGTGTGAACTCTATAAACAAACATATATATATATATATAAGTTTATTTTTTGTACTCACCGCAACTTGTCCCAAAGGATGAGAAGCAATATAACTGGAGTCAATATTAGTGTGGTCCCTATTCATTCGTGGGTATAAACAATGGTGAGGACCCTTGTATTGCTTTATTTCAAAAAGACCATGTTTCTTATTAAGAGATACACATAACCACCAATTGCAATCGTGCTTGCAAGCAGACACCCAAAGGTCTCGCTTGAAGGTTACGACCTTATACTCTCGATTATTTATTGCGTGGTACAATTTCACAGCATGTACAAGTTGCTTTTTATCGACGAAAACCATCCATTTGTCCAACTCTAGATTTTCAACGTTCCAGATCCGGTTACGGGAAACGACATCACGGCTACTCATGTCAAAACCACCCCCATGTGAATGTTCTCATAGAAAGGAATTTCAGGTCCAGGTGGAATGGGGACATTTTCAGGGTCAACAGGGTCGTCGACATCATCTTCTTCATCATTATCATCTCATCCGGCCAATAAATTTTCTTCATCACACATTTCATTTTCATCATCGTTTAGGGCGACATCAGGACCATACATGTCATTGTCAGCAATATTGTCAACAAACTGCACATAGTTCACCGTTTCCGCCATATTCCCAGCAACTTCAACTGGAGTGGTATGATGGCTGCAGGTGGATACATCTTCTGTGTTATTATGAAATCCATAATCATGTCCACCACGTGAACTTGATTCCACACCATGGCCCTCAAATGTCTGTTGTGTGTAGCCCACTGAATAACATTGATCTGATGCATACATAGAAGACCGAAATGGTGTCGTGTCAATCCCATGTGTAAGCAATGTAGTGAAGGAACGAGAATCCATCTGTGTCATATTCAGGACATTGTGTACAACCTCTTTATCAATGTACACTTCCAAACAATTTGGTGGTTAGAAACTTGCAACAATACTTAATATGGTGTTCAACATCTCATCGTCATTGATCGTTAATATCTTGTATTTGCTGATTGCTTGCCACTGGTGATAAGGATATCTACATTTGAAGTTCAATCGGACACTTTCGCCGTAACTTGCCACCTTGGACATGGACATCTCCTCCAAATTGTTAAGCGTGGTGCCAAGTTGCACCCTATATATCCCTTTCGGCTCAGCATCATATGGCACACCTTCATCGGGACCCCGAATTATGTTTCCCTCCCGGTAGAAGATAATTGGAACACTCTCCGTATACTTGCTTCAATGAAACAAAAAACATTAAAATATCAACAATATACTTATATTGGATTTTACTTCTAAAAGAATTATATGGATTTTAACTCATTCAATTACAATTACTTGTGAGTCAAGAACTTTATTTAAGTAATCAGCAATTGCAATTTAACAATCATTATTGATTTTTTAATTCAAATGTGAGTTAAAATAATTATTATGTTTTGGATTTTTTAGCTTTTTAAGAAAAACGCTTACAACATATAAAGAATGTTGGTTTGTTTTGACATAACTGTCTATGGAACTCCTGTGTTCTGCTTTTTTCATTATTTATTACCATTAACATCATGCTTTTGTGCACGGTAAGTGTAAATTTTTTCTTTTTACATGTTTCATCTGCAATTGTTTTGGTAATATTTCAGTGTTAATTTGATTTTTTTAAATTAACTTGCTTTTATTTTTGTGTTGGTTATTTGAATTTGTTTAGGCGGACACTTGGTGGAAGGAAGTTGTGGGACTCAAAAGACAACAGGAAATGGGGGCATGACAAGTTTGAGGAGATGACTCTCTAAGAAAGGCACTATGAAAAGGTGAGGGTTTCATTGAGCTATCTGGTTGATGAATGTGGCTCATATCATAAGTGACATTTTCCTATAAAAATCAGCCCTCTCATTTTTGTCATTTTATATTTTACAGGGTACAAGGAACTCTAGAGGTGAAACATTACTTCAAGACCACTAAATGTATAATGGTATGGAATGATATACCATAGAATGTGAAACATTACTTCAAGACCACTAAATAAGAAAGGATGGAATGCAATTATAGTTGTTAAAATATGAGTTTTGTACTATTTTGATGTTTTAAGTTTTAATTATATCAATTTCATCTCGTAATATTTTCAAGTTCAGTCAAATAAATTGGTCTAATATCAAACAAACAGTTTAAGTTATTAACAAAATGATACTAAATTGCATATTCAGTAGGTACACATATTTTTCATTTATTTTAAGTAGGATATATATATATATCCATTTTCAAATAAAAAAATATAATAGATTTATCAAACAGTAGAAAGTTGCGATGAGATGAGAGTTGAGACAAGAAAAACACTTTTTTATTTTTATCCTGCCCTTGTAACAATTCCATTCCCAATATTTCAGAAGTACAATTATATGAAGATAATTATAGTAGACCCAATGGTTGACCCAATATTAATCACTAACCATTTAATGATGTACTGGAAAATTGGCGACACAAAAGTAATAGTTAAACCCAAATATATCATATCAGAGCAACAAATAAGTATATTTTTATATGAGGTGCAATCATTTAGACAACTTTAGTGACATTTGAGCTTGTATTTGAGGCTTTGTCAGTATGGGCATCTCATTGTCTCATTACGAATTTTTACTTCACAGTGACTAAAGGTTCAACAAAGACAACAATCATTGACCAGAAAATATGGAACAACTCTTAGTCAATGTGGATGGGCTCTAAAATAATTCATTGTCCTCATCATTGGTGTGACCCTTCCAATTAGATATATCAAATATATACAGAATGAGCAAAATATATAAGAAAAATATTAAATATGTCCTTTTTTTTTAATAATAAAATTATTATTGAATCCGATCAGCACTATATCGAGAGGTGTTAATAAAGTATTAGACTTGTATCCAATTCACATTGTAGAATAGACAATGTAATTTGGGCCTGTGAGGTTTATTACAGGTCTCACTTTAATGATTTAATTTGTTCATTTTATTTACTTTATGTGTCGTTTATTCATATAAAAATTAAATTGATCCAATAATTATAATCATATAATTTCATTATGTTTGTTTTTTAAAAGAAAAATAAAATCATACTAGTCATCAATTTTTAAAAAATAAATGTGAATTAATTTGATTTTCTTATGAATAATATATATACGAGGGCTTACAAAATAAAAATAAAAAATTAAATCATCAAAATGAGATCTGTGATAGAACCTATAGTCTAGATACTACTGTTCAATTTAGACACGATGAAAAATTTATCATACTAATTGAAAATTTTCTTATACATAATTTTAAAGTGTAAGACAAATTATATTTTTTCTCAATTAACAAATACCCAATATTTTTTTCCAATTTACCCAATTAACAATGATCATATAGAATCAATGTATTGGCGTAAACAATAATTATGGGTTGATTAAATCAATGCATTAATTAGACATAAGATATTATTTAAATTTAGCTGGTGTTTGATAAAAATGAAAATTAAATATTGAAAATTAGTAGTTAAAACTGAATAATTAGTAGTTCAAATTATTTAAAATTTATTATTAAATACTGAAAATTAGTAGTTAAAATTATTTAAAATTTATTATTTTCAAATTGTAGTTAAAATTATTTTGGTATGTTGTTTTTAAGCCAAATTATGATAATACCAAATTTTTAAAATAATACTTTTTTTCTTTCTTGTTGTGTTTTACTTTTTAGTGTAAAAGATGTTTATTGTTGGAGTAATATTGTCAAGTTATGTCATTTTCATTATATTTTGCATGAAAAATTATGTGTAATGAAAAATGTATAACCTTTTTAGACATCTTAACAGATGACCTAAAAACACACATTAATAAAACTCGTAAAGAAATCCTATCAATTGTGACAATGACCAAAGTAGATACGGGAATTAAAGTATCGAAGCTATCAGTTGTGACAATGACCAGATCATTAAGGTGATTGGTATTATTTATTTGGTGGTGATTGTTTTGTTTTTTGTTTTTATTTTGTGTTGCAATAATCTCTCTCTCTTTGTAGAGGTTTCATCTCTACGTGGAGTTTTTTTTTACTCCCTATGTGGAGACTCGTATCTTTTTTGCGTGAGGGTTCTTTTTCTCCATTTAGGATTTATTTTATATTTTGTACTCAGATTTATTTTATTAGATGACTTATTGTTAGATGTATAGTATATTAAATCTTGTGTTTTCTCATAAAAAAATTAATATAAAAATAAAAAATTAAGACTTGTATTAAAATTTAAAATTGATATTGTAATTTTGACACAAATAGACATGCAACATATTCTATTATATGAATGAAGGATGTCACATTTAAAAATAAAATCAACAAAAAAAAAGAGAAAGAAACGCTCCTTGCATACAATCACTATCACATTTAATATTTGCTAAATGATTTTTTTTCTTATTAATCAAATCGACTAACATTGTTAAATAATTCTTTTTATTTATCAAAAACTATCTAAAAATTTAAATATAAAATTATAAATTCATAACATTTGCACCTACTCCTGAGTTACATGAATTAGGTATATTTTACATTTGTTAGAAAACTGGTATACTACAAAAAAAAAAAAAACTTGTGACTTGTCCACTTCAAGAACTTTTATGGTAAGAGCTCATCATAGGACCACCTAGAAAAAAAAAATCTCAATCCAACCCATAGGAACACACCACAATATTCTATTTCGTGCATTGTACCTAAAAAATTAAATAAATTACATACAAAATTCAAATATAATAACTTAATTGAGTTTTGAATAGAGATGGTAATTTTTCCCAATATCACTTCAATGAGAACATAGGGTGGGGACGGAAAATTATATTTTCACACACTTAATTAATTCAATACACATCTTTTTTTAAGATATTTTTTATTACATTTCTATCATTTAATCAAATTACCAACACATCCCTCGCTTTCTCCCTCTCTCCCTTCCGCCCAACACAACCCTAACCTTTGCCATTTCTGACCACCGGCAGTCACCTCCCTCCCTTCCGATCATACCACCTTCATAGCATTCCTCTCCTCTTGCCCAGCATCCATTACATAGACCATCTCCATTATATTAATCAAAGTTTTAATTTGTGTATGGTGTAAAATGATGTGTGTTGAGACAAAATTAAAAGTTTTAATTTGTATATGGTGTAAAATGAATAAATGGTATATACTAAGATAAGTAAGGATGTTTAAATAGAATTACCTGTGCGGACGCATTTTCCTATTCTCACCCCCATCTCCATTATACTAATCAAATATAGTTTTATATAATATATATAATTTAATTTTTTAAAAATATAATAAGACTAAAACACTTAAATATTATACTTAAAGCACTCATTTTCATTTCTTTATTTTTCATTTTTAAGTCTCATTTTTTTTTTATAATTTATGAAAAATGCTAACAAAAGCCCTAAGGCTTATTATTATTATTATTTTTTATATAGATAAGCCCTAACACTTATTGATAGTGTTGAAAAAGTGTGTAACATATATATTAAAAGTGTATTGAAATGTGTAAAAATATTCTGGAATATATGAAAAAATGTATTGGGATTATAAATTTTTTGATCTTATTATGGGTACTTATTAACAACCTTTAGCATATAAATTATTATCTATAATATACTATATCGTCTCTCATTTTTATTAATACCGCCATCCTTAAAATTATAAAATTACCTCATCCGTATTTATCTCTCTCAATCTGATATGAGTGGATCCCTACATTGGCCTACCCCATTATCATTCTTAATTTTGAGTCTATCATTTTAAAACAAAAAGTTTAAATTCAAAATTATGTAAAAATTGGGATCCAAAAAATTTATACATTTTATACTAAGTTCAAAATTAAAATATTCTTAATAAGCCTCACTCAAATGGAGTCCAAATCCAAAAGGTCCAAAATTATTATTTTTAATTCAGCTAGCAACCAAACAAATTTTTTTTTTTTAAAAAGAGTAATGTTTAATTAGTAATTTTGCAGTTTATTAGATTATCCATTGAAAAGTATATAATAGATAAGCTTCATTATGCAAGTTTAATTAGTAACTTTGCAATTAAAAATATAAGTAGAGTAACGTTTAAGTGAAATTTTGTTACATTTAAATTATTGTTTTCATATAATTTAATATTTTTAAAAATTGTGTACTGAATTTTGGTAAACTATGAAGTAACAAAATCATTTATTTATTTATTTTTATCTTTTTGAGTCCTTGAAATGATTCATTAATATCCGTATAAGCAAATTTTAGTAATTATGTTCAAACAATACTAATAAATATATAAAATAATAATTAAAAAAAAGTCTTTAAGAGAGTTTAAAAGAATTATTCATTCTTTGTTGCACTCATTTTTATACAGAATTTACAATTTTTATAAGATTCTTATTATCTGTTTTAAGAGAATTTAAATTTTTTATTTTTTATTATTTTTGTGAACATTTGTCTGACAATCAAAAAATAAAAACCCAACAATTCAATTGTGAATTAAAAAATAAAAAATAAAAAATAAAAAAACCCTAACCCTAATTTGTGAATTCAAATTCAATTGAAAACCCTAGAATTGGGTTAGGGCTAGGGTTCAATTTGCATTACAAACTTTGGGTTAGGGCTAGGGTTCAATTTGAATCCCTAAAATTGGGTTAGGGCTAGGGCTACGGTTTATTCTGTGAATTCAAAACCACAATTTCAATTCACAAACCCTATTCTATCCACATTGATATCAATTTCAATTCACAACATTTTCACATTCACAAACCTTATTCTACCAATATTTTCATCAATTCACAACATTTTTACATTCACAAACCCTATTCTACCCACATTGTACCCACATTCACATTTTCACAAACAAAATCAACACGTATAAAATTCAAACTGAGAGAGAGAAATAGACAGTCCACATACCAGCAAGAGAGAGAGAGAGAGCAGAGAACCCACGGAGAGAGAGAGAGAGTGAGAGCAGAGAACCCACGAAGAGAGAGAGTGAGAACAAAGGGAGAACAGAGGGAGACTGGTTCGGGGGGAAAAAAAACGAAGTGTATAAAAAGCGCAGTTACAAATGAGGGGGGTGGGCCATTTTATATAACTTCAAAAACGTGGTTACGAACCACACTTTCTTTTAAAAGCAATTTTTTTTTAAAAGCGTGGTTTCTAACCACGCTTTCTATTGAAAGCGCGATTCTGAAATACGCTTTCACTAAAGATAAAAACACTAATATGAACAACGTTTTCTTAATTAAAAGCGTGTTTTGTAACCACACTTTTATGTTTTTATTCATTTTGTGTGGCTGGGCCAGAAACATGTTGAAAACGTGTTTTGTAAACACGCTTTAGCTTATTCTAGGAATTTCGGCCAAACTAAGCTTAGTTTAGGAAATAGCTTAGTAGGGGCTTAATTTGGGAAAAGCCTCTAACATACAGATAGATCTAGATAGATAGGCTCGTACCATGCCGGTGTAGGGGTTGTTTGGAATAAACTAAATAAGTGCACTTTTTGACTTTTTATGAAATATGGGTTAGGTTTGAAGTGATGTGGTAAAGAGATGATGTGACTTAAATAAAATGATGTGACTTAAATAAGATAATGATTTTTTGACTTTTTAACTGTTTTTTGATTATGCCAAACCAAGCCTAAATTTTTTTCTTTTTTGAACGCGTCATGTGAAAAGGTTGTTTCTATTCCATCTCGCCTTTTTCAACACCAATAATGTCAAGTGAAAGATACCATTTACACCGAAAAAAATATAATTTTATATTTTTTAAGTTAAAATATGAAAAAAAAAATTTATAACTAATGAGCTCAAAATAATATCATAACTAAAAAAAAAATCATAATTATAAAAAAATGACATAATTATATATATATATATATATGATATAGAGTATGTATAATAGAATATTGGGATAAGTTTCTCCCCATACCTTCATCTCTCAATATCTCTTTTGTAGGCGTATTAAAAAAAAAATGTCGTTTTGTAGGTTTCAATTTGGACCTGCATCGATAATTCGAACTGTTTATCTCGTAAATTTCATAATAAAGATCATTCATACAAAAAATGAGTTTTATCGAAAAGTTATAAATTTAAAAAAAAAAATTACATTTTATTTTATAAAATGAATGATAAGTGTGAGTATAAACTTAGGCCTCGTTTGGGAACATGTTTTTTTAGTAATTTTTTGACTTTTTTGCTAAAATATGATGTAAAAAAAATTAGTATGTTTGGGATGACTTTTTGACTTTTTACGAAAAAATGTGCAAAAAGTAGAGAGAAAAAAGAATCTTTGACTTTTTAGTATAGGTTGTTGGTTTTTTGGCTTTTTAAATAACTTTTTAACTTTTTAGCTAAAAAAACCACTTGCCAAACGAGGACTTAAACCATTTATTTTATAAAATAAAATATTTTTTATTCTTGTATTTATAATTTTTTGAAAAAATTCATTTTTTTATATAGATGACTTATTATAAAACTTACAAGATAGGCGGTTTGAATTATTAGAACGAGTCCAAATTAAAACCTACAAAAAAAAAAATAGTATAAAAAAATATAAAAAGATGAAGGTATGAAAGACGGTCAATCCCATGCTCTTAACGTTAATGTTAAGGGTAACGTTGTTATTATGGAGGTTTTTCTTCTATAAAATGTCCCACACCACATGTTAGTCGCAAAATTTATGGAATCGTCTGATCTAGTTTAACAAATAAATAAACAAATGAAGTTTGTTCTCCATCAGTGATTAATAACATTAAAAAAATTAAAGTATGAAGTCATTTTATAGCAATTTGTATTTTTTAAATTGCTTTTGAAATTTTAAATTTATAGAATAATTTATGAAAAAAAAAATTCTTTATGTTCTAAAGTCAAACCTATTGTCTAAAAAACAATGATTTTATTAATTTCTTACAAAAAATAATTAACTTATTTCATTTATTTATTTACTTTTACTTTGTTAATTTAAAATTCAAACAGTAATTGTTGGTGATAATTACAAATAAAACACCAGAAAATACAAATAATAAAAGTTACAATAAAGGGCTGAGGCGCGGGAAATTCGCTCTCTTTAAGGAGATTCAAGCCCTCTGCGGTTAGGCAAAGCCTCACACCGGTGCAGCAGAAAAAACCTTGACTTGTCCCCCCAGGATACAACAGCCCGACTAAGTCGTATGGTTAACCAATACTGCACAATTGGTTGAACCCAAAGCTTTATCACACACACCCTTTGTATTTGCCTGATAATCTCACACTAGACATAACAAAGGAACAAAACTTCTAAGGAACAAAAACTTCTTCTCTCGTATCTATTTAAGATATGACATATGTTCAAAATATATAGAAAAGAAAACTTAATAAGTAAGGTTCTTGGTGGATAAGATAACAAGAGACTTGACCAAGACCTTGGAATGGATAGAAATGAGAAGACTTAAAGAAGACTTAGATGGATAAGTCTAGCAAAGACTTGGAGAAGACTTAGATAGATAAGGCTAGCAAAGACTTGGATGGATAAGGCTAGCAAAGACTAGGCAATGACTTATCTTGGAGCTCGGAAGATCATTATAATATTAAAATACCTGCTAACATTCCCCCACCTATTTTAATATTATAGGTAACAAAAACTAAGATTATTAGGCAAATAAGGATATTATGCATCATAGTAGGTGTGCTCTGCATTGAACCTCCATTAGTGAAACAATAATATCTACTCCAGAGCCAATAGTATGCTCAGCATTGAACTATGACTACTTAAGGGAAATAAATAATTATTGCACACACATAATATTCCAGGTGTTCACAGAAGCTTTAAAAGTTAGCACATTACGGTCTTGTGCGATCCCAGGATTTATGAGTGTGTTTGAGAATTAGCCCAAATCTCATAGGTAGCGGCCCCACTACCACACTCACATAGGTGAATTCTATCAAGGGTGCTCCTGTAACTATGACACCCCACTCAATAAGAGTTACAGAAATTCATGAAGAGTTTTTTAATAACTCAACCTCTACAACGTTACAGGATAAATGCACTTACATCATAGAGATGGGTAAAAAGTAATTTAGTGCATTTCTCACGGCCATCATATGATCGTTTTTCTCATTGAACCCAGTTACAGGATCTCTGGTCCCCGGGTTGAGTATCCTCATACATGGCTCCTGCTATATTCAATGGGCTTCAACCCCATCCCCCTCGATGTATTCTAGACTCTATCTCTTGCTAAGGCCTTAGTTAATGGATCTGCAAGATTATCACCAGATTTAATATAATCCACATTTATGATGCCATTATTCATATAAGATCTCACAGTACTGTGTTTTCTTTTGATAGGTCTGGATTTACCGTTATAATAACGGTTATTAACTTGACCAATTGCTGTGGTGCTATCACAATGAATCAATATAGGTGGAATCGGTTTTTCCCAGCAAGAGATTTCATTTAACAAATCTCTTAACCAATTTGCTTCTTCACTGGCTGTAGCTAAAGCAATAAGCTCAGCCTCCATTGTTGAATTAGTAATAATGGTTTGTTTTTTTGATTTCCAACTTATAGCACCACCTCCCAATGTAAATAAGTAACCAGTGGTTGATAATGAATCACTTGACAAGGTATTCCAATCGGCATCACTGTAACCTTCAAGTACTGCAGGATACTTATTATAAAAACAAGCCATATTTTATGGTACCAGATAAATATTTCATAATACACTCAATGGCTAGCTAGTGATCACTGCCAGGCTTGTTAGTAAACCTGCTAAGTACTCCAACTGTATATGCAATGTCAGGTCTAGTACAGTCAGTCGCATAACGCAAGCTACCAATCATACTAGCATATTCCTTTTGATTAATTACATCCTCATCATTTTCTATAGGAAATAAACACACATGAGGATCAAAAGGAGTAAGAACATACTTGCACTTATAAAAATTATATTTTCTTAAAATTTTCTTAACATAATGCGACTGATCAAGAAATATACCATCACAGGTTTTGGTAATTTTCATTCCCAAAATATAATTAGCCTCACCAAGATCTTTCATATCAAAATGGCTACTAAGCATATTTTTAGTTTCCACGATGATATGCAAATTAGAGCCAAATATAAGTAAATCATCCACATAGAGGCTAATAATGACATGTGAATTCTTTTCAGATCTATAGTAAATGCATTTATCACATTCATTCGTTTTGTAGCCATTTTCAATCATGCAGGAATCAAATTTCTCATGCCACTGTTTAGGGGCCTGTTTTAAGCCATATAGGGATTTAACTAGCTTGCACACTTTGCTTTCTTGACCGGGTTCCACAAAACCCTCAGGTTGATCCATATAGATTTCTTCACCCAGGTCTCCATTTAAAAAAGCTGTTTTAACATCCATTTAATGAATTTTTAGATCATGAATTGCAGCCACTGCAATTAATAATCTAATGGATATAACTCTAGTAACCAGAGAAAATGTATCAAAAAAGTTAAGATCTGCTTGTTGTTTAAAACCTTTTGCAACAAGCCTTACTTTATATTTATCAATAGTTCCATCCGATTTAAGTTTCTTTCTCAAAACCCATTTACAGCCAATAGTTTTACAACCTGGTGGTAAATCTACTAATACCCAAGTTTTATTGGATAATAATGATTCCATCTCATCATTTACAGCCTCGTTCCAAAAAACAGAGTCAGGAGATGCCAAAGCTTCTTGTAAAGTTAATGGAGTTTCCTCCACATTAAAAACATGATAATTAGGGCCAAAATCTTTTTCTAATCTGGCTCTTTTACTCTTTTTAGATTCAAAAACTACAGTGTCTTGGTTTTGTAAAAAAGGAGTAGAGGAACCGGTTTCAGATAAAATATTTTCTTGATAATTTTGACCCCCACCATTTTTAGATTTAAAAGGAAATTTTTCTTCATGAAAAATTGCATCACCTGATTCAAAAATTATTTTGTTTTCAATATCAAAAAATCTATAAGCTGTACTATTTGTTGCATATCCAAGAAAAGCACAAGTGGCAGTTTTCACACCTAATTTAGGTCTTTTAGGGTCCACAAGTCTAACAAAAGCTAGACAACCCCAAACCCTCAACTATCTCAAATTTGGCTTATGCCCTTTCCACAACTCAAAAGGTGTAACTTTTGTTTTTTTATGTGGTACTCTATTCATGACATAACATGAAGTTAGAATTGCTTCTCCCCACAAATTTGAAGGAGCACCTGCTTCAATTAGCATAGCATTTGTTAAATCCATTAAAGTTCTATTTTTTCTTTCTACTACACCATTGGATGCAGGTGAATATGGTGGAGTAGTTTTATGGATTTTTCCCAAAGACTGAGCAAACGAGTTGAATCCAAAAGATTCATACTCCTGGCCTCTATCGCTTCTATATCTTTTAATCTTTTTACTGAATTGATTTTCAACTTCAAGAAGGAATTCTTTAAATTTTTCAAAAGCATCACTTTTATTTTTCAACAAGTATATATAAGTGTATTTTGAAAAATCATCAATAAAAGTGATAAAATATCTATTTCCACCACGTGTTAAAATTCCTTCAAATTCACATAAATCAGTGTGAATTAATTCTAACAATTCAGTATTTCTCATCACACTTTTATGAGGCCTTTTAGTTATTTTTGCTTGACTGCAAACTTCACATTTCTCAAACTTATTTGTTAGTCTGGGAATTAATCCTAAACTACTCATGACTCCCACATATCGGTTATTAATATGACACAGACGAGCATGCCAAAAATTCATAGAAGACAGCATGTAAACAGAAACATGTGCTTTCTTATTCTCAACATTTAATTTAAACATTCCATCACAGGCATACCCTTTCCCCACAAATATGCATTTTTTAGTAATTACATATTGGTCAGATTCAATAGTCTGCTTGAAACCAGCTTTGTTGAGGAAATAACTCGACATCAAATTTTTCCTCATGGACGGTGTGTACAACACATCTTTTAAAACAAGCACACGTCCAGAGGTAAAATTCAGCTCAACATCCCCACACCCGAGCACCTTGGTTAAACTGGAGTCACCAAGCATAACAGTCCTCTCCTCATTAAAATGAGTGAAATCTTTGAACCAATCTTCATCATAGCAGACATGCCTATTGGCACCAGAGTCTACCCACCACCCTTCCACAGATTGAACCATAAAAATATCTGTGATCATAGCCACAAATGGTTCCTCGGTAACATTAGCCTGTGGTCGAGACTGTTGTTTCCGAAATTTGCAAGTTCGAGCAATATGCCCACTTTTGCCACACACAAAACATGTCACGTTTGTCAAATCTTGTGAGGGGGGTTCTTGGTTCCATTTCTTTTACATCGGGTAATTTTTATTTTGTGGTCTTCCAGTATTTTTCCAAATTTTCTTAACTGGCTTCAAGTGACTATTTTTATGAAATCAACCTTTAGGTAAAGTATTTCCAGAAGTTAAATTTACCTTTGCAGTGGAATGCTCATGTCATAAGCACATCTTGTCCCATAAGCACATCTTGTCCTCGTGCTTCCTCCTCCACCCGAATCCGTGTGATTAGAGTCTCCAAGGACGTCTCTTTTTGCTTGTGACGCATCGACTTCTGAAACTCCCTCCAAGATGATGGAAGTTTGTCAACAATACCTGCTACAACAAGATTGTCTCCAATTTTGATGCCTTCGGATCTAACTTTAGCCACTAGCCTCTGAAAATCTTGAACTTGCTCCACCACTGATTTTCCATCTATCATCTGATAGCGGAAAAAACGGCTTGCAGCATATTTTTTAGCGCCTGCCTCTTCAGTGTCATATTTGTTCTGCAAGGCTTTCCAAATCTTCTTGGCAGTGGTGTAAGTAGTATCATAATAATCATAAAATTGATCTGAAAGACAATTTAAAAGATAGTATCGACATTTATACTCATCTGTGTTGTATTTTTCAATTTTTTCAAGATGAGCAGCATACTCCTCGTCGGTCATCTCTTCAATGGGGACTTTGTTTGGATTTTTCTCGGTCAGGATATAAGCCACCTTGAGGAGACTAAGGTAGAAAAGCACCTTGCCTTTCCATCTCTTGAAATGGGCTCCCTTGAACCGGAAGGGCTTGTTGAGATCGCCGATATTCTCGTTGGGTTTCTCCAGTACTGGCTCCATGAACTTTTGCTATTTGAATCTCCTTAAAATTGTTGGTGATAATTACAAATAAAACACCAGAAAATACAAATAATAAAAGTTACAATAAAGGGCTGAGGCGTGGGAAATTCGCTCTCTTTAAGGAGATTCAAGCCCTCTGCGGTTAGGCAAAGCCTCACACCGGTATAGCAAAAAATACCTTGACTTGTCCCCCCCAAGATACAACAGCCCGACTAAGTCGTATGGTTAACCAATACTGCGCAATTGGTTGAACCCAAAGTTTTATCACACACACCCTTTTATTTGCCTGATAATCTCACACTAGACATAACAAAGGAACAAAACTTCTAAGGAACAAAAACTTCTTCTCTTGTATCTATTTAAGATATGACATATTTTCAAACTATATAGAAAAGAAAACTTAATAAGCAAGGTTCTTGGTAGATAAGAAAACAAGAGACTTGACCAAGACCTTGGAATGGATAGGAATGAGAAGACTTGAAGAAGACTTAGATGGATAAGTCTAGCAAAGACTTGGAGAAGACTTGGATAGATAAGGCTAGCAAAGACTTGGATGGATAGGCTAGCAAAGACTAGGCAATGACTTATCTTGGAGTTTGGAAGATCATTATAATATTAAAATACCTGCTAACAGTAAAAATATGGAACAAACAATTCTACTTTTTTTTTGTATATTGTTGACCATAAGAGATTTGTGACCAAACTTTTTTCAACATATCATTGAACTGATGTCTCCCATTGACTTAAGCAAAACGGGAAAACAAAAAAAAAAAGGGCAAAATTTCTGATTAGACAAGTTGCTAAATTTTGGATTGAAATTACGCTTTTACTGTACTGTGAATAAATAAATCAATCATTTAAAAAACATAATCTCCTTATCAATCTTGCACCGTTAGAATTTTTATTTTTATTTTTTAATGAAAAAACTAAAACATACACAAAGAAATATATTGTTTGTTTTCTCGAACAAATCACGATAAAATAAAAAATATTCAATGTGTTTAGTTACAGTTCTCTGAATTCAGTTTTTTATAAGTTGAGTTTTTTGTTTTTTTGTTTTTAGTGAATATTTTTAAAATTTTAAGTAATTTTTTTACTTTTTTAGATAGATCTTACTTAGATGTATCCAAATAATAAAATATTTGTGAAAAAATATTTTAAAAAATCAATAAATATACAAAAACACGAAAAATATACTGAATTTCATTTTTTTTTGTATTTTTTGTATTTAGTGAATTTTTAAAAAAATTCACAAATATTATATTTTTTAGTGTATTTATGTTAGGTGTGTTTAAAAATTTTAAAAAAATGTTTAAAAATTTTTAAAAATTCATTGAAAACAGAAAAACAAAAAACAAAGAATTCGGCCTATCTGCTCGAGCGAAAAAAATGTCGCTTGAATGTAAAAATCAAGCTCCCAGTAGTTTTGCAAAATTTTGCAGACCGCTCGAGCGGCCAAAGTTGCGCTCAAGCGAGGACCCAAGACCCTATTTACTCAGTCTTTCGCTCGAGCAACTGTCGAACGTCTATCGAGCGGAAAATTCTTGCAATCAGTACTTTTGCAGAGTCTACAGACTACTCGAGCGATCGAAGTTGCGGTCGAGCGACCACCCTTATTTTTGAACCCCCGCTCGAGCAGGGACCCTGTTTTCAATAAATTTTGACTAACTCTTTTAAGTGCATGCTTATATTTTCATGTCATTTCAAGTACTCTTAGGCACTAATTGAGCTCATATAAACATGGAATGAGTTAGAAACACATGAGGAAATTTTAATTAAAGCGGAATGGTTATTGAACGGTACTCCAATTGTATTTTTGTTATGTGTTTTGTATAGGTAGACGTTCAGGGCCTAGTGACAACATAACCCACTGTGAGTAATAACTTTATAAATATATGTTCAAGTTATGTTACTTTCAAAAATGGTATTAGTTATCGAAATTGATATATGAATGATTGAATGATTTATTGAAGTACTACTTATCCTTAATTAATGAAGTTCTATTTGAATTTGTAATCGTGGCATCTTTTAGTGAGGCCCTTGCCTGGGGGAGATTAATACCATGGCCCATTGACCCTTGCCTAGGGGAGATTAATACCATGGCCCATTGGCCCTCGCCCAGAGGAAACAATACCGTGGCCCATTGGATAATTGAAACACAGAGATCTCTGATGTTAGACCTTCATGGTCACATTGAATATTGAACATTGATTGACCCTCGTGGTCCCATTGTTATTAAAGCATTATTACTTTACTAGATGTGCCACATGATTTGAATGAAATGGTTATTGATACAAGGTTGACTAGATATGTGAAAATGACATTTGTAATGATATTAAACTTCATTCATATAACCTCTTTATTCTGTTATTACTCATTGAGCATTAGCTCACTATTTATGTATATATATGTAGGTGAGCAAGTTGAGCATCAAGGATAGAGAGTGCCTCGGAGTCATCCAGTGGTCAGCCTTTTGTGGAGCGCCTGAGAATGAGCTAACTTGGACTCGTGTGGAGCCAAGCATAGACTAAACCCCTTTTTGGTTATGAACTCTTAGCTTGGTTTTTGGTATAGGGGTTTTGTGTATGTAAGACTTGACAAGTTTGAAATTGTGGGTTGAATGTTGTTTTAAAAACTTTTGTGATGTATGCACTTACCTAATGAATGGATGTACAGTGTTAATGCGAACTCTTTTCATATATGCACAACTCAATGGACTACTTATATATTTTAATTTGCTTCCGCTAAGCCTCATAATTCATGTTAAATCGATTTTGTTACTAGAGGCCATAGGTAATCTAAGATTACTGGCCGGTTATGGCGCTAAACCTATAGGGGCAGGTTTGGGTCGTGACATTCCGTTTCTGAACGAGGGCGATACGCCTATTGAAAATCAGTTGTCTGGTCAAATCCGCATGAGCGGAAATTTGAATTCCACACGAGTGAATTTTGCGAGAAAGCCATTTTTCCCTGAGTTGATCCGCACGAGTGGTTTCAAAATTCGCACGAGTGGTTTCAAAATTCGCACAAGTGGATTTTGCGTGTCCAGACATCAATTTTTGTGCCCTTTTCACTCAAATTAGATCCCTCTATCTTTTTGACCATTTTTTACCACACACACTCTCTCTCTCTCTCTCTCTCCCTCTCTCTCTCTAAGCTCATTCTCTCTAAACTCTCACCAAATTTCACATTTTCTTCGATCTACAAAGATCAAGTGAGATTTTGATACTAGTTCCTTATACAAAAATGACGAGCGTCTCGAGGGTTACGTTTTGACCGGTGGAGATTAATTCCAGTGAAGTTGATTTTTTTGAGTTTTCTCATTTTCTTTCTTTGAGGCAGGGATTTCTTTTCTCCTTTTCAATACCTCGTTATAGATAGACATGCGATAGTTTTTTTTGCATTAAAAACTTGATTTGTAAGGTGTTTTTGAAAAGTATGTGATGAGGGTTAGGATTTTATGATCTAGAGTTAAATTTTGTGTTTTATTGTTAATATATGAGATTATATGTTTGAGGAAAATGTTTAAAAGGGATTAGAGTAAAAAGTCCTAATTAATTGTTTATGGATTTTGAGAAAGAGGAAAAAATTGATGATTTAATTTTATTTGAACCATATGGGGTATTGTGTATTACAAATGTGAAAATGGATGTGTAAGAAAATAAAGAAAGTCATCATGAAATTCAATTTGTGTTAATTGTTATCTATGGTTTTATAATTGTTAATGGATTGAACTTAATTAAGCAATTTTACTATAAAAACCAAGAAGAAAAGGACAAAACACATAAAGACTCAAAATACCAATAAAGAAACTTAAATTAATCACAATAATTATTCAGTAGTACAGGAGAGAGGCTACCTAAATCTACATAGAGCTCTTAAAGAGAACTTTATCATCTAATGTAGGGAAAAGAAATGCTTGGAACACTTTATCAACTTCAAGTTTTGCCAATTCATCCATTCTCATGCTCATCACTGCTTGCATGGCCTCCCCTGATACATTGGCCACAGGAATGGGCATTAGAGCAACCACATTCCCAACAGTTTGTGTAGCCATTGTCACCCACACAGGTCACCCAAAATCAACCTCATACATTGAAAACTTTGACAAACTAGTAAAAGTAAATACAATTCCTTTCCATCCCTCTATTTCTTTAGCCACCACTTCAAAATCTCCTTCTTTAAATTTCTTGACATAATCATCATCAATTTTCCTTATTGTTTCCCTCATTTGGGTCCCCAACCCATACCCATCTTCTTCACTTCCCTCCATTGATGGCACTGCTTTTGCAAATTGGCTCAAATTACCTACAAATGTAATAATAAAAAATAAATAGATAATGGAGTTAAAATTAAATATTGGGTAAGAATCATCACCGTGAGAAGACAGTCACCAAGTGTGTGGAAATAGAATCCTCTCCTTTTGTCCAGCATCCATTACATAGACCATTTTGGTAATGTGCTGCTCAGATGCTGGTGCCATGACTTTTAGAGAGAGAGAGAGGAGAGAAAGAATTGGGAGTTTGGACAAAGAGAAACAGAGTGGTGAGCTGGGTTCTCTCTTTCTCTCTCTCTCTCGCCATCGCGATTCATTCTAGCAGGGTTTTCAGATCTTCGTCGGCAGCGGAGAAGGGTGGTACGAGTTGCAGCGAGGAGAGGCGACCTGGGGTGAAGTGGTTGACGAAGGAGCGGCGGCAAGGGTGTGAAGTCTAAGATCAACTGAGTTCTTCACAGATCCAATCTGAGGGCGGCGATGGAGAGGAGGAAGCAGTGGCGGGAGGGGGAGAAGGCTTGGGAGGGGTGGCAGCTGTAGGAGGTTGAGAGAGGCTGAGAAGGGAACGGCGTCGGTGGGAGACGGTGGTTGCTGACAATGGTTAGGGTTAGGATTTATTAGAGAAGATGAGGGTAGTTTAGTATTATCTGAAAATTATTGATGTGTATTGAGACAAAATTAAAAGTTTTAATTTGTGTATGGTGTATACTAAGATAAGTAGGGATGTGTAAATAGAATTAACCCAAAACTAAGTTTAGGCAAAAGCGGGTTTGCCCTCGGACACAAATTCATACCCTAAACAACTTTGTACCTCTTTCCAACCTCACTAGCCTTGTCTCTTTGAGTAGAAACCATAAATCTACTCCAAATGAAAGCCGAAACAGACTTAGCTTGACTTGGCGGATTTAGATATTGGTGTGCTGCACCAAATTTGGATTTTAGAGTAGACACAGAATAGGGACTAAATACAAATTTATTTGTGGCATAAGTAGAAATGTTCTTGTCTTGGGGAGTGATAGTAATGAGTTGGTAATGAGTATTGTTTGACCATGACTAGGCATGTCTCTAGGAGGGAAGAGCATAGCAAGATTGAATTTGGGTGAGACTGTTTTGGTATGATTGTTTCGAGAATGAGCAACCCAACTCTTGAAGATGGTCAACATTGAGAGTCCATCTATGAACTTGTGAGAAGAGGATGTAGGGAAATTCTATTTCCACACACTTGATTAACTTAGTGCACATCTTTTCTTTAAATTTTTTTATTACATTTCTATCTTTCAATCAAATTACCAACACACACCTCCATTTCTCCCTCTCTCCCTCTCAACTTAACCCTAACCTTTGCCACTTCCGACTACCGGCAATCACCTCCCTCCCTTCCGATCATTCCCACCTTCATAGCATTTCTCTTTTCTTGCCTTACATCCATTACATAGACCGTTTTGGAGTTGTGCTGTTCAGATGTTGGTGCCATGACTTTTAGAGAGAGAGAGAGAGGAAAGAGAAAGAATTGGGAGTTTGGATAGAGAGAAACAGAGTGGTGAGCTGGGTTATCTTTTCCTCTATCTCTCTAGCCATCGCGATTCATTCCCCATCATCGCAATTCATTATAGCCAAAGGTTTTTAGATCTTCGTCGGCGGCAGAGAAGAGTGGCACGAGCTGCAGCAAGGAGAGGCGACCTGGGGTGAGGTGGTCGACGAAGGAGTGGCGGCGGGGGTGTGAAGTCTGAGATCAACTAGGCTCTTCACAGATCCGATCTGAGGGCGACAATGGAGAGGAGGAAATAGTGGCGGGAGGGAGAGAAGGCTGGGGAGGGGCGACGGTCGTGAGAGGTTAAGAGAAGCTGAGAAGGGAAAAGCGCCGGTGAGAGGCGGTGGTTGCTGACAATGGTTAGGGTTAGGATTTGTTGGAGAAGATGAGGGTAGTTTAGTATTATTTGAAAATTATTGTTGTGCATTGAGACAAAATTAAAAGTTTTAATTTGTGTATGGTGTAAATTGAGTAAATGGTGTATACTAGGATAAGTAAGAATGTGTAAATAGAATTACCCGAGGATGTACCGATGGTTATGTTGCCGCAATCGAAGATGTTGACTTGAGTAGCTAAGAAGATTAGGAATGGCAACGGGTCGGGAATCACACTTCTCGTCCTCGATCCCCAATAGTGGAAATTCTCCCATCCCTGGCCCCGATCCCCGACGGGGAACCTATCACTGCCCCCGCCCTTTAACGGGGATCGGGTTTTCCCGACCCAGAAAATTTCCCGGTAAAAAAAAAAAAAGCTCCAGAAAATACAAGAATTCGTCAACAACAACAACAACATCATCATCATCACCAAATCATATCTATTCATCATCACCATCATCATCATCATCAACAACAACACACCCATACACCAGAATTCACATATATATTCAACAGATCAAACAGATCTGAGCTCAAATCAAAAAGCATCTTCATCATTTTCATCAACAACAAAATCTTCATCTTCATCTTCATCATTTTCTAGATTTGAAGAACAAAAACAAAAAACAAAGAAAGAGAGAGAGTAACTAGAGAGAAGGAGATACTGTGAGAGAGAAAGGAGGAGATATCGTGAGAGGAAGAGGAGGAGTCACCGCTAATGAGAGAGAGATGAGAAGTTGCCGCCGTAACGTCGTGAGGGAGCCGGTAAGAAAGAAAGGAGGAGGAGCCGCCGCCGCCGCTGCTGACGCCGTGAACACCTGCAGCAGATAGAAAGAGGGAGAAAGGCTGAGAGAATAGAAGTGAATGTGAATGTGAGTGTGAGTGTGAGTGTGAGTGGGCGAGAGAGGTTGAAAATTACCATCTCTAAAGAGGATCTTGGTGTCTCTGTTGGGATACCATGTTAGTCTGGAAAAATAAATACAAATTTTATGACAAAATTGAGAGAAAAAAAATTAATTAACACGCAATTTAAGAATTTGTAAAGTTAAATAGAATTTAGAAAGGTAGCCTATGAGCAGGGACGAATTGGGAATTTCTTATTTAGGGTGCCAAAAATAGGTCTATAAAAACTATAATGAGGGAATTTCTAATTTCGGGTGCCAAAAATAGGTCTATAAAAACTATTCAAGATAAAAAAAATTATACTCACTTTTCAAATTTAATGATGTGTCAATCAATTAAGATATTAAAGATAACCTTCTCTCTTATATATTTTCTAATTATCAACAAATCATATCACTTACATATTATTAAGTTTAGAAAATAAGTCTAAAAAATGAACTAGTATACAATTTTCTTATTTTAAATATAAAAATAGAAAAATAATTTGTAGGGATAAAGTTATAATAACTAGTGTGAAGATAGATCTTAGACATAATGAACCTAAGCAATACCCAATGATTGATATCATCGTCATGGGCTGTAGGCCGAAAGTCATCCTAATAGGCCGTGCTCTATAAAATAACATTAATTCAGTCTGAATTAATATATACATCAAAATATTACAAATTTAATTTTTTAATACATATTAAATAAAGAAAAATATTTGGAACCCTCACAAAAGAGGACCCTCATAACCCACACTGATATATTAACCATTGATATATTTGAATTTTTTTTGTGAGTTGCATTTAACAGTGACATGAATGATTCAGATCATTTTGAAATTATAGGAGTTGTGTTTTGTAGGGTCTATCATTACTATTAAATAAATTATCAATCAAAATAGCTCTCGAGCACTCTTCATGTGAACTATCCATTTTTTTTCTCTCTTTTTCTAAATTTTGAACATGGGACTAGTTGAACATGGCACAAGTGTCACACGACACGGGACTTACTATTTTGTGTCTAGGAATAAAAGAAAGATATCAGCAATTGGATTGCTCATTTTAAATTAATGGAACTTAGGGGTCAAGTTTAGGGAGAGTTTATAAAAATCCGTCCTCGCCTTGTATCATCTCAGAGGCATCGCCTTGTATCATCTCTGAGGCAGGACAAATCAGGGGTGACGAAAGCAGGGCGGGCGTGGGAGGAGAGGTGGGTTAATTTTGCAAATTGAAAAATAAGAATATTAATAAAAATTATAGATGTTGATGAGTAGCAAATACGTAAAATTAAGTAAAAATACTCATTCATTACTACTCAGTTAATAAGTCAAATAATACTCCCAACCTTATCATTTCAACTCCAAGTAATGCATAATATCATTCAACAGCGATATTTAAAATTGTTTAACCACTGTTTGGTAACAATATTTTTTTTCTTTTCAAAAAATAAAATATAAAAAAGGCTAAAGAAGGGGAAAAAAACAAAAACAAAACTAGTAGTACTTAAAAATAAGGTATCACTGAAAATTGCATTTACTAATTTATTGAAGACTGAAAGCAGCCGAATAAATCGCCTCATTTGGTAGTATTTCAGAAGACTCATTGTGCAGTTTTCTCCGTACAACAGGCACATGAGTAAGGGCAAATTACCAACCCCTCCCTCCAAGTTTGACTAAAATACAAATTTTTTTGAGATTTGAGAAATTACATCCCGCCCCTTAAAGTTTATATTTGCATTACAAATTGCCCTTCATTTGTCATGCAAATATAAACCTTAGGGGGCAATTTGTAATTTTTCAAATCTCAAGGAGGAATCCGTATTTTAGTCAAACCTCGAGGGGTGTTGGTAATTTGCCCTATATATAACAATTAGATCCGAAATATGGAAGCAGATTCAAAGTCCACTCATGCTCAAACCAGAAAAGTTTTTTACTATCCCAAACATTCCTATCAAGTAAACTTCCAGAAGGCCAAATTTTGAAGCATGTAAGTAATAACTGACATGAACTGAAAGAAAAATCAATCTGCGCGGTTGGGCAGCCTACTGAGAACAGAGTGCTCTGGTTTGTGTTGACACTCATAATCGAGATGAACAAATGCCCTTTCAACTTCAGGAAGTTTCTCTATCTTCATCTGCAGGGTCTCTCCTATGGCATGTGCTTCTTTCAATGGTAACTCTTCAGGAAGTTCAATGTCAACCTGTGTTTTCAACAAAGATATAAGAAATAACATGATCGAGACTCTGCTCTCACTGGCAAAACATTTAAGAAAAAGGAGTGCTTGGAGCCAATTCTCCATTAATAAACCAGTAACGGAAAACTCTACTATTTCCACTACTGACCTCTACAAAATACAGAACACCAAAAGTGTAAGCGCGGACTGTGTCAATACGCTTGACTTGGGGATGCCTTATGACGAGATAAGTCATCTTCTGCAAGACTTCAGGGGAAGCTGATTGTCCCACAAGTGACACTGCATCCACAAGCCCATCCTCAATTTAAGTCTCCCAAGAAATGGATAGTTAAACGGTACAAGCATTGTAAAATATGCCACCAAATATACTCCAAAAGTTTATAAAAGAAAATATGAGCTCTTTAACACAATTAAAGCTTTCTACCTTCATTTTCAAAATCAACATTTTTATCTACAACTTAACCCCAAGTTAAATCCTCACCAAAAGTGGATTAAACCAATTGTATCTTCTTAGACCTACTTTTCTTAGATTTTGACACCAACTAGCATTCAAATTTTGCATCAGCTTAAACATTGGGTCTTCAT
Source organism: Camellia granthamiana (assembly GCA_036172215.1). Lineage (NCBI taxonomy): Eukaryota > Viridiplantae > Streptophyta > Magnoliopsida > Ericales > Theaceae > Camellia > Camellia granthamiana. The sequence goes on along the minus strand of CM069915.1, from coordinate 104,580,455 downwards.
ATACTGAATATTTGGTCCACCCCATAGCTCACCAGGTGAATGCGCACGTTCCCTACGTGAACAGTGAGGCACTTAATGTCCTTTGTTGAATCAATCAGTTGGTTTAAGTTCATCCGTGATGATATGGGTGAAAACCTTCAGGAATTCATTTCAAAAATAAAAACAAAGCCCATAAAAATTGCTTTGGGCTTTCTTATTGAGAAGCTCTTTCTCATAGATGGGGTCATCCATCCAAGATGGTTGATAACTTTTCTCCATCATAATTGTCCCAAAGAACTATACTGTCAACTCATTTCAGCACCTTATTTTTCTTTTCCTCGCCGCAGCTTGCTTTTGTTCACTCGTCTCGAGAATTTTGAATCATATTTTGAACTTCCAATCGAACTTGATGTCCAAAGAAGGATTAATCAAACCCAAGACAAGAATTTTACATTCAGATTGCGATTCCAACTAGCATTCAGATATTCAGCTTATGCATTAGGTCATAATATAGAATATCTGGTCCACTGCTGCAGCCAATGAGGCAGAAAGTGAACATCCCTTGGCTGAATTGCAAGTTCATTAGATATTCTTTCCTGAAGAAGATTAACCAACCTACAATTCTTCTTCTATTCTCAATTTTGAAGTACAATAAAAGTTAGCAGACTAAGTATTCACCAATCTTTCACTTTATGGTAAATTCTGTTAAGATAATTTTTAATAAAAAATAATTGTTCAATTCTTTGCTGTTACTATTTTTAATGTGGTTTAAACATTTTGGTTATAATATTTATACTCATTATTACATTTATTATACCAAAATTTAATGATTTAAATGTAATCATAAATTCTCTAACATTTTGCTTTTATTAGTATTTGGGTAAATTACACTTTGCCCCCCTAAAGGTTCACCCATTTCCCACTTTGGCCCTTTAAGTTTGATTTTTCCCACTTTGACCTTTCATGTTTACAATCCTTCTCACTTTATTCCTAAACTTCCATAACAAAATCTGCCACATCACCAACACATCAGCTCCATGTGTGATGTAAACAATTCACTAAAGATGCAAAAAATGAAAAATATAAAACAAAAAAACTGGAATTTTTTTTTAGTCTTTAGTGAACCTTTTTTTTCAAAAATTATTGTTCAATTCTTTGTCCAACCCTCTAGTCCCAAAATGTAATTGTATCCTACAGGCTACAACCAAGAGGGCTAATATGAGAGGTCAGCCTAACTGGAAACAACAAATAGTGGCCTAACACTTTTAAGTGTGGTGAAGTGCGGCACAGAATGGAAGATTTCTAAAAGGATAGTGTTTATGGTAAAGGGTTTTTCGTGGACTGCAAAGTCTACATCGACGAGCAGTGGATGCTGAGCAAGACCCTCCGTTTGATTTGATACTGTCAATGACAGTCATAAGGAGTTCGTGCAAGGTGATGAGGTTCACTTACTGGTAGTTCGGAATAACATCCTTCAATCTACCTGCACTATTGTGGCAAGGTGTGGAGTTGTTATTAATTCAGGAAATTGCAATAATGTAGTTTCAGGGAAGTTGTCCCAAAATTGGGTTTGGCAATAGAAACGCATTTGAATCCTTACAAATTGTCCTGGATTTAAGAGGGAGTTGAAATGTAAAGTGCTAGAGATTAGGGTCAGGGTTAGAAAAGAGAAAGTGTAACATTCGTACTCTTTAAGTCATTGGAACTACATCTAACTCCTTTATTGTTAGTTAGAAATGAAACCCTTTTAATTGATCTTATAACTTCAATTAGCGTATCATCTTAGTGTAGGACTACAACCTTTGGACTGCTTCTTGTTGGGGCTTCATTCTAGACACTTGATTTACTTTAAACAGCGTTTGGATGAGAGAGTTATGTCCGTTGGTAGCTTGGTCACTTAGACAACTTAGACTGTTCACTTGAGCGCAAGTTTCACCGCTCAAGCGGTCTTTTGACCCTTCCAGTATTGAATTTCGAAAACTCAGATATTGAGAGCATTCATTCTTCACTGGAGTGCATGATTGGTCGGTCGAGTGGTCTATTCCGCACAAGTCTAAGATACTGTTGTAAGATTTCTTAATAAAGTCTATATATTCAATTGTTTGTAATATAGGAATACATCAGTTTATATAACAATCTAACCTTAAGACTGAAAAGGAAACTAGAATAATTACTCAATCCCTAAAATATACCAAAAATATATACTACCATATATACATAAAACCTAATATTCTCACACCTCCACTCAACCTCAAGGTGTTTTAGCAGAAAACACTGAGAGTTTGTTAAGAATAAACTGAAACCAAGTAGTGGTGTTAGTCTTGGTAAAGAAGTCAGCAAATTGCAGAGCCGAAGAGATGAAAGTAAGGGAGATAGAGCTAGACTGTAGATGTTGACAGACAAAGTGACAATCAATGTCAATGTGCTTCGTCTACTCATGGAAGACAGTGTTATGGGCAAGCTGAATAGTACTGCGATTGTCACAATAGAGAGAGGTCAGAGAAGACTAAGTCACACTCAAATCAGACAAGAGACAGCGAAGCCAAACAATCTCAGCAGTAGTATGAGCCATAGCACAATACTCAACTTCGACAGTAGAGTGAGTAACAACAGTTTGTTTCTTACTTTTCCAAGAGATCAAGGAATCGCTAAGAAACATATATAAACCGGATGTGGACTTTCGATCAATAACATCACTATCCAATCAGAATCAACATAAGGCACCAAGTCCAAAGAAGAAGTAGAAACCAGATGTGGATTTCAATCAATAACATCACCACCCAATTAGAATCAACATAAGGTACCAAATCCAAAGAAGAAGTAGAAGACAACAATAAGCCCTGAAATATAGTACCTCGGAAATAGCGAAAAATCTGAACCAAAGCAGCCCAATGTGTAGAACGAGGAGCAAAAACGAACTGGCTAACCATATGAATAGCATAGACAAGATCAGGGCAAGTAACTGCCAGATAGACTAAGCAACCCACAAGCTCTCAATATAAAGTGGGATCATCCCGAGGGACACCATCAGTGGTATTAAGCTTCACATAAAGCTCAATTGGGATATCAGAAATCTTAGTGTCAATAAGACCGGCACGGTGAATAACCTCATTTGCATACTTGGCCTGAGACAGAAAATAGCTCTTGGGAGAAGAAGCTACTTTAATACTAAGAAAATACCACAATGGGTCCAGATCCTTCATTTCGAAGGTGCGGAAGAAATGTTACTTGACCTCAGAGATAGTAGAAGAGATAGAACTAGTGATCATCATATCATCTACATAATGTAACAGGGCAACAAAACCAGCAGTGGTGTGAAGGAGAAACAAAGTAGAATCCTGGGCACAAAGGTGAAACCCAAGCTGAGTAACTGTTGTCTGAAAACAGTCATACCAAGCACGACGAAGACGAGATGGCAAGGGGGAGGACGCATGTAGACTTTCTAATGATCATAGAAAGAAGAAAAAGAGCAAATCTAGAATTTCACATGAAACAAATTTAAGGCATCAAAAATGAAAGATTTGGAATAATTGAGTCTTCATGTCATTATAGTTGGTTTTAGTCATTAAGGGTATAATGGTAATTCTAATAATTGTTGGACATGGGTTGTAGGGGTCGCCCATGGGTTTTATTTTGGATCAAGTTATTAAATAGGTCATTATACATGGGTTTTTATTATGTCTAAAATAATTTTAGTGGTCAAAAGTCCAAATTTCCTATTTTGATATTGAAGTAGAATTAGAAGCTATTAAAGTTTCCTATTATGATTGAAGTAGAATTAGAAGTCATTAAAGTTTCCTATTATGATTAAAGTAGAATTGGAAGTCATAGTTGGTCTAGAATATTAGTAGTTGCTAAATATTTTGAGTTTCTAAATTTGAGTTATAGTCCTCATAGAATTAGGAGTCTTTAGCCTATAAATATGTGTAATCTCAATGATTGAGGTGAAGCGTTATTATTATGAAAATTTGAGATTGTGTGTGATTGGCCTATCCCTTGTGAGGGTGAAGCATCTCTCTCTCTCTCTCTCTCTCTAGCAAGGTTACTGTTCACTCCACTGTTTATAGTGCTCAAAACAGCCACCCAACATCCTCTAAACACTTGTGTTTTCATTTCCAAAATCTTACCCTTTTACAAGCCTTTAAACTCCTTTTTATTTTTTAAATACTTTTGCAGCCACAAAATCCCACCAAATCCAGCCTTATAAGTCTGTTGTTGCTGCTGTCAGTATACTTAAACCGGGCTCACTACTTGTAGGAAAGTAATTCCTACTTGTCCTACATTAGTTTGGTATCAGAGCTTCAAGATCCTACCTTGTTCCTTACCAATTTTTTGATGAAATTGCTTTATTTATTACAATGTTGACAAGCATTGAATTAAATTGGAAGTATGAAACATTGCCAACAAATTATAGAGCTACAAACAAATATGTTGCAATGTTAAAAGGAGGATTTTGCGATAATTAAGGAGGATGTTGCAACAATAAAGAGTGACTTGAATACTATCAAGGCAACTTTGAATGGATAGAAAGCTTCCATGGAAGGATTGTTGGCTGCTGTTTTACAGAAGACTAATATCTAGGAGTAAAAGGTTGATAGTGTAAAAGATTTTGAAGAAACTATGAACGAGCAAGATGAACAAGTTGCTAATATTGAGGATATTGAAGAAAGGAAGGCAAAAATTAATTGCTTACTAAAGAAAGCATGAAAGATTGTCATGAACAAGGTTCTAAAGCCAAGGAAGCCAAAGAAAATGATGTTAATGCAATTGAACCTTTTGCTCTTCACAAGAAAAATGAAGTTCACATTAAGTTTATTATTCCTAATAATTTCGATGTGGACAATGGAGTGATGACAACATTGAACATTTTGATTTTCTCATCATTTATTCAAAACAATTAATTTGAATGGTTGCAAGTGCAAGATTACATAGTCCTTATACTTCAACATTATAAAACTCGAAGTCGAGTTTTTTCCAATGCAAGGGAGAATGATGAAGATCATGGAAAGAAGAAAAAAAGCAAATATGGAATTTCACATGAAGCAAATTTAGGGCATCAAGAATTAAAGATTTGGAATAATTTTGAATCTTCATGTCATTATAGTAGGTTTTAGTCATTAAGGATATAATGGTAATTCTAATAATTGTTGGACATTGGTTGTACGGATCGCCCATGGGTTTTATTTTGGGTCAAGTTATTAAATGGGTCATTATATATGGGTTTTATCATGTCTAAACTAATTTTAGTGGTCAAAAATCCAAATTTCCTATTTTGATATTGAAGTAGAATTAGAAGTTACTAAAATTTCCTATTATGATTAAAGTAGAATTGGAAGTCATAGTTAGTCTAGAATATTAGTAGTTGCTAAATATTTTAGTTTCTAAATTTGAGTTATAATCCTTTTAGTAGGAGTCTTTAGCCGATAAATATGAGTTATTATTATGAAAATTTGAGTTTGAGTTTGTGTTTGTGTGATTGGCCTATCTCTTGTGATGAAGCGTCAGTTGAAAAGCCCAGCTCACACTTCTCCTTAAAACCCAGGTATTAAGGAGAGGGAAACTAGAGCTTTATAACTAGTACAGATGGGGCAACTCCAAGCAATGTGGAACACTTTCCAACACACCCTCTTGGACCACAACACACACTAGCTGGACAAATAACCCACCAGTCACAGGCCCAATCAAGCTCTGATACCAAGTTTACATAAATATTGAAAGTTAACATGACCCAGACGGGCGTGCCACAACTCTAAAGTTTAAACAAAAAAAATACAAGATATAGAAGCAGGCAAAACAGACGCCGAAAACTAGCTAAAGGCAAAGAAGGCTGGTCCGGTGGATCCCCAAAGTAGTATAGCCCATTGCGCTCATATTCCCTGCCAAAAATCCTGTAAAAGACACGAAGAAGGTAAGAAGGTAACGGCACAATTAAAGGTTTTGGCAAGACGACTAACAGATAAGAGATTATACGCAAACTTCAAGTCCTGTAAAAGACACGAAGAAGGTAAGAAGATGAGGGCGCAATTAAAAGTTTTGGCAAGACGACTAACAGATAAGAGATTATAAGCAAACTTGGGAACATGCAACACAGAAGATAAAGTGATATCAGGGAATAAAGACACAACACCCTTATGTTGGACAAAAGAGCAAGAACCATCAGCAAGACACACAAATTGGGCAGCAATGGTGGGTGCAGGAGAGGAAAAAAAAGAAAACTCACCAATCACATGATCATTAGCCCCAGAATCCAAAATCCATGAAGGACTAGCAAACCGAACATGGAAAGCAGTAGAAGTACTTGTAGCAAGGGTGGTAGTAGAGGATGATGGACCAAGAGAACCAATGGTGAGAGACCCAAGTTGGGCTTGAAGCTGACCAATTGGAGTCTGTAACTGCTGTAGATTAGGGACATTAGGAGGCTCAGAAGCAGGAGTAACTGCCACCAAAGCAGCAGTGCGAGCAAAGCTAGAACTACGTGTAGCAGGACCACGAGGACGGGAAGGGCATTGCCTCAACTCAGGATGAAGTTTGAAGCAACGAGCTTTGACATGTCCAGGTGCACCACAATGATGACAAGTAACAAAACCGGTGGAACTTCGAGAACCAGAACTCGCAGCAAGAGCCATTTGATCTGCTAAAACTGGAGGTACTGAAGGAACACTAGGCTGAACCAATCGCCGGCGACGCTCGTCACTGTCAATAGTGGCAAAATCCTCATAAAGAGATGGCAGGGGTGATGCGTTGAGAATCTGAATTCGAAGAGATTCAAATTCAGAGTTTAAACCCATGAAAAACTGATAAATGTGCTATCGGGCAAGCCTCTTGGACACAAGGGAGGCGGCTTTTGATGGAAGGCCAATCAAAGGCTCATATTAAGCAAGTTCCTCCCAACGAGCCTGAAGATATCCAAAGAATTCAGCTACAGAAAGGCCAAGAGAGGACTGAGAGGCCCGGGCTATATCTAGGTAAAGCTTGAAGATACGTGCATCATTGTGAACATGAGCGTACATCTGTGACAATGCCTGCCACAAACTCGGAATTGTATCGCAATAGAGGAACATATGATAAATCTGATCTTTCATGGAATTGAACATCCATCCCAATAAAGTGCAGTTATCGATATCCCACTGTGCACGTGTAGGGTCTGTCACAGCTAGCAGGGTAATAGTAGATAAAAGCCAATGGGCCTTTCCCTTTACCCCAAGAGTTTAAGGGAACAGCTCCAAGCAGCAAAATTTTTCTCATTCAACACCACTCTCGTAATATGATGAACAGGAGTGATGAGAAAGAGAAAAATCAGAACCAACAGAAATAGGTTTGGTGGGTACATCAGAAGAGACAATAATAGATGGCTTAGTCATGGTGGAAGAATAGAGGCTGAAAAACACAAAATCACAGCAACAATGGCTGAAATAATGCAAGAAGCTGGAAAAAAACTCAACGGCTTATGCAAATAAATGCCACCGAATAAATCCAATAGCCCAATGAATCAAGAGGATAGAAAAAAAATGTCTAAAACATTAGCACAACACCTCGAGAAGGGGAAAAGGGACCCCGGACCACCCTAGAGGGGTAACCGAAGCACACAGGACCAGAACAAAGTCTGGCAGCAACAAACCGAGCCTCAACAGGAGTGTAGGAGACCTGCCGAGGGGAAAACAAGGAAGAAGAAGCGCTGTTGGGTGGTCTAGAAGGTGTGGGTAGGGTTGTTGGGTGGTTTAGAAGGTCTGGGTAGGGCTGTCGGTGGCTGAGAGGGAAAAAAAAGGTTAGCGGTGGTGATAGTTGGGACTAGGTGGTGCCGATAGAGGGAGAGGAGGGCTAGGGTGGCTGATCTTTGGCTCTGATACCAAGTTGAAAAGCCCAGCTCACACTTCTCCTTAAAACCCAGGTATTAAGGAGAGGGAAACTACAGCTTTATAACTAACACAGATGGGGCAACTCCAAGCGATGTGGGACACATTCTAACAGCGTCTCTCTCTCTCTCTCTCTCTCTCTCTCTCTCTTTCTTTCTCTCTAGCCAGGTTAGTGTTCACTTCACTGTTCACATTGCTTAGAACAGCCACCTAACACCCCTAAACACTTGCGTTTTCATTCCTAAAATCCTACCTTTTTACAAACCCTTAAACTCTTAATTTTTTTAAATACTTTTGCAGTCACAAAATCCTATAAAATCCAACCCTACAAGTCTATTCTTGCTGCTGCCAGTATACTTAAACCGGGCTTACTACTTGTAGGAAAATAATCCCTACTCGTCTTACATCACTTTCTTAACGAGATGGCCATTAAGAAAATCATTCTTAACATCCATCTGATAGAGAGGCCAATGACGAATAGCATCAACATAAATCAAAATACGAACAGTAGTCATCTTGGCAACAGGGGCAAAGGTCTCCTTGTAATCAATACCATACTCTTATGAAAAACCTTTGGCAACCAAGTGAGCTTTGTAGCGCTTGAGAGAACCATCAAAATGAATCTTGACTTTATAGACCCATTTGTAACCAATCAAATTCTTGCCAGCAGGCAAAAGAACCAACTCCCAACTAACAATCTTCTACAATGCAGACAACTCATCCTCCATAGTTCGAACCCAATTAGGATCCTGACAGGCCTCCTTGTAAGACTGGGGTTCTGAAAAAGAATGAATAACAGATAAAAAGGTGCAGTATGAAGGAGAAAAACATGCTTTAGCAAAACCAAGTTTAACTACCTGTTTATGATTGCGAAGGGGATACTTACGGTTAGCAAGATCAGAATAATCAGAAGTAGGAGGATCAACAATAGTGGCAGAGAGGGAACAAACTGATGGGGGATAGTAGAGAGGGACTCAGCAAGAGGGGTGGTAGGAGGAAAAGATGGAACAAGCTCATGGGAAACAGTAAAGATGTACTCATCAAGAGAGATTTCAAAAGGAAATGGATCAATGTGAACTAAATCCTCTTTGAAAAACAAAGCAATGATAAGAGAAAGCTGAAAGTAAGACAAGCGTTCAAGAAAAGAAACATGGCAGGAGATATAAAGGCAACGGAAAATAGGGTCGTAACAACAATAGCCTTTCTGAATAAGACTGTAACCTAAAAAGACACACAAGATGGACCGGGCACTAAGTTTGGTCCAATCTTTACGGGAAAGAAAGACAAAGCAAGCAAACTCAAAAACACGAAGGAGAAAGTAATTGGGAAGTTAAAAAAATAGAGCCTCATAAAGAGAACGATAAGAGAGAAGGGGAGTAGGCATATGGTTGAGAAGAAAAGCAACAGTAAGAACTATCTCTCCCCAAAACTGAGCCAGAACAGAGACAGAGAGAAGAGACCTAGCTGTCTCAAGGAGATGACGGTGTTTATACTTAGCTCGACCATTTTAGGCGGATGTATCAGTACATAAAGTTTGGTGCATGGTACCCAAATTGGCCAAATACTCACAGAACTCAGTTTTAAAATATTCCCCACCCAAGTTAGACAGTAACAATTTAATAGTAGACCCAAGCTATGTAGAGATCATAGATTAAAAAGTACAATATATCTGGTAGAAGTCGGACTTATGAGTCATAAGATAAACCCAATGATAACGGGTGCTGTCATCAACAAATAACACATAGTATGCAGAACCCTCTTTGGTGAGAATAGGAGAATGGCTCCAAACATCAATATGAACTAAAGAAAACGGTGTATCAGAGATGAAAGTACTTTTATGAAAAGGTAAGGCTGTTATTTTGGCAGGTTTACATCCCCGACACTCGATAAGTTGACTAGGAGAAACTTTACCTAATATATCTGACTGAACTAAAGACCGTAAGCGGTCAGCAGACAAATGCCCTAATCTAGAATGCCACAAATAAAAATGACTCGATAGAGAATCTAACTGAAAAGAGGAAAAAGCAACCGGAAAGGTAGCCATAGACAGATGCAAGCTCTCCATTACATAGAGGTCTCCAACTTTACAGCTGGTCCCAATCTGCTGCTTGGACATCCGATTCTACACAAAACGGATAGAAGAAAAGATAATATCAAAACCAAAGCTAACTGATAGATAATAAACTGACAGATAAATGAGGAACATAAAGGACAAATGGAATAGAGACAACAGACATATCAAACGGTAGGACAGACCCAACAAATATAACAGACATACCAGACCCATTAACAACATTAACAATAATAGGAAATTGAGAGACAGTACAATTTTGAAGTAAAGAGAGATGATGAGTTATATGATGAGAGGCACCAAAGTCAAAAAGCTAGATAGACAAAGAGATACCTGAAGATGACTCAAACAAACCTGATTGAAGAGAGGAAATAGTAGAGGCAGACAAGGATGGTTAGGAGGTAGACAGTGTATACTGAAGCTGACTAATCTGAGCACTCAAGGAAGCCAAGTCAGGATCGGGAAACGGAACAGATGCAGTATAAACGGTTGGAGTCTAAAAAGTACTCTGAGTAAGAGCTTGGAAGTGTGGCTAAGACTGCAAAGCAGATAAACATCCCTTTTTAGGACAGTAGTACTTCTAATGGCCCCTCTGATGGCAGAAAGCCCACTCATCAAAAGCCAAAGACATTGTAATAACTAGAAAACTGAGGGGTCAAACTGTAAATAACCAAAAACTTGTTTGGTCTAAACAAGAATAAAAGAAAATTGTGGTCAGCTAAAGAGCAACACCTAGGCCATGTGACTCAGAACAAGAGAGATAACCAGAACCAAATCACGACTTAGAGAGACCAAGAGAGAGACAGAGATGTCGTAATCAAGTCGTGAACCGGCCTCGACCAGAGAGAAGCTTTCCAAAATCGATAGCACCGAGAGAGAGAGAGAGATTGAACCAGAAATCGAAGTCGAGCGAGAGTTGTGTGAACCAGAGGTAGAGGGTGAGCTCATGATCGCCGTTATTCTAGAGAGAGAAGGAGACTTTGAACTCAACCAGAGAAAGACTTCTTATGATCACAAACCAGAGAAAGCTAGAGAAAGGTGACGTCGAACTTGACCTAGAGAGACAAGGCCAATGCGACACTCCTTCAACTAGTGAAGACGAAGCACGAAGTCCATCTCTTGAAGTAGATAAGGAACTAGATAAGTCAAGCTAGACACTCATGACCTTCGATTGAACCAAACGAACACAAAAGAAGTCACAACCTAGAACTTAGAGAGATGAAACCAAAGGACTATTTTCCGAGAGATAATCGCGTCCAAGGAGATGACCTATGATCACGACTCAGTGAGAATCTGATGAGGAAGACGATTCATGGACAACATCTAAGGTTTGGGCTCAGAGATGGCTCTGATACCATGTAAGATTTCTGAATAAAGTCTGTATATTCAATTGTTTGTAATACAAGAGTACATTGGTTTATATAACAATCTAACCCTAAGATTAAAAAGGAAACTAGAATGATTACTCAATCACTAAAATATACAAAAAATATATACTACCATATATACATAAAACCTAATATTCTCACAACTGCAAGCCTTCATTCACTGCTCGAGCGCAATTTTAACCACTCGAGTGGTCTGTTCGAAACTCAGCGTATGAAAAGCTACTTTTTATTAGATTTGTGGACCCAAAAACCTCCTTTTTGTACTTACAATATAAATAGACTCTCTCTCTCTCTCTCCTCTCATATTCTCATTACTCTATCTCTCTACTCTCTTTTCTCTCTCCCTTATCTCTAAAACTCTCCCAACTCAAACAAACCTCTTCATCCTACAAAATCTGTAGAGATTTAGGTACTAGTTCTTAAGATCAAAACGATGAGCACGTCGAGAGCTACGTTTTGACCAAAGTGGATCACAATCCGATAACGTTGAAAATTTGGGGTTTTGCTTCTCTTCTTTTCTAATCTCAAGGTAAGGATTTTTTTAACGTTGTGTATGTATTTTAGCTCTATTATTTACTATTTTGATAGTTAGAGCTAATTGGAAGATTAGGGTTTTATCTAATGCAAAAAAGGAGGAAGTTCTTAAATATTGTCTAAGTTTTCAATTGGTTTACTCATAGTAATTGTGAAATACTTGAATTTGAGAAATTCGCTTTCAAAATGAGAAATCCCCCATTTTTCCTAAACCCTAGAGTGTTAAGATTGAGAAATTAATTGTGTATTATGAAATCTATGAAATTCTTGGAAGATTATGAGCATTGGATATATTGTGAATGAGGAGACTACGATTTTTAGACAATCACTTCTATTTTGGAATTGTTGAGGAAATGTTGAGTTATGCTTTATATATTGCCTATGTTGGAATATTGAATTAGAGATATATGTTTTGGCAACCGATGGAGGGTTGTATGACATGTTGTAGAAATTGCATGTAAACTAGGTAAATTGAAACATTTACAAAGTCATGCATATCATTGAACATTCCATGATTTCATGAATTTAACTTGTTCACATGTTGAGAAACGCATTATGATTCAATGCATTGTGAACCTATGAAATTGTTGAGAATGATGAAATGTATTGAGAAAATGGGGTAAATACCATGGTGAATCCAGTTAGGGAGTGTAGATTGTTGAGAATTAAGTTGGCTTTAGGTCCATGGTGAAAGTCCTAAAACACGTGCGGAGTAGGTTTCAATTTCCTTTCAGTTAAGAGCTACTAAAGTGGTTTTGGTAGTGCTCAATGAGACTACTTGCAGACGCGTATCTACGGATTGCTAGAGTAGAATTTACCTCCCTTTGTTTTCTCAAAATAAATGATTGATTGGTTTTGGTTTTGAACAAGTGCATGGCATGAGGTTTTCGAAATGAAAACTTATATTTTGGCATAGCATCTCATTTGCATTCACCTTATGATATTGTTAAACTTCATGCACTTCATTAAGATTATCTCTGCTGGGCGTCAATGCTCATCCCTTTTGTGGAACCATTTCAGGTGCTAACGGTGTGCCTCCGCCGAGGTGAACGGTGTGGAGGATTTTTGGGAGCATCAAGCTCATACTTGTCTTCTTTTGTCTAGCCAAGGGCTTTAGTTGTGTTGGGTTGAAACTCCTTTTGATGTAACCGGGCAAAACCTTGGGAATTTGTAACCTTTTTGGGCATGTATTTGGTGTTGTTTAGTTTTAAACATTTGTAAATCACATGCTATAGATTCATATCTTAGGGATGATGAATGTATTACCATATGTGATCCTATTTTATAAATTTCTAAACGAAATTCATGAATGAATTACAGGGATTTAGTATGAATTGATTCAATAAATTGTTGAGATTAACTATAGCTTCCGGATGTGTAATGGTATTGATAAGTGAATATGGATAATATCCGATGATTCGGGTTTCAATTATTTTGGGGGCATTATAGAGAGAGAGAGAGGAAGAGAATAGATTAATAGGTTTTGGGTGTGTAACAAATCCTCCATCTTAGCGCATATTTATATTAGACAATAGAATGTGACAATGTAACAAATAATACCCTCAGTATAAAATTTAAAAAAATAAAAAAAACCACTATTCTAACAAAGGGCAATGAGGTAATTATGTCGAATCGATCCTTACTCTTTTACACTAGTCCTAAGCACAAGGATAGCATGTGGTGTGATGTGATTACCATAGATGCGTTGTGTCATCTCTTATTGGGAAGATGCTGGCAGGAGATTTACCTAGTGCCCATATCCAATTTTCCAAATCACCCTGATGCAGAATATAAAAAGCTAATGGAAGAGTAAATTCAAACAAGTGGTGACATTTGAAAATTTGCATGAATTCAAAGAAAAATCGATAGGAACCATTCACAACCATGTTTCTAGTATTATTAGAGTCTTATTTTATGATTAATTTATATTTTTTAGGATTTTTAGGTCAAGGGTTTTTTTGTAATTTTCATATTTGCTGACATGGGCTATAGGAGTCGCCCATGAGTCGTCTTGTGAATCAAGTTATTTAATTGGTTTTATTTATGTTTCTTATTTGGTCTTAAATTGGTTTTGAAAGTCAAATATATTGTTGTAATTTCCTTTTTTAGTTCTAGTTGGTTTAAGAAGTCTCCTAATTATATATAAAACCATGTAACGCTTTTAATTCAATAGAGTTAATATTTTAGAGAATTTCAAGGGTTTTTAAAGCTTCTTTATGGATTATGTGATGTAATCAAACCCTAGGTGTAATGCCTAAGGAATTCTAATAGTGATTCCTAAATCTATCTTCTTCTTTCTTTTTCTTTTCTATTTCAATTTACTATTCACAGCCCTCTAAAAGTGCACTTTTCAACCTCAAAACCCCATCCAATCACCCCCATATCAACCCTAATCCCTTCTCCTACCTATTAGCCTTCAATTTAACCCTTAAAACCCTAAATTGCTCACTGTTTAGGCTGTCAAATATCCTTTGTTTTCAAAATCTAGCGCTGCCCTGCATCACACCCGCACTATTGAATGAGTCCAAAGGAACATGAGGAGCTTAGGTGTCAAGTGGATGCATCACTATCCAAGGGCCATGTACGAGAAAGTCCCAGTCCATGTGTTGCACCTACTGTACTCACTCCCAATGGATCATGGTGAATGTGTTAATAACCTCACAACTAACAAAATAATAATACAAAACAGATTTCTTATTCCCCAGTTAGATGACTTGTTAGACCAGTTAAACAGTGCAACACTGTTTACAAAGCTTGATTTGAAAAGCGGCTGTGATCAGATCTACAAGATTTCCTTCAATACCCACTAAGGGTGACATGAAAGGTTAAATCATGCCATTCGGGCTCTCCATTGCCCCAACTACATTCATGCAGATTATGAACAAGATTTTTTTGCCCCTTCATTGACAGGTTTGTCTATTTTAACAATATATTAATTTAAAGTGCTAATGTTGATTTCCATCTTTAGCATCTTTGGGAGGCTCTCATAGTATTGAGAAGAAAAAAAATTCTTTGCTACGATGTCCAAATTTTCCTTCATGACTGACAGTGTCTTGTTTTGGATTATGTAGTATCAGAAGATGGGTTGTCAGTGGATGAATCTAATGTCAAAGCTATCAAACAGTGGCCATTACCAAAGACTGTTCATTAGGTTCGAAAGTTTCCATGGTCTAGTATGTTTCTACTGACGATCTATTCCTAATTCCAACACTATCATGGTGCCAATAACAAACAGTATGAAGGCTGGGAAATTTTCTTGATAGATGCAGTGACTGAGGCTTTTCACTAGATTAAGAAGAAATTGATTTTGTTTGGCCTAGAAACAATCTATTATTGCTCGTTCTACTACTATTAAGTCTGGTTGAGCATCGTGTTAAGGCTGGTTGAGTATTGTGTTATGGCTCATGCCACCAAGACAGTTTGGCTTTGTTGGCTCCCTCTCTAATTTGGGTGTTTTATTGTCATCTCTTATTACTTTCTACTATTATCATAAGAGTTCTATTTGGATAGCTCACAACTTTGTCATCCGTGAAGCACAGAGAAATTGACTGTTACTTTGTTCCATCAGTCTTCAGTTACTATTGAGCTTTCTTTTGTCTCTTCTTCTTCGCAGCTTATAGACTTCTTCACCAAGACTCAACTTCTGCTTATTTTCAGTTTTTGCTTGGCGAATTCTCAATGCCCAGTGGGCTCGCATCTTGAGAGAGAGAGAGAGAGAGAGAGAGAGAGAGAGAGAGAGAGAAGGGAGGTGAAATGCATTGTGTATTTTGGTTAGTTTATATTTGCTATATAGGAATTTTAGTCTTCACGGTTAATTATATTTTTCTCTTTATTTATTTTGTATAAACTATGTAAGCGGTTAATGAAATAATATACAATTTTCTCCATCCTATTTTGCATCAGATAACAAGAGAATCCAGCAGAAAACCTGACCAAGCTAGTGGCAATATTGTTGGTATTAGCTAAAATAGTGGAAAGACCACTTACAACCTAAGAAGCATGGACATGGACATGCGCCACAACACCAACACCTAAAATTTCAAAAAATGTAGGACAAAACACGTGAGGAAAAATATATAATTTTATAATATATATTATATGTCATATATAAGTATAAATAATTATTATAGTTCATGTATATGAATATTTAATTCAAAGATAATAATTTTTAAAGTCTAAATGAGAAAAATAAATATAGATTTACATTGTTTTTGTTTTGTCATTGTATTCCAAGTTATTTTATTCAAACTTGTACTATGTTTTTTGTATTTCTAAGTGTGAGGAAGAGTCCGAGTCGTGTCGTATTAGTGTCAAACACAGTGTCGGACACGACACGTTACCTTCTTAGAAGTGTCAAGTGTATCATATATACTTATACATGACATCTAACCTTCTTAGAGCCATTGGCACTTGGAATGATTTATTGTTGTATTATTGCTATAATAATGAGTAAAATGTCTTTTTGACACTGCATCTTATATAACACAATTTCATCTCACATAATAGATTGGAAATATGAAAATACGACCCCTTTTTCCCAAGTCCACCTTAAATTTCAAGTTTGATGGGGTCTGACCTCTAAATATGCACCAATAGCCGCCCCCAACACGCATACCCGATCCCATGTAACATAATATAACAATGCTTAACCATGATTTCAAGGAAACTAATTGATGTCACAGCCCTTCATTGGATGGAGCCCCAATATCTGCTTTGGAAGCCTAGGGTGAAGCTCATAGGTCCATTGCGTGCACTAAAGACTTTTTGGTCCAAGAAATGTAACTGGTAGATTTTTATTTCCATTATTAATATTGTTTAAGTAATTATTAGTTCGATTATTTTTATGTGTTTCCAAATCAAATTAGGGTTTAGTTTTTTATTTTAAATAGGGTTTTTTGGCCTATAAATAATGGGTTTCGCTTTGTTTTACTCAAAGTTGCCTAAAAAAATATTGTGAGGATTAGGTTGTGGCCATTTTGAGTGTCCCTCTTTTTCTCCTACTATGTTCTACATCACTAATGCTGATTTGCTAGCAAAAAAGCAACTCTAGAGACCAAGACGCTATGAAGCACTGACACTTCAGAACAAGTGTTATAGCCATGTCAAACACAGGGACACGACGTGGACACGAATGGGACACGCCACGTGGTATGTCTCTTTATTTAATTAATTCTTTTTCAAGGGACACCTCGGGGACATGCCAGGGGACACCAATTGGTTTTTTTTTCTCCTATTTTTTAGTGTTTTTGATGGATGTTAAATGTTTATTATTTTTTTATTAGATTTAAATTATGAATAGATCATTCATAAAAAAGACATAAACGATAAGAGTAAACTTAAGAGTGAGGTTATATATATTGAATTAGTGTTAAATTTTATTAATTTTGATTATTTGTGAATGTTATATTAAACTACATAGCAAATAAATAAAGGGGTAATTACTCACAGGTCCTATTATAAGGACCTATGCACTATTAAGTCCCACTTTGTATAGATCAAAAAGTCCACAAGTGTTAGTGATGTTTTTCTAAATTTGTCGCTAAAAACTGACAATTAGTGACATTTTTCTATGACG
Organism: Camellia granthamiana; assembly: GCA_036172215.1. Lineage (NCBI taxonomy): Eukaryota > Viridiplantae > Streptophyta > Magnoliopsida > Ericales > Theaceae > Camellia > Camellia granthamiana. Next base: position 104,563,055 of record CM069915.1, on the reverse strand, counting down.
ATTTTCTATATTTGTCACTAAAAAATGACAACTAGTGATGTTTTCTATGACGAATTTTTCAGCTGTCGCTAAAAACTAACAATTAGTGACATTTTCCTATGACGAAATTTTCAACTATCACTGAAAACTAACAATTTTAGTGACACTTTTTTATGAAAATGCCGCTAAAAAAATAATAAATAAGACTATGGTAACAATTAAAAGTGAACATGACTTTTTGATGCACCAGAAAGTCATCAAAAAGTCGAGAGGACCTATTGGTGCAACCATCTTCCTAATATAACTTTTCAGTCAATTCCTATATATAATTTATTGACGTGTCCCCGCCATGTCCATGTCCCCATTTTTTTTTTTTTTAATTATCGTGTCCCGTGTCCATGCTTCTTAGCCATGTTTCTTTCGATCTATTATGCCATATTGTTGTTCAGTTCTATGATGATGCAGAGGGAATCAAAATCGCATACTTTCTAGCTCCATTTAGTTATTTCTGAATTGTCCTTTATTAAAATTTAAAAAAAAAAAAAGCATCTAGAGCCAAAACAAGCAGTGTCTCAGATGTTTAATTCGTGACTCTTTTTGATCTATGGGAAATTTAAGCAACAAGCAGATCCAAAGAAAATTAAGATGAGGGCAGCAGGAGCTACCTGCATTTTCGAGAACAGTTCCAGACCAATTTGTGATTGTATAAATTGCAAGAGCAATAGCACCGATGGGATCAATCCACCAGTAGAACTCATCACCAAGAACAGCTGCAACTAACCCGACTATATTGGTTACCACATCAAAATAGTGATCCTGGCAATCAACATAAAAAAGAAGTCATACAACTAAAAAAATTGGGAACAGAAAGGTTGAGAGCAAGAGCAATGTGGGATATACCTTTGCATAAGCACGAACAATTGTGCTTCCTGAGCTTCTGCAGTAAAACCACAGTCCAAGTTTTATCACCGTAGCAGATAACATGATTGCGTACAACCATACCAATTGATCAGTGGTCATCTTTTCAGAAGCTTTATCTTCAACTAGTTGTTCTACAGCCTGGACCAATACCTGAAAGCCTATAAAAATGCATGGATATGACAACTTTATTTATTTGTTTATTTTTTACGTATGTTGTATTCCAATAGGTTTGTTTTTTTCTCTTGTGGTGCTCAAAATGCTGTGCAGCATTAACTCATTGAATTCCTTGAGACTTGGACATTGTGAGACAACTGGATGCACAGCTTTTTACATGTTACTTACAGCATAGACACTGACAACACTACTACAAAATGGAAGGAAAGAAAGGAAAGGAAAGGAAAGGAAAGGAAAAGATAAAAGAGAAAGAAAGAGCATGCAATAGCCAATGTGGTGAAGAAACACATTTAAGCTTTTTGATGACAACTCACTCTACCATATCAGAAGATCAGATGGTTGCTATTACACCCAAAATATAGAAAAATAATAATAATCTTTGAAGCATATTACATAAGAGTGCTTTAATTTTTAACAAATAATGTAATAAGTAACCACATGACAGGTGAACATATGAAAGCATTATTACTTCTTATATCTCAAATGGTCAGTAGTTAAACATTTCTTGCTAAGCTGCTATGCATAGTGGAATAATTAGACTTCATGTTAAGAAATTACTATGATAAAATCAATCCAAAGTGAAAACACAACAAATAAGAAAAGATGCCTTGATTTTGAAATCAAGCACAAAGTAAATCCAGAAAAATGATAATATTTGTCCAACCGAGAATGACAGTCCAGCAGTGTGGAGAGTTAAAAGCACTAAAAACTCAACTTTACAATAGCCTAGAACAACTGATGAAGATCATGGAAAGACGAAAAAGAGCAAATCTAGAATTTCACATGAACCACATTTCGGGCATCAAGAATTAAAGATTTGGAATTATTTTGAGTTTTCATGTCATTATAGTAGGTTTAAGCAATTAAGGGTACAATGGTAATTCCAGTAATTGTAGGGCATGGGTTGTAGGGATTGCCCATGGGCTTAATTTTGGGTCAAGTTATTAAATGGGTCATTATATATGGACCTTGTTATGTCTAAAATAATCTTAGTGGTCAAAAGTCCAATTTTCCTATTTTGATATTGAAGTAGAATTAGAAGTCATTAAAGTTTCCTAATATGATTGAAGAAGAATTATAAGTCATAATTAATCTAGAATATTAGGAGTTGCTAAATATTTTTAGTTTCTAAATTTGAGTTATAGTCCATATAGAATTAGGAGAGTTAATATTATGAGAATTTGAGATTGTGTGTGTGATTGGCCTATCCCTTCTGAGGGTGAAGCACCTCTCTCTCTCTCTCTACTTCTATCCAACAAGATTACTGTTCACAGTGCTCAGAATAGCCACCCGACAGCCTCTAAACACTCATGCTTTTATTCCCCAAACCATACTCTTTTACAAACCCCCTTAAACTCCTATTTTTTAAATACTTATGCAGCTACAAAATACCACAAAATCCTGCCCTACAAGTCTATTATTGCTGCTACCAGTATACTTAAACCGGGCTCCCTACTTGTAGGAAAGTAATCCCTACTCATCCTACATCAACAACTATAACCAGCAACAACAACAAATATTCTAATGTTAATGTTAACCAACATGCACGATGCATTAGTTTTAAAAAGATGATGTACTATTTAAATGAATAACCACCCTCCCGGGAAACTAATGGCAGGTTAAAACACAATTACATACCGAGTGTGGCCATGATAGCAGCAAAGATAATTATGCCTACTGGTTGCACCCTCAATTTCCCAATAGGATACTTATAGATGTTAATGTTTATCATTGACAAGTGAGTGAACCAAAGTATGCCACCAGCCATGAGATCAAGTAAGGAATCCAGTGTTGATGCAGCAATGGCTATTGATCCAGTCTCTATTGTAGCATAAATCTGCAAGACATGATGCATATATATGTATATATATATCATTGGTACGAAAATAACAAATACAACTATATATTCTCTACATCAACTTATCACCCAAAGTCATACAAAGAGTGTCTCTACGTCAACTTATCACCCAAAGAGTGTTTATTTTTCAGCTATATATTCTCTATGTCAACTTATCACCCAAAGTCATACAAAGAGCGTTTATTTTTCATGCTTTCTATTTAGTCCAAAGCAAAAAGTGTGGCATACATGGCAAGATATTATTTGTTTTCATTAATTGCTTAGTAACTATCTCCAAACAAGGGAATCAATCACGAGTATCCATGTAGGAGGTGATATAAAATGGACACAAAAAACCAGGGACATAGCATTTCTCATTAATGTAACCTCTTTAAGTTCCTTAACATAATGTCTTCTTCAAAACTTTTGTTTTGTTGAACAAGACAACTGAAAACAGGCATATCTCAAAGACGCAGAACACTTTCAGAAAAATGAAACATCACTTTGGCCAAGTTTGGGAAGACTAAATAAGTGTACTTTTTGACTTTTTATGAAATATGGGTTGGATTTGGGTTGGGTTTGAAGTGATGTGTTAGAGAGGTGATGTGACTTAAAGAAGATGATGTGACTTAAATAGGATAGTGACTTTTTGACTTTTTGGATTTTTTGGAGGATGCCAAACTTGGCCTTTGTAACAAAAAATACAAAAGGAAAAACAGTAAATCTACAAAGTGAAACTGTTAACTTCCTAACTCATATCATGTATTAGACTGTTAAAATGTACCATGTCAGGATAACTTCCAGAAGTCAAACCCAGAAATTTTGATTAAACTTCAAGTGATTACAACTCACCTTAAATGCCAGTAGGATAATATTTGCATAATTAGATATCTTCATTGCTTTTTCTTGTTGGGCTTGTTCTTCGAAATCTTCCTCATCAATGCTGTCAGATGTCATCAAAGAATCAACTTCCTCAAATGATTTCAAGGTTGCAATTTGTCTTTCATAGTATTCTTTTTCTCCTATAAACAAAGAAATGTCAGATTAGGAGAAAGAGAACAAACGAGGAGAGAGAGAGAGAGAGAGAGAGAGAGAGAGTTCGGCCATCATTTTTTAACATATGCATTATGTCATGTGCAATCCGGTCTAACATACAATTTACAAGTGCTTATGTGCTTATATGCAGACACCTGCAATAAGCTATGTCCTAAAGTATAGATTTAGGTAGTTAACAACTAAGTGGAAACCTTTAGAAACCCAAATGAAAATAAATCCTACGAATTTTTTATAATATTTTGAGTGCCTGACCCCAAATACAGTGAAATAAACCAAACGAAACTAAACCAAACAAAGCTTTATGTCCCAATCAAGTGGGCTACGATACGTGAATCCTTTTTTCGTCATTTTGTACTATTAAAAGCTATATGCTTGGTTAAATTAAATAAATTCGTTTAATTTTTTTACTATCACATCCCAAGTCAATTTACGTCTTCTCCTAACATTTCCTTTTACGGTGATCCTATCACATTCTTCTCTACCATTTCATCTGTTAGTCTTCATTGTACATACCAAACCATCTTAGTTTGTTCTCTCTCAACATATTTTCAATTGGTGCTACTCCTACCATTTAATATATATTCATTTCTATTTCTCTCTGTCCAAAACTTACCAAACACCCACCTAAGCATCCTCATCTTAACTACACTCATTTCATGAGCTTCTTGTTTCTTAATTGTCCAATATTATGTGAACTGCAAAGTCTTACAATTGTTTTATAAATTTTTCTTTTCAATTTTGTTAGCATCATTGATCACATAATATGCCAAAGGCACTCCACTTGAACCTACTTTGATTCTATTACAGGTGGGAATTTCTAACACAACATGAATTGTACACGAAGTTAGGGGTTAGGGTTGAACATTTTCAACACAAACACAAATATGACACTATATAATAACATAATAAATAAATAGGGTTATGTCAAACCTGCATAATATGAAATTGACACAGATAACCCGTTTAATAGATAATTAGTTACAAATTTTAATGTTATTTTCATTAAAGAATGCCAGAAATGTTTAAATCTCTTATGTAATCTATACAATTAAATAAAGAAAATACGTAAAATAGTATTTTGAGGTTAATATAGTCATTTTGTCTTTTATTTGAGAGAACATGATCTTTTCATTTATTATTTTGAAGTCAATAAAAATATTTTTTTTTTGAATAAAATAGAGTCAAAATTAAATATTTTTTTTTGGAATAATTTCATTTAGTAGAGATTAGTTTCATGAAATTTAACTTATGAAAAAACGTTAATCTTTCCATACACTTAGTATTTTTAATTACAACGATTTTTTTAGCATGATACGTTAATATGGCATGAATCAGACATGAATTCAAATAACATGACACAATAACACAAAATAATAATAATAATGATATCGTGTTAGTGTTAAAAGAATTCTGACACGAATTTGAGATGACATCACACAACACAAACACGATGCCCACCCTTAGATTCTATGGATCACTTCTCTATTATTGTTACTTCCATTGTTACTAAAGTTACATATTCAATTTAGCTACTAATTTTAAACCCTTTTGACTCAAATGATTATCTCCAAATTTTTAGTGTTAATTCCTCCCTTAGTTTCATCCACTAGAACAATATCATTTGCGAACAATGTACACCATAGGACATCATCCTGATTGTGTTTACTTAATTCATCCATGACTATGGCAAATAGGTAAGGACTCAAAGCTTACCTTTGGTATAGGTCCTACAATGATTGAAAATTCACTAGCTTCTCTAACAGGTGAACTAATTGTAGTCACAACCTCATTATACATATTTTTATCACATCAATATACTCCTTGGTTACGTTTTTTTTCCCTCTAACACCCACTATATTATATCTCTAAGTAACCTATCGTAAGGTTTTTTTCTAAATCTATAAAAACTATATGAAAACCCCTCTTCTCTTTTCACTTTTTCATTAATCTACTTAGTAAATATATGGTTTCCACAATTGATTGGCCTAGCATAAGTCCAAACTAATTAACTAACAATTACCCTCTATCACAATCATTTTATGAATCATCAACACATCTATAATTGTTGCAATTTTAGATATTTCCTTTATTTTTATATATAGGTACAAATATACTTTTTCTCCACTCATCATACATTTTCTTAATCATTAGAATCTTATCAAATAATTTTGTTAACCAAGAGCTAAGCATTTTCAATGTCAACAATAAGAATACAATCCAATCCCAATGCTTTACCTAATTTCATCCTCTTCAATATAAATTCCACTTCAAACTCCTTTATTAGATGACAAAACTTATACTCTCTAGTTCCATCAATGCTACCATATTTCTCTCCTAAAGTTTCTAAATGTTTTTCATTTAACATTTTCTCAAAATAACATTTTCACCTTTACATAATATCCTCATCCTTCACTAATACCCTCAAATCCTCACTTTTTATACACTTGACTTTTTCAGAATCTTTTGTTTTTCTTCCTCTCAATTCAACAAAGTTTGTAAATATTTTTTCTCTTTTTAATATATAATTAGGGATAGTCATTTTCTCCCAGCCCGCACCCGCACCCGCACCCGCATCTCCAAAAATGGATTTCATTAGAGAGAGAAAATCCCAAAATGGGTACAATAGCTCTCAAGCTCTGAAATATTCAATATCAAAATATCAACTGAATGCTAAAGGGGGCTAACCACCTATTTATAGGATAAAAAACCAAACTAATTCTAACTAACTCTAACAACCATACTAATTCTAACTACATCAAACTTCCCCTATGAAGAAAACAACTTGTCCTCAAGTTGGGACTACAACAAAATGACTCGAGACAACGCCATCAATAAAATGACTCAAAACAATGATTTAGGGAAGCATAATTAACATGCAACAGTGAACAAGGTTGTTTGGGATGACCTAAATAAGTGCACTTTTTGTCTTTTTACGAAAAGATGTGCAGAAAAGTAGAGAGGTGATGTGATGAAAAAAAGATAAAAAGATAAAAAGATGGATTATTTTGTAGTAGCCAAACTTGGCCTAAGTAGTTGCAAGTCCTTATTCAAGATCATCCTAGCAAATATCCTTCCATCAAAACAAGTTATCATTTATGCACATCAACCGAAGCCATGTTGAGGTGAGAATAGGCCACTCATGTAGCATGCCGTTTTGGAAGCAAGATGCCATCAAAATCATGCTTCTCACATGGTCCCAAAATAAACTCATCCTTCCTCCAAAAAGCCGGGTCCGGGTACCAAATCGACACAAATGGCTTTGAAGATAGCATAAGAGACATTTCTCAGAAACAAAGATCATTCAACACCCATGAAACTTCAATGTCATGACACTCCACCATAATAAGCCAACAACAACAATCTCAACCAACATAAGAAAGACCTCAAACAAATACAAGGGACACGTAGGTGGACAAATTCAAACTTCTAACCTCCTAGTAAGGTGCATGAACTCTTGGCCAATGGGCTATCTTCGTAAACATTCAAAAATTTAAAAAGAAAAAAAAGTTTGGAAATTAATAAGAAAACAAAACTTGGAGTGGGCTAGTCATAGAAAGATTGTTCAAAATTTTGATGTAGTAAGCTCAAAGAACCAACTACTCATTGTGCTAAAAAAAAAAAAAAAGTCATAGTAACAGCGGCACCAAGGAGTGCAAACAAATTTTGAGAGGCGACAGGTGGTGCGTAATGTATTCAAAAAAGTTTTAGATGGGACAAATGTCATCCAAAATATAAACTATTACACTTGTATTAATATATATATTCAAGATATGCAAGTGAATACCCACAACTCTTAGTGGCGCCTCCCCTGGTTTTTTCAAACAGTATCTTAACTCTCAATTAAATGCTGAAAACGCTATGTGAAAATCGTTTTCATTTAGTCTCAGCAACAAATGTGTCTTGAAACTTTCAAATTTAACAACTCCATACTTAAATATCTCATACTACAAATTTTCAATAATTAATCTCAGTTTTATCAAACAGACACACAATAACTATGCATTCTTAACTAACAAAAATATAGACTACATATAAAGTATACATTTAAAGTGCCTATTTTTGTTAGGAGCCATAGAAGACTCTTATCTGCTAGTCAATTTGCTAGCAGAGAGACGGAACAAGAAGGAAACAAACAACAGAAAATTTAGACTATCTTTCTGTCCCTATTTTCTACTCAACCAAACAGGGCAATCATGAAAAAAGAAATGTATCACCTTTTTTTTTAGATCGAAATTATCTTACAGAGTTCACCGAAAAAATTGGAACAATCAAAACGAGAGAGAGAGAGAGAGAGAGGAACCTTGAGTTACGGCAGTGGTTTTGGAGAAATCAATGAGAGAAGCAGACTCGAGGTCGAGGCCAGGTCGGAGCTTATCAGGGAGTCTGGACACGAAGTCTTGTCTGAACGAGTTTGCCGAATTCCGGCGACTGAGTCGTAAGCGGCGGCTGCTACTACTCAGCCTCCGACCATCGGTTGCCGCCGCCACCAACAGCGGCGCTTTCGCTTCCGACTCCCCCTCCCCCTCCATATTCATTCCAATCCTAACTCACAAACCTTTTTCACGACCCCAACCCAACACCACCCAGCCACTACATATGATAGAGAGGCTCGTACAATGCAGGTGTAGACAAAGATTTTTTCTTTTTTGAACGCGTCACGCGAAAAGGTTGTTTCTATTCTATCCCGCCTTTTTCAACAACACCAATAATGTCCAGGGGAAATGCCTAAGAGCATCTCCAACGCTTACTCAAAATTTTCATCAAATTTGAGTCAAAAAGTATCAGTTTCATCAAATTTGATAACAGATGCTCCAACGATTCACCAAATTTTCAAATTTGTCCCGAGACAACCAGGTGGTCGACCGGCCGGTTGACCGGTTTGCCCAATTTTTTTATTATATTTTTTTTTTTTGAATTTTTTGAACCTTTTTTTTGAACTTTTTGAACTTTTTCCGGGTCGACCGGTGGGTCGACCGGTGGGTCAACCGGCCGGTCGACCGGTTAGGCAAAAATTTATTTTTTTTATTTTTTTTTTTTGAATTTCTGAATTTTTTCCTTGAACTGTCTGAACCTTTTGCCGGTTGACCGGTTGGTCAACCGGGTGGGCAACCGGTTGGTCGACCCGGGTCCCCTCCAACGGTCCGCAACAGTGTCCGCTACAATGTTTTGATGAATTCATTACTTCCTCCGCGATCTGATGAAATGTTTGATGAAAACTCAATTTGATATCAGATTTGGTACACCGTTGGAGCCATGAACAGTGTCATTTTCATCAAAATTCAAATTTGATATCATATTTGGTATAGCGTTGGAGATGGTCTAAGAGCTCTAATTACAGCTCTAATGAGCTGTCATTCATTATAAAAAAAAAAAAAAAAAAAAACAGTGAAATAATGACAAAAAAAGAAAACAGAAAAAGACAAAATAATACTGTTTTAGTGCTCTGCTTTTAGAGCTCCGGAGCATCACCGTAATGTCCAGTGAAAGATACCAAAATAAGTCAAAATAGTAAGTTATTTTTTAAATTAAAGTTTAATTTGGATGAAATTTTCAAATTAAACTAAAACTTTATTATAAATCACGTTTTTACTATTTCTAGAACCCTCCCGTAAAAAATTTGTGAAATAATAAAAGTGTGATTACAAACCACGCTTTTAATTAAAAAAGCGTAGTTATAACTACGCTTTTAAGTAAATTTTTTAATTTTTTTTAAAAACGTGATTGCAAACCACGCTTCTACTATTGAAATGCAAAAACATGTTTTCAAATCACGTTTTCCATACAAACCAAACCAACCCACACTCTGACACACACACACACAACACTCACGCACATCGCACAATATAATTGAAACAATATAATTTTTATATATAATAATAATTAAATATATATAATAATAATTTATATTAGTAAATAATAATTAACTATATAATTTTTGTAAATATAAATTATTTTTATATAATTTTTATCTTTCGAGTGGTTAGAAATAATTTTTTACAAATTAAATTAAAATAACCATACGTATGTATATAACCCGCCTAAAAATTAAAATGATAATTATTTTTTATCCTTAAATGATAATTATTTTTTATTTTTTATTTTTTAACCAAATTAATTGTTAATTTTTTTAAAAAAAATTTTAAAAATCAAATCATACATAATCTAAAAATCTTTTGATAAATGACTTACATACGTATGATTTAAGGGTAAAGATTTTGATAAATGACTTAAATGATAAATCAAATCATCCATAACCTAAAAAATTTTACCCTTAAACCATACGTATGTAAGGATAAAAATTTGCTATTATAAATTACAAATTATTTTTTATTATAAAAGTTACATACGTATGGTTGATATGACTTAATTATAAAAGTTATTTATCAAAAGATTTTTATAAATTATTTATAAAGATTATAATCAATTTTTATAAATAATTTTTGCAATTTTTATAATCAATTTTTACATACGTATGGTAATAATTTTTATAAATTATTTAAACCATACGTATGTAAGGGTAAAAATTATTACCCTAAAAATTTTTAGGTTATGGATGGTTTAATTTATCATTTAAGTCATTTATCAAAATCTTTACCTTACAAATTTTTACCCTTATATACGTACGGTTTAAATAATTTATAAAAATTATTACCATACGTATGTAAGGGTAAAAATTTTTAGGTTATGAATGATTTAATTTATCATTTAAGTCATTTATCAAAATCTTTACCCTAAAAATTTTTACCCCTACATATGTATGGTTTAAATAGTTTATAAAAATTATTACCATACGTATGTAAGGGTAAACATTTTTACCCTAAAATTTTTTAGGTTATGGATGGTTTAATTTATCATTTAAGTCATTTATCAAATTCTTTACCCTAAAAATTTTTACCCTTACATAAAATTATTTAAACCATTCGTATGTAAGGGTAAAAATTTTTAGGTTATGGATAGTTTAATTTATCATTTAAATCATTTATTAAAATCTTTACCCTAAAATTTTTTACCCTTACATATGTATGGTTTAAATAATTTATAAAAATTATTACTATATGTATGTAAAAATTGATTATAAAAATTGCAAAAATAATTTATAAAAATTGATTATAATCTTTATAAATAATTTATAAAAATCTTTTGATAAATAATTTTTATAATCAAGGCAAATCAACCATGCGCATGTAATTTTTATAATCAAAAATAATTTGTAATTTATAATAGCAAATTTTTATCCTTACATACATATGGTTTAAGGGTAAAAATTTTTAAGTTATGGATGATTTGATTTATCATTTGAGTCATTTATCAAAATCTTTACCCTTAAATCATACGTATATAAGTTATTTATCAAAAGATTTTTAGATTATGTATGGTTTGAATTTTAGAATTTTTTTAAAAAAAATTAAAAATTAATTTGGTTAAGACATAAAAAATAAAAAATAATTATCATTTAAGGGTAAAAAATAATTATCATTTTAATTTTTGAGCAGATTATATACATACGTATGGTTATTTCAATTTAATTTGTACAAAAATTATTTCTAACCACTCGAAAGATAAAAATTATATAAAAATGATTTATATTTACAAAAATTATATAATTGATTATTATTTACTATTATAAATTATTATATATAAAAATTATATTGTTTCAATTATATTGTGTGTGTGTCTGTGTCAGAGTGTGGGTTGGTTTGGTTTGTATGGAAAACGTGATTTGAAAACAAGTTTTTGCATTTCAACAGTAGAAGCGTGGTTTGCAACTACGTTTTCTGGAAAAAAAAAAAAAAAAAAAAAAATTTATTTAAAAGCGTGGTTTGTAACCACCCTTTCTTAATTAAAAGCGTGGTTTGTAACCGCACTTTTATTATTTCACAAATTTTCTGCGGGAGGGCCCTAGAAACAGTGAAAGCGTGATTTGTAATAGCGCTTTAGCTTAGTTTGGGAACTTCGTCCAAACTAGGCCTAGTTTGGAAAATAGCTTAGTATTTTGACTTATTTTGGGAAAAGCCCCTACCATTTACACCTTAGACAAAATAATATTATAATTAAAAAAATTAACCACAATTAAAGAAAAAAAAGATATATAATTAAACCTTGGTTTGGTAAACATATTGGGACTGAATAAACACATAAAGACAAAAAAAAAGTCACAAAATCACAAAATGACAAAACACTTGATTTTTGATGCAAAATTAGTAAATTGATCTATATACAGACAAAAAGTCAAAAAAGCATCATTTTCAAGTGGAGGGTAATTTTGTCATTCCAATGCAAAAAAAGCTAAAACAGCCAAACATGAAAACCAAACTAACAAAAAAGTCATAGGCTAAAAAATTCAAAAAACCAAGTTTGCCAAACGATACCTAAAGATACATATAATATAGAGGGTGTATAATAGAATGTTAGGATAAATTCCTCCCCATATCTTTATCTCTCAATAACCCTTTTTGTAGGTGCATTAAAAAAAAAATTTGTCCTTTTGTGTGTTTCAATTTGGATCTGTACCGATAATTCAAGCCGTCTATCTCGTAAGTTTTGTAATAGAGATCATTCATATAAAAAAAATGAGTTTCATCAAAAAAAAATTATAAATTTTAAAAAATATATATATATATTTTATTTTATAAAATGAACGATAAGTATGCGTGTAAATTTAAACTATTCATTTTATAAAATAAAATATTTTTTATTTCTGTATTTATAATTTTTTGATGAAACTTATTTTTTTACATGAATAACTTATTATAAAACTTACAAAATAAATGATTTGAATTATTAATACAAGTCTAAATTAAGAGCTACAAAAAAAAAAAATATAAAAAAATATAAAAAGATGAAAGTATGAAAGACGGTCTATCCCATGCTTTAGTCGCAAAATTTACGGAATCGTCTGATCTAGTTTGGTCGCCATTCCAATTTACAAAACAAATAAATAAACAAATGTTACAAAACAAATAAATAAACAAATGAAGTTTGTTCTCCATGACTGATTAATAACATTAAAAAATTAAAGTATGAAGTTATTTTATAGCAATTTGTATTTTTAAATTGCCTTTGAAATTTTAAATTTATAGAATAATTTATGAAAAAAAAAATGCTCTATGTTCTAAAGTCAAACCCTTTGTCTAAAAAACAATAATGATTTTATTAATTTCTTACAAAAAAATAATTAACATATTTCGTTTATTTATTTACTTTTACTTTGTAAATTTAAAATTCAAACAGTAAAAATATGGAACATACAATTCTACTTTTTTTTTTTTTGACCCTAAAAGACTTGTGACCAAACTTTTTTCAACATGTATTCCTCCCACTGAACTGATGTCTTCCCAAACAAGGCCCTAGTATGGTCTTCATTCCAATTTACAAAACAAATAAATAAACAAATGAAGTTTGTTCTCCATTACTGATTAATAACATTAAAAAATTAAAGTATGAAGTCATTTTATAGCAATTTGTATTTTTAAATTGCCTTTGAAATTTTAAATTTATAGAATAATTTATGAAAAAAAATGCTTTATGTTCTAAAGTCACACCCTTTGTCTAAAAAAAATAATGATTTTATTAATTTCTTACAAAAAAATAATTAACATATTTCATTTATTTATTTACTTTTACTTTGTAAATTTAAAATTCAAACAGTAAAAATATGGAACATACAATTCTACTTTTTTTTCCTTTTTTTTTTTTTTTTTTCTCGTATATTGTTGACCCTAAAAGACCTGTGACCAAACTTTTTTCAACATGTATTCCTCCCACTGAACTGATGTCTCCCATTGACTCAAACAAAACGAAAAAACACACAAAATTTCTAATTAGACAAGTTGTTAAACTTTAGATTGAAATTACGCTTTTAGGCCAAGTTTGGCATCTCAATATAAGTGCACTTATTTCATCTTTTTATCTTTTTTGGGTCACATCAATCAACATCTCCTCTCTATTTTTTCTACACATAATACAAGAAAAGTCAAAAAGTGCACTTATTCTAAACTTCCCAAACTTGGCCTATACTGAAAATAAATAAATCAATCATTTAAAAAACATAATCTCCATATCAATCTTGCACCATTAGAATATTTATTTTTATTTTTTAATAAAAAAAACTAAAACATACACAAAGAAATATTGTTTGTTTTCTTGAACAAATCACGATAAAATAAAAAATATTATAATTATTCAACCAATCTAATTTTTGAAAAAGAGAGAAGAGAAAGAAAATATCTAAAGATATTATTGATTAACAGGAAAATGACATCAACATAACAAGTCTTTGACTGACTGGTGTATCAATTTAGGTCAAGTTTGGGAAGTTTAGAATAAGTGCATTTTTTGATTTTTCTTATATTATGTGTAAAAAAAGTAGAGAGGAGATGTTGATTGATGTGACCCAAAAAAGATAAAAAGATGAAATAAATGTACTTATATTGGGTACCCAAACAAGGCCTTAATTTTTGAAAAAGAGAGAAGGAGAGAGAAAATATCTAAAGATATTATTATTGATTTACAGAAAAATGAAATCAACATAACAAGTCTTTGACTGGTGTAACTATATATACACGCATTGGTCTAACTAACTAAAAGTTTGTTACAATAGAGGTAATGATTGTTTGAGATAATCTAAATAAGTATATTTTTTGATTTTTTATAAAATATGGGTTTGGTTTGAAATGATATGACAGAGAGGTAATATGATTTAAATAAGATAATGTGACTTAAATAGAATAATAATTTTTTAATTTTTTGACTTTTTTGTATTATGACAAACTTGACCTTAATCTCATACAGCTATCCTACACCATTATGATAGTCCAGCTGTCCAACATTAGATGATATCTCAGCACTAGTCATACTAGTCAGCCCTGGCAGCCTTTGTTACTCTAGCTGAAGCTGCTGTGTCCTCAATTTCTTTAGCTGTGTTTGTAGCCTTGATTTCCTTTGGACTATTCTTTGAACCAATGAATTACACTTACCAGTCCCTCTCAAGCTGAAAGGTGGACACCAACTAAAAGCTTGGCCTGCCAAAGAGGAATCTAGCAACAGTAGAGATTTGGTAAAAATATCAACCACCTAATCTAAAGAGGCAATACGTTGAATAAGTAATTGCTTGGTAGGGCGTGGATCCCACGTCTTTTCGGATATAAGATGCGTTTTCACACTCATATTATATCAACTTATTTTTTCATATTGGTAGAGTCGTTACTTAATTTTAGAAGAATAAAAAAAAAATTTAACAACGAAAATTAAGTAAAAGACTTCATATGTCACAACCAAACAATCCAAATTCAGGAACGTAGGCACAAAAAGGAAAGATCTTTGAATAATGCACTCATTTTTCGTCTAATTTAAAAATTGACCTCTACTAATTTTCTATTTTATGAGATTAGAGATTAATTATTCCACAAACTTCATTATTAATCCTAAAACCTTTACTAACCCTAAAACTAAGTGATATTAATGAATAAATGTCACTCAATTTAGATTCATTGAATAAAGTCATATTTTTCACCAAAAATCACATTCTTCATTAAAAATCATATTTTCAAAACATGATGGCCATAAACATGAACTAAATCAAGCAATATTTGTGATAATATCCAAAATAACCAATTTTGCATGAAGAACCTAGCTTGGATTATTGAAAACAATACACCAAAACAAGCATATGCCATGAAAAGATAGGAAGCTCACCAAATTCCACCACCATGCATCCAACATGCATGATAAGAATAAAATAATATCCATATGCCCTAAACATGCTATTATACATACAAGATGCGATCTAGGTTCAGTTTAAGGGTTCTAACATGATTATAATACACAAAAAGCAACTAACAAGTAAAAGAATGCTAAACTAGTATACATGATACTTAAACCGGGTCATATGCATGAGAATATGAAACCTAAACTACCCTAAACATGCAACAACTATAACCTAAACAAAGCATGTAAAAATAAACTAAAAACATGCAAGATAACTACCCTACATGATGAACACGCTATGCCAACATCCTAGCATGATTAGGTGTTGAAATAATGAATTAGAAGCTACTAAAAATAAGTAAAAACAGTAACTTTCTTGCTGGTTTAAAGATTAAACCGAAGAAAGCGAGAAATGCCTTGAAATCCTTACTTGCAAGCATCCCTCAGGCTTGGACTTGCTTTGATTGCTTTTTTTTAACCTTAGATACACTTTTGGAAGTTGAAAAGTTGCTGCTAGGGTTTGAATATGTCAGATTTGAGGGTGTTAGGTGAAGGGAAGAGGTGTTTCTCTCTCAAGGCTCACAAACACTTCAAAAATCAATCCTCTATAAAAGGGAAGGGGAGGGGGTAGGGTCCTATTTATAGGCTTAGGGAAAGCTTGGGGAACACCCTTGGTTGTCCTAGGGTTACCTCTTTGCTTTTTCCGTGTGCCCATCAAAGTGGCATGCGTGGGCACACACACCATGTGTGGCTGCATGTGCGACCAAGCCTCTATGTGCGGGCACACGTGCCCTCGATGCATACAAGCCATGCATGCATGCATGCATAAGTGTGTGATTTTAAGCTTTTGAACCCTCTTTTTACCTAAGTAGGTTCAGTCGATTTCCCATTGACGTTTTTGCATAAGATTAATCCATGTTCTAAAAACATTGATCAATTCAAACTCAACCGAACCCCTTACCTTTAATTGGGGATCAAAAAGTTGGGTTTTGGATAAAAACCAATTCAAGGATAAAATGATCATTTTTACAAAATTATGATTTTGTGCCAAAACGAGGTTACACAGCAACTTCTAACAACCTTAAGCATCTCTAAGGATGTAGTAATTACCTTTTCATCATCAGGAATGTAGTGTCCCGGGGTCTTAGACCCGACTTGTTTATGTTAAGTAGTAATCATTACCTTATATTTACAACAACAAAAAAAAAAATTTGGACTTTTGAAAAGTTGTGGGTTACACTTAAACTTTTAGTTATTATAATTGGGACCTTCTCTTCATTGTTTAGAGTCTTGATTGATGAGTTAACATGTTGGTTGGGCAAGATTAGACCAAGAATGCCAAATTTGAATTTTTATTTTGAGAGTGTTCACTCTTTTGTCTTTTTCGTTTTCCACATTTAAAATCTTGATCTGAGGTTTCTTGAGCTTCAATTTAGATACAAAATTGACCATATTCCGTGTAACGACCCCGACCTCCGTACTATTATATTATATTGATTCAATAAAATTACATGATTGTGTGTTTAATTGTGTGGTTACATGCTTAATTCTGTAGTTATCGGTTATCATTTGGAATATCTGTTCACTTATCGACTTAGAATCAGAAATTGAAAGCCCGAACGACTTCAGAAGCTAAAATTGACTAACCCAATAGGCTAATTGGAATATTTAGAATTTTATGGCAACTTTCGTCAAAATTTGATTTGGACCAAAATAATTAGAATAAATTGATTGAACTTAGTTAGAGTTGACCATAATTAACCAACCTTATTCACATATGATTAGGCTAAGCTAATCACATGTATATATAAGTGATATAATCCTTACTTGGCCTCAAATACGTAATTTGGCTGAGATTTTAAGAGAGAGAGAAGAAGAACTCAACTTAGAGAGAGAGAAAGAGAGGAGAAATTAAAGGGAATTGGTACAGAACTTGAAGGATCAAACTAGGATACACTTGAATTCACATCCTAGGTATGGAATTCCTCCTTAAATCTTGAAAATAAAACATGTAAGTCATGAATTCAAGAAGTTATGAGTCTATTTGCATGTAAGTAGAAAGAATTGGCTTGATTATGGAAGAATTGAGTATAATAGCATACATGCATGCATAATTTTTCATCTTTGAGTTCAATTTTCTATGAATTCTTACATGCATGGAACTTTTACACATTCATTTAAAGAGTTCTTCATGTTTTTACACTTATCATGCCATTTGATCAAGTTTTGAAAAGATTTGTAAAGAAATGAGGGCAATACATGTCATGCATGGTTCCAACTTCATGATTTAAGTTTGATTTTGAGAATTGAGTCCATGATTTGAGTAATTGGTTTCAAATTGACTATATTTTCAAGTTCTAAAATGTTTTCCCATGTTTTTGTACCAAAAATACAAGTGTTGGACCTTTGAATATCAAATTTAAATTTCAAACACAGTTCTAAAAATTCCTGAATTCGTCATGTCCGCTCGAGCGTAAAAATCGCGCTCCCAGTAGTTTTCCAAAATTTAGCAAACCACTCGAGTGGCCAAAGTTGTGCTTGAGCGAGGACCCAAGATCCTATTTACTCAGTCTTCTGCTCAAGCAACTGTCGAGCATCTATCGAGCAGAAAATTCTTGCAACCAGTACTTTTATAGAGTTTACAGACAGCTCGAGCGACCACCCTTATTTTTGAACCCCCGCTCGAGCGAGGACCCTGTTTTCAATAAATTTTCACTAACTCTTTTAAGTGCATGCTTACATTTTCATGTCATGTCAAGTACTATTAGGCACCAATTGAGCTCATATAAACATGTAATGAGTTAGAAACACATAAGGAAAATTTAATTAAAGCGGAATGGTTATTGAACGGTACTCCAATTGTATTTTTGTTATGTGTTTTGTATAGGTGGACGTCCGAGGCCTAGTGACAACATAACCCACTGTGAGTTATAACTTTATAAAGATATGTTCAAGTTATGTTACTTTCAAAAATGGTATTGGTTATTGAAATTGATATGTGAATGATTGAAAGATTTATTGAAGTACTACTTATCCTTAATGAATGAAGTTCTATTTGAATTTGTAATCATGGCATCCTTTAGTGAGGCCCTTGCCTGGGGGAGATTAATACCATGGCCCATTGGCCCTCGCCCGGAGGAAATAATACCATGGTCTATTGGATAATTGAAACACAGAGATTTCTGATGTTAGACCTTCATGGTCACATTGAATATTGAACATTGATTGACCCTCGAGGTCCTATTGTTATTAAAGCATTATTACTCTGCTGGATGTGCCACATGATTTGAATGAAATGGATATTGACACAAGGTTGACTAGATATGTGAAAATGACATTTGTAATGATATTGAACTTCATTAATATAACCTCTTTATTCTGTTATTACTCATTGGGCTATTTATGTATATATATATGTAGGTGAACAAGTTAAGCATCAAGGATAAAGAGTGCTTCGGAGTCACCTAGTGGTCAGCCTTTTGTGAAGCTCCCGAGAATGAGCTAACTTGGACTCGTATGGAGCCAAGCATAGACTAAACCCCTTTTTGGTTATGAACTCTTAGCTTGGTTTTTGGTATAGGGGTTTTGTGTATGTAAGACTTGACATGTTTGAAATTGTGGGCTGAATGTTGTTTCAAAAACTTTTGTGATGTATGCACTTACCTAATAAATGGATGTACAGTGTTAATGCAAACTCTTTTTATATATGCACAGCTCAATGGACTACTTCTATGTTTTAATTTGCTTCCGCTAAGCCCCATAATTCATGTTAAATCGATTTTGTTACTAGAGGCCGTAGGTAATCTAAGATTACTGGCCGGTCATGACGCTAAACCTATAGGGGCAGGTTTGGGTCGAGGCATTCCGTTTCCGAACAAGGGAGATACGCCTATTGGAAATCACCCAACAAAAGTTGTCTGGTCAAATCCACAGGAGTGAAAATTTGAATTTTGCATGAGTGAATTTTGCGAGAAAGCCATTTTTCCCTGAGTTGATCCACACGAATGGTTTCAAAATTCGCACAAGTGGATTTTGCGTATCTAGACATCGATTTATGTGCCCTTTTCACTCAAATCAGATCCCTCTCTCTTTTTGACCATTTTTTACCACTCTCTTTCCCTAAGTTCTCTTTTCTCTCCATTCTCTCTAAACTCTCATCAAATTTCACATTTTCTTTAATCTACAAAGATCAAGCGAGATTTTGATACTAGTTCCTTACACAAAAATGACGAGTGTCTCGAGGGTTACGTTTTGATCGGTGGAGATTAAATTCCAGCGAAGTTGATTTTTTTGAGTTTTCTCCTTTTCTTTCGTTGAGGTAGGGATTTCTTTTCTCCTTATCAATACCACATTATAGATAGACATGTGATAGTTTTTATTGCATTAAAACTTGATTTGTTAGGTATTTTTGAAAAACATGTGATGAGGGTTAGGATTTTATGATCTAGAGTTAAATCTTGTGTTTTATTGTTAATATATGAGATTGTATGTTTGAGAAAAATGTTTAAACGGATTAGAGTAAAAAGCCCTAATTAATTGTTTATGGGTTATGAGAAAGAGGAAAAAATTGATGATTTAATTTTATTTGAACCATATGGGGTATTGTGTATTACAAATATGAAACTGGATATGTAAGAAAATAAAGAAAGTCATCATGAAATTCAATTTGTGTTAATTGTTATCTATGGTTTTATAATTGTTAAGTTGTAATAATTGTTGAAAAATCAAAATTTCAGAGAACAAAAAGGGTGTTGGTAAATGTTGTGTGTATGAAAATTTTTTGGATTGGTTAATCTCATTTATGAGGGTTGTGATGAAAAGCCCCAAATCCTTTGGTTATTTATTTGTTTGAGAGATGTGATTAATTTGTGTTACATATGCATTGGATTATGAAAATAAATTACTAGTTGAGTTTTGATAATTAATGAGAAAGATGTGACGATTTGTTGTGGGTATTGGGAGTTTGGAGAGAAGGGAAAATAAATTTTGGAAATCAAAAAAACATTTATATACTTTTGTGAAATGAGAAGTAAGAGGAGCTGGCGATTTTTTTTCTTCTTTAAAACAAGTGAATAATTGTATTCGTGACGAATTACTACTTGTTGAATCAAATTTGAATATTTTGAATTGAATCATAAAGATGGGATGGTAGTGATGGAAGAGACTTTAATTATGAGTTTTGAAAACGGCGTGAATTGGAAGTTGAATTAATTGGAGTTGAAAGATGAAAGTTATGTAACGTATAAATGTTGATAAAATCTAAATCAAGAGGATGAAATTGAATTCATGGACTTGGTACTTGTTGTTTATGAGGCTGTGTCCTTGGCCATTGGTTGAGGATGCTATTGCCGTTGTTAAATAATTTGTGAAACTTGGAATAGTGTGCCAATTGTTGAGTTGAATGAAAGTGTGCATTAAAATGGGTTCCTTTCCCCTTCGAATTTGCGCCCAGTAAAGTTTGGCGCTTTGACATGGGTTTCTCTCCCCTCCGGTCCGCTCCCGATAAAGTGTGAACGGGTTCTTCTCTCCTCCGGCTCGAGGTCTGGTAAATTTTGGTGCTTTGAAATGGGTTTCTCTCCCCTCTGGCTCGCACCCGATAAAGTGGGTTGTGGTGGTTATGGCTTAACAAAGCCGGGGTCCGTTGTGTGTTAATTACGCGTAGTGTATCTTCATACTTGTGTTGTGATAAGAAAGGATGCATTATTGGCTTTCCGTGCATGTGACCGATAAAATATGGTAATGCGTGTTGACATGTCTATTGCTGCTTATATATATGTATTTGTGAACGTTCATTTTACACTTGTGCTTAAGGCCATAATATATAGCAATTGTCCTTGTAACTGTAATGAGTTGGAATGTAAGATGAGTATATTGTTTAGATCAATTTTAGGAGATTGTGGTAATGTGATGAATGGCTGAGATTTCTTTAAATGCAAATGAAAAGTTTTAAAAGGTAAGAACTGGTCTTTATTTCTTGTTACGTTAAAGAGGATATTTGGAAAATTATATTTATGTTAGTATATTTTAAAGTATGAAATGCCACATATCCTATATATATATGCGTGGAGCATTCATGATCATAACTATATGTTGTTATTGTTTAGGATTATTGGGATTCCTACTGAACCTTTGTGTTCATCCTACGTTGTTAATCATTTTTTAGGTATGGAGTGAAGAGTTGCTCGAGACTTGAAGTCTGTTAATTGTTGGCCATGGGGCTTTTTAAATGTAGGCAAAATGCCAATGTGTTGTAAAAAGGATTAATCCCTTTTATATATTTCATTATTTTGTAATTGATGACATAACGCCTATGTACGTGTATTGTATTTCATTACATGTACACGAGAGAGAACATTGTAATTTATTTATTCCTAAATATCTTTGATGTTTATTATTATTGAAATGGACTGATTTAAAGGAAAAATGTAACATTATCTGAGTAATAAAAGTTGGGACGTGACAGGGAAGCTAACAAGCACCCGAAATCTTAGGGTTAGTCAAAAATTGGGCGTCTACAATTGCCCCTCTTTGGAAAAATTCAAACAATCATGAAATGATGTGGAGTGAATGTCAAATATCCAAGACCATCCTAGTTAACACAACCTTAAGACTTAAGGTCTTGTCATGCATTCATGCAAATGAATGTATAGGCTTAGGGGAAGGTTGGGGAACACCCTAGGTCGTCCTAGGGTTACCTCTTTGCTTTGTCCTTGCACCTCTCGAAGAAATAGCAACTTAAAACCACAGATTGGGCTGATAGGATGTGCGGCCGCACAAGCCATCAAAGTGGCATGTGTGGGCGCACACACCATGTGTCGCCGCACATGCAGCTAGGCCTCTATGTGCAGACACACGTGCCCTCGATGCATGCAAGCCATGCATGCATGCACAAGTATGTGATTTTAAGCTTTCGAACCCTCTTTTTATCTAAGTAGGTCCGGTCGACTTCCCATTAACGATTTTGCATAAGATCGGTCCATGTTCTGAAAATATTCATCAATTTGAACTTAACCGGACCCCTTACATCTAAGTGGAGATCAAAAAGTTGGGTTTTGAATAAAAACTAGTTCAAGGGTAAAATGATCATTCTTACAAAAATATGATTTTTTGCCAAAACAGGGTTACACAGCAACTGCTAATAACATTAAAGTATCTCTAAGGATAAAGTAATCACATTTTCATCATTGGAAAGCTTACAAGCACCAAAAATCTTAGGGTTAGTGAAAAAATTGGGTGTTTACAGTTGTCCTTCTTTGGCAAAACTCAAACAATCATGAAATGATATGGAGTAAATGTCAAATATCCAAGACCATCCTAGTTGACACAACCTGAAGACTTAAGGTCATGCCATACATTCATGCAAATGATCAAACCCGTAGGTTGTCTACATATCCTTGTTGCGAGGAATCTGATTAGTGTAGTTCAAGAGCGAGTGTTGTACAACAATTCATCTGTGCATGAGTCATGTACAACAAGCATTCAATCCATTCATCAAGAATGCAATAGTTAGATATTCCAAAAAAGGTAAGGAAACAATACGTGCCATACCCACCTTGCTATTTTGAAGCCATTATGGTTCCATTTCTGTTCTAAGTTCTAATTTCATTCCATATTTTTCGTGTCTTTTATCCTGTTAATGCACAAGAAAACCAATATGAACTAGTAATACACGCTGTAGTGTAACGCCCTCAAAATAAACCATAAATCATACAATCTTGACATGCTTAGACATAAGAGAATAAAGCATAATTTCATTCATCAGAGTATTCATTACAAAAGTATTACATGTTGACATCAAAAGTAAATGCCCTATGGGCTTACAACTTTCCAAGCCAACACTTGGTTATAAAAAGAGAGTACTAACTCAAAATACAAAATAAGCCCTTGGCTTGATTTACATGTAATACACAAAATAATTACAAAAATAAACAAGGGAGTCTTCAACTCCCACAACCATCCAAGCTAAGACCTCGGAGGCGGCATAATACCTGAACCTGAAAATGATGTCCCATATAGGGTGAGCCAACGCCCAGTAGAGATATGCTAAACATAATATTAGCAATAACTAAAACATTAGCATTCGATAAATGTTTAACTCATATACGCCAACTTATAACACATTTCAATTCCATGACCATTTTGTCCATGTTTCATTTCATTTTCCATTACTTGTCCAGTTCTCAATTCATAACCGTGGCTCAAAACCTGGCCAAACAATTTGGATGAGATTACATCTCATATCAACAATACTTCCATTTCAAATGAGATAACAACTCATATTAAACACTTCTATACTTCATATATGATACACAGATTTGCTGTATCAATCTCAAATAAAACACTTCCATATTTCATATATGATACACAGATTTGCTGTATCAATCTCAAATAAAACACTTCCATACTTCATATATGATACACAGATTTTCTGTATCGATGGAGTCCATCCCCTATCTCCTCCCAAATATCCGGTTTAGGAGTCCATCCCCTATCTTCCCCTAAACCGTAGAGTACATCCCCTATCTCCTCCCACACAACACAATGTATATAAGCATCTATCATATACATGTTCAATCAATACACAAATTTGATGTATTATTCCATTCATCATATTCAATGACATTTAACCGATTAGTTTTAATTCGCCTAATCATCATGCAATGTCTATAATAATCAAGACTATCCTCCACCAATAGCCCAAAACAATTATTTCTAAACAGATAATAATTATATCAACAGATAATTTATCAACATTTTCAAAGGTGAATGATTAATGAATCCAACTCCACCATTCTACCTCATAATGAGCTAATTTCATTATTTCCACTCAATTTCACATTTCCATAATAAATGTCATTAATTACACTAATAACCCAAATATACCCAAACATGGCATTTTCCCTATTTTCTCAACATTGACCCAAAGGTCCAAATATTATCAACAACATCAATAATCTCCTTTTCAGACCCAAAACACATATGTTTGAATCAAAAGAACGAAACCACTCTTTCCAATATAACACATCTCAAACCCTAACTTCCCAAATCAAACCATTTATACAAAAAGCTCAACATCTATGTTAAAGCTCATAAAAATGAGTAGTTATCCCTACTTCAAAGTCGGAGCTCAAAGGAGAAGGTGAAGAAAATCGAAAGTGCTTCAAATCCCAAGATTTTCGGATTGATAGGTAGCCCAAGCCAAGCTCTACACTTCTTACAAAGACACTAAGGGGGTGGATCACTCAAACTAGATCAAATCCTAGAGAGAAGTTGAAGTTTTAGAGTGAGGTGCTCTCCAATGGAGGTTTTGAAAAGTAAGAGAGAGAAAGAAAGTGTGAAAAGTGATTTAAAATCACCTAGTTGCCATCAGATATACGACTAGTCCGCTCGAGCGGAGAATAGGACGCTCGAGCGTCAAGCACAAAAATTGGACCTACTCGAGTGCAAGAATACCAGCTCGAGCGCCAAGACACAATTGCAAAACACACCTGCTCGAGCGCAAAGGGAAACCCGCTCGAGCGTAGATTACCCTCTTCTAGTATTTTTACAGACATTGAACACCCGCTCGAGCTCAAAAAGGCCCGCTTGAGTGCGACCCGCTCGAGCGTAAGGAACTCCGCTCGAGCGTGAAAAACAAACCTGCAGCACTTTTGCAGAGGCACAAAATGCTGGAAGTGTGCAAACTCCGCTTGAGCGCGAAGGGATCTGCTCGAGCGGACCATCAAAAAACTGGGCAACAAGAAATGGAACCAAGGCTCAACCACCCTGTTCGAAACACGCCCAACACATCCTAAAACCCAAATATATAGAATTAAAGGATGACAACAAGACATGTACAACAACCAACTCCACAGAACCTAAGTCCGGATACAACAATCAAAGGAGGAAGAACCAGGATCGCTATATGTAGTGTGGTTAGAGTGATGTCATTATGTATGTCATTCCATTGTTTTTAGTTATGCTTGGGTTTGTATTCCATTCCTTTTATGTTATAGCTTTGTTAGTATAGTTAAATCATCCATGTTAGCTTTTACTTTGTTAGTAGTTGCTTCCATTATCTTTGTGAAGTGGTTTCTTTTATTTATAGCTTTGATGTATGTCTCCCTTCTCTATCTCTTTTTATTCTTTTTGTTTTAGTCTTTCCATATTGTTTTGGCATCACGTTTTCTTTCATATCCTTTTTCATGCTTTGCATCCATTCTTCATGCATAAGGCTTGGCTCAGTAGACTTAGTGCTTTCATTATTTTCTATGTGATTTTGTGTGCAATCTCATGCCTTGCAATGGTTCACATGTCATATGCTAGTGCAAGTCTTTAGTTGCATTCTTGTGAATGTATTGCATTGGTTTTTTTTTTGCATCTAGGATCATGCATATTTTTCTAACCTTTTGCACTTGGCTTGGTGCAAATGAGAACTAGGTGAGCTTCTTTCATCTTTGCATCCCATTTGTGGATGTTTTTCTTACTATGTCTAGTATACTACCATGTGGCTACTTGCTTACTTGAGATATTTCTTTGATTGCCAGTGAATGGAGGTTATTTCGCTTAAGTTGGAATGATCTTGATTTCTATGCATGTGAAACTCATCTTTTCTTTGAGTCGTGGATATTCAGCCCCTTTTCTAAAAATGCATGAGATCAAAGCATTCCAAACGGAAGTGATTTAGTTTATATTTATTTATTTCACATAGTAATTTTAGCATTAATAATCAGAACATTAGCATATTTTGATAATAAATCTCATATTGTGAATTAATAAAGGTCGATTTATGATTGGGGTGAGTGGGGGTGCCCAATTTATGACCGTTCTCCCTCGTACCCTAGTTTCTGAGCTGAGACACTTTGGTTGTGACGGAAATGGCCTTTGGCATGAGTCATGGGTTTCATAGTTTTTCTAAAAGATTAGGTGGCGGCTCTAAGTCTGGTGATGTATTCCATTTTTGACATTTCTTGTGATTAGCGAATTTTCTATGGATTTGCCAGATATTCTTCTACTTTTTATTACTGAAAAAACATTTAATCTTCCACCTCGAGATGAGGCTGGTGTAGTGTGTGTAGGTGTATTTATAGATATAGTTTTCCCATATTCTTCAAATAATTTTGTGCATGTTTTCATTATGGGCAAGTTGTTTTTTATTAACGAAAATATGATCTAAAAATTCTTGTAAACCAATTTCTTTACACCTACGATCAATTACGATGGCTAAACTTAAAAGATGAGGCAATGGATCAAAATATTTATCAAATTTTTCTTTCATTACAGTGATAATGGTTATATAATATCCATTACCCATATATTTTGTGAAAACTTTCATTATTTCTACTAACATATGTAAAACAAATGGTGAAGTAGGAATATATATACATATAAGAAAATAATTTTGTTGTAATATCAAAAACTTTTAGAAAATCTTTATATAAGGCTACTTTGCACCAATTAAGTTCTGTGGGAGTCAATACTCCTATTGATGTTGTTATGAAAAATAAATCTATGATTTTTCTTTATTTACAAGCTTTTTTTAACATATTATACGTTGAATTTCACGTATTGTCTATATCTAAAATTAATTTTTAAATGGCATACCTTCTCGTTGACAAATTTTTCTATATTTTAAAATTTAATTAGCAGAAAACATAATAGTAACAATCACATGTTTTATTACCAATACAAAAGTCTCATACGCGTGCATAGCTTCTTTAACAATCAAGTTTAAAATATGAGTACAACAACAAACATGAAGTAAATCACCATCAACAAGTAATTGTAAAGTTGATTTCAAATGGGTTACAGTCTGATTGTAATACGTTGCATTATTTAAACTAATGGTAAATATTTTATTTTGCAAAGCCCACTCATATAATACATTTCTTATTTCTATTCCAAGTAAATGACCAGTGTATGAAAGTTCAACTAATTTAAATGAAATTTAAATGAAATGATTCTTTTATTTAATTTCTAATCATTATCAATAAAATGTGCAGTGATATATTGATATTCTAAACCATTATTTCACCATGGATTAGATGTTAAATAAACTTTTCCATTCAAAATTTTAAAAATGTCAAATAATTCACTTTTAATATCTTCAAATTTCTTTAAAATCTTATTTCTAGTAGTATTTCTTGAAAAACCTTGATATTGCAGTGTAAAACCTCTGTAAATCATTCTAAAAAATGGGGATATTCAATAGGAGTAAAAAGTTACTCTTTTTTAATAATATAATCAACTACAAAATTTTGTACTACAAAATTTTGTGCACATATGGAATTATATGAGTATATTTGCTAATTACTAGTTGATGAACCCCTAATTGCATTTGAGTTCTAATATCAGGTTTTTGACTTTGTAAATGTTTGTTAACATGTATTTTTAGATGACTAGTACCCCTGCAGATGCAGCACTAAGTAAATGTGTACAATATTTACATTTTGTTTTAATTGTAGTTTTACTATCAGGGTTATTTACAGATACACTTTCAAAATGTTTCTAAACACTACTAGTCGTGCCCCAAGATAATGATGTTGCTGTTAAAAGACGTACATTAGGTACATTAGAAGGAGAACCAATAGATTCATGTTGTGCATATGCATCAACATCGAGATAAACATTATGAATATTATGACCCATAGTAATATAAGTAAAATAATATATATCAACTATCAATTAATTAAAATAATGAGTAAACAATAACAAGTAATATATGTTAAAAAAAATAATTAACGTAAAAAAATGAACAACTAGTAAATATTAATTCAAATAATTAATGTTACCGACTAGCGAATGCGATACAAAAATTAGCTTCTTTTGATAAAATTTATTCTTGCACAATTGCAATTACCACTTAGGGATGAAACTTTAAAATTAATTGCAAGAGTTGAGAGTTCAGAGAGAATAAGAGTCTGAGAGAGATTTATTTGTAAGAAATAAAAAGGGAGAGAGGTGGTACTTATAGGAGTTTAGGGGATGAGGGGCTAATTTGTAAAAAAAAAAAAATTGGGCCCAACAGGTGAAAACAGTCAAATTTTTGACCATTGGAGGGATTTTGAATTTTTTGACCGTTGGAGAGGAGGGAGTCGTTGAGAAGGTGGGCAGGGCGGGCTAACGGGATAGCAAAATTTTCAGGTCAGGTCAGGTCGGGCCATGGGCTTGGCTGCAAAACACATGGCCTAGGCCCAAGGTCTCGGGCTGGGCTTGGGCCCACCCGTGCCTCAAGCCCGCGGGCCAATTTTACACCCCTTGTGAAGAATGCATTGCATCTAGCCAATTGAACTAAACTGAACTGAGTTATTTATTTCACATTAATTGCTTGAATGTATTATCTATTGATTATCAAACCGTGATTTGTCCGTTGCTTGCTGAAATTGAAACTGGATATTTGGTTCTTTGATTATTGAAATTGGTTTTCTTTGAAATTGAAATCATATGAATGGAGATGTGGTAAGAGGAGAGGGAGTTGTGGGTTGTGGGTGTGGGTGCGAGAAGAAAGGATGACAACAGCATAGGGGAGAGGTGTTGACATAAGTTGGCTACAGAAGTGAGAAGAGGGGGTGATGATTGCGGGTCTATGTTAGGTAAAAGAGAGAAGGCTGATGCAAGGTAAGTGGAGGTAATGAGGGTGCTGGGTGAGAGTAAAAAGGGTAAGGGAGAGAGGTGGGAGAGCATGGAGGGGTGGTGGGAAAGGCAACTGTTGATGGCAAGAAGGTGGGAGGGGTGGGTGGTCCTCCTAGGGTTAAGGTTGGGGTTTGGTTTAGGGAAGAAAATGATAGTGATTACGGGTTTTGGGAAAAAAAAGATGAAGTTTAGGATAAATTTGTCTTTTTACATTTTATTTTAATTTTTGAATAAAATTTTTTCCTTATCAACTCTACTTATGTCGCATGTATTACACATTTAGTTAATTTAGACGGAATTATTGACGACAGGGAGGTAAAATGAAAAACGACGGAAACCACAAAAGGGATAATTGGCTATTTTTAAAAGATAAGGGGTAAAGTACTTTTGGGATAATGTAACGTCCCGAAAATTGAGCATGATATATCTATTTATGCGACAAAACCCACCTGATAGACAAACACATATATATAGATAAATCCATACACCTATTTCCATTAAATCCCAAATGTCAAATACATGTTGTTCACATTTCAGTGCCCCAATTCCAATCCCAAACATGCGTTTTACAACAAATATGAAATGAAAACCAAACAGATAATAGGTGCCTTACAGGCTTACAAATTTATCTAAGAACATTCTTGGTTACACAAAATGGAGTTTCAACTCAATACAAATATAGCCCTGGGCTTACATTCAACAAATAACAATAAAACAAAAATGAAGCCTCAGCTCCGAGTCCTCCCAAGTCAATGCCTTGGCGGAGGCATAACATATGTACCTGAAAATGATTTCCCTTATAGGGTGAGCCACAACCCAGTAGAGATATACTACACAACATATGAACAATGACAAGACTAAAGAGGAGTATACTCATGCCATGCTCATGATAAAACAGTTTATCTCTCTTTTTATAAAACATGCAATGTTGAGATGCACAACAAATATAAAACCATTTCCATTTTAAACCATATCTGTTATATGAATACGGACCCTGTGAATCTTTAGGCGAGTGTCTGCAAGTAGGCCATAATGCACTACCACTGTCATTTTTACCAGTAAACTGGAAGGCTCGACACCTAACCGCACGGTTCCACACCCCCTACCCAGATTCACCAAGTATTCATCTTTTCGCAAACAGAGACCTTTACAAACATTTCTTAAAACAGATACATTTCCAATGAAATAAATGTAATGCAATGTCCAATACAACAAATGAGAAATGTGGTTCAATTTACCTAAGTCTCATGCATTTCTACAACAATCATGGCTATCCTCCACCGATAGCCCAAAATAAATATTTCTAAACGGGTATTTAAACAATTAAATTTCCAAAACAAATTCCGATAAATATAATTTATTCCACATCTCATCAAATATGAACAATTACACTAGTTTTCATATAACAATCACATCCGGTAACCTCTCAAGGTTCATTTCTAATCGTGTCGGTTTTATTCCAACAGATCCATTAAGCAAAATAATATCGTTAATGCCCAAGAAAATATCATTTTCTTTCCAAACTCATTCTTCAAGCATTATTCAACTATGACATCACATTTTGATCAAAAGCCCCCAAAATTAAATGCAATTCCTTTATTTTCTTTAAAAATGCTCTTTTGATCACAAACCGGTAAAAATTTCAAAACCAATCGAGTCGAAGTCCGTTTTTGTTCAAATTTAAAACATAACTCTTTTATAACCTTACAAACATATTCCAAGTTTACACTTTCCCAATTTGGGCATCAACTCTTTATTTTTCTCAAAATTCCCTTTTTAAGTAAATAAATCACGAATTTTCCAAAAATTCTAATTAATTTATATGCAACTCTAAACTCCATATAATCAAGTAAAAGTGCATAAAGAAATGTAGGAAAAATTCCTACCTTTAGAAAAGAAGAGGAGAAAAGGCCCAAAAAAAATCAATCTTCCCGAAATTCAATCTCCACCAGTCAAAACGATGTTCTCAACACGCTCATCATTTTGGCCAAATTTGATATCATAGCAGTGTTTGAAGTCCTTGAAGCGGCTTGGAAAGCTTTAGATTTTCTTCCACAGTCTCATTGCCTCTTCGGATTTTTCCTCCTTGAACAGCCCACTAATAAGTACTGAGAAGACATACTCATTTGCGTGATGACCTATTTCCTCTATAGAAATCATCACTCGGACACCGTCAACATCTCTCCCTTGCTTAACAAGCCCATTGATGATTGTTCCATATGTGACCTCATTAGGAACACATTTGTATAATACCATCCTACCCAAAAGACTAATTGCCTTGTTCAATTTTCCTTTCAGACACAGACCATGAATAAGGGTGTTATAAGTCACTTCGCTTGGTACTCAACCTTTGAGGAACATGTTGTCCACAACTTTTGCTGAATGACTCAAATCACCTTTCTTGCAAAGCCCATTAATCAAAACATTAAATGTCACAGAACTCAGAAAACACCCCTCTGCATCTCATCCAAAAGAAGCACAGCCTCATCAATCCTATTCTCTTTGCATAACCCATCCATCAAAGTACAGTAAGTAAACACATCAGGTGCACAATTCCACACCGGCATTTCTAGCTGATCAGATATCTGGCCCTGTAATTACATGGTAAGAACAGTGCCGCTGGGGATGCGCTCCCATGGAAATGCAACAAGCATCCGAAGCTTCACCCCAAACTTCTTCCACGCACTATATCACCGTTTTCAGGAATGCCTTTGGGGATCATATTACTGTTGCTTGGATTCACAGCATCAAAGCTCTCAGAAGGACGAACGTGTTGGAGATTTCCTAAAAGCTTCAAAACTTTAATTATTTTTATTTATTATTATATTTTATTATTTATTTATTTCCTTTTATAATCTTATTTATTTGAATTTTAAATTTGGTTTTAGTTTTAAATCAGAAGGTGTGTTTGTTCCAAACAGATATCAAAGAGCCTATTTAAATAGGACTCTAATTGAGAAAAGAGATACAACGTACTCTGATCTCTCTCTCTCTCCTTCTTCTCTTTACAATTTTATATTTCATATTTTCTGGGCAATTGCTACATTCTTGGCAAATTCTTCTGGTACAACTGTGCATTGTATCAGATTCCTGTGGATTCTTGGGTTGTATCTTGGAGTCGTTTGTGATCGTTAGAACCTGCACGGAGGGAGTGCATAACGACTTTAGGACAGCGTCTTTGACGTGCCTTTCACAATCACACAGGCTACTTTCTGAATTCTTTCATCTTTTACTTATACTGTTATATATTTGTATGTATAGTTTATATTGATTTGTGAAAACCTATTTAAAAAGAATCTGTTTTGCTTTCAATATTATTCTATAAAATTGATTTAAGATAATTATTTTTCAATTCCCACAACAATCTAAAGTCGTTAGATTTGTAACATATTTAATCTTTTGATTATTTATGTTTCATAATTGTACTTGTTGGTCTTGAACAAATCAGTTTTTTTTTTAAAAAAAAGTCTGTTTAATTATTTGTGTTTATAAATAAATAAATAAACAACTGTTTGTTAATTGTATTTCAAATCTGTTTGTGTTTAATTAAACAGGACTCACTCGCGTTTTTTTTTTTTTTGTGTTTAAAATCTGTTTATTCACTTGTGTTTGATATTTGTATTTGTCGTTTTTTGTTTAATTGCGTTTTTTTTTCCCCGAAACGGTGTAACTTTAAACATTTTACATTGTGTAGATTGTGTTTTTTAAAGTTACTGTTTTTTCAAATTCAAACATTGAAAGTTACTGTTTTTTCAAATTCAAACATTGACTTACTCTTACATAGTGTAGTTTGCTTTTTCAAGTTACTGTTTTCAAACAGTAACTTTGGTTTTTTTTTTTCGGACTCACTCTGGTTCATGTGTAGGTATTTATTTATTTAAATTATTCTTAGAAAAGCTGTTGAGTAAAATAAAATTTTCACATAATAGATTATGTTATTTAGATTCATGATATTTAATTAGCATTGTTCAAATTATAAATTATTGTGTTTAGTTTTGATCTGTATAAAAATTTGTCATAATTATTGGCAATTATTTTTCAATTTCAAATTTAATAACATTTGTGTTTGTTTCATTATTGTATCACACAGATTTAGATACTCCTCGGCTCTCTTGTTCTTTAGATATTTAAAATGGCTAATTTAGAAGAAACGGTTAGTGTGAAACCTGAAAAATTTAATGGTACTAATTTTGAAAGATGGCAAAAACAAACAAGATATTGGTTGACCGTGTTGGGTCTTATGTCTGCCATAGAAGATCAGGATTTTGTTGGATCTTGGTTGTCACCCGAACAAATCGAATTTCATTGTTATAATAGAATCCTTAGTGTGTTATCTAACCATTTATATGATGTATATCAGTCAACCACCTCGACTGCAAAAGAACTATGGAAAACCTTAGAGGCCGAATATGGAACTGTAGATGCTGGTATTGATAGGTTCATTGTCTCTAATTTTAATGGGTATAAAATGAAAGATGACATACTTGTAGGAGACCAAATTCATGAGTTTCAAGAACTACTTAGAAAAGTAGAAAAGAAAGGGACAACTTTTAGTGAGGAGTTTAAAGTATCTTGCCTGATCGATAAATTACCTCCATCTTGGAATGACTTTGCTAAGCGTCTTAGGCACAAACAAGGAGATCTATCATTAATTCAATTAATCAATACACTTAGAGTGGAAGAGAAACATAGATCAAATCTAGAAACTGGAAAAGAGAAAACGTCTAAGGTAAATGTAGTGGAGAATAGGAATAAGAGTAGTTTTAACAATAGGAATAACATTCGACCTAAAGGTAAAATTTTCAAGAACAACCTTAAGTTTAAATCTAGAGGTCAAAATGGCAAACACCATAATAACAACTACCAAGCCAATGCTAATAATTTTAAAGGACAAGGGAGTGGCAAGAGGTTGTGCTGTGCATGTGGAAGAGCCAATCATTATGCTAAAGATTGCTTTTTTAAGAAGATTGATGAGTATAAACCAAGGTTCAACAGTAAGCACAGAAATCAAGGTCATAATGCTCAAGTGAATATGATTTTGGAGAAAGAAGAAATTGTTGGACCATCTTTTAGGTATAATCCTGAAATTAATTCTACTTTTGAATATCAAGATTGGTGGTTAGATTCTGGGGCTAATATACATGTGTGTTTTGATTGTGGTTATTTTAAAACTTTCCAGAAATCAAGTGGAGGAAGTGTAACTTTGGGAAATGGATCAATTGCACCAATACTTGGCATTGGAGATATAGATTTGAAGATGACTTCTGGAAAAATCTTAACTTTGAGAGATGTGCGATATGTTCCTGAAGTTAGAAAAAATCTTATTAGTGGATCGTGTTTAGTACAGTTAGGTTACAAAATTGTAATGGAATCGAAAAAAATTGTAATAAGTAAAAATGATATTTTTATTGGTAAAGGTTTTGTATGTGACGGTTTATTTAAATTGAATGTCTCTTTTGAAGTTAATTATATCTCTCATAATATTTTCAATATTGAAGTTTGTGATTTATGGCATAAAAGACTTGGACATGTGAATTTAAGGAAAATTAGGAAAATGATGGATTTAGAATTAGTACCTAAATCATCTATTGATGTTAAACGCAAATGTGAAATATGTGTCCAAGCAAAACAACCTAAGAAACCTTATAAATATGTACAAAGAAATTCACAACTCTTAGACCTTATACATAGTGACGTTTGTGATTCTAATAGACCACTAACTAGAGCAGGAAATAAGTATTTTGTAACCTTTATAGATGATTGTTCTAAGTTTTGTTATTTATATTTAATTAAAACCAAAGATGAAGTGTTTAGTAAATTTAAAATTTATAAAGCTGAAGTAGAAAATCAATTAGAAAGAAAGATTAAGAAACTTAGATCTGATAGAGGAGGTGAATATAATGTAGGTACCCTTAGTACTTTTTGTGAAGAACATGGAATTATTCATGAAGTAACCCCACCTTATTCTCCACAATCTAATGGGATAGCTGAAAGGAAAAATAGAACTCTTATGGATATGATAAATGCAATGCTTATTAGTTCTGGTTTACCGGAGAGCTTGTGGGGGGAAGCGATACTCACTGCTTGTGTTATATTAAATAGAGTAATTGTGAATGATAATGATAAAACACCTTATGAAATCTGGAGAAAACGAGTACCTAATCTTAAAATGTTAAGAGTGTGGGGGTGTTTAGCAAAAGTAGCAATTCCAGAACCTAAACGTAAGAAAATTGGACCTAAAACTGTGGATATCGTTTTCTTAGGATATGCTCAAAATAGTAGTGCTAATAGATTTCTAGTCATAAATTCTGAAATTAGTGAAATTACTAATAATACAATAATTGAATCTCGTGAAGCTACTTTTTTCGAAGATATTTTTCCATATAAAACTCGGATCTCAAATCAGGTTGTAAATAGAACTTCTACTGCTAGTACTAGTGTTATTCCTTTGAGAGATGATTCTGAACATCTAAATATAGAACCTAGAAGAAGTAAGAGAACTAGAATAGAGAAAACCTTTGGAGATGATTTTTATACTTTTTTAACTGAAGAAGAACCAAATACTTTAATAGAAGCTATATCATCTTTAGATGCACCATTTTGGAAGGAAGCCATTAATAGTGAGTTTGAATCTATTCTTCAAAATAATACTTGGGAGTTGACTAACCTACCTCCTGGGAGTAAAGCTATCGGTTGCAAATGGGTATTTAGGAAGAAATTAAAACCTGATGGAAGTATAGAAAAATATAAGGCAAGGTTAGTAGCCAAGGGATTTACACAAAAGAAAGGAATAGATTATTTCGATACATATTCACCTGTTTCTAGGATCACAACCATTAGAATCTTAATTGCTCTAGCATCCATTTATAATTTAGAAATTCATCAAATGGACGTTAAAACTGCTTTTTTGAATGGAGATTTAGATGAAGAAATTTATATGGAGCAACCTGAAGGTTTTGTGGTTAAAGGACAAGAACATAAAGTTTGCAAGTTGGTTAAATCTTTGTATGGACTTAAGCAAGCTCCTAAACAGTGGCATGAAAAATTTGATAAGATAATTCTAGAATTTGGGTTTAAGATCAATGAACATGATAGATGTGTATACTATAAAGAAGATAATGGAGAATGTATTATTTTGTGTTTATATGTTGATGATATTCTATTATTTGGAACTAATTTAGAGATAATTAAAAATGTGAAATCTTATTTATCTTCAAAATTTGATATGAAAGATTTAGGAGAAGCTTATATAATTTTGGGTATGAAATTAGAGAAAACAACCAAAGGTATTACATTGAATCAATCTAGAATCCTAGAGAAAATGTTAAAAAAGTTTGATTATTATAATCTCAAACCTGTTTCAACTCCTTTTGATCCTAGCATGAATTTGAAGAAAAATAATGGTGTACCTGTATCTCAACTTAGATATTCTCAAATTATTGGATCACTTCTCTATATTGCTAATAAGACTAGACCTGATATTGCCTATGCTGTTGGGAGATTAAGTAGACATACTCATAATCCTAGTAAAGATCATTGGATTGCTGTGGAAAGAGTTTTTAAATATTTAAGAGGAACTCTAGATTATTCACTTTGCTTTAGTGGTTTTCCTAATGTAGTAGAAGGTTATAGCGATGCTAATTGGATAACAGATAACTTAGATGTTAAGTCTACTACTGGGTATATATTTATGTTAGGTGGAGCAGCAATATCATGGGGTTCTAAAAAACAAACCGTTATCTCTAGAAGTACAACAGAATCAGAACTTATAGCCTTAGACACTACGTGTATTGAAGCTGAGTGGATTAAAAATTTACTCCTTGATATTTCACTTGTGAAAAATCCTATACCTGCTATTTCTATACATTGTGATAATAGAGCTGTAATAGAACTTGTGAGACAAGCACATACTAATAAAAAGATGAATAGGCATATGCAAGTGAGATATAAATCTATTAAAAGTTTGGTGAATAAAAATGTTGTATCTTTGAATTTTGTGAAATCTGAAAAGAATATTGCTGATTAGTTAACAAAAGGTTTATCTAAGAGTGTAGTCTTAGATTTATCGAGGGGGATGGGTCTAAGCCCATAAGGAGTCAACTAAGGAAGTAACCCGACTTCTGTGATTGGAGATCCCATGAAGGAAGTTCAATGGGTAGGAACAATCCTTATAGTGTGACTCGTTTTCCAGCACTTTAAAGAAGGAGACTTTATTAAATTATATTCTCCTACTCATCCCTAAGATATTAGTGCTGATGTAAATGTGATGGTTAAGGAAGAGTTTTTACTCTAAATGAATCCGAGGCGGGCAAACTCTCGCAAGATAGACATCCGTTACTTCTATCTTTGGAGGATTCACCTAAGTGAGAGCGTCGTGAAGCCGCGACCGTGGAAATAGGGCTATTTCCTAAAACTCTCATGAGAATCAAGATTGAGCATATGGCTGCTAATAGTGCTAACCCGCGCCACAGTTATGTATCATACCATATGTGTGACATGTTGAATTCTGGTAAAAGGATTTAGTTCAAGACCTAGTTCACTAAGATTCTTTCAGAATGAAACTGTTAACACTAAGTGAGGTTCAAGTTTGAAAAACACCTACACCCACTGTATGGTTTTAAAGTTGCCCATATTATTTTTATTTATTTATTTATTTTTTATTTATTATTTGGCTGTTTTACAAAGTTTTGAATCTTGTGGGGGATTGTTGGAGATTTCCTAAAAGCTTCAAAACTTTAATTATTTTTATTTATTATTATATTTTATTATTTATTTATTTCCTTTTATAGCCTTATTTATTTGAATTTTAAATTTGGTTTTAGTTTTAAATCAAAAGGTGTGTTTGTTCCAAACAGATACCAAAGAGCCTATTTAAATAGGAATCTAATTGAGAAAAGAGATACAACGTACTCTGATCTCTCTCTCTCTCCTTCTTCTCTTTATAATTTTATATTTCATATTTTCTGGGCAATTGATACATTCTTGGCAAATTCTTCTGGTACAACTGTGCATTGTATCAGATTCCTGTGGATTCTTGGGTTGTATCTTGGAGTCATTTGTGATCGTTAGAACCTGCACGGAGGGAGCGCATAACGACTTTAGGACAGCGTCTTTGACGTGCCTCTCACAATCACACAGGCTACTTTCTGAATTCTTTCATCTTTTACTTATATTGTTATATATTTGTATGTATAGTTTATATTGATTTGTGAAAACCTATTTAAAAAGAATCTGTTTTGCTTTCAATATTATTCTATAAAATTGATTTAAGATAATTATTTTTCAATTCCTACAACAGAACGTACAGCAGTGCCTAAAACTCGCGAATTGGACGCTACCGATAACCCAGCACCGTCGGTATCTATGAGACCACGATCTATTTTCAGGTGTTCCTACTCCCAAAGTAGGGGTTCTTTTTGCAATATCATCATGCCGGCTAAGAATCCGCTACAAGTCATCATTTAATGACAACCCCTTCAATAGAAGCACTTCATCTTCAATATTGTTCACAAGAATCATGACACGCTTTTGGTATGAACAGCACTAGTCAACAAGGTCAACAATCACTTCTTCCTTAAGTCCCTCACGATTATAAGGATCCAAGGCACCAAACATCTCCATTAGCACATCTGCTAGTCCCTGAGCATTTTGCATCTCTTCCAAGTTGAGTCCAGAAACATCAGACTGGAGAGACGCCTGAACAACAGCTTCCTCATATGCTGAAGGAGGAGGGTATTCTGAAGCAGGGTGACTAATCGGAGGGTGACTTATCGGCTGGGTTTGTGGAGGAGTAAATAAAGTTACACTATTTTCTTCTTTTGGAGGAAATTCACTCCAGCAGCCTTGAGTTCATTATATGCACCATAATATTGGAGATACCTTCCCCTGGGTCCCCCTAATGCTTCTTGCCATGTATCTATAGTGTGTGTAGTATTGAGAACAATTAGACCCATCTCTCTCTCTCTCTCTCTCTCTCTCTCTCTCTCTTAAATAAATCATTCTCTACACCTTTTGACCCCACTCCAGCACCTCATCTTTTCTTTTAGTAAACCACACCACCTTTTCTTTACAACTCTCATCATTTTCCCATCGAAAGTGAGCAAACCCCAGCTGGAATATAACCACTCTCCTAATGTGAGAGATATATTAAAAAAAAAAAAAAAATCCTTCCCACTCAAATCTTTCTTAGCCTCTCTCTCAAATAATTTCCCACCGCCCCATTTTTATATTTTATTTGGGTCTTT
Source organism: Camellia granthamiana (assembly GCA_036172215.1). Lineage (NCBI taxonomy): Eukaryota > Viridiplantae > Streptophyta > Magnoliopsida > Ericales > Theaceae > Camellia > Camellia granthamiana. Next base: position 104,523,527 of record CM069915.1, on the reverse strand, counting down.
ACAGATAAACCATAGGAGGTAAAATGGATTTTACCCTTAATTTTTTTAGTATAAATATTCTAAAAGGGCTAAATTCCATTAAAATTACATAGAGTTATGAAAAATAATACTATGAAAATTTTATATATTTCTCAATACATGAGATAATTGATGAATCTTATACTTATGCTTTTGGGGGAGTTCCCGACCTCTTTACTTGAAAGTTTATTTAATGCAATGCACGTAATAGTTTCCGAGAGTGAATCTCTAACGAGGAGGTCCGCTCTCTATAATAATAAGATTACGAGAGCTAACCTCTTCTTAAGAGATTACCTCTCTATGATTACATAATGCGGGGAAGTATTTTGCAAATGATGCCCCGTAGCCGAGATTCCGCCGAGGTGCCACGTGGGCGAGGCACGTTGCCGAGACAATTGCGGTATGGCCGAGGTATAGTGCAGCAATACCGAGATTATGGGATATCTGGATAGAGGACAAGAGTCCTAGATAAGAGGAGGCTCTTAATTTGGATAAGGATAAGGCTCTTGAGGAGTTTATCTTTATCTAGCTGAGAGTCCGAGATGTGCATTGTGCTTGAGTCCTATGAAGTGAGACTTTTAAAGGACTAAGTCAATGCTAGCTATAAAAGTAAGGCACCCTTGTGGGTCTAAGGTATGCTTTAATTTGTGCATTGAGTACTTGTGTGATATCTTTGAGAGATTATTTAACTAACTTGATCGTCGGAGTGCCCCCGGGTGGATGAACCATCGCGGTATTCTCATTTTCTTGTTGGCAGGTTGTTGGCTTAATCTATTCTGCCGCGTGCTCTCCAGCTAAGTTCTTTGTATAGCGACCCAGGTTTTTACCCCGATTTTCGTTGTGTTCCGGACTTGGATTCCATGATTGTATACTATTGTCTATGTCTTGTTTCCTTCCTTTAACTCTTTGTATTTGAGTTTTGGATTATGTTGGGCATGTTTGGAACAGGTTGGTTGTTAGTTGGTCTAGAATGTTGCTGCCCAGATTTTGGCTTCTTCGCTCGAGCAAGGCTTCTTGCGCTCGAGCGAGCCTTGTGTAATCTACTTCTTTGCTCGAGTAAGGCTTCTTGCGCTCGAGTGAGACTTGTGAAATTGTTTCTTCGCTTGAGTGAGACTTCTTGCGCTCGAGCATGCGTCTGCGTTAGTAGCTAACCTGAAGCTTTGCATTCTACGCTCGAGCGACGCTTCTTGCGCTCGAGCAAGGGGACCTTTTTGTGTCTAGTCGCTCGAGCGAGAACTCCTTCGCTCGAGCGAGCCTGGTATATATCAGTTTCCAGCAGCGCCGTTTTGCATCATTTTTGATCCCTTTCTCACTCAAAAACCCTAAATCTGTAGCTTCTCTCTTTAGAAGCCATCATCCCTCTTTGATTTCTCCAAATCCATTGGGATTTAGGTCTAAGTTCTTCACCAAAGTTGGTTATCTCCTCGAGGGCTTCGTTGTGTGCGGTGGAAATCGAGTTTCGACACCGTAAATTTTGGGGTTTCATCTCAAATTCTCTTCAAAACTTGAGGTAGGGATTTTCTTTGAGTTATATATATGTTTTTGCAAGATGTAGATGATTTTGAAATCATCCTTTGATTTGCTTTGAAAATGGGTAGTTGATTCAAGAAGATAGTAATTTTTGAAAGTGGGTTTACTTTCTTGTTTCCTTAAAAATAGAAATTGAGGGTTTTGAAACTATGTTGATTGAAGAAAGAGGATTTTGGTGAGATTTTTCTCAAATGTTTGAAGATGGATGGTTTTGGTGAGAAAACCTAGAAATTAGGGATTTTTAAAAGAAGTTGAAAATCCATGGTTGATATTGTTATATTTATTTGGAATGCCCAAAATAAGTGATGTTTGGAAAATTTCTTGTTTATATTGTATAAATGATAAATTTTGAGACATATGAGAGTTTTTGTTCGTTTTGAAAATTGTTATTCAAAATGTTGATTTAGTCTTGAAATAACTAATTTGTTGAAAATGCTCGAAATATGGAAGATGTGTTATTTCTCAGATGAATTGAAATAAATGTATATTTATTCATCTTGTGAAATTACATGAAAAGGAGAAATGGGAATTTTGATCACAATGGTAGCATTGTGTGGAAGAATTGGAAATGGAAGAATTGTTGCATTGTATTGATTATTGTTGTATTGGCATATCAATTCATATGATTACATTAAATTTTGAAAGTTGATTTGAAAATTTGCATTGAGAAAGGAATGTTGAGAAATAAGTTTTCATAAAATGGTTTTGGGGTAAATACAGTGGTAAGTTTTGAAAGGTAGTGTAGAGAATAGGTGTTGAGCCTTCCAGTTAATACTGGTAAAAATGACAGAAAATGGGTGTCGAGCCCTCCAGTTGATACTGGTAAAAATGACAAATTGGTAGTAGTTATATAGTCTACTTGCAGACACAGACCTAAGGATTACCAGAATTGTATTTACCGCCTCTTGAGTTAAATTAGGGGTGGGCGCGGATCGGTTGCGGCCACGAAATCTCCAATCCGCCATCCGTCCGCCAAATTGGCGGATTGGAGAAAATTAATCCGCATCCGTCCGCCAATCCGGCGGATGCGGATTGGCGGATTGGCGGATGGATGCGAATCGGTTTGGCGGTTTGAAATTTTACAAATTTTCGACATACAAAAAAAAAAAAAAAAGCCCCCTAGACAAAATGGTTAAAAAAAGAAGAAGAAGGAATTGAACATGCTTAAGTCCCCACTGAGGCATAACCACAGTATCCTTCAGTTGAGGCATCATTTACTACCAATACATTTTATACCATTGATTTCATAGATAAGATTTAAGTTTCAAGGCTGTGGATATTACATGTTTTGAAAAAGTGAAGCCATTATGAAATGAAACATGGAATGGAATATAGCAGTGTTGAAGGGGTCAAACACAACTTTGGTGTAGCAAATTAGCAAGGGTAGAAATCATTCCAAGATCTTCAAAGCAAAGACATTGAAAGAAAATAATAACAAACAATAAAAGCAAGTGTTTCACCTTAACTCTCTTCACAAAATCCATAGCAGGCTGGTCTAAGTAGCTATCATCTTTATGGAGTGCCAATGCATGCCCAATAAAGTCAACTGTATTGTCATCTTCTAGCCCATACTTCCTATATCAGAAAACTATAGAAGTAAAATAAGTCAAACTACACTGCCCTCATTATCAGAAAGTAAAAAGCAGAACAACAACAATAATAGTAGTAGTAACTCCACACAGCTATAGCTCATCTTGCTCCAGATAAAAATACTTGGATCACATATTTGGAATTTAAATAGCATCATAATTGGTGTGTTGTGTATCAGCCAAGTTATAAATCTGCCATTCATAAATCTACAAATCTGCCATTTATAAATCTGCCAATGCCATTCATAAATCTGCAAATCTGTCATTCATAAATCTGCCATTCATAAATCTATAAATCTGCCATTCATAAATCTGCCATAATACTATAAATCTGCGTTACATAATACTATAAATCTGCCATTCATAAATCTACAAATCTGCCATTCATAAATCTGCCATTCAATTCCACAAAAGCATCAACTTAACAAACCTCATAAGAAAAACATAATTCATTTCATAATTCCATTATCTGCCATACATAATTCATAATTCATAATCCATTATCATAATTCATAATTCCATACATAATCCATTATCTGCCATAATTCCATAATTCCATAATTCATAATTCCACAAAAACATAATTCATAATTCATCAACTTAAATCTGCCATACAAATCTGCGTTATCAATTTCCATTTCAATTTGGACAGAGATTTCATTTAACAGTGTTGAATAAGAGATTACTATTGTTGAATAAGAGATCACTGGACAGATTACTTCTGTAGCCTTTCATATTCATTTAACATTTAACAGTGTTGAATAAGAGATTTCATTTCAATTATTCATTATTTATAATTAACTAAGAGATTAAATTGAAGGCTAAATGGACAGAGATTTCAATTCAGCGAAACAGTGTTGAATTGAATCCATTGATTTAACATTTGGAAGGCTACAGAAGATGAGAACTCAGTTCTACCTCTAGCATTACTATTGTGTAAAACAAAGATCTCCTGTTGCAAAATTTGAGAGAGAGAGAGGACAGTTGAAAATTGAAATTTTTTTCATTTATAATAACCATCTTCCTTCTCCTATTCTACTTCTATGAAGAAAATGTGCCAAAATAAAGACCAGTCCTCAACCGGCTAAAAAAAATCATAAGCACAGATTTCCTAGAAGGCAATTGAACAAAGATCAAGAGCCACTTTCCATATTTTTCTAAGTATATGGTGAAATTTTAAATTTTTGACAGAAATTATAGGAACAACAAACGAAATACAGTCCTCCAAGTAACATATTTTTCTATGGGACATCCAATCCAATTAGAACAAAACTCATCTCCATGATTTATATCATTCCTAGTAACAAAACATCAACAACATCAACAAATTTCACAAACATCAACAACAAAAAACGAAATACAGATTTTTCAAAAAAATAAACCAAAAAAAATAAACCAAAAAAAAGAAGTTTAGAACCAAAAAAAAAAAAAAACCAGTTAAGAAGAAGAAGAAGAAGAAGAAGAAGAAGAAGAAGAAGGGGAGAGAGAGAGAGAGAGAGAGAGAGAGGTACCTCAGTTACAGTCAGTAGAGAGAGAGAGACAGACTGTAGATCGATCAGAAGAAACAAAAAATGAAATACAGTCAGTGTAGTTCTAAGACTGTAAGTGTATTTCGTTTTAGAACTGGAACACAAAACAAAAAAACAGATTAGACTGTAGATCGATCGATCAGAAGAAGAAGAGGAAAGCAGAGAGAGAGAGAGATACCTCAGTAGATCGATCGCCGTGTAGATGATCGCCGGCGCCGTGTAGATGATCCCGACACCGTGTGTGTAGATCGTCCGATTCGACGACGATGGGTAGGGTAGGGTAGAGAGAGAGAGAGAGAGAGAGAGAGAGAGAATGAGTCTGCTGCTGTGCTGCCTCTATCGAAAATTAGGGCAAATGAGACAAGAGGAGGAAAGGAAAAGGGGGGAAATCAGCCCAAAAAAAAAAAAAAAAATAGGCATAGGTGGTTGGGTCGGGTCCAGCAATTAAAATGGCGGATTACCCGACACCCGACCCGAACCCGAAAATTGTTAAAAAACAGGCCCGCATCCGTCCGCCACGTGGCACGCATCCGTCCGTTTGGTGTCGGGTCGGGTCGGGTCGGTCGGGTGTGGCGGGTCGGTGGATCCGCTGCACAGCCCTAAGTTAAATTGTTAAGTTTTGAACAATGAAAAATTTTATGACATCATTGAGCATGATGGTTTTCAAAAGATGATGATGTGAACTATTTACAAAAAAGTATAGCATGACATATGCATTCATCTCTTGAGATTTGTATAAAATGTATATACTTTGTGAAGGATTTTCCTATTGGGCTTTATGCTCACCCTACGGGATTTTTAAGCAGGAAAAGATATGGTGATTTCGCCTAACTGAAGGCGTGGAAGTGTGTGCAGAGAGCATAATGTGCTCACTTGCTGTGATTCTGATTGTAAGCCAAGGGCTTTGTATGTGTGGGTTTGAATAACCGTTTTGCGTAACCAGGCTCAAGCCTTGGAAACTTGTAAACCCTTAGGGGTATTTGTTGTTTAATTAATTGTTGTTGGATTAATCGTATTATCGCATAAAGACTATTTACATCATGTAATGCAAGTATGAGGATTTATTCTCGGTTTTACTTTAAACAGCCATGACTATTGTCTTACCATTTGGGCATAAAAATTGAGACGTTTCACTTTATTTGGTTATGTGGTCAGAAATTAGCATCACAGGTAATAATATCATTCTTTCTTCTTCTGTTGTTCAACTTGTATTATGTCGCTCCAATTGTGTTAAGCAAACCCCATAGAACTTTCTGGAGCAGGATTAATCAATGGCCCTCTAACCCTATTCGAGTTAAGCAGAATGGTTTATAAAAATTTATTTAATTTCAACAATTAAAAATATTTTTTTTTGTAAAATTTTAAATAAATTAAAATTATTTATGAATTTTTTGGTTCATATTTTAATGCGAAAGATAAAATTAAAATAAAATATACTATTATAAATAATTGAACTTTTTTTATAACAATTTGAGAGAGAGAGAGAGAGAGAGAGAGTTATTTGTTAATATTAAAATTTGATACTCAATAGTAATTTTAAAGAAAAATAAAAAACTTATTGATAATTTTTTCATTGTAATTTATGATTTTTTTAATATAATATCATAAATTTTAAAATTAAAAAATATAATTTTACTTAGATTAAAAGTATTTATGAAATTATTGTTCACATTAAATGAAAGACAAAATTGGAATAAAATATACTATTATGAAACATAGAAATATTTTATGAAAAAGAAAATTTTGTTGCCCATATTAAAAAGGATTTGGGTGGCTGCTGTGCGGTGGTGCATAACAATCACTGTTGTGCAGTCAAATGGGTTCATTTTGAGGCCTATTTGTACTCTAAAATGTGAATGGTTCAGATTATCGAAATGGGCCCCATTCTGGTTGCATAGCAGCGATCCCAAATCCTATCAAAACTTGATAAGATTTAGTAATTTTAAGTGCAAAATAAAACTTATTCGTTATTTATTTATTTATTTTTTGGAGAGCAATCACTAAAATAACTTAAATAAAATACCATTTTTAACACAATTGAATTCAAGTAATCACAGTATTGTATATTATTTTCCTTGTATATTATACGGAAATGTTTGGGACTCCCTTTGGGGATGACCCCCATACTTTCAAAGTGATCCTGACCCTCCATGTATGTGTGGAGTTCATATCATGAGTGGTCCAGATTTGTGAGGGTCTTGTAGAGGTGGAGTCTCAATCATCCCTCTATATTATATTTGACCTTCCAAAGTAATATGGTAACATTTCTTCCATTTTTGGAGATTACAAAAATCTGGGGCAGATTCTTGTAACCACTCCACCTTTATCCATCACACCATCTGTTGAAATCCACCTATAAATACTACCAATTGCCACACCTTTCACCATAATCATTGCTTACAAGCATTTTTTACTCTTGAACTTTCAGTTTTTAAACACCAAAGGAGAAAAATGAAGAATATGTTTATTGTTGTTATCGCCTTACTTGTTATCTCCACAACTACAAGTAAATTGCTATTCATCTTTATTTTTTTATTCATATCTTAACTACTAACCACACACTACTTTTTATGTGTCATGACATGATTGACTTACAAACAGTTTAACAAAAACATGTTTAAATTATATATTATAAAAATACGCTATATTATTTGATTGATTTTTTTTTTTTTGAAATTCTTTCGTTCACGAGAGTATTCGAGACTTCACCCTGAATATTCACTGGTTATGTGTAGTTCTATCGTGCCATATATGCTAGATAAAATCTTCTAACAATTGATCCACTATTATTTTCTGAAAAATGGTTTATTTCCATCAAACATACGCTTGTGTGCCTTAGTTTTGTACAACTATGAGATTTTTGTTTTTGTCATTTAGAATCATAGAGAAACTTAATATTTAAAAATTTAATACTTTCCCTTTCTCAGTTAATATCATTAATTATTAGATGTTTTAAAGTATGATCTTTTTAACCTTTTATTTGTTTTTTCTCGCTTCATTTTGAATCGATGTAGGGAATGACGTGAAGGCAGGCAAAATTTGTGATGATATTCTAAATTTCCAAGGTGCACCACCATGTGACAATTTTTATTGCAACTTTGCTTGTTGGAATGTTCGTGGACAAAACGCTTCTGGGACTTGTAGAGCCGATGATTGTCATTGCTCTTACCCTTGTTGATTAGACATCCATGACATTTTTTTAAAGGAAATGTATTGCTTCAATTAAATTTTTTTTGATAACTCAGGGTGTCCGGGCCAGCTTGCGCGCACCTCGACTAATCCCTGGGGGACCAATCCACCGTCCACTAGCGGGGGGCCCATTTAAAGCCAGAGCAAAGCTCCGTATAGACTGGCCCAACACAAGAGTTGATAGCACCTAAGAGGTTTTGAACCTGAGACCTAGAGAGGAGTAAACTCCTAAGTCCCAAGCCTCCACCACTAGGCCAACCCTTGGGGGTTGTATTGCTTCAATTAAATAAAGGCTTATTGCAACTTGTTCTAGCTTCTGCATTATGCGGAACTAATGAAAATAAGATTATTGAAACCAAATGCATTCAATAGGAGTAAGATTCTCTATTTGACTGGGCAGTCCACTTCAATTTGTGGAGCCCATTACATGCGTCATTTCCATGATCTATTTCGTTTATTTTTAAGGTCTCTGTGTTTAAATCATTCAATAAAAAAGTTACTCATTCAATAATTATTTCCACATGATTTTATCATTTATCTTAAAAAAAATTGATAATCTATTGTCAAAATCATACTTGTCATTCATTATTTTTAAAGACAAAAATGATAAAATCATGTGGATACTGTGATTGGATTAATATGATTTTTTTTATATGGATAATTTACACACAAGAGTTTAAAAAATGAAGGGTAAATTACACTTTGCCCCCATTTATGATTAGACACTTTTTCACTTTAGTCTTTAAAATTTATTTATTTTCACTCTGAAGCTTCATGTTTCAAGTTCTTCTAGTTTATTCCTAAAGCTAACATTTGTTTAAAATTAGATAGAAAATGTTACAATAATTGTCATATAACATAAAAAAAATATTATTATACTAGAGTTTAAGTTTATATTAGAGGTGTGAGTTATATAATAAAATATTTTTATGTCACTGTACGGGAAAGATATAAACCTTCTCGTATAATCCTGTTGATCAAGATTGTGCTCCTCCGTATGACGTCGATTTACTCCTTGAAAACACAAACGTGAGCTAGCCGGCGGGTGTGTGCCGGATACCTTTCCGATGCCTAAGTCAGCAAGAATAGACAAATAGACAAAAAGCTCTGTGTATTCAGGAATCAAAGTTGTGTTACCTCTCCATAGGTGATGTTGTGAGCTTTTATAGGCTCCGCGTGGCACAATCCTAATAGGACTCTTACTCCTCCATGCAGAGTCCTCCTAGGAGTCATACTCCTGAAAGATAATGCTTATCCTTCAACACCCTCCTCACTGCTTAAACCAAGTGAGATGGTTTTACCATTGTCGGACTCCAATATGACCGAGGTAAGCATGGCTATGCTAAGCCGCGGACTAGACCGAGATAACTTTAGCTCGGCTCTTCCATTCACTGCTCTTACCTCGGTTTTCCCAGTGCTAACCATGGTATGTCTCGACTGGGATAACCAATAACGTGGTGACTGAGCTTACCGTAAGCTTTTTGGGACCGGAGTAACTTCAAGCCTCTTTTGGATCGGAGTAACTTTAAGCCTCTTTTGGACCGGAGTAACTTTAAGCCTCTTTTACTCAGCCCTTCGTACTGTGGCCTATAACGGCCCATTACCTAGCTCGGCCCAACTTTCATATAAATTACCCTATCAATTGCCCCTTAATTCCATCTGTACAGCATGATAGGGATTACCTTGTCTACTAGCCGAGCTAAAAACTTTAATCTTACTACCGAGCTAAGCTTTTAAGCTTTTCCAACTGAGCTAAAACTCTTTTAGCCTTTCCAGCTGAGCTAAATTCACACCGGGCTGTACCCGTCCGGTCAAAACGTCTCTTCAATCAAAGCAACTGAATCGCTCCTCATTCCAAGGACACGTGGCATGCTCTCATTGGCTGAGGGCAGCTGTCACGCTGTCTTCGTATCTCGTGTTTTTTAAACAGTTCCCACCTTTGTCCCTTCTCTTTTCACAAAACAAACCCTTTCACTCTCTTTTGAATTACTCACACCACTATTCATCTTCTTCTCTCTCTCTTCGAGCCTCCATTGCTCCTTCAACCTTGCAACTGTGAAGCTCGCGTTTGTGGCTGCTTTCTACTTCCCTTTCCTTCCTCTTACCTTGGTAAGCAACACAAATTTGTTCTCTTTGTCTGTTTTCGTCTTTGTTCTGATGCATACAATATTGTTTGTGTTTTTACAAAACACATTTTTTCCATTTTGTGCTATGCCTTGTATTTTCTGGAAAAAAACCTTGTAAGAACCACTTTGTATTCATGAAACAACCTGTAGAATGCGGTATTTGATCCAAAATCACGATATAACCGGAGTAAAAAGTTGTTTGTAGTTGATGTCAATCTAGGCAGACCATTCAACCGAACTAACACTTCATGCTATACCAGTAGTTTTAACAAGTCAAACCATTTTCTGATTTATCTTAACCGAGCTAACAAACCGTACTAAGGCTGCGTAATAGTGTGCTTGTTAGTCTTAATCACGGCCGAGCTATAACTTGGGGCTAAACCAGCCTTCGTAGTTCAAACCGAACTAAAAGCGCTGCCCCTAGAGGCTCAATCGGGCTAACAAAACCCTTGCACAAACCGAGATAACAAACCCCCTTGCACAAAACGAGATAATAATCCCTTGTGCAAACCGGGATAACAAAACCCTTTGCACAAACCGAGCTATCGAACCCCTTTATCTTGCCTTTATTTCTTTTAGCACGGTCCCACGATCTGTGCTGAACACTTTTGTTTTTTCGCTTTGTAGACTTTAGGTTGCCCAGGCACTCCCTTGAGCGCTCAACCGAGCTACACAACACCTTTCTTTGACCGAGCTAACTCCAGTTTAACTTATTCATAACTTAAAACACAAATGGGAGAATACAGATTTTTAGTCAACACCCCAGGCGGTATGGCCGAGTTCCGAAGGGACTACCATATCCCTGATGATGTCTATCTCACTTTAGCCGAACTAGAGACTACCTCTTGGGGAAACCCGGGCTTTGTCCCTTTCACCCTTGTATCCATGGTAGAAACTGGCCTACGATTCCCTGTACAGCCACTCCTCTGCGAATTCCTTAGGCAAACAAAACGATGCCCAACCCAGCTTTCCACAAATTCCTACCGCATAATAAATGGCGTCGCCGAGCTAAACCGCCGGCTTGGTATTAACCTCGATCTAGCCGAAATATTCCATCAATACTCCCTAGGCTCAAACGAAGATGGATGGGTTTATTATTTAAGAATAAGGCGCCGCCGTGAAAAAATAATAAAGAATACCCCGGATAAGGATGTAAATGATGATGACTTCTTCTGGGTTTCGAGCAATTTTGAAGATCAAGAAGCCCAAATACCTGGAAACCAGATTAATTGGAACAAAGGCGTACCCGGTATAATAACCTCGGCTAATTTTTATGCTTTCCTTTACCTTGGCTCTCTTTTCTTTGAACCGTACTAACTGTTGACCTCTTTATGCAGATCTGGACTTTCTTAAGTCCCAGTACAGTTACCCAAACTTAGCTGCACTTCGTACTGCACTACGACATCCAGATCGAAGCTGGGCCGAGCTATTGAATTTTGAGCCGACCTACCGATATAGCAGCCGACGAAAAACCAGGGTGACTGACTTTTTGTTAGAAGCCTCTCCTGAACCGGATCCAACCTTGCCCAAATCAACTTGATCCCATTGACTGCTGAGCAAGAAATGGCCAAAAAGAGAGCCGTGCGAGCCCTTTTGACTGAAACAAATCTGACCGAGGTACCACCAGCCGGTCAAACTCAAGAGACCGTGGTAGCTCTGCCGACCCAACAACCTTCGTCATCGCGGCCAAGCAAGCGTGCTCGGACTTTCGCAACCGAGCCACGCCTTGTTGATGAAGACGAAACCGTGGTCCCACAAACAACTCTGCCAAGCCCTCCACCGAGCCCAGAGCTGGAGCGCTCTGACCGAGCTACCTCCTCCAAGTGGGCTCCAAAAATTACTTTTCAGAATCGTGTTATCACGGATTCTGACTCAGTGGTCGCAGAAAAAGACCACATGATGGCGTTCAACCTGGTTAAAGGTGTTTGCTTTCCAGCCGATATGAAGCACCACGGCCACCTGACCGAGCTGAAGGCCCTTCGCTCGTCCACAAAATCGATGGTGCTGGTAAGTTGCCCTTTTGCGTATCTTCTGATTTTCCCTAACTTTTCCAACTTTCTGCTAGGTTTAAAAGTTACACTCTACCATTTGGCAGGCTATACAAAAAAACCACATCGCTCATAAGCGAGTGTTGGAACTTAGGAAAATAACAAGGCAGGCCATGTCACGACCCGCTCCCCGTACCCAAGGGTTAAGCATCGTGATGGCCAGTAACTGAGGTTACCTACGACCAATTCTTAAACAAATCAATAAACGCAAGCGGAAGAAAATATTTAAATGAGGGCACCAAAATAATCGTTGGAGCTTCTATTTTTATTACAAAATATATTGACCAAAAAGGCCAATATTTACATAGAGAAATATCATAAAAATACCGTGTGTGTGTGTGTCTAATCCGCAGCCTCGCATCTAAGACTTTCCAAAAGCTATTTCTGAAGTGCATTATTTTCTGAAAATTGGTAAACAACTATAAGCACATGGCAGAGTGAGAAATATTATACCAAGAGTATAAGGGACACGAAATAACCATAGATCATTAGTTAGGCCAAAACATTTACATAAACAAATCATTTGAGTAGCAGAAATCATTTAAGTAGCAGAAACTGAAACACATATATTATATAAATATATAACCATAACCATGGTACAGAACAGAACAGAGGTCACAGAAGTGACAGTCAGAACAGAGGTACGGATTCAAGAGGTGGCTCGTACGGATTCTAGAGGTGGCTCCCACAATAATGTAGCACTTAGTTCCGCACAGCACTTTGGTCCGCACAGAACAGAGGTCAATGGATCCATGACAAACAGAGGACCACAAAGTGGTCAAACAGAGGCCAATGGTTATTTAAGTCCCCCAAGGCATGGGACTCCCGTGGTGGTACTTACAAAATATAATTGTATATAAGGTCATAGCCAAATATTCTTTAAAATATAAACAAACATTTCCATGGGTTTCCTTTTAAGCAAATAAGGTTCAGAAATAAAACCACGTAATTGAAATCTTTATAAAACATAACTTTTATTAATATACTAATAAAATATAACTTATATAAAATAGATTTTGGTAAGTCAAAACATACATAAAATACATTTTGGTGATTCAAGGTATAATATAACTCACCTTAACTTTAATACCTTACTCTTTCTTTCTACTATTAAAGAACCTTTCAACTTCCACTATTCTTTTCTTCTTTTCCTCTCTTTCTTTTCTTTCTTTCTCTTTTCTTTTCTCCTTTCTTTTCCTTTCTTCTTTCCTTTCTGCTCCAGGTCGATCAACCCTCCCTATTTATAGGGAGGTGCGGCCATACGCGACACAACACGTGGCAAAGCGTCACTTTCGCAAAGATTTAATTTATAATTATATAGATTCATTCTTATCCTTAATAGATATTTAAGATAATTACCTTTTGACCCAATATTTTAATATAATTATATAAATAAATTAATTCCTAATTAAATTACATTTTATCGTATACCAACATAAAATTAATTATTTATTTTAATACCACACTCATTATTATTATTATTAATATTATCTATATTATTATTATTTATATTTTGACCCCTAAACTTTTAATAATTATATTATTTTATAAAATTACGCATAATAATATATAAAAAATCATATATCTTCTTAACTGAGATTAAATAATATTAGCATAAATTCTACAAAATAATTAAAATCTGGGTTGTTACAAGCCATGGCAGAAGCTGAAGCCAAAACGGCCGAGCTGAAAGAGTCACAACAGAAGACGGCCGAGCTAGAGGCCGGGGTAACCCGTCTGACCGGACTAGTTTCCTCGGCTAACGCTGATAAACAAAGGGCCCTGACCGCGATGAAGGATAAATACCTGCGTGAGCTAGCCAAGCTCGAAGAAAAGAAGAAAGCCGAAATAACAGAGCTTGAGAAAAAGTTGAAGGATGCAGAGGACCGGGGCTTTAAAGAGGGTGAAGCCCTATACATTAAGCAGTGTGAAGTTGCAAAGGATCTTTTCTTCAAATGTGGGTGGAGGGGTGCTGTGGTGCAGCTCGGTCACGGGCCTGAGAGTGAGGTCTTCAATCCTCCTCAATACTTCATACCGAGCTCACTGGCAGAGTATGCTGCTACCACTCAGCAACAATTTCTTGAAGATTCAGATAAAGAAGAACCGTGCCCGACGATACCCCGGTTATCAATGATCCTGCCAATCAGTCAGCTCGTGCGGAGCCAACGGTGGAAGACCTGACTGTCGAACAACCAACTGAAACCGTGCTTCCAACCAAGAGCATACTCCCAACCGAAACCGAGCTTCCAACTGAAACCGGGCTACGAGTTGAACTTGATGCCGATCTTGATGATCTGTTTTCCTGACTTTTGTATTTCTCTTCTTTTTGCTTGATTTCTGTATTTTCTTTTCTTTGCTTTTGGACATAGATTGTAACCGGGCTGAGGCCCCACCCTTTGTACTTGTTTTGAATTTTCAATGAAGTCTGTTTTTTTGTTCCAACTCTTATTTCGGTTGATCTTTTTGCTTGTACTTTACTTTCTGACCGAAGTCTTGGATAAGGTACAACATTCTCTTGCCGAGATACTCTATCCTGGTCTTAACATTGCAACTATAAGTATACCTGCCAACCACTCTTTAGCTGATATTTACCTTAGCTGAAGAGTACTGAGAGTTGGTTTAATCCAGTCAACCATTCTTTAGCCGAGATACTCACCTCGGATCAAGAAATAAACCTTCTCGTATAATCCTGTTGATCAAGATTGCGCTCCTCCGTATGACGTTGCTTTACTCCCTGAAAACACAAACGTGAGCTAGCCGGCAGGTGTGTGCCAGATACCTCTCCGATGCCTAAGTCAGCAAGAATAGACAAATAGACAAAAAACTCTGTGTATTCGGCAATCAAAGTTGTGTTACCTCTCCATAGGTGATGTTATGAGCTTTTATAGGTTCCGCGTGGCACAATCCTAGTATGACTCTTACTCCTCCATGCAGAGTCCTCCTAGGAGTCATACTCCTGAAAGATAATGCTTATCCTTCAACACCCTCCTCACTGCTTAAACCAAGTGAGATGGTTTTACCATGGTCAGACTCCAATATGACCGAGGTAAACATGGCCATGCTAAGCCGCGGACTAGACCGAGATAACTTTAGCTCGGCTCTTCCATTCACTACTCTTACCTCGGTTTTCCCAGTGCCAACCATGGTATGTCTCGACCAGGATAACCAATAACGTGGCGACCGAGCTTACCGTAAGCTTTTTGGGACCGGAGTAACTTCAAGCCTCTTTTGGACCGGAGTAACTTTAAGCCTTTTTTGGACCGGAGTAACTTTAAGCCTCTTTTACTCAGCCCTTCGTACTGTGGCCCATAACAGCCCATTACCCAGCTCGGCCCAACTTTCATATAAATTACCCTCTCAGTCACGTTATTGTCAATGTATTATTTTCTATTTAATTTTTAACAAAAATTAGTTTTAAGAGTAAAGTAGAAAAAATTTCAAATTGAAGGGTTAAAGTGTGAAAAAAAAAAAAAAAATTTAAGAACCAAAATAAAAAAAGTAGCCAAAAATAAAAAGAAAAAAATATAATTTATCCAAAAATAAACTAAACAAATTACCAGAAAGACTCGTGATTAGCCCTCTAGGGAAGGGTATCCAATCCACAAGAGAGAATCATGATGCTTTTCAATAATACTCCGGTGAAAAAATTTAGATACTAATTTTTATATACCACCTAATGTATCACTATTAAATTTAATTAATAGATCCTGACTTTCATGTCTTATTCAAATAATGTAGTTATTTTTCTAATGATGTCTAAAATTTGGTGTCTAAATTTGCTCACCGTAAATCTCTATTATTCCTTAGTAGCGAAGCGATTGATTGTTAGTTGATTAGTCATAAAACCGATTCCTACTTGGGGAGATTTTGCCTATTGATTGAAGGATATTTGCCTAAATTGGAATCGTTTCTATCGTTTTTTTAGTTCATTTTTATTTTTTAGAAAGATAATAATCAAAACACTCTGCGTTTGGTTTAAAATTCAAATCATGATTTTAATCAAAAAAATTTAAATATTTTTTTTAAAAAATTTATAACCTAATACACAACTCAAAATTTAATTCAAAAGCTCATTTCAAAACTCATAACTAAACTCTTTTCAAAATTTTATTTAAAAAATGGAGATTTTTTTAAGGTATTTGGTATTAAGATTTTATAGCATAAATGACATCTAATATTTTCATAATGTCTAAGATCCCTCGAATCGATCCAAAGAAAATTCGATCCAGAGAATTTCTCTGGACTTCACAGAGAAATTTGTCTCATTACGTGCAGAGAATTACTCTGGAATCAAACCAAAGAAAATTGAAATTTCTCTGAACAAAATTGTTAATTTTTGAAACTAGACTTTACAAATACAAAGCAATTCACTATGCTCCATTTGGAATACTTGTACATTCATCATTACAATGGCCCATAGAGTGAGAGAGAGAGAAAGAGCTTTACATCAATGGCGTTTACTTACAAACCAGAGAAATTCTCTCTGATTTAATTTTGTGTTAATTTTCTCTATGTGATGGCCAGAGAAATTTGTTCATTTTCTCTAGCCAGATCACATACTCATCTTCTGATTTTCTCTGGCTAGACTACGTACTCATCCCTCATCTCTATGTTAAACAACAATTAACAGTTAATATTGAAATCAATTTTCTTTTGCAAACACATTCATATAATCCGTATGCATATATATATATACATGGTACCTTGGATTTGGACAATGAGACAATGTAAAAGGCATTGTTGGCTGAATCGAGGATGATGAGATCGGACGATCCAAATTGAGGGAGAATCAAGCGAGTATTGATTGTGTAGCAATCTTTGAATGCGATGTTACTATCAGCCACAGAAACTGAAGGAAAATATTTCAAAGATTAGGGAAATTATGGAAAGTGAATTGAAGCAGAGAAAAGAAGGGATATAAATGCATACATATATACTTTGAAGGTTAAAGAGAAAGAGAGAGAAGAAGATGAGTGAAGAAGCTATGATCAAAACCCTAGTTTCTACCGTCTCTATCAAACCCTAATCTACCACTCCTTTCTCAATTTTCTCTGCTGCTTTCTCTGATCAACTAGACTTGTAATTCTCGAATTTGAAGACAAAAATATATATAGAGATCAAGGAGGAGGAGGAAGAGGAGGTGGATCCTCGAAGTCGGAGATCGTCGGTGCTCCATTGGATCGGAAACGAATCAATGAGGCGTTAGATAAATAGTTGGACAAATTTCTCTGTGATATATGAGTGTGGGATTGAAGGACCTTGGACATCATAAAATAATATTGTGAATCTCTTCTATTACTAAAAATTAGAGAGGGACCTTAGACTAATTTTTTTAAAAAAAAATTCAAAAAAAAATATTTTTTTTTATTTTTTTCTTTAAAATTATTTTTAAAATTTTTTTGAAAATATATTTTTTTTGAAGAAAAATATATTTTTTATATTTTTATTATTTCAATTTTTTTGGTTATTTTTGTAAGTATTGGCCAAATAATTTGTTATGATTTGGATATATATGGGAGATCTAAAATTTTTTTAAATTTAAAAACTAAATAAATAATAAATAAATAATTTTAAAAAAATATTTAAAAATAAAATAAAATATTTAAAATAAAAAATAAAAATTATATATTTAAAATGAAAACATAAACTTTTTGAATATTTAAAAAAAATGTATTGCACAAATGTAGTAAATACAACACCCATTAAAAAAAATATTTATCCTAAAAAAGGTACAAATTTTTTTAAATATTTTAAAAAATAAACCCAAAAAATTTCAAAGTACAACTCAACTCTTTTCAAAACTCATAACTAAACAAATTTTTTCTTTTCAAAACTCATTTAAAAAACTCAAAACTTGAAATACAATTTAAAACTCAAATGATAATTCAAAAACTAAATCAAATGTAACCTTTGTTTTTCCAAAAGGAAAAGAATAGAAATATTTCCAAATAGGTGATTTGTTCTGTTGTTTGCCTCACATAGTAAAGTTAGCTTTAAATAATTGGAATATGAATATATTTTGAATAATTGGAATATGAATATATTTTGGCAATGAGCCTCATATCAAGAATAAGTTTGGCGCTTTGACATGGGTTCCTCTCCCTTCCGGTTCACTCCCAGTAAAGTGTGAACGGGTTCCTCTCTCCTCCGGCTCGAGGTCTGGTAAAGTTTGGTGCTTTGAAATGGGTTTCTCTCCCCTCTAGCTCGCACCCGATAAAGTGGGTTGTGGTGGTTATGGCTTAATGAAGCCGGGGTCCGTTGTGTGTTAATTACGCGTAGTGTATCTTCATACTTGTGTTGTGATAAGAAAGGATGCATTATTGGCTTTCTGTGCATGTGACCGATAAAATATGGTAATGCGTGTTGACATGTCTATTGTTGCTTATATATATGTATTTGTGAACGTTCATTTTATACTTGTGCTTAAGGCCATAATATATAGTAATTGTCCTTGTAACCGTAATGAGTTGGAATGTAAGATGAGTATATTGTTTAGATTAATTTTAGGAGATTGTGGTAATGTGATGAATGGCTGAGATTTCTTTAAATGCAAATGAAAAGTTTTGAAAGGTAAGAACTGGTCTTTGTTTCTTGTTATGTTAAAGAGGATATTTGGAAAATTATATTTATGTTAGTATATTTTAAAGTATGAAATGTCACATATCCTATATATATATATGCGTGGAGCATTCATAATCATAACTATATGTTGTTATTGTTTAGGATTATTGGGATTCCTACTGAACCTTTGTGTTCATCCCACGTTGTTAATCATTTTTCAGGTATGGAGTGAAGAGTTGCTCGAGACTTGAAGTCTATTAATTGTTGGCCATGGGGCCTTTTAAATGTAGGTGAAATGCCAATGTGTTGTAAAAAGGATTAATTCCTTTTATATATTTCATTATTTTGTAATTGATGACGTAACACCTATGTACGTGGATTGTATTTCATTACATGTACACGAGAGAGAACATTGTAATATATTTCTTCCTAAATATCTTTGATGTTTATTATTATTGAAATGGACTAATTTAAAGGAAAAATGTAACATTATCCGAGTAATAAAAGTTGGGACGTGACAGGGAAGCTAACAAGCACCCGAAGTCTTAGGGTTAGTCAAAAATTGGGCGTCTACAGTTGCCCCTCTTTGGAAGAACTCAAACAATCATGAAATGATGTGGAGTGAATGTCAAATATCCAAGACCATCCTAGTTGACACAACCTTAAGACTTAAGGTCTTGTCATACATTCATGCAAATGAATGTATAGGCTTAGGGGAAGGTTGAGGAACACCCTAGGTCGTCCTAGGGTTACTTCTTTGCTTTGTCCTTGTGCCTTCCGAAGAAATAGCAACTTAAAACCACAGACTGGGCTGATAGGATGTACGGCCGCACAAGCCATCAAAGTGGCATGTGTGGGCGCACACACCATGTGTGATCGTACGTGCAGCCAAGCCTCTATGTGCAAACACACGTGCCCTCGATTGATGCAAGCCATCCATGCATGCACAAGTATGTGATTTTAAGCTTTTGAACCCTCCTTTTACCTAAGTAGGTTCGGTCGACTTCCCATTGCTGATTTTGCATATGATCGGTCCATGTTCTGAAAATATTCATCAATTCGAACTTAACCGGACCCCTTACATCTAAGTGGAGATCAAAAGGTTGCGTTTTGAATAAAAACTAGTTCAAGGGTAAAATGATCATTCTTACAAAAATATGATTTTTTGCCAAAACAGGGTTACACAGCAACTGCTAATAACATTAAGTATCTCTAAGGATAAAGTAATTACATTTTCATCATTGGAAAGCTTACAAGCACCAGAAATCTTAGGGTTAGTAAAAAATTGAGTGTTTACAGTTGTCCTTCTTTGGCAAGACTCAAACAATCATGAAATGATATGGAGTGAATGTCAAATATCCAAGACCATCCTAGTTGACACAACCTGAAGACTTAAGGTCATGCCATACATTCATGCAAATGATCAAACCCGTAGGTTGCTTACATATCCTTTTTGCAAGGAATCTGATTAGTGTAGTTCAAGAGCGAGTGATGTACAACAATTCATCTATGTATGAGTCGTGTGCAACAAGCATTCAATCCATTCATCAAGAATGCAATAGTTAGATATTCCAAAAGAGGTAAGGAGACAATACGTGCCATACCCACCTTACTATTTTGAAGCCATTATGGTTCCATTTCTGCTCTAAGTTCTAATTTCATTCCATATTTTTCGTGTCTTTTATCCTATTAATGCACAAGAAAACCAATCTGAAGTAGTAATACACGCTGTAGTGTGGTTAGAGTGATGTCATTATGTATGTCATTCCATTGTTTTTAGTTATGCTTGGGTTTGTATTCCATTCCTTTTATGTTATAGCTTTGTTAGTATAGTTAAATCATCCATGTTAGCTTTTACTTTGTTAGTAGTTGCTTCCATTATCTTTGTGAAGTGGTTTCTTTTGTTTATAGCTTTGATGTATGTCTCCCTTCTCTATCTCTTTTTATTCTTTTTGTTTTACTCTTTCCATATTGTTTTGGCATCACGTTTTCTTTCATATCATTTTTCATGCTTTGCATCCATTCTTCATGCATAAGGCTTGGCTCAGTATACTTAGTGCTTTCATTATTTTCTATGTGATTTTGTGTGCAATCTCATGCCTTGCAATGGTTCACATGTCATATGCTAGTGCAAGTCTTTAGTTGTATTCTTGTGAATGTATTGCATTAGTCTTTTTGCATCTAGGATCATGCATATTTTTCTAACCCTTTGCGATTGGCTTGGTGCAGATGAGTACTAGGTGAGCTTCTTTCATCTTTGCATCCCATTTGTGGATGTTTTTCTTACTATGTCTAGTATACTACCATGTGGCTACTTGCTTACCTGAGTTATTTCTTTGATTGCCAGTGGATGGAGGTTATTTCGCTTAAGTTGGAATGATCTTGATTTCTATGCATGTGAAACTCATCTTTTCTTTGAGTCGTGGATATTCAGCCCTTTTTCTAAAAATGCATGAGATCAAAGCATTCCAAAAGAAAGTGATTTAGTTTATATTTATTTATTTCACATAGTAATTTTAGCATTAATAATCAGAACGTTAGCATATTTTGGTAATAAATCTCATATTGTGAATTAATAGAGGTTGATTTATGATTGGGGTGAGTGGGGGTGCTCAATTTATGACCGTTCTCCCTTGTACCCTAGTTTTTGAGCTGAGACACTTTGGTTGTGATGGAAATGGCCTTTGGCACGATTCATGGGTTTCATAGTTTTTCCAAAAGATTAGGTGGTGGCTTTAAGTCTGGTGATGTATTCCATTTTTGACATTTCTTGTGATTAGCAAATTTTCTATGGATTTGCCAGATATTCTTCTACTTTTTATTACTGAAAAAACATTTAATCTTCCGCCTCGAGATGAGACTGGTGTAGTGTGTGTAGGTGTATTTATAAATATAGTTTTCCTATATTCTTCAAATAATTTTGTGCATGTTTTCATTATAGGCAAGTTGTTTTTTATTAACGAAAATATGATCTAAAAATTTTTGTAAACCAATTTCTTTACACCTACGATCAATTACGATGGCTAAACTTAAAAGATGAGGCAATGGATCAAAATATTTATCAAATTTTTCTTTCATTATAGTAATAATGGTTATATAATATCCATTACCCATATATTTTGTGAAAACTTTCATTATTTCTACTAACATATGTAAAACAAATGGTGAAGTAGAAATATATATACATATAAGAAAATAATTTTGTTGTAATATCAAAAACTTTTAGAAAATCTTTATATAAGGCTACTTGGCACCAATTAAGTTTTGTGGGAGTCAATACTCCTATTGATGTTGTTATAAAAAATAAATCTATGGCTTTTCTTTCTTTACAAGCTCTTTTTAACATATTATACGTTGAATTCCACGTATTGTCTATATCTAAAATTAATTTTTAAGTGGCATACCTTCTCGTTAACAAATTTTTCTATATTTTAAAATTCAATTAGCAAAAAACATAATAGTAACAATCACACGTTTTATTACCAATATAGAAGTCTCATACGCATGCATAGTTTCTTTAACAATCAAGTTTAAAATATGAGTACAACAACAAACATGAAGTAAATCACCATCAACAAGTAATTGTAAAGTTGATTTCAAATGGGTTACAATCTAATTGTAATACGTTGCACTATTTAAACTAATGGTAAATATTTTATTTTGCAAAGCCCACTCATATAATACATTTCTTATTTCTACTCCAAGTGAATGACCAGTGTATGAAAGTTCAAATAATTTAAATGAAATGATTCCTTTATTTAATTTCTAATCATTATCAATAAAATGTGCAGTGATATATTGATATTCTAAACCATTATTTCATCATAGATTAGATGTTAAATAAACTTTTCCATTCAAAATTTTAAAAATGTCAAATAATTCACTTTTAATATTTTCAAATTTCATTAAAATATTATTTCTAGTAGTATTTCTTGAAAAACCTTGATATTGCGGTGCAAAACCTCCGTAAATCATTCTAAAAAATCGGGATATTCAATAGTAGTAAAAAGTTGCTCTTTTTTAATAATATAATCAACTACAAAATTTTGTGCACATATGGAATTATATGAGTATATTTGCTAATTACTAGTTGATGAATCCCTAATTGCATTTGAGCTCTAATATCAGATTGTTGACTTTGTAAATGTTTGTTAACATGTATTTTTAGATGACTAGTACCCCTGCAGATGCAATACTAAGTAAATGTGTACAATATTTACATTTTGTTTTAATTGTAGTTTTACTATCAGGGTTATTTACAGATACTCTTTCAAAATGCTTCCAAACACTACTAGTCGTGCCCCAAGATAATGATGTTGCTATTGAAAGACGTACATTAGGTATATTAGAAGGAGAACCAATAGATTCATGTTGTGCATATGCATCAACATCGAGATAAATATTAGGAATATTATGATCCATAGTAATATAAGTAAAATAATATATATCAACTATCAATTAATTAAAATAATGAGTAAACAATAACAAGTAATATATGTTAAAAAAATAATTAACGTAAAAAAATGAACAACTAGTAAATGTTAATTCAAATAATTAATGTTACCGACTAGCGAATGCGATACAAAAATTAGCTTCTTTTGATAAAAGTTTATTCTTGCACAATTGCTATTGCCACTTAGGGATGAAACGTTAAAATTAATTGCAAAAGTTGAGAGTTAAGAGAGAATAAGAGTTTGAGAGAGATTTATTTGTAAGAAATAAAAAGGGAGAGGGGTGGTATTTATAGGACTTGGGGGGACGAGGGGCTAATTTGTAAAAAAAAAAAATTGGGCCCAACGGGTGAAAATGGTCAAATTTTTTACCATTGGAGGGATTTTGAATTTTTTGACCATTGGAGAGGAGGGAGTCGTTGAGGAGGCGGGTAGGGCGAGCCAACGGGATAGCAAAATTTCAGGTCGGATCGGGCCATGGGCTTGGCTGCAAAACACATGGCCCAGGCCCAAGGTCTCGGGCTGGGCTTGGGCCCACCCGTGCCTCAAGCTCGCAGGCCAATTTTACACCCCTTGTGAAGAATGCATTGCATCTAGCCAATTGAACTAAACTGGACTGAGTTATTTATTTCACATTAATTGCTTGAATGTATTATCCATTGATTATCAAACTGTGATTTGTCCGTTGCTTGCTGAAATTGAAACTAGATTTTTGGTTCTTTGATTATTGAAATTGGTTTTCTTTGAAATTGAAATCACATGAATGGAGATGTGGTAAGAGGAGAGGGAGTTGTGGGTGAAGAAATGGTGAGGGCAGTGTAGGGGAGAGGTGCTGACATAAGGTGGCTGTAGAAGTGAGAAGAGGGGGTGATGATTGCGGGTCTGTGTTAGGTAAAAGAGAGAAGGCTGATGCAAGGTAAGGGGAGGTAATAGGGGTGCTGGGTGAGAGTAAAAAGGGTAAGGGAGAGAGGTGGGAGAGCAGGGAGGGGTGGTGGGAAAGGCAACTGTTGATGGCAAGAAGGTGGGAGGGATGGGTGGTCCTCCTAGGGTTAAGGTTGGGGTTTGGTTTAGGGAAGAAAATGATAGTGATTACGGGTTTTGGGAAAAGAAGATGAAGTTTAGGATAAATTTGTCTTTTTACATTTTATTTTAATTTTTGAATAAATTTTTTTCCTTATCAACTCTACTTATGTCGCATGCATTACACATTTAGTTAATTTAGATGGAATTATTGACGACGGGGAGGTAAAATGAAAAACGATGGAAACCACATAAGGGATAATTGGCTATTTTTAAAAGATAAGGGGTAAAGTACTTTTGGGCTAAACCATAGGAGGTAAAATGGATTTTACCCTTAATTTTTTTAGTATAAACATTCTAAAAGGGCTAAATTCCATTAAAATTACACAGAGTTATGAAAAATAATACTATGAAAATTTTATATATTTCTCAATACATGAGATAATTGATGAATCTTATACTTATGCTTTTGGGGGAGTTCCCAACCTCTTTACTTGAAAGTTTATTTAATGCAATGCAAGTAATAGTTTCCGAGAGCGGATCTCTAACGAGAAGGTCCGCTCTCTATAATAATAAGATTACGAGAGCTAACCTCTCCTCAAGAGATTACCTTTTTATGATTACATAATGCGGGGAAGTATTTTGTGAATGATGCCACGTGGCCGAGATTCCGCTGAGGTGTCGGCCGAGGTGCCACGTGGGCGAGGCACGTTGCCGAGATAATGGCGGTATGGCCGAGGTATGGTGCAGCAATACCAAGATTATGGGATATCTGGATAGAGGACAAGAGTCCTAGATAAGAGGAGGCTCTTAATTTGGATAAGGATAAGGCTCTTGAGGAGTTTATCCTTATCTAGCTGAGAGTCCGAGATGAGCATTGTGCTTGAGTCCTATGAAGTGAGACTTTTAAAGGACTAAGTCAATGCTGGCTATAAAAGTAAGGCACCCTTGTGGGTCTAAGGTACGCTTTAATTTGTGCATTGAGTACTTGTGTGATATCTTTGAGAGATTATTTAACTGACTTGATCGTCGGAGTGCCCCCGGGTGGATGAACCATCGCGATATTCTCATTTTCTTGTTGGCAGGTTGTTGGCTTAATCTATTCTGTCGCGTGCTCTCCAGCTAAGTTCTTTGTATAGTGACCCAGGTTTTTACCCCGACTTTCGTTGTGTTCCGGACTCAGATTCCGTGATTGTATACTATTGTCTATGTCTTGTTTCCTTCCTTTAACTCTTTGTATTTGAGTTTTGGATTATGTTGGGTGTGTTTGGAACAGGTTGGTTGTTAGTTGGTCTAGAATGTTGTTGCCCAGATTTTGGCTTCTTCACTCGAGCGAGGCTTCTTGCGCTCGAGCGAGCCTTGTGTAATCTGCTTTTTCGCTCGAGCGAGGCTTCTTGCGCTCGAGCGAGACTTGTGAAATTGTTTCTTCGCTCGAGTGAGACTTCTTGCGCTCGAGCGTGCGTCTACGTTGGTGGCAGACCTGAAGCTTTGCATTCTACGCTCGAGCGAGGCGATCTTTTTGTGTCTGGTCGCTTGAGCGAGAACTCCTTCACTCGAGCGAGCCTGGTATATATTAGTTTCCAATAGCACCGTTTTGCTTCATTTTTGATCTCCTTCTCACTCAAAAATCCTAAATCTGTAGCTTCTCTCTCTAGAAGCTATCATCCCTCTTTGATTTCTCCAAATCCATTGGGATTTAGGCCTAAATTCTTCACCAAAGTTGGTTATCTCCTCGAGGGTTTCGTTGTGTGCGGTGGAGATCGAGTTTTGACACTGTAAATTTTGGGGTTTCATCTCAAATTCTCTTCAAAACTTGAGGTAGGGATTTTCTTTGAGTTATATATATATGTTTTTGCAAGATCTAGATGATTTTGAAATTATCCTTTGATTTGCTTTGAAAATGGGTAGTTGATTCAAGAAGATAGTAATTTTTGAAAGTGGGTTTACTTTCTTGTTTCCTTAAAAATAGAAATTGAGGGTTTTGAAACTATGTTGATTGAAGAAAGAGGATTTTGGTGAGATTTTTCTCAAATGTTTGAAGATGGATAGTTTTGGTGAGAAAACCTAGAAATATGGGATTTTTAAAAGAAGTTGAAAATCCATGATTGATATTGTTATATTTATTTAGAATGCCCAAAATAAGTGATGTTTGGAAAATTTCTTGTTTATATTGTATAAATGATAAATTTTGAGAAATAAGAGAGTTATTGTTCATTTTGAAAATTATTATTCAAAATGTTGATTTAGTCTTGAAATAGCTAATTTGTTGAAAATGCTCGAAATATGGAAGATGTGTTATTCCTCGGATGAATTGAAATAATGTATATTTATTCATCTTGTGAAATTGCATGGAAAGGAGAAATGAAAATTTTGATCACAATGGTAGCATTGTGTGGAAGAATTGAAAATGGAAGAATTGTTGCATTGTATTGATTATTGTTGCATTGGCATATCAATTCATATGATTACATTAAATTTTGAAAGTTGATTTGGAAACTTGCATTGAGAAAGGAATGTTGAGAAACAAGTTTTCATGAAATAGTTTTGGGGTAAATACAGTGGTAAGTCTTGAAAGGTAGTGTAGAGAATAGGTGTCGAACCTTCCAGTTAATACTGGTAAAAATGACAGATTATGGGTGTTAAGTCCTCCAGTTGATACTGGTAAAAATGACAAATTGGTAGTACTTATATAGTCTACTTGCAGACACAAACCTAGGGACTACCACAGTTGTATTTACCGTCCCTTGAGTTAAATTGTTAAGTTTTGAACAATGAAAAATTTCATGGCATCATTGAGTATGATGGTTTTCAAAAGATGATGATGTGAACTATTTACAAAAAAGTATAGCATGACATATGCATTCATCTCTTGAGAGTTGTATAAAATGTATATACTTTGTGAAGGATTTTCCTACTGGGCTTTATGTTCACCCTACGAGATTTTTGTGTAGGAAAAGATTTGGTGATTCCGCCTAACTGAAGGCGTGGAAGTGTGTGTAGAGAGCATAATGTGCTCACTTGCTGGGACTCTGATTGTAAGCCAAGGACTTGTATGTGTGGGTTTGAATAACCGTTTTGTGTAATCAGGCTCAAGCCTTGGAAACTTATAAACCCTTGGGGGTATTTGTTGTTTAATTAATTATTGTTGGATAAATCGTATTATTGCATGAAGACTATTTACATCATGTAATGCAAGTATGAGGATTTATTCTTAGTTTTACTTTAAAGAGCCATGATTATTGCGTTACCATTTGAGTATGAAAATTGGAGCATTTCACTTTGTTTGGTTATGTGGTTAGAAATTAGCATCCACACGTAATAATATCTTTCTTTCTTCTTCCGTCGTTCAACTTGTATTATGTCACTCCAATTGTATTAAGCAAACCCCATAGAACTTTCTGGAACAGGATTAATCAATGGCCCTCTAACCCTATTCAAGTTAAGCAAAATGGTTTATAAAAATTTATTTAATTTCAACAATTAAAAATATTTTTTTTTGTAAAATTTTAAATAAATTAAAATTATTTTTGAATTTTTTGGTTCATATTTTAATGAGAAAGATAAAATTAAAATAAAATATACTATTATAAATAATTGAACTTTTTTATAACAATTTGAGAGAGAGAGAGAGAGAGAGAGAGAGAGAGAGAGAGAGAGAGAGAGAGAGAGAGAGAGATACTTGTTAATATTAAAATTTGATACTCAATAGTAATTTTAAAGAAAAATAAAAAACTTATTGATAATTTTTTCATTGTAATTTATGATTTTTTTAATACAATATCATAAATTTTAAAATTAAAAAAATATAATTTTACTTAGATTAAAAGTATTTATGAAATTATTGTTCACATTAAATGAAAGACAAAAGTGGAATAAAATACACTATTATGAAACATAGAAATATTTTATGAAAAAGAAAATTTTGTTGTCCATATTAAAAGGATTTGGGTGGCTGCTGTGTGGGGTACATAACAGTCACTGTTGTGCAGTCAAATGAGTCTATTTTGAGGCCCATTTGTATTCTAAAATGTGAATACTTCAGATTATCAAAATGGGCCCGAATGGGGCCCATTTGGTTGCACAGCAGCGACCTCAAATCCTATCAAAACTTGATATGATTTAGTAATCTTAAATGCAAAATAAAACTTATTAGTTATTTTTTTATTTATTTTTTTTTTGGAGAGCAATCACTAGGGCTGCAAACGAGCCGAGCCGAGCTTTAGTGTGTTTGGGCTTGTTTATTAAGATTTTAACGAGCTCGAGCTCGAGCTCGAGCTCGAGCTGAATAAAAATTTAACGAACCGAGCTCGAGCCGAGTTGGCTTAGGCTCGACTCGAGCTCGAGCCTGTTCACGAACCTTAACGAGCCAAAAAATTTATAAGTTCATACTTGCATCTGAGACTAAAGTTACAATTAAAATTTTGATTATATAATTATATATACAATATATATAAACATACTAAAAAAAAGTCCATGTTTTACTAAAATAATAATATCTACTACCACTATTATATAAATATACTATCTATGGTTAAGTATTATTTACATTTATATTTTTTAAATATATAAATAGCATATTGCTCTGATTTTTTATACATAATTTTATATTATTTAATATATAAATAATAAATATTGAACGAGCCAGCTAACGAGCCGAGCTTACGAGCCGAGCTTTAGAGTGTTTGGGCTTGTTTATTAAAAATTTAACGAGCTCGAGCTCGAGCTCGAACGGCAAAAAAAATTAACGAACCGAGTTCGAACGAGCTCTTACCAAGCCGAGCTCGAGCTTGTTCATGAACGGCTCTGTTCATTTGCAGCCCTAGCAATCACTTAAATAACTTAAATAAAATACCATTTTTAACACAATTGAATTCAAGTAATCAAAGTATTGTAAATTATTTTCCTTGTATATTATAGGGAAATGTTTGGGACCCCCTTTGGGGATGACCCCGCACCTCCAAAGTGATCCTGACCCTCCATGTATGTGTGGAGTTCACATCATGAGTGGTCCAAATTTGTGGGGATCTTGTAGAGGTGGAGTCTCAATCATCCCCCTATATTATATTTGACCTTCCAAAGTAATATGGTAACATTTCTTCCATTTTTTGGAGATTACAAAAATCTGGGGCAGATTCTTGTAACCACTCCACCTTTATCCAACACACCATCCGTTGAAATCCACCTATAAATACTACAAATTGCCACACCTTTCACCATAATCATTGCTTACAAGCATTTTTTACTCTTGAACTTTCAGTTTTTAAACACCAAAGGAGAAAAATGAAGAATATGTTTATTGTTGTTATCGCCTTACTTGTTATCTCCACAACTACAGGTAAATTGCTATTCATCTTTATTTTTTTATTCATATCTTAACTACTAACCACACACTACTTTTTTGTGTAATGACATGATTGACTTACAAACAGTTTAACAAAAACATGTTTAAATTATATATTACAAAAATACGCTATATTATTTGATTGATTTTTTTTTTTTGAAATTCTTTCGTTCACGAGAGTATTCGAGACCTCACCCTGAATATTCATTGGTTATGTGTAGTTCTATCGTGCCATATATGCTAGATAAAAACTTCTAACAATTGATCTACTATTATTTTCTGAAAAATGGTTTATTTCCATAAAACATACGTTCGTGTGCCTTGGTTTTGTACAACTATGAGATTTTTGTTTTTGTCATTTAGAATCATAGAGAAACTTAATATTTAAAAATTTAATACTTTCCCTTTCTCAGTTAATGAGAGGGTAATTTATATCTAAATTGGGCCGAGCTAAGGAGGAGACTTCCTTAGAAATTGGGCCGCGTAATGGACCGAGGTAAGGATAGATTTACTTCGGTCCAAGAACTAAACGAGTATGGGCCGCGGTAGAAAAGACTAGCAAGTGGGCCGCGGTCTAAGTGTTAGTTCGGCCTAAGTGTGGAAGAAACTTTTTCAAGTGTTACCTCGGTCCAACCGTGATTATAAGTTACCAATCGGAGTAGAGATAGTTATCTCGGCCATGGCACTCGGAGTCGAGGTAATGGCTTCTCTTGGTGGGCTTCGCTCTGGATAGCGCGGTAGAAGCTTACTCCGGTTAGTTCGGTCCAAGAGAAGCCTTGAAGTTAGATCGGTCCAAGAAGGCCTCGGAGTTAGTCCGGTCCGGGAGAAGCCTCGAAGTTACTTCGGTCTTATGAATGCTTTGAAGTTAGTCCGGTCCAAGGGAAGGTTGAAGTTAGACCGGTCTAAAGATGCATGGGAGTTAGACCGGTCTTAGAGTTAGACCGGTCGTAACATGTTAGTTCGGTCTAACCACGCCATGGGTTGTACATGAGAAGCCGAAGTAAGAGTAGTAGAAGGAAGAGCCGAATTAAGGATGGTTCGGCCTATTCTGCGGCTAAGCATAGTCATGTTTACTTCGGTCATATTGGAGTCCGGCGAGGAAATGTTACTTCGGTTGTATGACATCTTGCCGAAGTAAAACCATCTCACTTGGTTTAAGCAGTGAGGGGGGTGTTGAAGGATAAGCATGATCTTTCAGGAGTATGAATCCTAGGAGGACTCTACATGGAGGAGTAAGAGTCCTACTTGGATTGTGCCATACGGAAACTATAAAAGCTCACAAACATCACCTATGGAGAGGTAACACAACTTTGTTTTCTGAATACACAGAGCTCTTGTCTATTTGTCAAGCTTACTGACTTAGGCATCGGAGAGGTTTCCGGCACACACCCGCCGGCCAGCTCACGTTTGTGTTTTCAGGTGATAAAGCGACGTCGTACGGAGGAGCGCAGACTTGATCAACAGGATTATACGAGAAGGTGTATTTCTTTCCCGTACAGTTAATATCATTAATTATTTGATGTTTTAAAGTATGATCTTTTTGTAACCTTTTATTTGTTTTTTCTCGCTTCATTTTGAATCGGTGTAGGGAATGACGTGAAGGCAGGCAAAATTTGTAATGTTATTCTAAATTCCCCACCACCAGCACCACCATGTGACGATGATAATTGCAAGTTTGCTTGTTTGAGTGTTCGTGGACAAAACTGGACTTGTAGAGCTGATGATCATAAATGTCATTGCTATTGCCCTTGTTGTTAGACATCCATGACATTTCTTTAAGGAAATGTATTGCTTTAATTAAATAAAGGCTTATTGCAACTTGTTCTAGCTTATGTATTATGTGGAACTAATGAAAATAAGATTATTGAAACCAAATGCATTCAAATGTTAAGATCGACATTTTCAGTAGGAGTAAGATTCTCTATTTGACTGGGCAGTCCACTTCAATTTGTGCAGCCCATTACAGGCGTCATTTTGATAATCTATTTCGTTTATTTTTAAAGTTTCTGCGTGTAAATCATCCAATGAAAAAGTTACTCATTCAATAATCATTTCCACATGATCTTACCATTTATCATTAAAAAAAAAAATTGACAATCTATTGTCAAAATCATACTTGTCATTCATTATTTTTAAAGACAAAAATAATAAAATCATGTGGATACTATGATTGGATTAATATGATTTTTTTTTATATCGATAATTTATACACAAGAGTTTAAAAAATAAGGGTAAATTACACTTTGTCCCCGTTTATGTTTGGACACTTTTTCACTTTGACCCTTAAAATTTGTTTATTTTTTCACTCTAGCCCTTTATGTTTCAAGTTCTTTCTAGTTTATTCCTCAAGCTAACTTTTGTTCAAAATTAAACAGAAAATGTTACAATAATTATTATATAACATAAAAAAATATATTATTACACTGGAGTTTAAGTTTATATCAGAGGTGTGAGTTATATAATAAAATATTTTTATGTCACGTTACTGTCAATGTATTATTTTTTGTTTAATTTTTAACAAAAATTAATTTTAAGAGTAAAGTAGAAAAAACTTCAAATATAAAGGATTAAAGTGAAAAAAATAAATTTTAAGGACTAAAACAAAAAAAAAAAAAGCCAAAAATAAAAATAACAAAGTATAATTTATCCAAAAATAAACTAAGCAAATTACCAGAAAGACTCGTGATTAGCCCTATGGGACTAGGGTATATCCAATCTACTAGAGAGAATCATGATGCTTTTCATACTCCGGTGAAAAAATTTAGATACTAATTTTTATATACCGTCGAATGTATTACTATTAAAAAATTTAGTTAGGATTGGTCTAGGTAATGGATTGATTCTTTAATTATTTTAGTTTAGAGCTAAAAGATCTTGTTTGGGAAGGATTTTTTTACTTTTTTGTGAAAAAAGAATGTAATAATTATGGGTTGAATGTGATATTTTGTCTTATTAAGTTAAAAAACTTATTTTATCTTTTTATGATAAAAATAATCCCAAATTCAACCCAACCCAACCCAACCCAATCCAACCCAACCCTTCTTCCCAAACGAAGCCTTAATAGATCCTAACTTTCATGTCTTAATAATAATGTAGTTATTTTTCTAATGATATCTAAAATTTGATACCTAAATTTGCTCACCGTAAATCTCTATTATTCCTTAGTAGTAGAGCAATTGATTGTTAGTTGATTAGGTTTGATTTGGGAAGTGGATTGATTTTTTAATTTTTTTTGGCTATTTTAGTTTGGGGTTAAAAAATTGGGAAAGATTTTTGACTTTTTTGACTTTTTTGTGAAAGAAAGAATGTAATGATTATGAATTAAATGTTGTACGGGAGCGAAATATCCTTAGCTCTCCGTACACCTTGAACGTCAAGCTTTCCGTCAACGGCGTCTGTCCCTGCAACACAAGAAAGGTGAGCTGCCCGGCGGTGGAGTGCCGGAAAAACCCTCCGACGCTCAAGTCAGTTCAGTGAGCAAGAAGGCAATGAGAAGAGAGAGAGAGAGTTTTGGAGAGTTGGTTCGCATACCCGTTGCCTTCTTCTTTCCCTCTACTTGTAGGCTGGCCATGCAGCCCAAGATCGTGCGCGCACTACCTCTGCTGTCCTTCCCTGGACAGGTGGCGGTGTGCGCCTCTCACCACCTTACGCGTGTAATGGTTTTGTCCTCCTTCCAGTACACACAGAACTTTTCCAACGGTATTGAGGCGTTCGTGGAGCAGATGTCCTCTCCTCCACGCCATTGGCCCAGGTGGCACCCTTGACCGAGGTACCATGACCGGCCAAACACTTGTGGAAAATTGCCATCACACAACCATGCTAGGTACCGCCGGCTTGTGACTTGGAACCCGGCGAGAACTTAACTGCAAATGCCGAGTTACCCTAGACCGGTTCATCGCGATTGACCGGTTGCGAGGCATGCCGGCCTCCAATTGTTTCATCTCCAAACTCGGTCACGCGCAAGCGCTTTGCCTTGGCTGGACGGCTAGTGGCATGCCGGCCAGGCCGCATCCTCTGCTTAGCCCGGTCAGTCCTTCAGCTCGGTTGCAATCCCCGCTGCGAATTTCGCCCTACATAAGTGGCCTTTTGCTCGGCCCTCAGGGGTTATCGGTTGACCTCGTCAACCGAGCAAGGCAGACCACTCGGTCGTTCCACCTGCCCAATCTGCTCGGCGCCGCGCAGGCTGTAACGCTGGACGTTACTTTTGCTCGGCCGTACTATGAGATGGAAATCTCCCCTCTCAATTGCCCCTTAAACCCATCCGAGCCATCATGATTGGGTTTACCTTCATGACCGAGCTACGATCGAGTTGCTCCCCGCCAGGCCGAGCCAACACAGGGCAGCTTTTGCAGCCGTGCAATGATTGAATTGGGAACACCTTTGACGCCGAGCAATCCCAATTGGCCGGCGATGATCACTGTTGTCCCATCAAAAGTCGTACAACCGTACTGACAGCCGTATTACCAGTGCCACGCGTCACCAGGCCATTGGGTCGTGCAGCCAGCCGTCTGGCACGCGCGGAATCCAAACGGCTGCGCCGTTTGGGTTTTTCCCTCCTCGTCATTAAACCCTATTCGAAAGGTCAAAACCCTTCTCACTTTCTCTTTCCTCTCCAAGCCCAAAAAACCCTAGCTCTTCTCTGCCATTGCTGCTGTTGCCCTTTTTCTGCCCCTGTGTTCGTTGCAGTCGAGCTCTCGTGGTCCACCTTCGATTTCTGGTAAGCTTTTCTTCCTCACTCTTGCATTTTCGATGTTCTGTTTCCATGCTCTTAGGGTTTTTGCTACTGTTCTTCGTCATTTTTCCTTTGTTTGGGACCCCTGGGATTATTTTTCCTTGCTCGAGTCCTGCACACCCTAGGAAAATAGAAATGGAGAGAAGAGGGG
The DNA here is from genome assembly GCA_036172215.1 of Camellia granthamiana. Taxonomy (NCBI): domain Eukaryota; kingdom Viridiplantae; phylum Streptophyta; class Magnoliopsida; order Ericales; family Theaceae; genus Camellia; species Camellia granthamiana. The sequence continues at coordinate 104,489,242 of CM069915.1, read as the reverse complement.
GCCCTCGTGCCCCCACTATTCCTTGGGTAGGATGAATGGGCTAAGAACTTAGGAAGAACACGATGAACACGATGAATACTGGGCAAAACCGAGCAAAACGCTCATTTTGATCCGATGGGAGGGATTTAAACCGAGCAAAAATCTGTTTGTAGCTTTGCACTGAGGCCACAACCGAGCTGTATCCGCCTTAGATCGGCAGATAGGTTTAATCGGGCTAAAGACCCGAAATCATAAGCCAATACCTTGATCTGGGCTCGACCGAGCAAAAACCTCCATTAGAATCCAACCGATCAAAACTCCTAGACCGAGTAGAAACCAGCACCAAAAAGGGGGAAGGCTAAATCAGCCATCCTGATGGGCCGAGTTAGGTGGAGGCCGGCCAAACACTTGAACCTCTCAGAGCTATTTCTAAATAGAAGCCGCGCAATTTATGCCGTGCTAACCCTTGCCCTTATTTTTCAACATGCAGAACAAATAGAACCGTCCATTCCAGCATCGTCGTTCGTGGAGCTCAAAGTCCGAGCAACCACTACACAATTTTGACCGAGATACCGTAGAGTAAATATAGCCGAGATAGATGGGAAAATACCGCTTTAGGGTTAGCTCGCCCGGGGCAATGGCGGAGTTTCGAGAAGAATTCAATATCCCTGAAGACGTAGTCTTAGAGCTCGGCAAAAAGGGAGCCACGCCTTGGGGAGACCTTGACCGGTGCCCCTTTACGGTCGTTTCTATTGTTGAGGGAGGGCTTCGCTTCCCCGTGCAACCCTTGATCTGCGAATTTTTGCGGCAGACAAGGCTTTGCCCGACCCAGGTGTCAAATAATACATATAAAATAATAAACGGCGTCGCCGAGCTGAACCGAAGGCACGGTCTCAATCTCGGCCTCGCGGAGATTTTCCACCAATACAGCCTCAGCCGCAATAAAAGTGGGTTTTGCTGGTACCTCAAAGTTAAGAAGGGCCGAGCAAAACTCATCGAAGGCAACCCGGACAAGGAGTCAAACGATGACGACTTCCTCTGGGTGTCCGGTCCTTATGAGGACATCGACGCGCCCGTACCGGGCTGGCGTATTAAGAAAAACTTCGGTAGTGCTGGTAAGGAGCCCGGCTGACCGCATAACTATCTTTCTGCTATTCATTATTATTCCTTGCACCGGTCTAACACTTAGCTTTCTTTGCAGATAAGAATTTGGCTGCGCGCTACGACCGTGCTAATCAGGAGGCACTCAGAGCCGTGCTACGCATTCCTGCAGAAGAGAGGGAGTCCTCAACCTTGCTCGGTTTTGAGCAGACGTACAACTATCAAGCACCGCGCAAAGGCAGAGTCACCGACTTTCTGCGCGAGCCAACCCCCGAACCAGATCCAACTTTGCCGCCGGTCAGACTTGTCCAAACTACCACCGAGCAAGAAATGGCAAAAATCAGAGCCATTAAGTCCATGATCACCGGGGACGAAGGCGAGTCCCAAACACCAGAAGCAACCGGGGGAGGATCTTCAACTCCAGCCGGACAAAAAGAAGGGGCGGTGCTCGCCCTGGCCAGCGAACAACCGGCTGGCCGGCCCAAGAAGAAACAAAGGGGGGAGGCCGCCGGTCAGAGCCTTGTGGATGAGGACTCCACCGAAGTGGCCTCTACCGAGCTCGGCGACCAGACCGAGCAACAACTTGCCCGCAAAACCAAAGGCAAGGCCCCTGCTGCCCCCCCGGTCTGGGCGCCAGAGTTCACCTACAAGGGCCGAGCAGTCTCCCCCGCAGATTTTGTCGCCGAGGATAAGGATCACTCGCTCGGTTTCAACTTGACAAAGGGGCTGATCCTGCCCGGCGACATGAAAAAGCATGAGGAGCTAACCGACCTCAAGGTCCTCCGTTCAGCTGCGGAATCCATTGTGCTGGTAAGATGTCCATCTTTTAATTCCCAAGTATTTGTTCGGTTTACTGCTCGGCTTCAAGATACTAATAATCTTCTTCGTTTGCAGGCCGCACAAAAGAACTACGTTGCACACGAGCGGATGGCTTCTCTTCGTCAAAGCCTCCGTGACGCCATCACGGAAAACAAGGTGTTCAAGGCCGAGGTAGACAGGCTCAAGGCCGAGCAGATGGTCGTCAAAGGCGAGCGGGACGAACTGCGCCAGAAGCTCGACCGGGCTGACGAGGACAAAAAGAAGGCCGAGAAGAAGGCGAATGCTCGGTACCTTGCCGAGCTCCGAAAGTTGAGGGATGCCAACAAGAACGCCATGGACAAGGCGGTCGACGAGGCAGAGGACCGTGGGTACAAGCAGGGGGAGAAGACTTATGAGCGCCAAGTCCGGGCTACCAAGGACATCTTTTTCCAGTGCGGCTGGAAAGCCGCCGTGGAAAAAGTTGGCCTTGGCCAGGATTCTGAGATGTTCATCAACCCACCCTCTGCTTATATCCCGGTCTACATGCTAGCCTACTCCCAAGCCGAGCAGAACCGTCTGATAGCAGAGGCGAGGAAAGAGGCAGAGGAAGAAGCCGCCGCCGAGAAAGAAGCCGAGCAAACTCCACCCGAAGCATCCCAAAATGCTGACGATGAAGTGATTGATCGGGAGGTCGTCTCGGTGGAAGGCACAGACGACGATGCCGAGGACATCCAGCCCGAGCAAACTCTGCCGAGCGCTGAGCTAGCGGAGGAGGCCGACCAAAACCTTGGCCTGGACTGAAGATTGCACTTGTATTTTTTTTGTTTTTCCTTGTTTTTTATTTTCTTCTTTTTGCAATGTAACCGGGCTATGCTCCCCGATTGTACTGAACTTCTTCGATCAATGAAACAACTTTTTGCTCGTACATGCTACTTTCTGTTCGGCTTGTGTAATTTGAATTTCTTGTTCCAAATTTTGTTTCAACTTTTTGGTCGGCTTAACCGCGCAAACAACAGGCCTGCAAGTAATTTCGCAATCCCTTGCATGTCAAGTAAGATGTGTTTGGCCGAGCAAAATCCGCTCGGCCTTGTTCGGCTGGCAATGAGTATCTGGCCGAGCAAAAACAACACGCCATTTTGAAGTTTGTTCAATTTGCCTCACAATTCCTTTCGGCCGAGCAAATTCAGCTCGGCCTTGCAATTGCTGGAAAAGACACCAACATTGCCATTTCCTCCGAGCAAAATCAGCTCGTTTCCCATATTGGGCAATTCACCAATATGCTAAGTGGGCCGAGCAAAATCCGCTCGGCTACTACATTGGGCAATTCACCAATGTTTCAATCAGGTTGGTCATGCTGCCAACATTCCAACTGGGCGAGCAAAACCAGCTTGGCCCTAATGTGCATTGCTCCAGACGCAACTGTTTGTGTGGTCTGCTCCCATTCCGAGGAAAACAGTCCGGTTCTCTTGGGGTCGATTCTTGCCCCTGGCATACCTTACGACCGTACAGTGCCATTACAAGGAGGTAATACAAAAAACAACAATGTAATACAGCAAAATCAATAGGGCCAGTTTTCATTACATGAACATTGCAAAGGCTATGCTATTTTCATACATGTAGTGCCAAAAGGCTAGAGGCCTAAGAAAGCTAAACAAGAGCAAATTACATCTTAAAAGTAAAAGACCTTAAGGTTGGCTGCGTTCCAAGGTCGGGGGACTGCCTTGCCGTCCAAATCTTCCAGATGGTATGCCCCCTTGCCAGCTAGGCCAACCACCTTGTATGGCCCTTCCCAGTTTGCACCAAGTTTTCCTTCGCCAGGGACCACCGTATTGCCAAGCACCTTCCTTAGGACCCAATCCCCAATCTTGAACAGCCGGGGGTGCACTGCCTTGTTGTATTTTTTAGAAAGTTCCTGCTGATAGGCGGCTAGGTGAATTAGTGCACGCTCTCTCCTTTCTTCAGCTAGGTCTAACTCCAGTGCCACAACTTCATTGTTCGAATCTGGCTGGAAACTTTCTGAACGGATGGTTGGCATGCCAATCTCTAGTGGGATGACGGCCTCCATACCATAGGCCAAGGCGAACGGTGTTTCCCCGGTCGATCGTCTTGGTGTAGTGCGGTATGCCCACAGCACATTAGGAAGCTCTTCAACCCACTTTCCCTTAGCTTTCTCAAGCCGCTTCTTCAAGCCGTCCAGGATGGTCTTGTTCGAGGCCTCCGCCTGGCCATTTGACTGAGGATAAGCTGGCGTTGAATTGTAAAACTCAATTTTCAACTCTTCGCAAAATCCGCGAAAGAGTTTTCCATCGAATTGAGTACCATTGTCTGAGATTAAGGCCCTGGGAATACCGAAGCGAGTGATTACATTTTTCCAGACAAATTTCTTCACATCCTTCTCCTTGATAGTTGCCAGTGGCTCGGCCTCCACCCATTTGGTGAAATAATCAGTGGCGGCGATGAAAAACTTACGATTGCCCGGTGCAACTGGGAGTGGTCCAACAATATCCAATCCCCAAAGCGCGAACGGCCAAGGACTTGTGAGCGAGAGCAACTCTCTCGCTGGCTGGTGGATCTGGTGAGCAAATTTCTGGCATTTCTCACACCTGCGAACATATTTCTGCGCGTCCGCCTGCATGCATGGCCACCAATAGCCCTGCGAGATTGCTCGGTATGCTAGAGATCTGCCCCCAGTATGGCTGCCGCATATGCCTTCATGGATCTCGTAAAGAAAAGCTTCCACCATAGAGGGGTGGACACACTTCAGATATGGACCCGTGAAAGACTTCTTGTACAAGGCTCCGGACGGTGAGAGCCAAAACCGCTCTGACTTTGCTCGGATTTTGTGGGCTGCCTTCTTATCTTCTGGAAGAACCCTATCTTTCAAGAAGGCGATGATGGGATCCATCCAGGAAGGACCCCAGTCGGTGCAGAGTGCCTCAGTTGCTTCTACTTCTTCAATGCTTGGCCGAGGTAAGAATTCAATCATCAAGGGATTGGGAAAGGTAGTCTGAGTGGAGGCCAGACCGGCCAATTCATCGGCTGTGCTGTTTCCTTCGCGGTTGATCTGTTCAACTCTGATGGCATCAAACTTCTTGACTTCCGCTCGCACCAGCGCCTGATACTTTGCCATTCTTTCATCCTTGGCCTCATACTCCCCTGAGACCTGATTGACCACTAGCTTGGAGTCGCTGAACACCATAAGAGCTGTGACCTTCATTCTCAACGCACTTCTCAGCCCGGCAAGGAGGGCCTCATACTCCGCTTCATTGTTGGAAGCTGGGAAGCCGAGCGTAATTGCTTGCTCTATAATCAGCCCATCCGGTGAAGTCAGCACAATTCCTAGCCCGGCCCCATGTCTGTTGGAGGCTCCATCAACGTAGAGCTTCCACATCTCGCCAATGAACAGCTTCCAGCAATCGGAGGGAGTCTGGGAACTCCTTAAATCAAAGTCTTTGGTAGGTTCAAACTGGTCTCCTTGCACGCCTTTGCTAGGTTCTTCTTTCAATGAATCGTCGGCCTTAGGTTGTCCGGCTGAATTTTGCTCTGCTTCCTGCGGCGAGCTAACACTTGTTGCCAAAACCATGGGTTGTGCTAAATCCGCATCAGCCAAATGAACCGGGCAAACAGGGTGTGTTCCCGGGGCAAATTCCGCCACAAAATCTGCAAGTGCTTGTGCCTTAATCGCGGTGCGCGGTCTGAACTTGATGTCATATTGGCCCAATTCCACGGCCCATTTCAAAATTCTCCCGGTGAAGTCCGCTTTCTCGAAGAGCACCTTGAGCGGGAACTCGGTCAACACTACGATTGTATGGGCGTGAAAATAGTGCGCCAGCTTTCTTGAAGCCATCATGAGGGCCAGCGCCAATTTCTCCAAAGGAAGGTATCTTGTTTCGGCTGGGAGCAGAGTCTTGCTCACATAGAAGATTGGTAGGTGCTGGATGCCTTCAGCACGAACCAATACCGCGCTCACCGCGTGTTGAGAAACAGCCAAATAAAGGAACAACTCTTCGCCCGGCTGAGGAGTGACCAGAATAGGGGCCGAGGAAAGATAAACCTTCAAGTCTGCAAGCGCACGGTCGCATTCTTCATCCCAAAAGAACTTGGATTTCAGAGTTTTGAAGAAGGGCCTGCAACGATCTGACGACCGGCTGATAAATCTGTTCAGCGCGGCTGCCATTCCAGCAAGATGTTGCACGTCCTTTGTGGAGTTCGGGTGTTCTAACTCTTGTATGGCCTTAATTTGCAATGGGTCGGCCTCAATTCCCCGGTTCGTGACCAGAAAACCCAGGAACTTCCCAGTGCCAACTCCAAAGGCGCACTTAGAGGCATTCAGGCGAAGCTTGTGGCGCTTGAGTATGGCAAACATTTCTGCTAGGTCGGTGAGGTGCTGGGACTTCTCCTTGCTCTTTACCACCATATCATCAATATAGGCTTCCATAGTTCGGCCTAGGAGAGGAGCGAACATTTTCGTCACCATTCGCTGAAAGGTTGCCCCAGCGTTCTTTAGTCCGAACGGCATGACCTTGTAACAGTATAAGCCTCTGGGGGTGGTGAAAGACGTAATCTCTCTGTCCGGCTTGTACATGGCTATTTGATGATAGCCGCGATATGCATCCAAGAAGCTAAACCTCTGATGGCCAGCGGTTAAGTCCACCAGCTGGTCAATTCGAGGGAGAGGAAAGCTATCCTTTGGGCATGCGCGGTTTACAGTTTTGTAATCCACGCAGACTCGCCACTTGCCGTTTTTCTTTGGGACAACCACCGTGTTAGATATCCACCGAGGGTATTGCACTTCTTCTATGGCCCCAGCCTCTAACAGATTCTTCACCTCCTCCGCCACGACTTCAGCATGGTGCAAGGCAGAACGGCGTGTTCTTTGAATAACTGGCCGCGCATTGGGGAAGACATTCAACTGGTGGCAGATGAAACTTGGGTCGACGCCAGGCATATCGTAAGGCGTCCACGCAAAAGCCTCCAAGTTGGCAACCAAAAAGTTTACGTATTCGGACCGCTCGGCACTGGACAACGATGATCCCAAAAGGAAGAACTTAGTGGAATCATTCTCATCAATGCGCACCTCTACCAAATCTTCGACCGATTTTTCCTCGGCCTTTCTTCCCACATCTTCAAGGACCTCCTTGCCCTCAGGCCCCTCGATCATCTGGACAAACCCTTTGGCTGCTCGGCTGCCATTTACCGCAACGAAGCACTGTTTCGCCATCACTTGATCTCCCCAAACTTCTTCTATTTGCCCGTTCGATGCCGGAAAGCGCATGACTTGGTGGAAGGTCGAAGCGACCGCTTGCATGGCGTGCAGCCAGCCCCGGCCCAAAATCAAGTTGTAAGTAGATGGAACCTTGAGCACCCAGAACTGAACTTGCTTTACAACTGACCCTGCTTTGACCGGCAAAATGATCTTCCCAATCGGCCACTCCGGCTGTGAATTGAAGCCGACCAAAGGGGACGTTGCGGGGGCCAAGTCTTTGTCTTCCAACTTCATTTGCTTGAATGCGTCGTAGTACATGATCTCGACCGAACTCCCCTGGTCGATCAATATTCTTTTGATCTCAAAGTTCTTGACGCGAAGTGTCACCACCAAGGCATCGTTGTGTAGCATTTGAACCCTTTCTAAGTCCTTCGTCGAAAACGTGAGGATGTCTTTTTCCTCGGTCTTTCCCTTCTTCACAGCAGGTTGAACAGAGAGAACTTCCCTCATGTGCTCGGCCTTCTTGATCATCCCTCTAAGCTCGCAGACTCTGGCCGGTTCAATGATGCCATGGATGACATTGATCACTCCTTGTGGGGGGGCCTCTAAGGCGGCCATACCATTAGGCTCGGTCTGCTCTGTCAGCGCGGCCTTCACTCCCCCTTCTATGTACTGATCAAGATGCCCCGCTGCCACCAACTCCTCCAGATGCTGTTTGAGCGGCAAGCAATCCTCTGTCCGGTGCCCCCGTTCTTCGTGGAAGGTGCAGCGGTATTTTGGATTGAAACCACGCTGCGCACTCCCCAACTTGGCTGGCCACCGGACAAAAGGCTCTCCACGGATCTCGCTCAAAATGCGGTAGATGGGAATTTTAAAGACCGTGGTGATCCCTGTCCGCGCCTTCAGCTTCCTCTTGGCATCTTTTGCTGCATCACGAGGTGCATCAGCCCGGTCATTTCTGCGACCTCTATTTCTATCGCTTTGGCCGGTTCCCCGACGCTGATCTTTTGATCGGTCACTAGGGCGGTTTTCCTCCTGCCCGACCGAGTGAACTTTCCCCGCTACTCTTCTGTCCACCGCGACCGGATTATCCTTCTCGGTCGCTGAGGCGGCATCCTCTTCCACGCAGATGTGTTCGTTGATCCGCTGCATCAAAGATTCCATGGTGGTCGGCTGATGCATCGTGAGTGAGTCTCTCAGCTTATGTCCGACTGGGAGACCTCTCTTGTATTGAGTGATTGCCAGATTGGTAGGGCAGTCGAGAATCTCGTTGTAGGTTTCCCAATACTTTGCATTGTACGCCTTCAGTGAACTCCCAGACTCCATCTTGACGCCCAGGAGATGATCTACCTCATTCGGCGTTCGAGTGTAGTCTTGAATCTGGTGACGAAGGCTTCCGCTAGCTGCTGCCACCCCTCTATACTCCCCTCCGGGAGCCTCTCGAACCACTTCAAGCCCAGCTCTCCCAAGCTTGCTGGGAAAATGAGGCACATCAACGCGTCGTTCCGGCGGTGGCCAGCCATCACTTGCCGGTAATGACTCACATGCATGTACGGATCCGTCTTGCCGTCGTACAAAGTGAATTTTGGCTGGTGGAATCCGGCGGGAAGTGGGGTGCTCTCGATCTCAGGCGACAATGGAGTGGCTGTAAGTCGTGCCAACTCCTTGTCCACCAGAGCGTTGGCTATCACTTTGGGTGCTGGCATCGCCACCTCTTCACTGCAATGGACTGGAGCGCTCAACCTCTGGATCGCCGGCACCCTTTGAGCCTCTCGACGGCGCGCTCTCTCCTCCAACATGTCCCTGAGATCCCTGGAACGGGAGGAGGCTGAGTATCGCGACGTCGACGACGGGCGCGAGGGGCGATAGGTGCTGTCGCGAGTAATAGATCTGTCCTCTCGCTGGTCAGAATCTCCAACCCCATAGTTCCTGGTGATTGAGATTGAATGGGTTCTCCTCTGGCGGCGATTGTTAGCATGAGGGGAGGGGGTGCGCTCACTGAGGTTGCCCTCTCCAGCAACACCCTTCCCCCTCACTTGACGCTTCAGAAGCTCCATCTCCGCCGCCATCCTCCGAATGAGGGCTTCTTGATCCTTCAGTTTGTGCTCCAGGCGCTCCTCACGGGACTCCCCCCGGCGCTGGCGGCCCTCTGGACTCTGCGAACGATCAGAACTCCTCCCACGCTTGTCGCGCGTTCCTCGCGAAGAAGTCTCTAGGCCCGCCATGGCTGGAACATTAGGAAGGCCTTCTCTCCTTCGGACATACTCCGGAGTAACACCATCGACGACGGACAGCGGAACTTCGTCGTGATTGGCCATGGAAATGGTTGAAAAAGCTTGAAGAACAAGGGTTGTGAATCAAACTTTTCCCACAGACGGCGCCAATTGTACGGGAGCGAAATATCCTTAGCTCTCCGTACACCTTGAACGTCAAGCTTTCCGTCAACGGCGTCTGTCCCTGCAACACAAGAAAGGTGAGCTGCCCGGCGGTGGAGTGCCGGAAAAACCCTCCGACGCTCAAGTCAGTTCAGTGAGCAAGAAGGCAATGAGAAGAGAGAGAGAGAGTTTTGGAGAGTTGGTTCGCATACCCGTTGCCTTCTTCTTTCCCTCTACTTGTAGGCTGGCCATGCAGCCTAAGATCGTGCGCGCACTACCTCTGCTGTCCTTCCCTGGACAGGTGGCGGTGTGCGCCTCTCACCACCTTACGCGTGTAATGGTTTTGTCCTCCTTCCAGTACACACAGAACTTTTCCAACGGTATTGAGGCGTTCGTGGAGCAGATGTCCTCTCCTCCACGCCATTGGCCCAGGTGGCACCCTTGACCGAGGTACCATGACCGGCCAAACACTTGTGGAAAATTGCCATCACACAACCATGCTAGGTACCGCCGGCTTGTGACTTGGAACCCGGCGAGAACTTAACTGCAAATGCCGAGTTACCCTAGACCGGTTCATCGCGATTGACCGGTTGCGAGGCATGCCGACCTCCAATTGTTTCATCTCCAAACTCGGTCACGCGCAAGCGCTTTGCCTTGGCTGGACGGCTAGTGGCATGCCGGCCAGGCCGCATCCTCTGCTTAGCCCGGTCAGTCCTTCAGCTCGGTTGCAATCCCCGCTGCGAATTTCGCCTTACATAAGTGGCCTTTTGCTCGGCCCTCAGGGGTTATCGGTTGACCTCGTCAACCGAGCAAGGCAGACCACTCGGTCGTTCCACCTGCCCAATCTGCTCGGCGCCGCGCAGGCTGTAACGCTGGACGTTACTTTTGCTGGGCCGTACTATGAGATGGAAATCTCCCCTCTCAAATGTAATGTTTTGTCTTATTAGACTTTTAACTTATTTTATTTTTTGTGACTATTTCAGTCGAAAAAAACCCCAAACCCACTTCCTAAACATAGTTGTAAATCCGAATCCTACTTGGGCAAATTTTGCCTATTAATTGAAGGATATTTGCCTAAATTGGAATCGTTTCTATCGTTTTTTTAGTTCATTTCTATTTTTTAGAAAGATACTAATCAAAACACCTTTGTGTTTGGTTTAAAACTCAAATCATGATTTTAATAAAAAAAATTCAATTTTTTTTTTAAAATTTATAACCAAATACACAACTCAAAACTCAATTCAATTTTTTTTTTTCAAAACTCATAACTAAACTCTTTTCAAAATTCTATTTAAAAAAAATTCAAAAATTTTATTTTATTTCATTTTGTTCTTTAAAATTATTTTTTATTTTTTTTTAAAAAAAATATTTTTTATTTTTGAAGAAAAATATTTTTTATTTTTTTTATATTTTCAAATATATATATATATATATATATTTTGTGTTATTTTGTAAGTATTGGCCAAATAATTTGTTATGATTTAGATATATATGTGCGATCTAAATTTTTTTCCAATTTAAAAAAATTAAATATTTGAAAAATAAATAATTTTAAAAAATTAAAAAAATTAAAAATAAAATAAAAATTTTAAAATAAAAACATAATTTTTTTAAATATTTTAAAAAATATAGTGCACAAATGTAGTAAATACAACACACATTAAAAAAAATATTTACAATAAAAAATATTAACCCTAAAAAAAATTAAGAATTTTTTTAAATATTTTAAAAAAATGAACCCAAAAAAATTCAAAATACAACTCAAACTCAAAATTCTTTTCAAAACTCATAACTAAATAAATTTTCTCTTTTCAAAACGCATTTAAAAAACTCAAAATACAATTTAAAACCCAAATCATGATTCAAAAATTAAACCAAATGAAACCTTTGTTTTTCCAAAAAGAAAAGAATAGAAATATTTCAAAATAGGTGATTTGTTATATTGTTTTCCTCACATAGTAAAGTTAGCTTTAAATAATTGGAATATGAATATATTTTGGCAATGAGTCTCATATCAAGAATAGGAGAGGCTAATCTTTGAATCATGATCTTCTCCTTTCATACCTAAATTCTCGAACCAGTTTTCTAGTTGCACCGGGTCAATAGCCTATATTGATCGGAGCCATGGTTTCCTGGTTTATCCAAAAAGGTTAGGTGACGACTTCATGTCTAGTGATATGATCTTTATTAGCATTTCATTAGATAAGTGAATTTCTACATTATTGTTGAGTCTAAACTATCACTTGATTCACATTGCACATTTTGTGAACGAGACGGGGGTAAAGTGTTGGGCGTGTAAGGCATGCCCCAGGGGAGCATCCCACCTAGTCCTGTTAGGCATGACAGTCAAAGAACGATAAGCCTTAGTCTTGCTAGGCATAAAAGACAAACCCTAGCCTACCTAGGCAATTAGAAATAAGCCCTAGTCTTGTTAACATTCGAGCAACAAAGTCCCAAGCTAGCTAGGCAATCAAAAGTAAGCACTTGTCTTGCTAGACATTCGAGCAATAAAGCCCTAGCTTGGCTAGACAAAGAGAAGTAAGCCCTAGTCTTATTAGACATTTGAGAAACAAAGCCCTAGTCCTACTAGTAGGGTTGTTCACAAGTCGATTTAGATCGGGTTTGGTATTGACTCATCATTCGAACCGATTCTATCGAGTAGAAAATTTCATCAACGATCGTAACAGTAGTCAAAATTGTACTAGTTAAAACTAACGTGGTTGGTTGGATTTCAATCGAAACTGGTAAAAAAATGATGAACTTTGATGTCTCTCTTTAGACCCAAAGTAAGTATGGATCTGGGAGAAGAGTTGAGAAAATGAGGAGAAAAAAAATAACAAAAACTATGAAGATGTTTTAGATTTGAGAGAGAAAAATAAAATAAAATAAAGACAGATCCATATATATACCTATAGATCTATAGATAAATTTGAGAGAAGAGTTGAGATTTTTTTTTTTTTTAAAAGGAAAAAATTACAAATTTGAGTGAAAAAATAAAATAAAGATGTATCTAAACATAGATCTGAGCACTATCGTAACTGTAGACACCCAATTTTTTACGGCCCTTACGACCTGAATGTCATCGCTTGCACACCCGATGATGAGTCTATATGCTTGTCAAGTGCTCGAAGTCCTCAGCGGAATACCACAGCTTTAAGCCTCTTAAACCTTGCACACCCGTTGCCTCATTTTTTGGACCAAACCCAGAGATCTTTAAGCCTGCAACCTCTGGTGGCCTGCCGGGCACCAGTGATGGCCGGCTGGCCACTAATGTCTTTTGTAGATATTTTGTGACAGCTGTGCCAACTGTTTGCACAGATGCTTGCATCTGCTCCCATGTGTATAGTTGGATGTTTAGAAGGGAAATTCATGTTTTCTATATATAGGAGACCTCCCTCTCTTGTTTTAAGGTTAGAAAAATTTTGGAGCAAAATTTTTCCTCTCTTTTGCAAATTTCTTAACCCTTGCTTACATATCCTTCACCTTTGCCTATACACTCTCAACAAAACCTCTCTATCGTCAAGTTGAATTGTCTTTGAGACTTGTTTGAGCTCTTGAGGGTGTGCGTGCTTTGCTTTATTGCTTGAAATTGAATCTTCTCTTCAAGAGGTATAAGGCTTTGCTTCTTTAGTTGTTGTATTCACTCTTTTTCTTACTATTTTCCAACTGTTTTGGGGCTGTAAAAACTTTGTATTTTTGGGCTGAAACTTGGGTTTTAAGGCCAATAAAGGTTGAGGGGTGGTTCACCCTTCTTTACACCTTGATCTCAATGTCTTTTCCCTTGTGTTTCCCACATTTGCACTATTTTTTTTTTTGAGCTTTTAAACACTTATTTTCAGAGCTATTTCAGTGGCTAAAATCATGGTTTGAAGTCCAAAATTGGAGGAGTTAGTCTCCCCTCCTTGTGTCTTGTTTACTAGCCTAGCTTGTGCTATATTTTAGCTTATTAATCTAGTTGTTTTTGTCTTAATTCCAGCATATTTTGAGACTTATTTTAGCTTGTTTTAGGACTGTTTTTGGTTGATAGTTGCATTTGAGCTTTGTTTTGCATGTTTGTAGTGTAATTGTTCTCATGAACTTAGTGTTGTAGGCATTAGACACCACCTCCTTTGAGTTGATTGCATTTATTTATGGCTTTCCATACTTGTGATCACTCTTAATCACCTCTGCAATCTCCCTCCTTTCTTAGCTTTTGTTTTGCTTTGAAAGTGGTTTCAAACAACTTGTTTGTTTAAGTATGAGATTAAGATGTCATGCTTAATGGTTTAATCCCTTTAGGGGTTCATTACCAACGGTATGATATCTCTTTCATGCCTAAAACAACTCTTGGTTTGAGCCCTCTTTCCATTAGGACTTAACTTCACTCGTTGGACTCAATTGATTAAAGAATGACTGGTAATTAAAATGAAGTAATTAAAATGGGACTAAAATGGTGCAAGATAAGAATTTGGTTTTGTGTTCAATCGGACATTAATTGAATACATGGAAGCTTGAGGCATTTCATATTCATTAGTGATGAAACGATTCAAGTTTCCAAGGTCACCACTTCCCTTGATCTATTCATGAAAGGGAGGAGGTTTGAGTCTTGTTTTGTTGTATTTATTGAACTTGCACACTTTGGTTCATAAACCATTATGCAATGAAATTGCTTGAGTTTGTGGTTTGTGGACCAAGTTTTGTCCCTCCTTTGAGCTGCCTGATGATAAGGAGGAATGAGTTGTGCAAACAATCCTTGAGAACACCCTGTACATGCTCTGTTTGTTCTCTATTACAGCAAGATGAACCCTACAGCAGTGGTCGACAGGCCATCACTGGTGGCCGGTAGGCCTCACTCCTGGCCGGGCGGCCATCAATACAAAATCCAACAGTGTGTTTTTTTTAGCAGAGCAGAGCTATTCTAGAGGTGGACAAAAGTGCAAGTGTTCTACTGTGCAACAGAGACCTTCTAGAAACAAAACAGTGGCCTTTTCGGGTAGAAACCGAGCACGTGCATGAGCATTCCTCGCATATCGAACCTGTTTAGTTTAAATATTTAGCTTAATTATTTGTTGTAATTGCAGCTAGTTGAATTTGGTAAAGTGTTGTAATTTGATTAGCTAGAATAGTTAGTTAATTAATTCATTCGTTGTTGTAATAATTCGTTAAGTAGTTTAGCTAATTTCATTTGTTTTGTAATAATTAGCTTAGCTTTAATTAGCTTAATTAGCTAGTTAGTTCATTCGGACCCTCCTATATAAGGGCGCAATATTGTAATAACGTGCATGTCTTCCAACCCCACGTCTTTCTCTCTTTTATTTAACTGCTTACGATGGTTAGATTAAAGCATCATGTTTTGTTTAGCATACTTCATGTTTGCATCCACCTGTATTGCATGCACCGAGACTCGGTTCATCATTCTAACTTGCATTGTCGTTTAAATAGTTCTTTGAATACATGCTTAGACTGCATGCTATTTAATTGACTTATATGCCATATTAGTAGCCGAGCCTAGTAATTGCATATCGCATGTGTTACATTAGTCATATCGCATAGTTATCAATCGTGCATTTTTTTCTAACTAGTTTCTCTTTTGGGTTAAAGTATTAGGTGAGCCTTTACTCGCTTTAGCATATCGCATATTGATGTTGCCATGTCTAGCATGCTTATCATGAGGCTAATTGCTTAAGTGTTATAATTGCTTGAATGCCTGTGAATGAAGGCTAATTGCTTGAATTAGAATAATTTGAGTAATGTTCATATGCAATCACTTTTTCAAGTGGTACATTTCGAAACAATTTTCAAAAAACAAACATGAAATCAAATGTTCCAATTTTTGCAAATTAGTCTATACTTGTGTGTGTGCGCATCACATAGTAATGCTAGCCTAATAAACCGAAACAAGAGCATATAATGCATATAAGATTCATATCATGATTAGTAGAGGCCGATCTTTGATCGGGTGAACGGGGGTGCTCAATTCATGACTTTCCCCTCTCGTACCTAAGTTCCCGAACCGAGACAATCTTGGTGATGACGGACATGTGGCCTTTGGCACGAGTCATGGATTTTCTAAATTTTTCCAAAAAATATTTAGGTGGTGACTCTGTATTTGGCAAAGCAATCCATTTTTGGCAATTTGATTCAAAATCGATTTTCCAAACGATTTGCCGGATTGAGACTCTTTTGTGTTTATCTATTTCACATTGCACTTGTGAGATCAGATTTAGAATAGCGAAAGTCCAATACTGTAGGGCTTGTTCGCCTTCCGAAAGGAGGTGCGGAAAAGTCAAGCCATAGTAACCTTCATTACAAATCTAAGCAGATCTAAGCACTATCATCACCGTCACTATTGAATGGCACCATCGCTATCGTCAACTACCAATTTTGCATAATCTCCACTGGGAATGGAAGATTAAAATGGAAAAGGGGTTTATGGAAAGGGAGACTATAGAGTAATGGAAAGGGAGACTATAGAGAGAGAGAATTGTGAGAGGGAGATGAGAAGGTGAAACCTGACACCATAAGAGAGATAAGAGAGATTGAGAGGGAGAGAGGCGAGATTCAAAGGTTTAAGTAGAAAAAGGTGACAAGGCTATCTTAGAAAAGATGAATATAATTAGTGGAGACAAGAAACTATCACGTCGTATACGTATCATCATATATAAATACATCGGTTTGGGTCAGTTTCGGCGAATTACCTTTGCCACACCAGCCACTCGACCAAAAAATGAATGGATTAGTTGAATGAAGCTTGTTTCTGACCATTGAAATTTCAAAATTGTTCGCAGCAAGCTTGGTTTCGTCAATGTGGGTTGAGCTTTTCAGGTGAATCCATTATCTGTACAACCCTACCTACTAGGAAATTAGAAGTAAGCCTTAGTCTTGCTAGGCGTTCAAGCAATAAAGCCCAATTAGGCAATTAGAAGTAAGCCTTGGTCTTGCAAAGCATTCGAGCAACAAAGCCCTAACCCCACCATGCAACTAGAAGTAAGCCATAGTCTTGCTAGGCATTCGAGCAACAAAGCCCTAGCTCCGTTATGCAATTAGAAGTAAGCCATAGTCTTGCTAGGCATTTGAGCAACAAAGCCTTAGCCCATCTAGAGAATTAGAAGTAAGCCCTAGTCTTGCTAGAAATTTGATCAACAAAGCCCTAGCCCTACTAGGCAATTAAAAGTAAGCCCTAGCATTGCTAAGTATTGAGCACTAATGTAGTGGCCCAGGTTAGAAAACTGACCAAGTTTACCTTTTCATCTGGAGTATGGGATTGTTTTGGATTGATCTTCACCTTGCCTTGTTGAATCTAGCCTTGTTAAACCTTGATTTTGTCCGGGGAATTGAAATTGGTTGTATTAGGTGTGAGGATATTGCCCGCGATCATAGAGGTTGGGCTCGCGACCAACACCATCGCACCCACTACGGGTTGAGACCAGGCCGTGACCAAAAACCACTTTCTGGTATTTTGGCTCATGGAAGTGTGTTGCTCGCGATGGGCCGCGATGATGGCTCGCGACTAGCATGGTCGTACCTGCGAAGGAGATAACTGCACCCACAATGGTAGACATCGCGCTTGCGATAGTCTATCTATATAAATGTTGAGTGCGCGTGAAAAGTCACTTTTTCTGCTTGTCCCCTTCTCTTCTCTCTCCTGTCTTGTCCCCTTCTCTTCTCTCTCCTGTCTTCCATTTCTGCAGCTTCAAGCTTCTAAACTCTTGGTTTCTTTAATTTCTAGCCACTTTTGACTCTAGTCCTTGAGGCATAAAGCTTGGGCTCACCGAGGGAAATGTTTTACTCTAAGCGGATCGTGTTTTCGTCGCTGTTAGATTTTTAGGTTTTTCTCCTCTTCGTTTCAAGGAGTAGGGATTTCTTTGATTATTTACAATACCTCACTATAGATAGATGTGTGGTACTATTTATAACATGAAAACATATTTGAGATGAGATTTTTGAAAAGCATATCCAAGAGGGTTAGGGTTTTGGGTTTTATGAGATTAAGCTTACCTATATAGTTGATACGAGAAATTATAGGTTATGTGAGCAAGTTCAGGATGTTAGAAATGGAACGCTCTAATCTTAATTAATGATTGTGAGAAATAGAAATGGTTAGTGTTGTGTAAATGTTAAGGCATGAGTGTTATTAATGAATTGAGAGCATGATAATTAAAAAGAGTATTATTAGATGATTATGATAATTTGGTTATGCATGCCTATGTAAATATAATAAGAAATGATAAATGAGAAGTGAGACAATGTTGATGGTTTAAATTAATGAATAACTGTACGCGTTGTGAATTGGGAACTTGTTATAGAAGAGAAAGAGGTGATAATTGTTTTGGATTAAATTATATTGAAAATGTTAATAATTGAAGTCATGGAATCAGTTATGGATTTAATTATGAGAGTTGTGTATTTATTGTTTAGAGGTTTTGTCCTTAGCCATCGGTGAAGGATGGTATTGATGTTATTGAATAGATTATTGATGTTATATATTGTTGAATTAATTGTCTAATCTAGAATGTTGTGTTATGTGATGAAGTGAATAAGGAAAGTGCTATCCGATTAGCACCTAGTAAAGCATGGCGCATTGACATAGATTCCACCCCTTTTTGGTTTGTGCCCCGGTAAAGCATGGATTGAGGCTCCGTTCCCTTCCAACTTTGGTCCAGTAAAGTATAGCGCCTTGAGATATGTTTCATTCCCTTCTGGTTGGTGCCCGATAAAGCATGTGTACTATTGGGCTATATGGACGTTTTGTTCCCTTTTAGCTAGTTTCTAGTAAAGTGTGGCGTTTTGAGATAGGTTCCATTCCCTTCCAGCTCGCTCGTGCCCAGTAAAACATGTTGTGGTGATTGTGGCTGGACGAAGTCGAGTTATTTTATGTGTTAGTTTTGTTAATTTATTTTTGTATGTGTATTGTGATACGAGGAGTGCCCCATTTGCCTTCCGTGCTAGTGGCCAGTAAAACATGAGATTACGTGTTGATGTTATTTTCGTTTCCGTTTTGGATTATATTGTGGTGTGTCTTTCATTTGCCCTTGTGCTCAAGGCCATAAAATATGGTAAATGTCCTTGTGAGTGTAAGGAATTGGAATGTAGGATGAGTTTATTCGTCTAATCGATTCACGAGGCTTTAGTAATGTATCAAATGGTTGAGGTCATAACCAGAATAGTTGGTATGCTTGAGAGTATGATTTAAATGCATGAATTTGTTTTTGAAAATAAATGTTATTGTGGGATTCTTTTGAATTAAAATGGAAAGATTAGAAAGACAAAAAATGGTTTTGTTTCTTAGGGCTGGTTTGGCATGATATAAAATTAAAAAGTCAAAAAGTCACTAAAAAAGAAAAAAAAGTTCATACTATTCACCTATTTATTGGCGGGAAATCTGTCCCCCAAAAAAAAAAAAATGAAAGGAGAGAGAAAGTTAGCGCATCTACACTAGTCTAGGACAGAGGGGTAATTTTGTAATTTTTTTATTTTATACAATATTTTAATACACATTTTTTCGTAAAAAGACAAAAAGTTATCCCAAACAGCCATATTTTTTTCTCTATTTTTTAGTCCAAAACGTCAAAAAGTATATTTATTTAGAACACCCTAAACAATTCCTTATTATGTTAAAGACGATCTTTTGAAAAAAATATACTTATGTGTGACGCCCCAAATTTTTGGAATATCAAGAGAAATTAAATAAGCAAACTGACTTATTAAATTAAAAACTCGACATTTTAATTGGAAATTTCAACTCCCATACAACCAAAAGTCCAACAACACGTAATAAAAACTTAAAATTTCCAAATACAATATTAAACAAAATCATAACATCCTTAATTATTAATATATAGGATAATGAAATTTGATTCCACTATAGTCATGGCTTCAAGTCAGATAAGACTCTATATTAGCGTCAACTCCATTTTCAACTTCCATTCTTTCCTCATCAAAATCTAGCATAAAACGCTAGGACAACAAAACATATGCCATGAGTACTTCGCAACATAGTAAGAAAACATAACAAACCTACATTTCTTTTTAAGAAAAAAATAACGAGATTGTAAACATGATACAACAATATAATTGCAAATATAAATTACAACCACTAAAATAATTTTAACAATTTTAATAAATTAGGTGACACTCAAATCTCACCAAAAAGATTTAACTTAACAACCGCTAAGCCGTGACCACAGTTAATTTGAAACCCCCTCTTGGTCAACTATTCAAGTGTTACCAACCATAACTATTAGGAATGCTTACATCTAGAGTTACATACCCAAGCAGTTGGCATTCGTGGTCTGGCCTAAGGGAATGTTTTGCCAGGAGTATGTAATCTCCTTATGTGCCGCCTATACATCCACTCTTATTTCAAAACCAAATACCGAAAAAGGTTCAAATAAGTCCTGTGCCATCTTAGGATTTCACGACACAAATTACATATTCTCAAAATCAAGGCTCACCTTGAACAATCGGTATTAACAGTAAATCGTTAATTTTGTGCACTCCGTTGATTATTTTAGTTAATTTCTATAATAATTACTAATAATTACAAAATTAGATCACCATTGATGTTATACCATTTTAATACTATTTTTAAGAAAAAAATTTAACACATACATTTTACAATAATTCATCAATGTACAAATTAATGTAAACAGTTAAATCAAGTCATAATGTGAAATAATAATTTTAATTAATAAAATAAATCACAACAATACACATGCATGAACTACTAATTTTACAAGATCCAATTAAATAGACTACCACAACACTTATGTTTAGAAGTGGTAATCTTGGTTCTTTTAATATTCTGCCCAGAATTTTTAGAATATAAATTTCATAGTTAAAATTATAAATAATTTATTTAGAAAATTATAAAATTCATTTAATTCTAAAAAATGTTCAAAAAACATGTTATGGTCATTTTTCAAAAATAATTTCCCAAAAATAAATTATAATTAATTCTACAAAATTACAAGAAGTTATATAACATAGATTCATTACATTTTCTTAAAATAATTCCACACTGAAATTTATAAATTAAATCCATAATATAAAAATTTAGGATGAAACTAGACTTCTCAAATTTCACTTTTAAGTTAGAAAATACTAGATTTGTTCTAATATAGGATTTTTAGTAATTTTCCAAACATGAAGTAAAATCTTTCTAAAAATCCAATTTAATTAAAATTTTATATAAATTCGTACAAAGCTAAAATAATTGAAAAAAAAATGTTTTGGTGATATAGACATAATTCTTAATAACTTTGTAGATGAAATCATCTTGAAATTTTAAGTATAAAATTATCTAAAAATTCGTACAAAATTCTAAAAGATTTAAGAACCATAAGATCAAATCAAATAAAATCTTCAATCATCTATTTAATATCACAAATTACACATGCAATCCTAAATCCAAGATTGTATCATAGTTTTAATACTACTAATATATAAATAAACTTCAAACATCTAATATATATAATCCCAAATTCAAATGCAACTATAAACAAAGCTCTATCAAGATTTTTAGCCTCATAGACATCTGAATAAAATCTGAATTTGAAGAAAAAGAATGAGAAGGTTTTGAGGATTTTCTTACTTAACAATGAGATTGAAATGAGGTGGTGCATTGGTAAAAAAATGCTAGCCATCTTCTCGTCTTCTATCCTTCTTTCTTACTCTGGCTTTGCTATAAAATATTTATTTATTTATTTTTATTCTATCTCCAATCAGTAAGTGAATAGAAAGGATGCTAAACGCTCCCAATACAGATGAGATCATCCAAGCCTCACTCATTAAGCATATCTCATCAAACTTCCTTTCTCCAAGGCTAATCATCACTCTACTTCCTAACTTTGGCACAAGTGGTGGGGTGACTCACTCTCATCGGTCACCTAATTTTTTTTTTTTAAATTGAATGATAAATTTGTATAATATGAATTTCTTAAAAATCAATTAAATAAAATTTTCAATTAAGATATTTAGTAAAAATAATTATTAAGTTGAATCCTTGCCAAAAATAGTTATAAACGAAAAACATTAAATACCCACAAAATTATTTATTCTTAGCAATATTTTTGTTAGTGACTAAATTGGAATGGTTTAAAACTAATTTATACAATAATATATTTATTAAATAGTCTTTAGATAAAATTAATTTATTATTCACATCTTATATGGCATTTTTAAGAATAATTAAATACTGGTTCTCACATATGTAAGTATATTTTAGATATGAAAAATCACATTACATATATTTATAACGTGGAGCATTCATGATCAAAACTATCCATGTGCTGTTATTGTTTTGAGCCATTAAGATCTCTACTGAACTATATGTTCACCCCATATTGTTAAATACCTTTTTCAAGTACAAAGTTGAAGAGTAGTTCAAGATCAAGGGATCTCCTTATTTGTTGGCCAATGGGCCTAATTCTTGTAGACATAATTCCATTGATGTACTAAAGGTTAAGTCCTTTTTTTTCCTTTTTTTTTTAATTTTATGTATTAATGTAAGCTTAAGGACATTTTTATTTAACTATAATTCATCTTGCATCGTATGTATGAATTGGAATTGAATAATAATAATGGTTATGATAATGTTAACCGGATTATAAAATACGGGCCTGAACTAAAGCTCTAGCTTCCTAAGTATTATTTGTCAACAACATAGCTCAACATAGCACTTCAGGAATACGACCTATATCAGCTAATCATTCTTTATCAAAGATATTCTTCATCCAAAATTTATCTCTTGCCAAACATTCCAGCTAAAAGTCCTAACTCAACTAGGTATGATATTTTGGTATTCAGACATTGTATAAATACAGTCAGTTAAAGTCACTTGGAGGGCATGTGGTAGCAATACACCAAGAAGAAAAACTTCCACTCTTTTTCACTTGGATCAAAGAAAGTGAAGGCTTTGTGGCATTTGTGGGGGACACAATAATAGCATTGGGCCTGACCCAACTAAAGGGCACAATGGGCTACTCCAAACCAAGAAGCCCAGCAGACAACACAATTTGGGCATGACCACTACCTTCATAAAAGGAAAAC
Source organism: Camellia granthamiana (assembly GCA_036172215.1). Classification (NCBI taxonomy): domain Eukaryota; kingdom Viridiplantae; phylum Streptophyta; class Magnoliopsida; order Ericales; family Theaceae; genus Camellia; species Camellia granthamiana. Next base: position 104,466,754 of record CM069915.1, on the reverse strand, counting down.
CACCTCTTCGAAGAGACGTATGTCTCATCTTTACACGCAACAGACAAACTTTGGTTCTCTCATAGAGGATTCCCATCTAATTTCATCATTGGAGGACTCTCAAGCTGGACCCCACCAATCATAAAGTTTAACAGTGTTTTATTTTTGCAGATTTATGCGGTAGGAGTCATCTCTTCCTTGAATTTCTCAAACAATCTATATGAGTAAATTTCTTGGTCTCACACAAATAAAACTAAAATAATGGTGTTGTGAATAAGGAGGAATTGTGAAAGAGTGCTGTTATTAATATCTCAATTAATACTTTAGACTCTCATTTCTTTCATTTTTTTTATTACAATAATAACCTTAAATGAAATTATTAAAAATACATAAATTATTTTGGAACACTCAATCTCACAATTAACCCACTCACTCACTAAATCATAGGATAGAGTTCATGAGAACACTTACCTTCATCACCACCCACATACTCCAAAACCCTCAAAACCTATACACCCTAAAAACCCTTCAAATCCCTCTGGCGGCAATGGCGAAAATGGTAGCAACTATTCACTTCTCTGGCAGTGGCAATGGCAATGGCAATGGCAATGGCAATGAGTGAGTTTTTCCTGCAACCTCAATACCATGAGACAAATGGAGCATGACAATGTAAGCTTAGAGGAGGTTCGCAACTCGGAAGAGGTTGACCTAGTGCGCTTTTTGCTCTAATTCTCAGGCGACAGACCCATTTAGGGTGATATTACACCAAGTTGGTAGGTGGGTCCTTAGGATCGAAGCTATCACCAAGAGAGGGATTACAACCTTTTTTTGACAAACTACTCGAATGGACAGAGGATCCAGCAACCGAACGGTGAATGGCAACCATAACCATAATGGTCCTAAGGTAGCGAAATTCCTTATCGGCTTCGTGTATAAAAGGTTTCCGATTATCGGAAGCACTTCCCCTGCTGCAACCAAAGTGATAGCGGATGTAGCACATTCCATTTTTAAAATAATAAAAAAAGAACTCTCAAAAGTAAATCCAATTAAATTATTCAGCAATGATAAGTTTTTTCAAAAACACACAAAAAAAATGGTGAAACGGTTCGATTTTTTTTCCTGTAACTCTGGAAAATATGGCATTAGTTCGGCAACCTCTAACCGAACATTATTCATGTATTCAATACTTTGGATCTAAACTTTTTTATTCATATGTTTAGCACTTTAATTAGATGTAACCTTGATGTATACTTATATTTTTGGGGATTATTTACACAAAGACTCTCTAAACTATTGAGAAGTATCACTTTAACCCCATAAACCATAAAAGTGTACAAATTGATCACCTAAACTATTGAGAAGTATCACTTTACCCCCTAAACTATAAAAGCATACAAATTGACCACCTAAATTATAAAAGTGTACAAATTAGACCCTCTAATGGAAGGGGTCAAAGTGAAACATGTCAACAGTTTAGGAGATCCATTTGTACGTTTTTATAGTTTAGGGGGCAAAGTGATACTTTTCAATAGTTTATGTGGTCATTTTATACGCTTTTATACTTTAGGGAGTCAAAGTGATATTTCTCAATAGTTTAAGAGATCTTCGTGTAAATAACCCTATTTTGGGTTATGCGATGAATTTTAGTTTTATTTGTTACTCAAACTGGTTGATGCATACTTATCTTTGTTTGTTAAACTTTGATGGGTCAAAACTTGTTCACAGATATAGGACCTTACGTTTTTATAATGTTCGATAACACAGGTCCAAACATGTACAAATTGTTCAGTAACACAAGTCCGAACATTGGTAATTTGGTCGGCAACACAAGTCCGAACATGGCGGTAGAAAGAGGTTGGCGGTTAGAAATCGGCTGTGATAGAGATTGACGGTGGAGAGATCAACAACACGACTCTTTCGAGGGTGAGAGAAAGATTGGTGAGTTCAACTGTTAAGGGTTTTGGGAGATGAAGAGTTTTAGGAGGTGTATTTTGGTGAGTGTGATGTTTTTAGAAGGATAGTTTTGTTATTATTTTGAAGGCTCTTAGAAATTTTTAAGGATTTGAATTTTGTAGGTGGGGGTCGAAAGAATTTAGAAGTTCTAAAGTGTTAATTGTTGGAATGTTAATAAGCAGCACTCATTACAAAAAAAAATAAAAAATAAAAAATAAAAAAAATAATTTTGAAATTTCATTTGATTTTTATAATTTCTTTTGATAGCCAACATAAATAAGAATTATTCAGGCTGAATGACATTCATTAAACGAATTTCGTAAATGAATAGTCTAAAATTTAATTATTTAAATGAGTCTTTTTGTATTTAATTTTACCCCAAAAAAGGTAATTTAAAATTTTCTAAAACTTTAATATGGAATAACTCATCAAGATTAATGCAGTCTTTTCTTCATCTTTTTCTTTCATTTTTCATTTTTTTTTTTCTTCACATTTTCATTTTTGAAGAACTACTCAAATTGTTTTCTGTCATAGTAAACAAAATATTGATAGCCCCTCACCTCTTCATTTATGACTTGGATCTTTTCTTTTGTAAGGACGAAGACATCTTTTTCAACAACATCAGACCATTCATTTCTCTAGTTTGGGTTTCTCAGCAATTAGATCTAAACTTTGTTTTTATTTGCGTTTCATAATACACTTAGGCCATGTTTGTTTGGGTGGACATGAGCTTGGGATTGGACTAATAGTCCAATAAAATTATTAATCCGATGTTTGGTTAAACAATTGAAGTATGGACTAATTATTTTAAACTTGACTATTAGTTAAGATAGGATACATAATCCAACGGATTCGTAGTCCTAGAACTATTAGTCATGAAATGCTAATCCAGTCCGCCAAAGAAACATGGCCTTAATAGGTGTGCACACTTTGTATTTAATATATATATATACACACACATGTATAACCACCATGATCCATCACCAAAATAAAATAAAAAATAAAAACACACACAGATATCAACCCATCCATTGCCCTCTTGTTGTGATGACTTTTACAGTTGTGACGAAACTTCCCCGGAAGGAGATGAACATGATGAGCTCTAGTCGTCATTAATCTATAAAACTTACATTCTAGTCGTTATTCACATTACATTTTGATAGGTATTCAATTTAATAAACTTGACGAATTTTTTAATCTTACAACAAAATAATTTAAAATAGACATATATTTCCATATATAATTGATATTATATATTGCAAAACAAATATGGATAAGAAGGGATTATGTATCCTATTAATCTAACTGGATAACCAATCCTACATTAATCTCTTAAATTATTAATCGCCTCATTACTAATCCTACTAATCAAATAGAGCCTTGAAACCCAAGTTGAAGTTGAGGCAAACTAATGAAAAATGAAATTGCATCTCAAGGTTGGAATTAGGAGCCTAATATGTATTTTTCGTCGTAATTTTTTTTTAAAAAATGGAGACATGCGTGTAAGTCTTAATAAGTGAACTTATTGTCCAATAGATTATATGATAATTAATGGCGCTTTTCATCAAATACAATAAAAAAAAAAAATCACTAATTGTTAATTTTAGAGACAGTTTGAAATTTTTGTAAAAAACATGTCACTTATTATAAGTTTTAACGACAATTTAAAAAAATTGTCAAAAAAAAAATGTTATTTTTAACTTTCAACGACAATTTATAAAAACCGTGAAAAAAAAATCACTAATTGTCAATTGTTAGCAACAAATGCAAAAAATAGTCATAAAAAATTATTTTTAGCAACGGTTTTACTAGGACTTTTTTTCAATAAGATTTGATGAAAATTAAATCCAATTATTAAGAGTTATGGGTAGTTTAGCCTAAAAAAATGGCATGTTTCAATTGGGACTTCTAAGATTGTATGGGTCATAATTGTTGCCAAATCGGTGTGAAGTACGACAAAATTACACTCTGCCATTAGCATTACTTAACCACATTCATTGACCGTTTCTGTCAAAAATGGTGGTTGTGATTGTCCTGTGCGGGGGTTTTGGAATTGAGGGATGGTGGTGTACTACCGGTTGAGGGCAGTAGCGGTGGGTTCGCAAAAGACACTGGTGGTAGAAAAGAAGAAAATGGAGAGAGAGAGAGAGAGAGAGCTGGCACTGGTGGACGGCCAGTGGCTGGTGTGTGGCGTACAGCATGGGCGTCTCTTGAATTGAAAAAAGGTTACATGCCAGTGGGTGAAGCTGAACTGAGAACTGTATCCAAATGATACCAAAAATACCAGAAACAAAGAATGGGAAAGAAAGCTTTAGGAATCTTGAATAACCATAGAAATATGATCCCAGAACAAAGCTAGCTGCACAGTAATAACTCCAATTGATCTACAAACCAAAAAATCTTTTAGAAATCCAACCCATTTACACTCCACCGACCCATAACAAGTTCAGAATTTTTAAAAACAAAAATATTGTTTTAAGAAAGGTGTCTTTAGTTACCACATGATTTTTATAGATAGCATTCTATAGATTTATAACTGCTCTTTCCATATGCGGCCAGCCACTTTAAGCTTCAGCTCCTGCCCATCACCACCGGAAAAGAAGAGTGCCAAGTTTCTCTGGATAATCAGTCCATCCAGACTATCTCTAACTGTCTTATGAGTATCACGAATGCTCCTTGGAACTCCTTGCCATGTTAGTTTCCTCCCATTCCCGCCAACTTCCAAACTGTAACTGAACTTTTTGGCCTCGTGATCATCCCCCATAAACCGCAAGAAGGCCATGTAAACAGGTGCCATTCCTATATTGAATGCCTCAAAGTGCAAGCAAAACTGGTGGCCAAAACAGTTGAAAACCTGCACCAGATAACAGAACCAATCATGTTTCTCAATTCTTTTAGTGTTGATTGATTGAACAACAACGTGTTGCCAATGTTTTAAATGAAATAAAATGTTTCTGGGGAAGCAAGATGATAAACATAAAAGTGAACTAAGCATTTTTGTATGGGTTCTTGAGAAAAAACAGGGGAAAAAAAGAAAAGAAAAAGAACTAATTAATCTCTGCTTTTTGTCTTCTTTCAGGCTAAACAAAGAACTACGCATAACAGGCTTCAAGGAAAATTATGTATCACCCATTGCATCGACAACACTTAAAAAAATCAGATAAGTTGGTCAATGCAAATAATCAATGTTTGATAGTGTAAAAAGAGTTGGACTGGTGATCAAACAAATTAATTGGATAGGTAAAATGAACTACCCTTGCTTAATTAAAGCACCAAAAAAATTTAGGATTTGATCATTATTTCCTCAAGGAAAAATTTATCAAATAAGTCAAAATCTGAAGGATGAAGTTAGTTGCATGGAAGGTGGATAAAGGATGCAAAAGTGGGAAGAAAAAAAATTAATTCAATTACTTTTGGGATTGGGATTTGATCCTTACCACTAGCATGCACAAATTAGTATAAAACCAATGCTAATTGCAAAGACTAACAAAGTTTTGTCATATTAAGCTTGAGAAATAGATAAATTGATACACACATACATAGTAGATATATATATATATAGAGAGAGAGAGAGAGAGAGAGAGAGAGCTCACTGTCAACATCCATGTAGCATTTTCAACATCTTGGGGATTGGATTTGACATATCGATGGTTGAATGTACAGCCATCATGCATGTCAACCTTGTGATCATCCTTGAGATGCGCAACAAGGAACTGGATATCACCATTGGCATTGCATTCAGCTCCAGCATAAGGGCAATTATATGGGCGGAACCTGCAATTCTGCTCGTGCCTGAGTCTGCTATGGTAAGGGAATATATCTTGACAACCCAAGAACTGGTATCTGCATGGCAGTTCAAGCATTTCTGCTATTTTCTCCAGAGCCACACACCTTATGTTTCCAAGCTCTTGCCGGCAAATTGGGCAGCAATTGTGTACTTTAGTCTTGCAGTTCAAACATATAGTGTGGCCATTGGGACACTACATACAGGAAAAAGAAGATTTTAAAAGAAATATATATATATATGTTCTAAGGGTCTTGCTAATAAGTGCCCCTAGGACACCAGAAAAGGACAAAAGATATGTCAATCTCAAGGCATTAATTACAAAATTCAATACACTTTTTATGAATTTCAAAACACTTTATAATCATTTTACACTTTTTCAATACATTTTTTCTCAGTCTCAATATTAATTTGCCAGGTTATAATAAGAATATGAGTTCTGAAATCAACATATAAGTCAGGCAGAAATGAAGACAACGGAACGCAACATCATAGCTACCAGGAACTTCAGTGTATTCTCCTGCCACTTCAGAAGGCAAGGTGCATGGTTCAAGCCACAACAGGGGGGGGAGAGAGAGAGAGAGAGAACTGCGTACTAGTCCTATTTTTTGCTTTCACACAAAGAAAAATGGAAAAAGCCTAAATAATATCATGTAATGGGTGTAATCTTGACAGTAATGAAAAAAAAAAAAAGAAGCTTTTTTAAGGCCCATTTGGTTGAGCAAATTGAATTATTTCATTCGTGATTAAATAATTCAAAATAAATGCGATTGTAAATGAGTTCACTTAAAAATTTGTGTAGGCATTGAACTAACAGGTTTTGAATATCCCAAATTAGATTAGGTCATACTATATTTTAAACAAAATGAAATGATCATTTCTAAATGTTTGTAAAGAATGCAAAACATGCAGATTTTGAGTTGTTTCACTCTTGCAACCATACACATTTAATTATCTAATTGAAAATTGTCTAATTTTGAATGGCCCAATTCACATTTTGTGACAACCATAAGGACCCTTGGTAAACTAACCCAAAACATGAGATGAACAAGCTCTGTAGAGCTAGTTATCCTTTTAAGGTTTTTAAAAATAAAAAAAAACAAAAACAAACAAACAAAAAAAACAAAAACAAAAACCAAAAAAAAAAAAAAAAAAAAAAAAACAAAAAACAAAAGAAGACAAAACAAAAACATACATTGTTTTGCATCAATCTCTAACAATAGCTGCTTTCAAGAAATATCCATTTCCTTGTGTCCAAAGAAGAGAATTTTCTACAACATACCCCATATTCACTGTCGTAGTGGCAGCATTGATGAAAAACATGAAAGAAAGAAAAGAAAAAAAAATGACAAATCTGAAATTTTACATAGAGCACGTTTATAGCATCATGGAATCAAATTTTGCAGTGTTCTTAAGCCTCTATGTTTATTTTAATTTAGTACGTTGTTGGATAGGTTTATCTCATGATAATTTCAATAATAGATGAGCAAAAGTCATAATCCTGTGAGAATATTAGTGTATCTCTATATACGGTAGTATATATTGTGTATATATATTGAGAGATTGTGAGGGATTGTAAATATTCCCTTTCCTTTTTAATCTTAGGGTTAGGATTGCTATATAATCACATGTATCCTTGTATTACATTCACAATTGAATATATAGATTATTATTCAGAAATCTTACATGGTATCAGAGCTATCATTGAAAACCTAAAAGTTGCTTGTCTCTACACCGTAGGTCGTGGTCTTCTCCCTTTATCGCGATTGACTGCTTGTCTAGTTCTTTTATTCGTAGGTCACTCTCTTTCTCTCTCTCTCGATCGACTGGTCTGTCTAGGTTGATTTGTTCATCAGTTGTTTGGGTTCAACTCGCGACTCCTCTCAGCCTCAGCGAGTCACGAAACCCTTTCAAATCATCTGGGTTTAATTTCTGGTTTTTGGGTTCACTAGTCTTCTCTCTCTAGTTTTTTGGTTTGTTGGTCTTCGCCTTCGGCTTCTCTAGTTCTCAACTTGCAATCACTCTCCTTCTCTGATCATCGCATCTGCTAGTCGTGACCTACCTAGTTGCTTCGACTGGTATTGGTTCGAAGAGAAAGAAAAATCATGGTCTCTTCTTTGCTTGAGACTCAGGATTGGTATCTCTCTCCTTCGGGGCTTCGACTCTGAGTGGTTTTTGTCTTCTCTGAGGCTGTTTTCTTCTGATTCATGAGTTGCCCACTGATACTTGACTCATCCGGTACTGTGTTTCTTGTGTTTTTGGCCTATTACAGTTTGACCCATCTAGTTCTAGTTTTGGTTCTGGGTTTATTACACTTGAACCCCTCAGCTTTCTGGCTATTATGATGTCTCTAGATTCTAATGAGTGTGCCTTCTGCCATCAAAAGGACCATTGGAAGTACCACTGTCCCAAGAAGGGACATCTGCCTGCCTCGTCTTCTCTACAGTCTCAGATCCAATTCTGCGCTCCTCCTCAAAATACTTTTCAACCTTCCACTGCTTATACTACATCTGCTCCGACTCTTTATTCTGACTTGACTTCCTTGAGTGCACAGATTGCTCCACTTCAACATATATTGTCTACCTCACAGCTATCCTCGTCTGCCTTCTCTCTTTCCTCCCTTTATTCAGGTTTACTTGGGTCTTCTTCAGGTATCTCTTTGTCTGTCTGGATTTTGACTCTGGTGCCTCTCATTATATGACTCTTCATGTCTCCTTACTTTAAAATTGTACTCCTTCTCCCTTTCATGTTACTGTTAATGCTACTAATAGGTCTGGTATGTCTGTTATATCTGTTGGGTTTGGCCTATGTTTGATATGTCTGCTGTCACTATTCCATCTGTCCTTTATGTTCCTCAGTTATCTGTCAGTTTATTATCGATCAGTCAGCTTAATGTCTCCGGTCTTGATGTTATCATTTTTTCTTCTATCCGTTTTGTGCAAAATCGGATGTCCAAGCAATAGATTGAGATCAGCCATAGAGTTGGAGACCTCTATGTGGTGGAGAGCTTACATCTGCCTATGACTACCTCTCCAACTGGTTTTTCCTCTTTTCAGTTAGATTATCTGTTAAGTCCTTATTTGTGGCATTCTCAATTAGGATATTTGTCTGCTGACTGCTTACAATCTTTAACTTAGTTAGGTTTATTAGGTAAAATTTCTCCTAATCAACTTACCAAGTGTCAGGGGTGTAAACTTGCCAAAATGACAGCCTTACCTTTTCGTAAAAGTACTTCTATTTAGTTCATATTGATGTCTGGGACCTTTCTCTTGTTTTCACTAAAGAGGGTTCTGTTTACTATGTGTCATTTGTTGATGACCGCACTCGTCACGCTTGGATTTATCTTATAACTCATAAGTCTGACTTCTACCAGATATACCCTATGTTACATGGACTCGGGTACGGGTGTCGGGTGCGGGTATGTATCTAGAGGTCGGACTCATTAAATCTTAAATTTAAGGGTACGCGGACTCGGCAAAAAAATATCATATTTTTATATTTTTAATCTAATATGTGAGATAAAATGGTACTATATGTAACTTACAGTGTCAAAATGACATTTATAGTAATTAAACAATAATATGCACATATGATAATTGTGTTATATACAATTATATAAGAAGTATCCGTTGAAAAGTATCCGACACATATCCCATACCCTTGTCCGAGTGTCGGGTGTCCGACACGGGTATTTGATCTATTTTGAAGAGTCCATGTAACATAGGATATACCGTACTTTTCAGTCTATGATCGCTACACAATTTGGATCTACTATTAAATTGTTATGGTCTGACTTAGGTGGGAAATATTTTAAAACTGAGTTCTGTGAATATTTGGTCAACTTGGATACCATTCACCAAACTTCTTGTACTGATACACCCGCCCAAAATAGTCAAACTGAGCGTAAACACCATCATCTCCTTGAGATAACTAGGTCTCTTCTTCTCTCTACCTCTATTCCAGCTCCGTTTTGGGGTAAAACAGTTCTTATCGCTACTTTCCTTCTCAACCAGCTGCCAACTCCCTTTCTCTCTGGTCGTTCTCCTTATGAGGCTCTATTTTCTTAAATGCCTCTAATTACTTCCTCCTTCACATCTTTGGATCTGCTTGTTTTGTCCTTCTTTCCCGTAAAGATAAAACCAAACTTGATGTCCGGTTTGTCCTCAATGTCTTTTTTGGGTTACAGCCTTACCCAGAAAGGCTATCGTTCCCGTCGCCTTTATATCTCCCACCATGTTGCCGTTTTTGAACGTTTGTCATACTTTCAACTTCCTCCTATCACTGCCCTGGTTTCCAAAGAGGATTTGGTTAACATAGATCCATTTTCTTCTGAGGTCCCCCTCTGATGAGTACATCCTACTGTTCTCCATGAGCTTGTTCCCTCTTTTCCTCCTACCCACCCTCATGTTGAATCCCTCTCTATTGTCCCCAATGAGTCTGTTCCCTCTTCTTTTCCTGCTCATTCTTCTCTTCCGTTGTTAATCTATTCTCGTTGCAAGGTTGTTCCCTCACCAGTTGTCTCCTCACCTACTATTGCTCTTCCTGCTTATGAAGACACTAATCTTGTTACATGCCGAACAGGTTGGTTATTTTAATACATGTTTTTCTAATTCATATTGTACCTTCTTGTTTACTGTTCATTCTTTTTCAAAACCCCACTCCTACAAGGAGGCTCGTCAGGATCTTAATTGAAAACCAAGTTGATCACAGCACCAGTCTTTGTACTACCATCAAGTACAGAGGAGTTTGTTATTTATAGTGCTACATCTTATAAGGGATTGGGTTGTGTCTTAATGCAAAACAACAGAGTTATTGCTTATGCTTCATGCCAATTAAAACCACATAAAAAGAATTATCCAACACGTGATTTAAAATTGGCAGCCGTTGTTTTTGCATTGAAAATATGGCGTCATTATCTATATGGGGCTACATGTGAAGTGTTCACAAACCACAAGAGCTTGAAGTATTTGTTCATGCAAAAGGAGCTCAACATGAGACAAAAGAGGTGGCTAGAATTGATGAAAGATTATGATTTGCAAATTTAGTATCATCTTGGCAAAGCAAACACCATGGCAAACGCTCTTAGCCGAAAGTTAATGGAGAACTTGGCATGCTTATTCACCAAACAAGGAGACATACTACAAGATTTGCAGAAAATGGAAGTGGAATTGGTCTTACATGAGACTGAAGGGACTTTAGCTGCAATTTCAGCCCAACCATCAATCATTGAAGAAATCAAGCAAAAGCAATTGGAGGATGCTTACTTCAAGAAAGTTTTTGATGATATTGATTCAAAGCCAAGACCGGGATTCACAATCAAAGATCAAGCGTTGCAATCTGGAAATACCAAAATGTATCAAAACCTCAAGCAAGTCAATTGGTGGAAAAACATGAAAAGGGACATAGCAGAATTTGTTTCTTGTTGCCTTCAATGCCAACAAGTTAAAAACAGAACACCAAAAGCCAGCCGGTCTACTTCAACCTCTCTCTATCCCAGAATGGAAATGGAAACATATCACGATGGATTTCGTAGTTGGCTTGCCTCGCACACCAAGAGGTATGGATTCAATTTGGGTCACTGTAGATAAATTGACCAAGTCCACCCATTTCTTAACTGTAAAATCTGTTTACAACGCAAACAAACTTTCTACCTTGTACATAGATGAGATTGTTAGACTTCATGGTGTGACTATTTCTATTGTGTCAGATAGAGACTCCGAATGTGTATCTAGATTTTGGCAGAACTTGCAGAAAGCAATGGGAACATAACTAAGGTTTAATACCGCCTTCCATCCACAAACCAATGGACAATCAAAGAGGACAATACAAACTTTGGAAGATATGCTTCGTTTGTGTTCTTTGGACTGCAAGGGGAGTTGGGAAACTCATGTACCGTTGTCAGAATTTGCCTACAATAACAGTTTCCAAGCAAGTATTGGCATGGCACCGTATGAGGCACTGTATGGAAGAAAATGTAGATTACCAATTTGTTGGATGGACGTGGAAGATAAGCCAATGTTGGGACCTGAAATTGTTCAAGTCACCACCGAGAAGATCAAGATTATTCAACGACAACTCAAGACTGCCCAAAGTTGCCAAAAGAGTTATGCCGATTTGAGGAGGCACTTAGAGCTCGAAGTTGGATATCATGTGTTTTTTAAGATAACTCCAATGAATGGCCAAACTCAATTTGGGAAGAAAGAAAAGTTAGCTCCACGCTACATAGGGCCATTTGAGATTTTGGAAAAGATTAGCCCAGTGGCTTACCGGTTAGCACTACCATCAAAGATGGAGCAAGTCCACAATGTATTCCACATTTCCACGTTACGGGGTTATACTTGGGATCTTTCCCATGTGATAGGTTATCGCCGATTAGCCATTGATGAGGATTTAGAATACGAGGAACGACCTATTCTTGATTGTCAAGTGAAACAATTGGGAAACAAAGCTACACCAATGGTGAAGGTAGAATGGAAAGAACACTTTGGGAGGGATGCTACTTGGGAAAAAAGGATGAAATGAGGATGAGGAATCCCAGTTTATTTCCAAGCTAAGATAAGGTAAGTTTGGAGGACCAAACTTCTTAAGGAGAGAAGAATGTGACAACCAACCATTCATGCATAATGTATATCATGCTATTATTGCTTTTGTCCGTGTGTTATATGCTGATGTGAAATAGGACCTATTAGAATAAGAAAGGAGGAGAAGAAGTTAGTTTGGAACCTCATGTCTAGGACTTAATTGTTTTGTGCAATGAATTAGGGAATGACTCTAGACTTGATTTGAAAATCATAGGATGTGCTATTGCACTAATTGAGGAGCTTAAAGATCCTAGTATAATACGCTTGTCCATTTCATGCTATATGAATTTTTGCTAATTGGGATTAGTGTTAATTAAGTATGATTAGTGAGCCTTAATTAGGATTAACTAAGTTAAGTGTGATGAAGTTAAACCTAGATTAATTAGTACAAACCTTAGTTAACTAAGTTAAATAAGCAAGATTAGTTAAGCTAAGCAAACAAAAATTAGATAATTTGATGAAGCATACATACACCTCCCCCCTTTTTGTCCCAATTTAGTCTTTGTCCTACCTTACCTTATAAAAGCCAAACCAAATCAAAGAAGAAAGAAAATCTGCTGGAAAAGAGGAGAAAGGGCTAGAGAAAAGGAGAAAAAGCAAGAAAAGAGAAGAGAGAAGAGAGAAAAGAGGGGAGATCCAAGAACACCAAAACTCATCCCTCAATAAAACTAAGGTAAGATTTTAATCTCAATTCTTGTAGTAAACCCTCCTAGCATCTAAAATCAAGAAAACGTTCGGATCAATTTGGATTAACAAGGAAGAATTGAAGGAAAGAATGAGGAAGGGTTGGTTAGATTGTAGAAGTAGGTAGGAGACCTAGAACTTCATCACTTTGAATTGGTTTTTGATGTTCTTGATGCATTTAAACTTTCATCTTCATATGTTCTTTTGATTTTCAATAGTTTTGCCATTCAAGTTCGTGATTTGAAACAAAGAAAAAGAAAGGTTTTAGAAAAAGATTGAATTCCTCAAATTCTTAACAAAACTTGTAGTTATAGCCTTTAATCTTGAAATCAAACTAAGTTTTGATGCTAATGATTTGGAAAATGATCATACTTTCATGTTTGTAATCAAATTTGCATGATTTAGATTGAGTTTGTATGAACCCCTAGCTTAGAACTTGAAAGGAGGAAGCTTAGAACAAGAAGGAATTTTCGAACTAAGCAAGTCATCCACTTCTGCAAGTGCGGAAGTGATTCCCGGGCATGCAGCCAAGTAAATCACAAATTTAGTTATGAAAAAAAGGCATGTGCGGCCCGCACATGAGGTTTGAGCCCCGCACGTGCAGAAACCCTCTCTCACATAAGACACTCCTTGTACGCCTTTGACACCTAGTTGAGACTTGAACTAGACCTAGAACAACACTAAAAACATGAAAGAAATCTAAGGAAAACACTTAGCTAAGTTTAGACACTCAAATTGTCATGTTTGTATGAGTTTGTTTAGCACTTCAATACTTTGTTCTTGTTTCGTATAGGTCGAGCTTCAAAAGAGAATACCTAGTGTTCAAGGAGCCATTTGTGAGTAGCAGTGTAGTAAAATTATGTTTGTTAAAACTATGATTCAAAATGCAAACCTATGATATATTTAAGAAAGGTATGACATTGTTTTACTATGAATGAACATCCTATACTCTTGTATCATGTATTAAGATGACATCTTGGATCATGTTTGTTATTGGGAATCATGCCAATAATCTCTAGGTAACCGAGCTCCTCTTGCCACCTGTTGTGGACTCTTGATTCGAAAAGTCTAGGAATGTTCATCGCCATGTATATGCTTGTAAGTTAAACTTGTTTTGTCTCGACAAAGTTATATTATGTTTGAAATGATCTTGTGCTTGGTTTTAATAAAATTTATCGGTGTTCATTCATTTACCACTTTATTGTATTACTATTCACTGGGCTTTGGGGCTCACCCCCCTTCCCTATGTATGTAGGTGATGATAAAGAACAAGTTAGAGAAGAAAGGTCAAGCCAAAAGTCTTTTTCTTTTTGTTTGTACTTTTGGGAACGACAGTTAGAGATGATAGCCTTGCATATATGTTTTGGTTTTTGTTAAAGAGTATGTTTGTAAATGTTGCACTTTTCTTTTTGTGTTGTTTGAACTTGTAAATGTCAAAGTAAATAAAATGAGAAGCTTGCTTGTTTTATTTTCATATGACTTATGTTCATGCTCTGATTGGACTCTTGGTAATTAATGGACAAATGGTTCCGCATAAGCTCTAATGTTTTTAGTCCAGTCTTGTCTTGCCTTGTCTTGCTAGGCCTTCAGTAGTCCAGCACTACTGGCCGGTCACTACTGCTATCCTATTTGGGGCGGGGCGGGGTCGTGACACTTGGTTGGCTGGTTTATGGGTTAGTTGGGTTTGCTGAATTTAAGTGTAGTTTGGTGAGGTTACAGGATGGAAGGGTTAGGCTTAATGAGCTGGTTCATTTTAAGTTGTTTCTAGGCTGAGTTTCTAAAAATATGTGGGCTGAGTTTGGGCTGCACTGGCTGTTTGGGCTGAGGTAAATGGGCTGGATAAGGTTTTAAGGGATTTTGGCATTGTTAATAGATTGCTTGCCTTGGATTTAAGTGGTTCAGAGGTATAGACTTGTTTTGGGTTTATTATATGGTTCGTGTTATTGATTTGGGCTGGGTATATATTTAATGGGCTTGGAAGTCGGGATAAGGCTGTATAAGTTGGTTGAATTGCTGTGCTGGGTCTTAAGGATAGGTGGATCAGGTTTAAGGGTAATGGGTTAGGGTTTTATAAAACCTGGTTTGGGTTATTGGGTTAAACAGATCAGGTGTTGGTTAAATAGACTTGGGTCTGGATTTTTCCTTGGGTCAGGTTAAGTTTATAGATGGGTTGGGATTTGATTTGGGTTTGTGGGTTACCTGGCTTCAATAGTCTACCCAGAAATCGACTTCAATGATGGAGTGCGAGGGAGAAGACAATGCTAACGGTGACAGGCGACGACGATAGGGTGACGACGCTAGGAAACGATCAATGACAAATTGGATTGACCCAGATAGCCCCTTGTTTTATGGTTCGGGCTCTGACTCCAACCAACAAAGGGTTTCCCCGGCAATATGGGTGGCAGTGGTGCTTGCAGCTCAACATGAAACAGTGGGAGGGAACAGAAGACAGTCTATGACATGAAGATTTCAAACCCAGAGTTCCGTCGCAGGCTTGCTTCAAAATTCCAGGTTGCGATGGAGAGGCTGGTGATAAATTTCATTAACACTTCAACGGTGGGCAGCAAAAAAAATGGGAATTGAGGTATGATGATGGATTTTATTTTTATTTTATTTTTGGAGGAGACGGTGATCAGGCAAGGAAGAGAGATGGAGAACAGTGAATGGAGATTTAGCTTTGATACCAAATTGTAGGATAAGATAGAGAGAAGAGAGGGAGAAGAACTCAACAACAGCCACAGCCAAAAACCTCTCAAATTATTATTCTCAAAACTGAATATTACAATGCAAATCCTATAATTTATAACCAAAAAGAAACCTAACTCAAATAGGAAACAAAATCAACCATCTCTTGCTATTTTTTTTTATTTAAGTAAATCTCACTGAATAATTATAATAAGCTACCGATTACATTTATGAGACCAAAAAATCTTTGAGCCCATGGGCTTCACCCTAGACTTCCAAATCTGATAGTTGGATTCCAACCAGTTAAGGGCTGCACCATCACCTTGTGAGGGTGAAACATCTATTTCCCTCTTTTCTTCTCTTTCATGCTCATAAGCAGGTTACTATTATCGGGTTATTGTTTACTGCCATAGAACAACACCATTTTCAGGCCATAAACCTTAGCCAATCTAGTTCAAATCGTCCACAACCTGTTCCTCTACCCTTTTGCCACTAAATTCACACTAAAATTCCATAAAATAGTTGTTGCCCAAAGTTATCTTGCATCATGCACAACCTATGCATGATCAAGACACAAAGGACATGCATTCTGTTTACAATGACTACATATTATATAAGTGAAGGAACTTGGGCTCAAGGACAGTGAAGATATCTCTTCCAATTACCAAACCGAATATGAGAGTATCTAAAATATCTACATGCTCATCAGCATTCACTGTGATAACTTTTTGTACAAAGTTTGCAAGTGTAGGTGAGTAAAATATATATTAATGTTATTTTTGCATTACAGTATACATATATTTCATCATATTATGAAACATAATGAAATTATTATATATACAGAAAATGTATGCCCATAGGGAATCATTAATCAGAGTGTTTATTTTCAGGACACCTTGATCATTTTGAACATGAAGATCATATGCGCTTTGTAGTGTGACTAGTGTAAAAATAAGTACCAATGGGATACACAAACATAATTGATACTGTTTTCTTGTCATTTTTGTAAAACAATTTGTAATTCAGGAGTTATTTAGCAAGAAAGCAATTTACTTCAAGAAGCTTAATAAAATAATTTCCTGTTCGATAATTGTAATGGATCTTACAATGTTGGGAGAAGTAATGGATGGTTTGTAATATTTAGAATACTTGGAAATAATTTCACTGTTTCTAAAATAAACAGGATAAGTTTGGGATTTGATAATTTGTTGGAAGTATTCGGATAATTTTGTAGATTTTCAAAATTTGTTTCTGTGGTTAATTTAATTCTGAAGTGAGAAATGAGAACACATGCATGCACTGTCCCCACCCACCACCGCACAAAAGAAAAGGACAATTGAAAGGTTGGTATAAAATGTAGGAAAAAAATAAATAAGAAATAAAACAAAGGAATTCCACCCAACATAAAATGAAGTAAAATTTATTCAAAATTTTCTGTTTAACTGAATTATGATATCATTTCCAGACCCCACAGTAGCAGGAGCGTCGTTCATAACTATATAAAATATTTTGTTCTATTATTGGCAATAAATAATTATTTACAAATTTTATGCATTATATAAAAGGCCTTTGACATTACATTTTACAATACATCAACACTGCCACTAGGCATCAATCTTGATAGCTGACATTATTTGTCCGGACATGTTAAACACCCAATGATGTCTTAAATCCTAGTTACTCAATTTGCATGGCTATATCAAATCATTAAAGTAAATATATAAAGTTTGCTTAACAATATAAAATCTCAAGCATTCTCAGTTTATCAGTCTCAAATGTTCAAGGATGTACCTGATGAATGGGAGGGTACATTAGATTTAGGCAAACAGGGCATTCAAGTAGCTCATGTACGGCACTATTTGATGCCATTCCACCAACCTTCCCACCACCAACAGAAGCCGATTTTCTGAAAGTGGAATTTCTGAATTCCATTTCTGTAGGTGCTATACCATAATCAGCAAATGCAGTGCGAGACTCAAGAACATCTTGGTAGACACTTCCTCCAGGAGCCATGTCTTATTCTTCAGTGTTTAGTTCGCTGACCTCCTTTCTCTTTCTGAACTTATACCACAATATTCCTGCTTCACTTTCCAATGTCCTTAGATGGTCCTATCCTGTTTAACATAACCTACATTAGAAGTTAAATTGGCAGAAGCTCTATGTAACAAGGAAACTTATATGCATTTGAAGTTAAATTCGTAACTTTATCTCACACTGAAATTTATTTTATCCACTCTGGCATTTTGTATAAAGGGCATTTATTCATAAATCCCTGTTCACCTACTTATGTTCTACTTAGTCCAAATTATTTTCTTATATTCCAATAAGTCTTATGTGTGACATAGTTACCAACATACCCCTAATAATAATATTCATATTGACAGTGTAAATGTTCCGTGATGGGAACGTTCACACTGTCAATTTGAACATTCACACTTTCAAATATGAACATTTACATCATCAAGTTGCCAAGCATTCAAAAAATATTTGTAAGAGTAAAATTGTCCATAAAATATCTTAAATATGAGAATAAGGATTTGATGGATCAAATGTCCAAATAATATAACTTATTGGAATAATATTTAGATTGATAGTGTAAATGTTCCGTGATGGGAACGTTCACACTGTCAATTTAAACATTCACACTTTCAAATATGAATGTTTACATCACCAAGTTGCCAAGCGTTCAAAAAATATTTATAAAAGTAAAATTGTCCATAAAATATCTTAAATATGAGAATAACGATTTGGTGGATCAAATGTCCAAAAAATAGAACTTATTGGAATACAAGAATATGTTATAGATTAATTGGGATACAAGCAGAGTTTTAAAAGGCTTTCTTGAGGCTCGCCTCGATGCTCGCCTCGCCTTGAGGCTAAGGTAAAACGCATCAAGGCTTTGATTTTTAGGCATTACTCCCCAAAGGCTTGCGCATCATAGTTTGAGACATGCGCCTTAAGTGCGCTTTTTACGCTTTCTGCGCATAAGTATGTGAGGAGTATGCACATGCAGAAGTTGTCTTGGGCATTTGTTAAGCTTAGTCTATTAGATTGTTTAAACATAAAAAATTAAAAAGAATCCATTTTTATAACTATATTCTACAGGAAAAATTAAGTAAATGATCAATCAAGAAAAACACAGTTAATGGTCAAGTGAGAAGCTCAATCACTGAAGTTAAGAATATCGATTTCTCTTTCAGTGAAGGAAAATTTCCTTCTATGCAATAAAATGTTCAACGCATTGAAGCGAAAAGTATTTACATATTTATATTTAATTTTGTTTTTATTTTTTTAACTATTTAAAAATATTTAATTTATTCAGTAAATATTAAAATTTGAAATTTGAAATGCTTACGTCTCAACGCCCTGAGGCTTACGCCTCGCCTTATGAGGGGTAAAACGCCTTAAGGTACGCATTCGCCTTTAAAAACTTTGGATACAAGTACTTGAAAAATGATTTCCTAGTAAGTCTCCCTTTGTATAATTATGTAAAGCAAACTTCATATCAGATTAAGAAGACACGATATCGCAATAAAAGGAATGTTGTAGACCTGAAAAAGTCTAACAGAAATATCAACCATAAATCTAATTTCACAATTAATATGATACTATATCCAGGGGAAATTCTTATGAAGAGATAACATCATGTGGTCCACAGGATAGGATTAAGTAATGTCATAAAGTATGCATATACAATTATTTGGGACACACAACATGATCCACCCAAAAAATAAAAATAATACTAATGATGTGTGATGAGTGCAAGGACCACTCTCCTATGAGTTACCAAAAATAATATATGGCAGCAACAAATGGCTCTAGTTTTAGGTTTGCAATTAATCACTTATGAGGCTGTAAAAGTAGCAAGTTATAGAGATTTGGGGTTTGTATGGGGTAATATAAGAGTAGGGTTTTGGGAGTAAAGGATAGGATTTAAGAGGCTGTCAAGGGGTTGTTCTAGGCACCGTGAACAGTACCCAAAAATAGTAATGAGGGACTGGTTTAGTCTATGTTTGTGTTTTATAGTTGGATGGTAGAAGGATAAATACATTTTTTTTTTTTTTTTTTGATAAATGTAGAAGGATAAATACATTAAGGCTGTAAATTAGGTTGAAGGTAGGAATCTTTTCACACAAACTCATGATGCTAAATCCCAAAAGCCACTTCTTGATTTTTTATGCCTCTTTGTATTTATTTTTTTCTTGAACTCTTTATGGCATGCATCAACTAATTTCTAAAGCAAGAAGGCTCGTAAAATATAATCAACGGCAAGAAAATCAAGCCTTATACACCATTATTACTCATGCCCATAAATCTTGGTTTGAATTGTAAGATTTCTGAATGAATAAAGTATATTCAATTGTATAAAATACAAAGAGTACATCTGATTTAAATAGCAACTCTAGGACTAAGACTAAAATAGGTAACAGGAATAATTCAAAGAATATTCACACAAACAACCTAATATTTTTTTTTTTTTTTTTTTTTTTTGAAAGAGCAACAACAAAAATTTATTAAAAATAAAAGGAGAAAGAGGACAAGAAGTCCTCATACAAGGAAAAAAAGAACAAAAGTGAAACAAAAACAAAAAAGTCAAAGCCCTAGGGACGGCAAACACCGGCCCAATCCCTAGAAATCAAAAACAAAGGAACTCCTTTAAAAGGAGGGGATACAAATGCCCAAAAAGACGCCAAAAAATTCACCCTCTCCCACAAAGCCTCTACACTTGCTTCCTTCTCATCAAAGATTCTAGCATTTCTCTCCAACCATGTAGCCCAAAAAATAGCAAAAATAATACATGTCCACATTGTTTTGGCTCTCTTGGATCTCCCAAACCCTATAAACCGAGTAAGAAGCATCTGAATACAGTCCCGCGGAGCAACCCACTGCTCATCACATAAGCTGAATAACCGCTGCCATAATACCCTAGCCACCGGGCAATGAAGAAATAGATGATCCGCTTCCTCCAAGTTCCTCTTGCACATCACACACCATTGAGGACAAAGAGAGTAATTAGGCCTTCTCCTCTGGAGAATATCATTAGTTGCTACACCCTTTTGAGTCAAAGACCACATGAAGAACTTCACTTTATGAGGGACATCCACCTTCCAAATTTTCTTATAGTAAGGAAACAAGGAAATAGAAGGATTATCAATGAGCTTATCGAAGAAAGATTTACATGAAAAGACACCTGAAGAACCCAGATTCCACACCCTAAAATCACAAGATGAAGAAAGAGAAACCCCCTCAAGCACTACCAACAAGGATGCCAACTCCCCCGCCTCCCTATCATTCAAATTTCTAACAAAATCAAAATTCCAAGAGATGGGTGCCAAAGGAGAGCACACCACCGACGCTATCGAAACATTTGAAGAACGGACCAACCGGTATAGAAGAAGAAAAGCTCTATGAAACGAGATATCCCCTAACCAAACATCCTCCCAAAAGCGAATGTTCACCCCATTCCCCACTCTCAACGAAAAGTAGTTAGACACAAGAGGATACAAACGAGAAATGGATTTCCACGGTGAACGACAATTGCCTCTATCAACCACATTAGAATCTCTACCATTGGATTGAACTCCATACTTGCTTTTAATAACTGAACACCATAGCGAATCACTTTCAATCGGAAATCTCCACAACCACTTACCCAAAAGAGCAATATTCCTAGCAACGATGTTTCCAATAGCTAATCCACCCTTTTCCTTGGGAAGTGAAACCGTATCCCATCTAACCAAATGAACCCCTCTACCCTCCTCACACCCTTCCCAAAGAAAGTCTCGCATCAATTTCTCAATTTTCCTCGCAATGCTAATCGGGATTTTGAAAATGGATAAGAAATAGATAGGAACAGATCCTAATACAGATTGTACCAAAATATATCTCCCCCCCTTAGACAACAAAGCTCGCTTCCAGCCCTCCAATCTTTTCCTAATTTTGACAAGAACAGGTTCCCAAAAGGACGCCAATCTAGGATCCCCTCCTAATGGAAGCCCTAAGTATTTGATAGGAAAGGACTCAATAGAACATCCCAATAAATCCGCTACCCTGCTCACATAACTATCATCCAAATTAATACCCACAACACTGCTCTTGCTAAGATTGACCTTAAGGCCCGACATGATTTCAAAAATTTGCAGAATCTGCAGTAAGCACCCCACTTTATTTTCCTCCTTTGATGAAAAGAATATAGTGTCGTCCGCGAATTGTAAATGAGTAACTTCAATCCTATCCCTTCCCACCACGAACCCCTCAATGACCCCCTTATCCTTAGCTAAATCAATAATCCTACCCAACACATCAGCAACCAAAATAAACAAAAATGGTGATAAAGGATCGCCCTGTCTTAGACCCCTAGATGCTAGAAAAGAATCCCCAGCTTTACCGTTCACAATGACCAACAAATTACATGACGACAAGCACCCCCAAATCCACTTTCTCCACCTAACTCCAAACCCCTTCTTCTCCAAAACAAAATCCACAAAGCCCCAATCAACATGATCATATGCCTTCTCGAAGTCTACCTTGAATACAACACCCTCCTTACGAAGCCCCCTATACTCCTCCACAACCTCATTAGCCACTAAGACTACATCCAAGATCTGCCGACCTTGCACAAACGCACCTTGTGCCAAAGAAATAGTTTCCCCAAGAACAACTCTAAGTCTCCTAGAAAGCACCTTTGCTAAAATCTTATAGAGAGAAGTAACCAGACTAATGGGTCTAAAATCCCCAATCTTGACCGACCCCTCCTTCTTGGGAATTAGACAGATAAAGGATGCATTGGTACACAAATTAACCTCCCCACTCTCAAAGAACTCACCAAACACTCTGAAGAGATCATTTTTTACGATATCCCAACAATCTTGAAATACAGCCATTGAAAAACCATCCGGACCTGGGGCCTTATCTCTCTCACACTCAAATACAGCCTGTCTTATTTCATCCTCCTCAAAAGGCCTTTCAAGCCAATCGGCCGTCACTACCTCCACTGGAGCCCAGTTAATTCCAACAATCCCTGGACGATCCACACCCCCGTCAGAATATAAATTTGAATAAAAATGAAAAATCTCCTTGACAATAAGCTCCTCCTTAGACACAACCTCATTCTGATCCACTACCAAGTTTTTTATAAAATTCTTCTTTCTCTTTCCCGATGCAACTCTATGAAAAAAATCTAGAATTGGTATCCCCCACTCTAGCCCATTTTAACTTAGCTCTTTGACCCCAAAAAATCTGCTCCCTAAAAACAAGCTCTTCCAGCTTCACTTTGAGCATTGACCGCCTATCCCTTAACTCTCTAGATAAACCCTCGCCAACCTCCTTCACATCTAATTCCTCAATATCCCGAATTAAACCCGCTTTCACCGCACCTATATCCCCAAAAACTTCTCGTTTCCAAACTTTTAAATTATCCTTGACACCTCTCAACTTGCGCATAAACTTAAAGCCCTCCCACCCATGGACTCTACCATTTTCCCACCAATCCTTAAAGGACTCTTTAAACGATCGATGTTCCAACCACATATTCTCAAACCTAAATGGGGTGGGGCCCCATTTAAAAGGACAACTCTAAAAAATCACAGGACAATGAATATCATCTGCAAACTTTACATAACACCTTGGAAGGTCCCAAACCCATTAAAATCTGCAATAGAAAACCTAATCTAAATCGTAACTGTATAGGCAATGCAACATAGCCTTAAGAATGGACCAAAGGTTAAAGCTGCAGTCAAGCAGTAATTCTTTGAAAGGACAGATCTAGCAATTTCCTCACCTTGTTTGGGGAAGTTCCAGCTTTCTAAGCTTTCAAGCCATTTCTAAGCTTAGCTCTTAAATCAAATCAATGGAGGCTTGTTAGGTTTTCCAATACTAAGGTAAAGGCACACACTTCCCTAAATTGCACCCTTTTCTTGTTTCTCTTTTCGCCTCATTAGTGTTAAATTCATCGTAATTATGGGTTTTATTTTTTATTTTTTCATATTATACATTAATGTTTGTCTTAATTATTTATATTAAGTAGTTATTGTTTGTTTACTAATTTAATATTCTCTAGTAATTACATATACCAAATTATGACAAAGTACTCTCAATTAAGTAATAATGAACGTCATAACTAAATTCATTGGAATCATAAAAAACCAATTTTATGGAATTCAAAGCTTAAAACATGCTTATCACTGATGTCTAGCAGGGCTGTGCAACCAATAAGAATTCACAGCTCCCATGTCAAAGTCTCACTACGTCTATTATATACGTCTTCGGCTTTGAAACATGACCACAATAGCAGCTGCAATCATGATTTAAAATCTAGCTATAATTCTAATAAAACAATTAGAGAAGATTCCAAAATTAATAGGACAACCATCTTTAAATGATTTAGGTGTGCCTGAAAAGGTATGAAAAGGACAAGCTTTTATAGAAACAAGCACTAATAAGTAATAGGATTTATTCAATTGAGAGATGAAAATTAACAATTTGGCAGGTCTAATAGGGCTACAAATGAGCCTTGTTACTTTTGACCAGCTTCAACTTGGGCTCGGTTCACTAACAAGGTCATTCAAGTTCCTTCCCTGTTTAAATAAGTCAATATTGAACATCCTTCTAGAGCTCCTTTAATGAAGAAGCTGAGCTCGAGTAGCCCTTGGCTTGGTTAGGATAGCCTATGTTCATGAACTGAACATGGATAATGCGGCATTTACAATGTTATCACATACTAAATTGTCTTCTAAAATTCAACCAACATCAGAACCTGAGTAAGAAAATCAAGCAAAATATATAATAATTCCATTAAGTCAAACTGACACCTACACAAGTTTAGATGGACACTACGAAGAACAAATACTTCCTAGAAGGTGTGGTGTCCAACGTGGACAAATATTGGACTCTGACACTTGTGAGACACATCCTGACATGTGTCAGCCACACATCCAAAAAAATCCTACTATTTTTTTATCTTTTTAAAATCAAACATGCTTTGTACACTTGGAGGTCACGTAACGTGTCTATTGCCTCGACATGCAAAAAATGATGAAACACATGGGCCTTGACAGATGTTTTAAGATAATAACTTCGGCGGCAATGATTAAAATATATGGATTTATATCTATTCATCTGTCCTCTTTTAAACTCGTTAAATTTAGAAACCTAAAATATAAAATTTTCAATTTGTCTGGAAATAGATATCAAGACTTCCTATCCGCATTTCTTCAAACAAATAAAATGTGAAAAATGATTTCTTCGTATATTGATATGGTAAAATATAAATATGCTTGTAACATGAACAATTTATTATTTTCATGTATATATTTATATATATATATTATTTGTCATCATATCTCACGACATGTCCATATAGTGTCTATATATGTCCTATGTCTGCATCTTGCTTCCCAGGATGGAACAAAAACCACTATAGTGTTATCCTTTTCTCTTCCTAAAATGGGTATATTCCATGGCCAATTCCCTTTGCAATCTATAGAGTTACACCTTCATCATCTTCTCCGTCAAACTCACTTACCGTTATGTCTACAATTTGTACCATAGATGAAAATCAAAATTAAGTTATGGCAACCTTCATTTTCCAAATCTCATTATTTATGGTTTAAAATCTATAGATTTCGTTTCAATTCCTCACATTTAAAGGTAGATCTATGACATGGATTTGAGGAGTACACTAAATGCATCTTTGTGACTTTTATCTAAGGTTAACATACAAATGTGTGCATTTTTGTACATCTCTCCATAATATATACATACACACACATACATATGTGCATATTGTTTACATGAGTGACAATGTTTGATTGAGACTAGGGCTTCTTTATTTTATCTAGTGGTGCAAACATGCTTGAGCTAGGATAAGCCCATGCTTGGCCAAAGATTGACATAACAAGTTTGAGCTTAACTAGGTGTCACAGGGTGAGACAAGTAGACAAGACTAAGCACAAACAACGTAGACAAGACTAGCAAGATAGTGGGGAGCTACACTGCTGATCCATCCTTAATATAGCTTCCTAAGCCACAAAGTGGTAGGAGCTGACACCACCCAGCTTGAGGAGTCATAATGGCTTCTAATAATCACACACACACACAAACCAAAAAAAAAAAAGCCCTGTATTCCAATCAAGTGGGGTCAACTATATGAATCATTTTTCTTCATTCGATTCAATCAAGAATTATATGATCAATTAAATTAAATAAATTCACATCCTTTTTTAATACCGCATTCTATCTCATTTCAAGTCTTGCCTTCCTCCTAAATTTTCATTTATGATGATCATATCACTCTTCCTCACCGTTGCATCTACAAGTTTTCATTGCACATAACCAAACCATCAAAGTTCGTTCTTTCTCTCAACTTAACTTCAATAGAGCTACTCCTACCATTTCACAAATATATTCATTTTTAATTTTGTCTTTTCTAATCTTACCATATATACATCTAAACATCCTCATCTTAACTATACTCACTTTATGAATATGTAGTTTCTTAGTTGACTAGTATCCTATCCCGCAAAGAATCTTTGGGCTTACAGTTGTTCTATAAAATTTTCTTTTCAAATTTGTTGGTATTCATCAATCACATAATACCAAAAAAGCACTACTCTACTTGAGTTAGTCTACTTTAATTTTATAGATCACATCATCTCCAATATTATTAATAATGGAGCCTAGGTAACGAAAATGTTCACCTTTTTGTAACAACTAATTTTCAATCTTCACTTCTCTATTATTTCTACTTCTATTGTTACTAAATTTACATTCCATATATGTAGTTTAGTTCTACTTATTTTAAACCGTTTAACTTGAGTGCTATACTATATTTAAACTGATTTTTGGACCCAAGGATATACGACAAAATGTCCATAGATGCTCCCATATATGCAATAGTAGAGAAGGTGGGCCCCTTGTTACAAAAGAATGGACAATGTGCGCACATGGTGTTTTGGCATCTGACCTTCCAGAGGTCACCTAATCTGCCTAGGTGGGTGGACAGATTGCACTTCAGTGACTTAGCAGGCAAACTAGTATATTGATAGACAATTCGGGTTAAATCGACAAATTATACTAGTTAAATTCGCAAATCAAGGACAGACTCAATTTCGACCAATAATTAGTGATTCATACATGTACCGTAGGTTTGTCACACATTTTTTTGCCAAAACACCTTTCCTTTTAAAAATTGGTTGTTGGAAGCATGAACATGTGACCATATATATGGTTATCCTACACTTTAATCGTCACACCACTATAACGCTAATGTAAATATTTGGTAAAAATACATTCTTCATTATATTAACAGCATTTTCTTTGCAAACACCAAGGATAAGTATTTTTTTTTTTAACGAACAATCAATATAAAAATAATTTATATAAATGTATTTATGTAAATATATAACTATGTATATCTTAGAATACAAATATACATGCTCTAGCAGTGGTCCCTCTCTCAAGGTATTTTCACAAAGGATGCTATCGTGTTCTCGCTCTTGCTTTCGCCTTTGCACGGTTGCACCTGCTTCGTGAATTGATTATCTAAATCCTACCTTGGTGCTAGCACATCTTGGGAATATGATAAGTGAACTAAGTCGCATGTGTGACTCATCGTGGGCTCTCTCACTAGAATGGTTACGTTCCTGATGTGTTTTGAGCTAATTGGGCTTCGATCCCCTCTGCAAGATCCGTAAAGTCTAACTTTATCCAACTTATTTCATCATCACCAAGACCCTTCCACTTTATAAGAAATTCCCAGAATCTCCTCCTTGAAGAGTTGGTCAATAGATCAACTAAGATGTCTTTTATACTATTCTTTTCCTTGGTTGTGACGGTCTCCAATGTAGGCACATTGCAAAAGGGGTCTTCCATGTTAAGAGTAATAAGGCTTGAGATAGCTCACCCAAAAGACTAGGTGAGTCTTCATCCAGCACAATCGGTCAATCTTGTAAGCACACTTTCCAATCTTCTTCACAACGGTGATCCGTCTCTCATACTGCAAACGAGTATCTTGTTTAGTCATTGCATAAATGTAGGTAGGAGTTTGACAAGCACTTGGTTTCCTGGCCTAAACTCCAAGGCATCCACCCACTTCATCTTGCTTGTAATTTTATTTAAGTAGGTGTGAACAAGGTTGATGTCCTTTTGCCAATCTCAAGCACATTGGAAGGCTCTTGGTGACCTCCATGTAAGGTTCCCTCACTATGTGGGGGCAAAAGTGGTTGGTGTCCAATGACTACCTTAAAAGCACTCATGCCCATCAAGCTACTCTTTTGGGCATTTAAACATAAGTAAACCACATCAAGACTTGCACCCAATTTTAGTGAATAGCATTGATAGAGTAACACAAGTACTCCTATAGGATGCAATTTAGATACACAATATGGCCATCTATATATCGGTGATAACTCAATGACAACTCGAGAAGCTGAAAGAGCTTAGTCCAAAAGGCACCAGTAAAATGTGTCTCTTGATCATTAACAATACTCTTTGGCATCCCTAATAAGCTCTTATAGTTTTGGCAAGGGCTTGAACCACCTTGCTTGTGATTCTTGGGCTGGTCTTGTTAGCAAGTGAGACAGGTGTGCATGTACTCTTCAAAATCATCACATATGGGACCAATAGTATCCTCACTCCAACAAAGCAAAGGTCCTATAGTACCACGGATATCATGCGCATTTCATGTCATGTCAGACAAGAGTGTCATCAAGCCACAGGCCTTAGGCACAAAGATCCTATATTACCCATTGTTAGAAGCAACACATCTTACACCCAAAACCAGAGAGTTTTCCTTGTTCGATAACGTTCATTTTGTTTTGCACCAAGGAATCCTTGTCTAAGGTGCTGAAGTAGTGCAAAGAAGATGCTAGCTTCAAGTACTTCACATACTCCTCTAGTACAGAACTATATACCACCATATCATCAAGATAAACCACCACAAACACACCTCATTCATGAGAGTGCAAATGTTACCATACATTGGTAAAACCAAATGGCATGCCACAAAACTCAAAAGATCCATACCAAGTGACACACGTTGTCTTAGCTCAGCCCTTTGCTTCTTCCACACTCAGTAATATAGTAGCCCAACCTTAAATCAAGCATTGAGAATACATTGCCTTACTCAATTGATCAAATGAGTTGGCAATGAGGGGACTTGGGTACTTGTCCTCGATGGTTATCTTATTGAGACACGATTAGAAGAAAAATATAACATTTCATTAAGTAAAAGGATTATTTACAAGAATATAGCATTGCACTAGCATACCCTGCGACAACACATAAGCATAGGCAAAAGACTAGCAAGTTAATGGGAAGAGGTAGTTACACGGCTGACCCTTTTCTAACCCATTTACAAAGTAACAAGAGGAAGCATCACCCTTGCTTAAGAAGTCATAATGGATTTTAATAAATAGAAGAAAAATAAATCACATCACATCTCAAATACTACTCCAAAGGTCTATATTTACCCTAATTTTTTAACCCAAGTTTGTGTGGCAAAATGTCTCTACATTCTTTCATATGCTCGATGGTGGCATCGGTGGGCAGTTGCACAAGTGGGGGCACATGGCTGCAAGGTTTCTTGGGCATCCATCCTATGTTGGTACCAGTAATCTTGGGAACATGTTAAGTGCACTAAGGTGCATGTGTGAGCCATCATGGGTCGCAGTGGAGCGGCCTTTGACACTAGGCAACCTTGCCCAGTCACACGACTTTACTGAGCCAAGTCCAAACAAAACCTGAAGCTCACTCTCAGTTCATTTCCACCACTAAGATCTGCCATTGTAAGACCAGCTGAGTACAAATGCTTGAGTACAAATGCCTTTCCCCCATTACTGTGATAATCTGTAGGGTGCAAAGTACATGCCTCATCCAAGAGGAAACAGCCTCACCACCAATATTTTATGCAAGTGACACAAAGTTATGTTATGTGTACATTCTATAACAGCAGAAACATGAACGTAGACACAACAAGACATGGATAAATATCACATATGTCTCTACCAATTGCCATTGTATGCATGTTTTTCTGTTGGATGAAATATTTTAAAATGAATGATGTGCTTCTTTTTTTTTTTTTATACTATGCACAGACATCATTAAAATTTGGGTGTGTAAGACAAAAAATACAACACTTACCAGACAACATACCCAAGTTGCATGAGATTTCAACAAACCTCGTCCCAATCCTAAGACATCTCGCAGCAAGACATTTACCCTAGTCCATGTAAAATAGGCACATACACAGCACCCAATGCTCTTTCCAAAAAAGGTCTGAGAGATTTTAATCCATAGCTTCCATAAAATTTAAGTTTTCCATTTACAAGAATTCTAAACACAACTGACAGTGCTCCAAATGTAAAACACATAACAAAATTCCTGGTGCTTCATACGTATACAAAAGAATCGATTCAAATTCGCAACAACAGTAACCCTAAACCCTAAATCAAGTAAAATAAAACCTGTGTAATTATATAACATATATTTTTATCTGGAACATAAATAATATGCAAACAATGAAAATAGGAAAATCTTCTTTTTTTCCCGTAAAACAATGACCAACTTGACAAGAGAGTATCTAAATTGTCAGATTGGTAATAAAAAGATTCTGAAATCTAGTACAGGATATTTCATAAAAATGAGCGAGCATTCTAATCATCTGACCATATTCAAGCAAACTAATAGCTGTCCTAGGAATCAAAATCCGATATGTACCAAAACGGAAACCATAAATGCCACGTTTCAACAGGAATCAAAATCTGATATATACCAAAAGTGAAATGGTAATGCCACCATTAAATTTGTTGGTTCCAGGGAAAAACAAGGTATATAGAGTTAAAAACAAAAAATAAAAATAAAAAATACCCAGCCACATATTTAAATGAGGCCTTATCTTATTGAGCCTTTGAAAATCGGGGCCTAACAGCAATAAGAATTTTTTGAGATTTGCTTGGTGGGTCTTAAGACAAACAAGGTTGAACCAACAAATATATTGGTAACATTGAACACCATCCATACATACAGAGATGATAATTTCAGTCAAACCACCTCAACAGAAAAAATAAAAAGGAAAATTTAGTGCTTTAAGTATAGTTGTTTACAAGTAGAAACATGCATTAACAATACATCCAAAATAATGCAATAACACAGCAATAGGATTGAATTCACCTAAATGGTTATACGAAAATTTTAAAAATCATAACTAGGAACATTGGGGCAAACACAAGATTTCAACTCCATTGCTAACAAAATAAAAACGGAGAACCAAATTCAGAAGCACATTGAACATTATCTCAGTCTTTTCCACACGATTCTTGCATTTTATATCAAATTCCACGAAAACGAAGATTACCCAGAAGAAAATCTGAACCTGGTAGTGTGCTCAGAAACTTCAAACAAACAAAATCGCCAAGATAAACCTAGTCAAAATCAATCGCATTCCATCAATCAGCAAGAGAATCGAGCAGAGAGAGAAGTGAACTGATCGAGACGGGAAAAACCCAGATCAGATTCTGAGCAGAAAACCCATGTAGAGAAAGAGGGACAGAAAAAGAGAGAGAG
The DNA here is from genome assembly GCA_036172215.1 of Camellia granthamiana. Classification (NCBI taxonomy): domain Eukaryota; kingdom Viridiplantae; phylum Streptophyta; class Magnoliopsida; order Ericales; family Theaceae; genus Camellia; species Camellia granthamiana. The sequence continues at coordinate 104,435,527 of CM069915.1, read as the reverse complement.
AGAGAGAGCATCAATCAATAATTGGGTTGTGAATGTGATTGGGCTCCAACAAGGTGACACGCACAGTAGGAGAGGGGGGTGAGGTGGAGCACAATCCGAGAAGCCGTTTCCCCTGAATTTACGTGCGTTGGCCGGATTTGGTATATATAAGAACAAGAGTCAAAGGCTTCGGTGTCCCAATCTATGTATCTCATATTGGTTAATATCCATGGATACACAAGCATAATCTACATAAATATTTAAATTTTATTATTTTAATATAAAAATATTTAAATTTTATTATTTTAATATAATTATATTGTACTCTATCAAAATTGTAAATGCATAACATTTTTTTCCATTTCGTTATAAACTAAAAAACGAGAATAAACCATATCATCAAATTTTAAATTCAAACGTCAATTTTATTAATTATGTTAATATAATGAGCTAATTTATATATTTGTCTCTTTCTTCTCACGCTATTTTCTCTGTAGTTATTTACCATTAATAAAATTGAACACAAAACACATAATTCAAATAAGAAATAAAGAAAATCTTTCCTACATCTTAATATCTAGTAAAAAAATTGTTATTCTCTTAGTGTCACCGAACCACAATAGAGAAGAAGAGTCATCAATGGACATCGTCACCCATTTTTTTTCTTTTTCTATCATCATCAGCGAATGACAATAGACGTCATCTTTCATTCTTTCTCTTGTCGGCAACCAACAACAACACAAATTTCATCTCATTCTCTTTTTTGCATTGCACTCTCTATATTTTACTCCTTTTTTTCTTCTCGTCGCCATCGTCTATTCATCGCTCCATTCTTTTTGTCCTTGCCATCTGTAACCAACATCTACCTCCTTCATTCATTTAGCATAATTGACCCTTTATCTCTGTTTTTCCCTTAGCACAACTCTCTTCAACTTTCTTCTTCCCTTTAATGTAACTTCTTACCTCATTTTATTTTCCAATTCCTCCCATCACAATTGTCCTTATGCTTCCCAAGTTGATCGTGGCGTGAAGATGGTTGTATCCGATAGTGATAATGCTTATGTAGACTGTTGCGTTTAATTGTTATGATGGTAGTGGAGGTGGTTTGTGTTTGATTGTAATGGTGGTGGTAAAAGCGATGACGTCCAATCATAATGGTTGTGATAAAGGCAACTTCATGAGATTTTTAGGTAACTGTTCATTTTTATTGTCTATGCTAATAAGAAGAAGAGAAAATGAAAATAAATTGGAAATTGGGGTTTGGTAAGAGAGAAATAAGGTTGTAAGGGTAAATTTATTATAAAATAGAACGTATTTTATAGAAGGGTAAAAATGTAAATTTATTATATAAGTTTATTCTTCCATTAACTTTACCTTTATTGTAAGGCAATTTAATGTAATTATGTCAAAATTATGAAATTTATTATATTTTTTCAAACTACAAGTGTAAAGCTGTAAATGAACTAAGTTGTTTATAAATAGCTCAAGGTCGGGTTGTTTATTAGGGGCTGGTTTGTCATGTTTGAAAAAAATTAAAAAGTCACTATCCTATTTAAGTCACACCATCTTATTTAAGTCACATCACCTCCCTAACACATCACTTCAAATCCAACCCAAACCCAACTCATATTTCATAAAAAGTCAAAAAGTGCATTTATTTAGATCATCCCAAACAACTCTTAAATAAACCAGCGTAAGTTCAATTTTTAGGCTCGTTTATTAATTGAGCCGAGCTCGAGTAGTCCCAAGCTTAGCTTGATAAGACTCATAAACATAAAGAAAATAAATTAGTATTTATTATTAATAATATATCAAAAAATTTAATAATTTATTTTATTTTTCTATTTGTATTTGATATTTGTATAAATTTACATATTTGATTGATGAAATTTATTATTAATATAAGCATTTTACTTATATTTTTTTTTAATCTTAATAAGTAAATTAATTTAAGTTTAGTTTTTTTCAAGCTCGAATTTGAGCCAAGTTCAAGTTTATCAAATATTTGACAAGCCGAATTTGAGCTTGAGCTCGGCTAATTTTTAATAAATAAGTCTGAATACTTAAAAGTTTGGTTTAGTTTAACTCAGCTCGTTTATAGCCCTATTCAAGGGTGATCGGTGTAATTTATTTAAATTTTTATTATTATATAACATTAATTAATAAATAAATAAATCTGTATAATAATTTTTAGGGTAAATTACACTTACACCTCCTGAGATTTGGGTTTAATACATATCACCCCCTGACGTTTAGAAAATTACACTAACCCCCCATGTCATTGTAATTATTTAGATAGAATGAAGACATTGAACTCATATACTCCCTCTTTTCATGCTTTACTTTACTTTCTCTGTTTTTTTTTTTTTTTCATCCTTTTCCTTTGCTTTACTTTTTTTTTCAATGAAATTTTTTCTTTTTTCTACTAAAAGTTATTGCCTTTATACAAATAGGAGTTTATGAAATAAAACTATTAACCACATAGATGTAAACGTAATTTTCAAAATGTCAATAGATAAAATATAATTAGACCAACCCTGAGAAGAGTCAGTGTAATTTACCCTAATTTTTATATTTGAATACACATGTCTATATGGTCCATATTGGTGTTGTCAGTTTAATTGTGGAGTTTGTACAGCTCACAATTGAGAATAGTTATAGCAGAAATTCATTTTTGAGTAATAAATATTAAATGGGTACGAGATGAGTAAATATTAAATGGGTACGAGATGAGTTGTTGTCTTTAATGCGTGAGTTAATTTTTTTTTTTTTTCGCCCACGTAACATTTGAAATATTGTTGTTTGAAAAAATGTTATAAGTCTTAAATTTTTTACTAAATAAATTATTAATATAGTTGTAGGGTCTATAAAATTACGGACCCCACATCTATATGAAATATTTGATTATTTATTTAGTAAAAAATTTAATATTTTTATTAAAATAAATAATGCGAATATTATATAAATAATTTTTATAACCTACTTAATTTATGCATTGATTTGGCATTTATTTGACTTTTACTACCAAATACTTTGGGTGCATTTGGTTTGTATTTTGTAATAAATTTTTAAAAAAAAATTATGGAGAGAGTTTAGAATTTTTTTTGGTTTGTTTGGTTGTATATTTTGAAAATAGTTTGTAAGTTTGGGATGATTTGATATTTTGTTATAATTGAGTAGATGTATGTAAGATAAAAAGTGATTGAGAAAGAGAGATGAGAGAGAAAAAGCGATTGATTGATTGATATGCAAGAGAAATAGTGATTTTGAAATTTTTTTTTAAAAAAAATTAAATAAAACAAAATTTTAAAAATTTTTCTCAAAACTTGTATCTTGAAATACAAATTAAACAAACCATTTGATACCACCACACTCCATCAAAAAAAAAAAAAAAATTAAAAAAAAATTAAAAAATTTAAAAAGATGAATATCATAAAAATATTGTGCGGTATGTTTGGCCATTGCATATCATGCATTTTTTATTTTTTATTTTTTCTAATGGATTTTTGGTGGGAAGCTATAACTTGGTATTTTTGGCTAAAAAAAGTTATAAAATTTAGGATATATTATATTTTCTATCCCTAATTATTATTAAACTAGCGGATGACCCGTGCCTACGGCACTCCAAGTTATAAAAAAAATAAAAAAATAAAAAACCACATTCAAGTTAATGCACTTTTGACCAATGGAAAATAAAAGTTAAGACAAACTAATGTAGCGCTTTCATACTAGTAAAAATTCACCACATTGTAGTTATGATTCATTCAATCCATTAATGATTCTTTCATATTCAAGATTACACTCCGTGTCACCATGTATATAAAACTTTCAGTATACACATATAGACAATCACAATCATTTTGAATTCCCTTGTTCTTTTACTTTGTAATTACAATATGAAATCAGGAGAGATTAACTTAACACATATAGTTCATGAATTAATTTGAAACCAAAAAATAAATAATCATACATTTTGTATGTATAGCCTGAAGTGTAGTCCCACTTTAAACTTGGTTCAACTTCTCCATATGCATTTTAGATCTAATTGTTTCTTATTGGCAGTAGCACACCACTATAAATGCATGATGCTTGAAAAAGATCAAAAGATCCATTTGCAAATCCAGATGATATTTTGAAGGGGAATTACAGTCTCACAAACTGAGAGGGTAATTTATATGTAAATTGGGCCGAGCTGGGTAATGGGCCATTCTGTGGGCCACAGTAAGGACTGAGTAAAAGGGCCTTGAAGTTAGCCCGGTCCAAAAGAGCTTTGTAATTAGCTCGGTCGGCATGGTCAGAGCGGCAACAGTTAGTTCGATCAAACCATATTAAGCCGAGGTATTTTGGGCCTTTTCTCAGGACCTTACTGTTGAATAGCTCGGTCTAGGCACGCTATGGATAGCACGGTCTCAACAGATGAAACCGAAGTACAAGTAACAGACGAGAAAACCAAGCTAGCTAGAGCTCAGTCATTTCAGCCAGTTTAGCATGGCTATTTTATCTCGGTCGTTTTGGTCATACTACCGAAGTAAAACCATCTCACTTGGTTTAAGCAGTGAGGGGGGTGTTGAAGGATAAGCATTATCTTTCAGGAGTGTGACTCCTAGGAGGACTCTACGCGGAGGAATAAGAGTCCTACGCGGAACCTATAAAAGCTCATAACATCACCTATGGAGAGGTAACACAACTTTGATTCGCGAATATACAGAGCTTATTGTCTATTTGTCTGTTTTGCTGACTTAGGCATCGGAGAGGTATCCGGGACACACCCGCCAACTAGCTCACGTTTGTGTTTTCAGGGAGTAAAGCGACGACGTACGGAGGAGTGCAGACTTGATCAACAGAGTTATAAGAGGACAATATTTCGTGCTCGTACAATTGGCGTCGTCTGTGGGAATTGCAGAAAGAACAAAACCTCTTGATCAAGTTTTCCTCGCTAATTGGAAGTAATGGTGTACAATGAAGATTTGCCACAGTCCGCCATCGACAGACAAACCCTAGAGAGGGGTGGGAGGCGCGAAGGTTTGCCTTCTATCCCTCTCATGGCGGATTTAGAACCCCAGCGACAGAACCCCCGAAGGGATGCAAGGGAGAGGCGGACTAACAGCCCCCGTCGCTCTCAAAGTCCAGAAAGACAGAGACAGAGGATCGATCCTTAAGTTCTGGAGGATCGCGTAAAGGAACAAGACGAGTTAATAAGGAAGATGGCGACGGACATGGAGTCTATGAAACGCCAGATCAAAGGAAAATGGGTGGCGACAAGAGAGGGGCGCAAAAAGTAACACGCTCCCTCGCCACTCAGAAGATCGTGGTAGGCATACCACGCCATCGCAAGCAGAGAGTGGGAGCCTGAGAACAAGCGACACTCAGTCAAGAACTCCCAAGACTCGTTACTCCAGGTCTGAGAGAACGAGAACTGAGAGGTCACATACTGAGGGAAGCACTTATCGGCCCTCGCGCACACACCAGACGTCATCCAGGCAGACGAAGTTGCCTAGATCATCCGATTTCTAACTATGCTAGAAGAAAGGGCACGATGGAAGGAAGATATTAGGGTGCGCGACGCGGGCAGAGTTTCAGCCCTTTAGCGGTTGGCTCCTCGGACACATGGGAGCGTCGAGGTAGGAATGCCAATATCGCGCCTTGTTTACGAACCGACAGACAAAGCATTAGCAAGGCTGCAGACCTCGCCGTTCGTTCCGGCGATTGAGAACGAGCCCCTGCCTTCAGGCTTCCTTTAGCCCAAATGTCACCACGTATGAGGGAAAGACAGACCCCTATATTCACCTTAGCCACTTTCGCCAGGTTATGGCAGTATACCGGCGAAACGAGGCTTTGATGTGCATCATATTCCCATCTAGCCTTGGCGACCTAGGTTTAACCTGGTTCGAAAGGCTACCAGAAGGCAGCATAGCCTCCTGGGCACAATTGGCAGAGGCGTTCGTGACAAGGTTCAGAACGAACACCAAGACGCCAGTGGAGATCGATCAGCTACTCTCCATTGACATGGGCGACAAAGAGACGTTGAGATCCTACAACAGTCGTTATTGGGAAACCTTCAACCAGATAGGAGATTGCCCTACAAATCTCGCCATCGCGCAATACAAAAGAGGTCTTCCAGTCGGAAACAGGTTGAGGGACTCAATCACCATGACGCCACCCCTCACGATGGAGGCCTTAATGGAGAGAGTGCACCAACATATTCAAGTGGAGGAGGATGGTGCCCGCGCTAAAGCCAAATCTGGTGCATGAGCAGTACCAGATAAAAAGACTACGGCAAAAGTCAACGCGGTAGAACGTCCAAGCAGGAACGGGCGAGGCAGGTGGGACAACGGTGAGGACCAAGATAAAAGGTGGTTGAGAGTCTGCACTACTATTACCACAGTGTTCAAAAAACCGATCTATCGGATTCTCAGTGAGATACGTGATGAACCTTTCGTCCGATGACCAGCTAAGTTGAGAGAAGCACAAAAGGACTATGACGAAAGGTCTCGGTGCACCTTCCATAAGGAAAAAGGGCACCGCACTGAAAATTGCACGCCGTTGAGACAGCACCTGGAGGAGTTAGTAGCAGCAAGGCACCTGGACCAATACATAGAAGGAGGACACAGCCAGCCCTCTAGAACCACGATCACCCAGACGGAATGCCGATCGACGCCCCACCTTAAGGCGTGATTAACGTAATACATGGGGTATTCGAACCTGAGCGAGTATGTGAGCTCAGGGGAATGATCAAGAAGGCTGAGCACTTAAGGGAGGTATAAGTGCACAACCTACCATTAAAAAGGGTAGAACAGAGGCCACGAACGTCATGTCTTTTTCAGACAGAGACTTGGCAAGGATATATTGCCCTCACAATGATGCACTGGTCGTCACCCTCCGCATCAAGGATTACGACATCAAGCGAATTTTGATTGACCAAGGGAGCTCATGTAAGATAATGTATTGCGAAACCTTCAAACAAATGAAATTAGAGGACAAAGACTTGGCACCTGCCGTATCTCCCCCTAATCGGATTTAACTCAATGCCAGAGTGGCTAGTTGGCAAGATAATCCTCCCAGTCAGAGCAGGAAGCATGACGAAACAAGTGGAATTCTGGGTATTGAAAGTCCCTTCCACTTACAACATAATCTTGGGAAGGACATGGCTGCATGCCATGCGATCGGTAGCGTCAACCAACCATTAAGTAATGCGGCTACCATTAAGTAATGCGGTTCCCCAACGAAGCTGGAGTAATTGAAGAGGTCTTTGGAGATCAGATCATGTCCAAACAATGCTTCGTCACCGTAAATGGCAGCCATGCTGCCAAAGGGTTTGTTCAGATGGTGGAAGAACCTGAGAGCAATGAATTGTTTGCAGATGTTGGCAAAGCCGCTAAACAGAAGGCAGTGGAAGACTTGGTACAGGTAAGAATAGATGAAAAGAAGCCGGGAAAGTTCTTTTTGCTTGGCTCATCTATGTCCAGCACTGAGAGGATAGAGGTCATGGAATTCTTGACCTCTAACATTGAAGTGTTTGCCTGGACACCGTATGACATGCCTGGCATTGACCCAAACTTCATCTGTCACCAATTGAACGTCCACCCAACTGCAAGACCAATTATACAGCGCACTCGTAGATCAGCACTCCACCACGCCGAGATAGTGGCGGAAGAAGTGGGAAATCTTCTAGAGGCAGGAGCTATCAGAGAAGTGCACTATCCCAAGTGGATATCCAACACAGTAGTGGTGCCAAAGAAGAATGGAAAATGGCGCGTCTGAGTGGACTACAAAACAGTCAACAAGGCGTGCCCAAAAGACAACTTTCCCCTACCACAGATAGACCAACTAGTAGACCTAACGGCATGACACAATCGACTTAGCTTTCTTGATGCGTGCAGAGGTTACCATCAGATCGCTATGTATGAACCAGACCAGGAGGTCACATCCTTTACAACGCCAAGAGGACTGTATTGCTACAAGTTCATGCCCTTTGGCCTAAAAAACGCAGGGGGCGACATTCCAGCGGATGGTCACCAAGATGTTTGAACCATTGTTAGGCAGAACAATGGAGGCTTACATCGATGATATGGTAGTCAGAAGCAAGGATGAGAATGACCATCTCAAGGACCTAGGTGAGATGTTTCAGATCCTGAAGAAGCACAAGTTGCGCCTTAATGCATCTAAGTGTGCGTTCGGCGTAGGATCAAGCAAATTCCTAGGCTTCTTGGTGACCAACCGAGGTGTAGAGGCAGACCCCTCTCAGATCAAAGCAATTCAGGAACTAGAGAGGCCCAACTCAGTGAAAGAAGTACAACATCTCATCGGTATGGCAGCCGCGCTCAACCGGTTCATAAGTCGGTCGTCAGACAGATGTCGACCATTTTTTCAAGCATTAAAGGCCAAGTTTGAGTGGGATGAAGAATGCGACCGCGCCTTAGAAAGTTTGAAAGAATACATGTCTTCTCCACCGCTGCTAGTGACCCCAATACCTGGAGAAGAACTATTTTTGTACCTGGCAGTTTCACAGCACACAATTAGCGTAGTGTTGGTCCGAGTGGAAGGAATCCAAGATCTGCCCATCTTTTATGTCAGCAAGACCTTGCTAGGCGCAGAAACCAGGTACTTGCCATTGGAAAAACTGGCCTTAGCCTTAATGATGGCATCAAGGAAGTTGTCGTATTACTTCCACGCCCACACTATAATCATCCTCACAGCTTTTCCATTAAAAGCTTTGTTTGAAAGGGCGAACTTTTCTGGGCGAATCTTGAAGTGGGCAGTAGAGTTGGGACAGTTTGACATCAAGTTTCAGCCCCGAACCGCAACAAAAGCCCAAGCTTTGGCAAACTTTGTGGCAGAATTTTCACCAGGAAGTCATCACATCTGCCCAGTCGACTTAACTGGTATAGCCGATATAGGGATGGAAAGTGGCGCCGGAATAGCGCAACCCCTAATACAGGATACCCAACCACATCTCAAGACAGACCAAAGTAAGCAAAGGGTGGAAGAAGCAAACCATGCTGCCCCAAGCAAAGACTCATCAACAAATAAAGACTTGGTAGTATAATCAGATAGTAAGGGGCAAACAGTAAGGGTGGACTTTGAAGAAAACACCAGCAACACTCAGGACCCCAAGGCATCATCCGATCCCTCTACCTGCTGGAAGTTATTCGTTGGAGAGATGTGGAAGCTCTTTGTGGATGGAGCATCCAACAGGCACAGTGCAGGACTTGGCATAGTCCTCATCTCGCCAGATGGCCTAGTAGTGGAACAAGCAGTCAACCTTGGCTTCCCAGCATCAAACAACGAGGCGGAGTATGAAGCACTTTTAGCAGGACTGAAATCAGCATTCAACATGAAGGCAACCGAGCTAATGGTTTACAGTGACTCCCAACTAGTTGTAAACCAAATTTCAGGTGACTACGAGGCAAAGGATGAAATGATGGCTAAGTACCAAGAGTTAGTCAGAAAGGAGATCATGAAGTTCGAAGTAGTACCGATAGAGCAGATCGGTCGTGAAGAAAACAGCAGAGCGGATGAACTAGCAGGCTTTGCCTCGATGGCAGACACATCCATCCCGCATCCATTACTGATCAACTTCCTACCAAGACCAAGCATTGAAGAAGCTGAAGCAACAGAGGTATGTTGTGCCGAACTAGGCCTTTCATGGATGGATCCCATTATAGTGTTCCTAAAAGACGACATTTTGCCCCAAGAGAAGAAGGAGGCCAACAAAATAAGAGCAAAGTCACAGCGATTTTGGCTCTCTCCATTAATGGCCTTGTACAAGAAATCCTTCACAGGACCTTACCTGAAGTGTGTCCATCCCAACAAGGTCGAAGCATTCCTATTCGAGATTCACAAAGGCGTATGCGGCAGCCACCAAGGAGGAAGATCTTTAGCTTACAGAGCAATTTCACAAGGATATTGGTGGCCTTACATGCAAGCAGATTCAGAGAAGTATGTCAAGAAGTGCGAGAAATGTCAGAAGTTCGCACACCAAATACATCAGCCAACTAGAGAACTACTACCATTAACTAGCCCATGGCCCTTCGCAATGTGGGGCTTGGACATAGTAGGACCACTTCCAACAGCACCCGGCAACAGGAAGTTCTTTCTTGCAGCAACAGACTACTTCACAAAGTGGGTGGAGGCGGAAGCACTCGCTTCAATAAAAGAGAAAGATGTGAAGAAGTTCGTCTGGCAGAATATCATCACTCGGTTTGGCATACCCAAGGCTCTAATATCAGACAACGGCACTCAGTTCGACGACAAAATTTTTAGAGGCTTTTGTGAGGAATACAAGATAGAATTCTACAATTCTACACCGGCATACCCCCAAGCAAATGGCAAGGCAGAAGCATCCAATAAAGTCGTCTTGGATGGATTGAAGAAAAGGCTAGAGAAAGCAAAAGGAAAGTGGGCGGATGAGCTTCCTTATGTTTTATGGGCTTATCGTACCACACATCGGCGATCAACTGGAGAAACACCTTTTTCCTTGGCTTATGGCATGGAAGCAGTAATCCCACTGGAAGTTGGCCTCCCCACCATTAGAAGTGAAAATTTTGATCCAGACCTAAATGGAGAAGCCATCGCATTGGAGCTCGACCTTGCAGAAGAAAGAAGAGAAAGAGCACTGGTTCACATCGCCTCATACCAACAGGAGTTATCGAGAAAATACAACAAGACAGTACATCCAAGGCAATTCAAGGTTGGAGATTGGGTACTGCACAAAGTAATAGGAAACACCCTGATACCCAGAGACGGCAAGTTAGGGCCCAATTGGGAAGGACCTTACAAAGTGGTTGGGTTAGCAGGAAAAGGGACATACCACTTGGAAGACGAGGACAGCAAAGCCATTCCCAGGCCATGGAACACTGCCAATCTCAAACTATTTTATTTTTAGCTTCTCTTTAAAGTACTTGTAATTTTTCTTTTTCTCAATAAAACAAGTAGTTTTCTTTTCAACATAATTGTTTTATTCTGTAAAAGTTGTTTTAGTGAGCTACGAGCAACAAAAGCAGAGTTGGCCGGAATAACCAACTTTGTGCTTTCTTCAGCTAAGATTAGGATATGGGCTGAAGAGGTTGGCTGGAAAAACCAACACTTACTTCTCCTAAGCCGAAGATCAGGATCTAGGCTGCAGGACGTTTGGCTGGAAAAACCAAACACTTCGCTCTAAGTTGGCAGAAATAACCAACTTTGAGTTCTCTTCAGCCAAGATAAGGATCTGGGCTGAAGAGGTTGGCTGGAAAAACCAACACTACTCCTAAGCCCAGGATAAGGATCCAGGCTGCAGGACGTTTGGCTGGAAAAATCAAACACTTTACTCTAGGTTGGCAGGAATAACCAACTTAGAGGTTGGCTAGAAAAACCAACACTACTCCTAAGCCTAGGATAAGGATCTAGGCTGCAGGACGTTTGGCTAGAAAAACCAAACACTTTACTCTAGGTTGGCAAGAATAACCAACTTAGAGGTTGGCTAGAATAACCAGCACCTCTCCTAAGCTCAGGATAAGGATCCAGGCTGCAGGACGTTTGGCTGGAATAACCAAACACTTTACTCTAAGTTGGCAGGAATAACCAACTTAGAGGTTGGCTGGAAAAACCAACACTTCTCCTAAGCCCAGGATAAGGATCCAAGCTGCAGGACATTTGGTCGGAATAACTAAACACTTCACTCTAGGTTGGCAGGAATAGCCAACCTTGAGCTCTCTTCAGCCGAGATAAGGATCAAGGCTGAAGAGTGGTTGGCTGGAAAAACCAACACTTAGTACTCCTCAGCCGAGATAAGGATCAAGGCTGAAGAGGGGTTGGCTAGAAAAAACCAACACTTAGTACTCCTCAACCAAGATAAGGATCAAGGCTGAAGAGTGGTTGGCTGGAATACAATTTTTTGTAATCTTCAACCGAGGTAAAAACCTAGGCTGAAGAGGTTGGCAGGTATTGTTAGAGATTTCAAGGTTAAGACCGAGATGGGTATCTCGGCTGAAAAATGTCATACTTCATTCAGATTACAGTTGGAAAGAAAAGGCAAGCATAAGAGTAAACCGAAACAATAATCGAAACAAAAGAAGGTTTCATTGAAAATTCAGATCAAGTACAAAGGGTGGGGCTCAGCCCGGTTACAGTTATTAGTTTCTTTCCAAAAGCAAAAAACAGAAAGCACAAGACTAAGCAAAGAGGTCATCAAGATCCGCATCCAGTTCAACTCGGAGCCCGGTTTCAGCTGGCAGCTCGGTCATCAAATCTTCTACCGATGGCTCCACCCGAGCTGACTGAACAGTGGGATCATTGACGACTGGGGTATTGTTAGGCTCGGTTTCTTCTTCATCATTAGTTTGAAGAAATTTTTGTTGAATGGCTTGAGCGAACTCCGCCATGTAGCTCGGTATGAAGTGCGGAGGAGGGTTCAGGAAGACATCGGTGTCAGGACCGTGACCGAGCTGTGCCACCACCGCTTTCCACCCACACTTGAAAAATAAATCCTTACCAGCTTCACACTGCAGGATGTAGGTTGCTTCGCCTTCTTTGTAACCGCAGTCTTCAGCGTCTTCAATCTTCTTCTCCAACTCAATTATCTCGGCCTTCTTCTTCTCCTCAACCGTGGCGAGCTCACGCATGTAGTAGTACTTCAGCTCGGTCAAAGCTTTTTGTTTCTCCACTTCGGCTGAGTCAACTACACCGGTGAGGCGGGCGACCTCAGATTGTAACTCAGCCATTTTTTGTTTGGCCACTTTTAGCTCGGCCGTCTTCTTGTCAGCCTCAACCACAGCCTGCCTTGTTGTCTTCCGCAGCTCCATTACATGCTTATGTGCAATTTGGTTCTTTTGCATGGCCTGCATAAGGGTGATAAGCAATTTTTTGAGTAAGAATCGAGCTAACAGATGCACAAAATGGGAAAACAAAGGAAAGAATACTCACCAGCACCATTGATTTGGTGGCCGAGCGGATAGCTTTTAGCTCGGTAAGGTGGGCATGATGATCCATGTCAGGGGGAAGACACACGCTCTTAGCCAGATTGAAGGCCAGCATGTGATCTTTATCTGCCACCACTGAATCTGTGTCTCGAATGGCTCAGTTCTGGTATGATAATCTCGGTGCCCAATTAGAAGAGTTAGCTCGGTCTGAGCTCTCAGGTTGTGGGCTTGGTACTGCGGTTGGAGGAAGCACAGTTTCGTCCTCATCGACAAGGCATGACTCAGTTGGAGGAGATTGAGCGCGCTTGCGAGACCGAGATGATGAAGGCTGGTGGGATGGTAGGGCTACCACGGTCTCTTGTGTTTGACTGGCTGGTGGTACCACGGGCTGGTTTGTCTCGGTCAGAAGGGCTCTTACGGCTCTTTTCTTGGCCATTTCTTATTCAACAGTTAGTGGGATCAAGTTGATTTGAGGCAAGGTTGGATCTGGTTCAGGAGAGGCTTCCAACAAAAAGTCAGTTACCCTGGTCTTTCGTCTGCTACTGTATCTATACGTTGGTTCAAAATTCAGTAGCTCGGCCCAACTTCTATTGGGATATCGCAGTGCGGCGCGAAGCGTGTTTAAGTTGGGGTAGTTGTACTGGGATTTCAGAAAGTTCAAATCTGCATGAAGTAAAAAAGACAACAGTTAGTACGGTTCAAGATAAGGAAACCGAGGTAAAAGAAAGCAGAAAACTAAGCCGAAGTAATTATACCGGCGACTCCTTTATTCCAATTGATTCGGTCGCTCGGGATCTGGGCTTCTTGGTCTTCGAAGTTCCCAGAAACCCAAAAGAAATCGTCGTCGTTTACATCTTTGTCTGGGGTATTCTTTATTATCTTTTCACACTGGCGCCTTATTCTTAAATAGTAAACCCAGCTATCTTCATTTGATCCTATGGAATATTGGTGGAAGAGCTCGGCTAGACCGAGGTTAAGGCCAGCCTGGCGGTTTAGCTTGGCGATGCCATTTATTATGCGGTATGAATTTGTGGAAAGCTAGGTAGGGCAGAGGTTGGTTTGTCTAAGGAACTTGCAAAAAAGGGGCTGAACCGGGAATCTAAGTCCGGTTTCTACAATGGAAAGAAGGGTGAAGGGAACAAAATCCCGGTTTCCCCAAGGTGTGGTATCTAGTTCGGCTAAGGTTAGATGGACATCATCAGGGATATAGTAGTCCCTTCGGAACTCGGCCATAGCACCTGGTGTGTTTACCAAAAACCTATATTTACCCATGAGGTCTTAAGTTATGAATAAATTAGATGAGTATTAGCTTGGTCGTGAAATGACGTTGAGTAGCTCGGTTGAGCGTTCAAGGGAGTGCCTGGCAACCTAAGGCTGCAAAGTGAAAAAAGAAAGGTGTTAAGCACAGATCGTTGGACCGTGCTAAAAAGAAACAAAGGCAAGATAAATGAAGTCCTAGCTCGGCTACGTGGGCCATTATCCATTCTTAGCTCAGTTTGAGCAGGGGCCTTTAGCCCGGTTGAACTTTTGGGGCAGCATTCTTAGTTCGGTCTTAACTAAGGGAGCTGGTTTAGCTCCGAGTTTTAGTTCGGCCGATGGTTAGGGCTTTCTAGCGCGGTATTGTGCAAACTTAATGCAGTTCGATAGCCCGGCTAAGAGGTAGGGCCTATTAAAACTACGAGTAGGGTATGAAGTTTTAGTTCGGTTGTTTAGTTTGGCTAGGGTCGTACCTAATACAAACAGTATCCTAGTTCGGTTGGAGTGTGATTTTGGACCAAAACTACCATTTCCCAGGTTATTCATATAGACAGTGGTTATGTTACAGAGGTTTTTTTCAGAAAAATGGAAGCAAAAGTAGAATAGGTGTTTTGAAAATCATACAAAAACGCATGTTGTGTATTACAAAACAGATGCGAAATCAACAAAGAGGAAATAAGATTGGGTTACTTACAAGTTTGAAGACGAGTTGATAAAGATCAAAGCCACGAGAGAAAGCTATTTACAGGCACTGCGTCTGGGAGGAATGGAGGCTCAAGCAAGAGAGAGAAGATGAATAGTGTAAGTGAAATGGTTCAAAGCAAAGGGTTTAGTTTTGTGTGTGAAGAAAGGGGAAAAAAGAGCGGGACTGTTCAAAATACGCGAAGTACGAAGACGGCGTGACAGCTGCATTGGGCCAATGAGAGTGTGCCACGTGTTCTTGGAATAAGAAGCGATTTAGTTACAGCGACTGAAGACACGTTTTTGACCGGACAGATGGGTAGCCCGGTGTGGATTTAGCTCGGTTGAAAAGCTAAAGTTTTTAGCTCGGCTGGTAAAAGATAATCCCTATCATGCTGCGCAGATGGAATTAAGGGGCAATTAAGAGGGTAATTTATATGTAAATTGGGCCG
Source organism: Camellia granthamiana (assembly GCA_036172215.1). Lineage (NCBI taxonomy): Eukaryota > Viridiplantae > Streptophyta > Magnoliopsida > Ericales > Theaceae > Camellia > Camellia granthamiana. Next base: position 104,420,259 of record CM069915.1, on the reverse strand, counting down.
AGCTGGGTAATGGGCCATTCTGTGGGCCACAGTAAGGACTTAGTAAAAGGGCCTTGAAGTTAGCCCGGTCCAAAAGAGCTTTGTAGTTAGCTCGGTCGGCATGGTCAGAGCGGCGACAGTTAGTTCGATCAAACCATATTGAGTCGAGGTATTTTGGGCCTTTTCTCAGGACCTTACTGTTGAATAGTTCGGTCTAGGCACGCTATGGATAGCACGGTCTCAACAGGTGAAACCGAAGTACAAGTAACAGAGGAGAGAACCGAGCTAGCTAGAGCTCAGTCATTTCAGCCAGTTTAGCATGGCTATTTTATCTCGGTCGTTTTGTCATACTACCGAAGTAAAACTATCTCACTTGGTTTAAGCAGTGAGGGGGGTGTTGAAGGATAAGCATTATCTTTCAGGGGTGTGACTCCTAGGAGGACTCTACGTGGAGGAATAAGAGTCCTACTAGGATTATGCCACGCGGAACCTATAAAAGCTCATAACATCACCTATGGAGAGGTAACACAACTTTGATTCCCGAATACACAAAGTTTATTGTCTATTTGTCTGTTTTGCTGACTTAGGTCTCGTTTGGGAATAGGCTAATTTAGTAACTTTTTGACTATTTGGCTAAAAAGGTAGGCAAAAAAAAACTTGTATGTTTGGGATGAGCTAATTACGAAAAGATGTGCAAAAACTAGAGAGAAAAAAGAATCTTTGACTTTTTGGTATGAGTGGTTGGCTTTTTGGCTAATTTAGTAACTTTTTGGCTAATTGGCTAAAAAGGTAAGTCCCCAAACGGGGCCTTAAGTCATTAGAGAGGTATCCGGCACACACCCGCCAGCTAGCTCACGTTTGTGTTTTCAGGAAGTAAAGCGACGACGTACGGAGGAGTGCAGACTTGATCAACAGGGTTATACGAGGACAATATTTCGTGCTCGTACACAAACTAATATCTTTCAAATGGAACCAGTTGATCTTTTCATGTTAAATAAATTCATTCCCCCCATTACATTATACGCATACATATGTGTATCCATTTATAGTATTTAAAGAGGGACTAACAATAAAAAAAAAAGGCTTTTTACATTAGATACGTGTCGTCTCCCAGTTGGGCAATCCATGTCACCCATTTGTATATTCCGTCACCTAACAGCCTGTAATTCAAGTGATGAAAATGAACAATAGAAGAAAAAAAATCAGAGAAAATTTTAAAGAGGAATGGAGAGTGGTACTTTAAGAAGAGCAATTTGATAAGGAAGTAGTGGTTACATACTGGCAAAGAGAAAAGACTAAGTGGGTGAAGTGGCTATTGGGCATGTCAACATCGTTAATTCCTCTGTATCAAACTGATAAACATCAATCCAACTTCGATTTCGGTGGCTGATGTTACATGAGTGAGAGAGAGAGAGAGAGACAGACAGAGAACTTAGCCATTCAAAAAGCACCCAAATGGTTGTCATAGCATTCAAATTACGTTATGAAATCTTCTTGTTACTCTATAATGGCACATTAGCAACTACAAATTAAAAACTAAACTGATATTTGAACTGAACATCCAGAGTCATCGCCTAGATGTTAACAAAGAAAAATTTGGAAGAAGAAATGATAAAGTTCACAAATTACAATTTAACGATCAACTAATATTAAAAACTCAAATTCCACAATTTAGGAAAGAGGGCAAAACTCCCAGTTATGCCAAATCCACTTAGGAAAAAATATTATTCTATGTTCAAGTAAAAAAAAAAATGTAATTAGCATAATCACACTTTTATCAAAAACGTGATCTAGTCAAAAACCCACAAATGAAACCAAATCAGTAGTAGAAAATGCTAGAAAAGTTATGATGAAATTCAATCAATGGTGGCAAATACTCCAAAACCATATGGATAGAGGGTAAATTTCACTCATCACAACAACTTCTCACACCTTCAATTCAACTTAAAAAAATGACAATTTTCTATTTTGAATTCCACACAAACCGAATCCACCCAACCAAACCAATATAAAATTAAAAAATTAAAAATTAAAAGGCAAATTAAGATTTAGCTGAGAGAGGAAGGAAGTGAATCAACAATTGTTAACAACTTTATTGAAGCTCTATTCAAAATCACTTGATAACAAAAGTTACATGCAAAAACAAAGTAAAATGTCCCAAATGAGCAATACTCAACAAAACATTCCCGTCCACAAAACTTTTTAGTTCAAACTTCCCAATTTCATTTGATTATTCAAGTAAAAATGATAAAATTTACGATGAAATCATGAAATTGTCCTATTTATACCCAAAAGACAGTATATATTCATTTTACTATTACCCAATACTATTAATTTAATTTAATTGAATCAATCTGACAAAGATATGAGCCATATTGCGCATTGTTTCCCTATGCATTTGTTAGTTTCTTTAGAGCAAGAATCAAACCATCTAATTCAAGCAATCAATCAAAACCACACACATATGCAGATGCCAAACTAATAATATAAAATTTAAGCTAAAGATGTACTGTTTTATGTCAATATCAATAACCTACCAATCAATAATACCAAGAACAAAAAGAGATTAGATTCCACAATGAACATAGTTCAATCATTACACTATAAATAAATAAAAAAATAGAATTTGGAAATCAAATTGAAAGCAGGCTAACAAATAGAAGGCTTTTCTGTTAAATCAACTAATAATGATGAAGTTCTAAACAACTAATTAGAGGATTCTATGTAAATATGAAGACTTTTGTTAATGAGATTAATCAAAGATTGAACAGCATGATATTACAAGTCCAAATAATTAAGTTATGAAATTCAAAACCAATTGACTAGAAAAAAAAATTAAATATTAATCATTAACACAAAGAAGCCATAAATTTTAAATCTTAGTAAATAAAAACTCCAACTCAACTTCTATAAGTATAAAACAAATTAAGTCATGAATTTACCTGTTATATCTATAACTCATGCCTCAACTTGAAATTGCTTACATTGGTAAAGTTTTGAATTCCATGGAAATTGAATACATTTGTACCAATTAAAAATAAAAAAATAAAACAAAAAAACCAAAATTTTATACTGAGATAGGGGGTGGGAGTGAGTGGGAATCATTCCATTATGAATCTTCAGCCTAAAACAAAATCCAAACACACGTGGGCTCAACTGGTGGTATATGATGAGATTATAAATGTACATTAAATATTGGGGGAAAAAAAACAAAGGTGAGAAAGGTTCAAATGAAAACCTCTTTGTATAATAATGCAATAACAACATACTAAAAATCCCAAAATCCCGTACTAATATACCAATAAAAGTATGAAATAACAACACATTCACATGAAAAATATATTTAAAAATCTAAGTTTGGGTGCTCACCACAAAAAAGTTATTGACTATAAATGTTAAGAGAGAGAGAGAGAGATAGAGAGACAGAGTCAACACAAATCAACTCTGTAAAGCATGTGTTGGTCTTCAAAATCAAAGAATCATGGAAGTCAAAAATTATTGAAATCAACTTCCAAACTGCCCATAATAGCTATCGACATTGGTGGATAAAAGAAAATTATTAATTATTAAGAAAAATAAAAACCAATATAATGGCTCATAACTCTATATAAGCAAAGGAAACCAGACCAAAGCCATTTGAATTTATAAGTGAAAACAAAGCAATACCCCAACAAATTATAAACAGAAACCCCAATGGATTTTAATTGCCTTGAAAAATTAGAGTTTCATTTGGGTTTAAAGTTCTATATATGGTGGAGAGGATCACCACTTATATTTAAACAAACTTGCATGTGCTCAAATCATTAGAATGTTATTATTACAACTAGAAATTGGAAGTTATACTTTACCTTTTGAAGAATTTATGGATAGACACAGAAAGATATTTGAATTGTTTTCTAAGGGATGACCAATAAAAGGAAACATTAAAATGCTTTAGTAAGAATGCAAATCAAATACTTACCACAATGTTCAGATGCGAAAAGTTGTTAAAAAGTTTCACTTCTTCCTCAAGCTCTCTAATGTGAACCTATTAAGCAAATTTAAAGCAATGATTTAGATATATAGGACCACAAACACAAAGCTTCATATAAATGTAAATAAAGCAATTAAATTGGAAGTGATTTTCTACTTTGAAGCACTCTTACTGCAATTGAAACATTCTTAGATATATACCAATACCAAAAATAATTGAAATAACGAACACAAAATAAATAAATATATCCAAAAGAATCACCATAAACAAAATATATCTCTTAGAAATGAAGGAGCACCAAATCCAAAATCAATAAGAGTACTTCTCAAAATAATAATAATAATAATAATAATAATAATAATAATAATAAAGTACAAGAACATTACCCCAAAACAAAACGCATTGCTCTCATCCGCTGTGCACCACAACTTATCATCATTCTGCAAATCACCACTGAATAATATTCTAGATAAAGCTTAAGTAAATACAAAAGTATTCAATAAATACCAAAAATATTTTGTCTAATTTGAAACTATGAGTAAAATTATGACCATCTATTTTATTTTCAGCTTAATGTTAACAGTCAGGTTAACCTTAATGTTCACATTAACCCATTTAATGTTAAGAATCCTCAACTCATTTGACTAACATGAAATAAAAATGGGTGTTAACATGAAACCAATTTTTTTTCTTTAACTTCCATTTGATTTGATAGAGAGCGAGAGCTTTGTTGGTGATGGTGGGATGAAAAAAAACAGAGTATCCAAATTTGTAGAGAAAAGATAAGTTAATTACTGATTCTATTCATAGATAAATTCAGCACTGACAAAGTATCGTAATTTCTAAAATTTTGGGCTGAGATCTAAGTACCGAAAATTGGAAAAGAAATTTTAAATCACAATAAGGAAAAGAAAAAGAAATTAAAAAAAAATTTAATTCGTCCAATAGATTTGTAACATTAAATAATTAAATTATACTTGAAAAATTATTGAATATTCTTGGAATGTAATAAAAGTATATACACATGGTACTTCTGATAAATGATATTGCAAAAATAAAAAAATGAATGAGAATGACTTTATCTCTATCTAATTGACCAAAGTAGGTCAAGTCAATTTTGGCAATTGCTTTTCTTGTACAAAAAGCCTAAGTTCACGTTTGATTTGTTTTTGTATAATTCATTTTTTTAATTCTGACCCATAATTTATTTGTTTAAGGTTTCAATCTTGTTCTTTGATTTTTTTTTTTTTTTTTTAAATGCATTCTCTTGGCTAAATATTGATTTTTCATGTATTGATTTCTCATATATTAGGAGAAATTAATAAGGTCCACTCTTAAAAGGATGCACATCATAAGATAGTTATGAATTTTTATGATGAAAATTACCAATGTTTGTGGTGTGTGTTAAAGTCAATTTGTGGTAAAATTATAAATTGCAAATTTATTGTGTGTGCACCAGTTAAAAAAAAATTATATTATTTTATAGACACACCATATGCACCCTTTTACGCTGTGTTCGGTTGGGGGATTTGGGAAGGGATTTGGAAAGGGAAAAAGTGTGTGAAATTATGTGAAATGTAAGTATATTTTATTCATATTTTACCTACCATTTCCATTTCCATTTCCTTTTCCAAATCCTTCTTCAAATCCCTCAACCAAACATAGTATTAGGGACACACATAGTAGCAACTTCGGTTATATTATATTCATGTATAAGGATGTTTTAGATGAAGTTTAATCTCGGTTTCTTCTTTTTTTTTTTTTTTTTGTGTGTGTGTGTAAATTCTATTGAAACATTTTATCAAACACTTAATAAGCAAGGAAGATAGAATAGTTATCGAACATTTTAGTAACAACCAGATGATAGTAATGGCAGAACAACCATTCAATAAAGTAACTCAATACAATAGTCCCACAAATTCCTACTAAATCAAAGTAAATGGGTTTCGTAGAACCCAACGAACTTCATATATGTGTGTATATATACATAGATAATATATATATAAGAAAAATCAACAAAACCCATAAAAGTATACCCAAAATCCTACATGCATCTAGAAAATTAAAGAAAAACAATACTCACAGTTTGATTTTCTATGGCTTCAAAGAAAAAAAATATATATTTAATCAATATATATACACACAGTAATCTATTAAGAAAGAGATGAGAGTATTACCTTTACTTTATAAAATTACTTTAGAAAGAGATGAGAGTATTACCTTTTTTTTTGTGTGTGTGTAAATTCCATTGAAAGGAAGATAGAATGGTTATCGAATATTTTAGTAACAACCAAACGATAGTAATGACATAACAACCATTCAATAGAGTAACTCAATATAATAGTCCCACAAATTCCTACTAAATCAAAGTAAATGGGTTTCGTGGAACCCAACCAACTCTTCATATATGTGTGTATATATACATAGATAATATTATGTATAAGAAAAATCAACAAAACCCATAAAAGTATACCCAAAATCCTATATGCATCTAGAAAATTAAAGAAAAACAATACTCACAGTTTGATTTTGGGAATCGTTTTTTCTCTATTTCACTAATGATTAATTGATGATCTCTGTGGCTTCAAAGAAAAAAAACAAAAAAAAAATCTGTAATCAATCTATACACATAATAATCTATGAAGAAAGAGATGAGAGTATTACCTTTACTTTGCAAAACTGCTTAAGAAAAAGATGAGAGTATTACCTTTACTTTGCAAAGCAGAGCACCCAACAAACCCACCATCTGCGAAGTCACCGATCTGTTATGTATTAGGTTTTCGAGGGAATGAGTGACCAATAGGGGTGAGGCTGTGACCGTTGCCAAAGAGATTGAAGATGAAGAGTGAGCTTTGAGAGTGAGAGATAAGAGAGACAACTCAATTTTGAATTTTGAATAAGAGAGAGAGCTGAAGAGAGAGAGATGGAAGGGAAGAAGAAACATAAGGAGAAATTTATATCCACCGTAGGATGTATGTGAACAAACAATCTTAGCCATTGAAAAATAATTTGCCTCTTGGACATTTTTTAGCTGTTGGATTGAATTAATCTAACAGTTCACATTTTGACAAAGGGACAAAAGTCCCATCAGAATTCAAAAACAACCCTTTCTTGTTATATATATATATATATATTATTTGAACATTTGATTGATATATACGCTAATCTCACATATTTGAAATCTAATCAGTGAATACGATCTTAAAATCTGAAGATTTCACCGTCGACGATCTCGCCGTTTATCAACAATAGACGATTTGCTACCAATAATCTCACCAAATTTGCTTTGATCACATGTTCTTCGGCAATCTCAAAATCTATTTCAACGAGAGCTTATATTTCAAATCTGTATCAAATTTTGAGAGTTTCATCAAGATTGAGAGTGTTGATTGAGTTTTAGAGGTTTTGCTTCGATCACGTGTTTGATTATTGTTCAAGTTTGATTAGGTATGTTGATTTATTGATTAGTTATTTTATTTTTTTTTATTTTTATTGTGTATGATCTGATTTTGTTTGATAAAATTAGAGCAAAATTTTACTCAGGTACTATGTGCTCTATTTTTGTTTGATAGAAAAATAGTAAAATTTTACTCTAGTACTATGTGCTCTATTTTTGTTTAAGAGTAAAATTCTACTTTGATTTTATGTGCTCTATTTTTGTTTGGTAAAATAAGAGCAAAATTTTACTCTGGTATTATGTGTTATGTTTTTGTTTGATAGAATAACAATAAAATTTTACTCTGGTAGTGTAATAACCCCAACCTCTGATTAACGTTAATCCATGATTAATTATGCCTAATTAGCTATTGAGGTGAATTCTGCATTAAACTGCATGTGTGTGATGCATTGTTTGTATCTATATCTGTTAGGCGTAGAAAAATCTGTTCGGCGTAGAAAGATCTGTTCACGTTTTAGTTTCGGTTTGCGAATTGAAAGCCTTATCGGCATCCGAATCAGAAATTGACTTGATTTATGTGCTAGTTAAGATTGATAGAATTTTATGGTAGGTTTAATTGAAATTCGATTTGGAGCGATTAAATTAGATTAAATTAATGCCCACTAATTAGCCCTATTAAGCACATTTTTGGTTTAAGCCTAATTAGGGCCATTTTGACCCTACTAAGTTGCCTTTTCATTTCACTCTTCCATTTTCTTGATGCCAAACGTGAGATATAGAGAGAGAGAGAGAGAGAGAGAGAGAGAGTTGGGAGAAATTGATTCAACAAGAAAGTTTGCTTAGAAAATTAGAAGAGTTTGAAGAAGACTTGGGAGATTGGGCCTCTACACTTAGGATTCAAGGCTTGAGGTAGGAAATTCACCCTCTTGATTATGAATTTAAGTTGTTCATGCATGAATTCAAGTTAATTGAGCTATAAGATGTGAGAATCAAGCTTAAGAACTAGAGGGAAAAATCAATCCATGCATGCATGCATGTTTCATGGCATTTTGAAGATTGGTTTTCAAGAATTCCTTCATGCATGTGTTGATTTCACTCTAATTTTGGGAGAACAATGAGATTCATGTTATTTAGTAGCATTTGATCATGTTTTGGAGGGCCTTAGCTCAAAAATGTACATGCATGTTATGTTCTTGAATTAACTTTGAATTCCAAGTTGAATTTTGTACAACTGGTATACTTCTGGGCTTTGATTTTGTAAAACGATCTTCAAAGCATGTTGCTTTATGAGTTTTCATGTATTTTCTCAAGTTTTGGCCCAGAAAAATGAGTTTTGGATGCTTCAAAGGTTGAATTTGAGCTTAGTGATCAATCTGGAAATTCCAGAAAATTGATCCACGCTCGAGCGGGGAACTTCACGCTCGAGCGTGCACTCTGAGTACATGCACCTCCGCTCGAGCGTCGATGTTTACGCTCGAGCGTGAAATGCATATACCCAGAAATTTGTGTGTTCTGCAATCCGCTCGAGCGAGGGAATTCACGCTCGAGCGAGGTTCTGAGTCTCATGCTCGAGCGTAGGTCGAGAGCCCGTCGAGCGTGAAAATCATGCATCCAGTACTTTTTCAAGAGTTTACAGTCCGCTTGAATGAAGCTTCATTGTCTGCATGTCCGCTCGAACGGGGAAAGCCACGCTCGAGCGTAGACCTTATTTTCAGCAAGTTTCAAGAAATGTTTTCCAACGCATTCTTGCATCCTCATTCCATCTTAGGCATTCCTAGGCCATGTTTAAGATTCTATAATAAGGATTAAAAGGTAGAAACACACTAAGAGCCAACAAAGTAAGTTATGTACAATTAGAACGTGTGTTTCAAGTGTGTGTCTGTTATGTGTTATGTAGGTCACGTGCTGTGTACCGTTTGACCGATCTGCTCTGTTTATCTGTCTCAAGGCCAACTGTGAGTAATAACATAGTAAAGCTATGTTCAACTTTATTTATTTTCTGTATGATGAATTAAGATCTGTTTTTCTGAAATGCTATGTTCTGTACAATGAATGATTGTCCAATTTCTAATATATATTCGTGACATCCTTAGCATCATGTGATATCTGTTGGTTGTTACCCGGTATCGGAGGTTCCATTATGGAACTTAATCTGTCTGCACTCTGTTACCCGTACCGGAGGCCCTGTCATGGGGCTCAACTTTTTTATTCTCTGTTACCTGGATCCGGAGGTTCCTTTATGGAACTGGTTATTCATAACCCTCACGTGTCTGTATCTGTTCTGTATCTGCTCTATTAATGCTAATGGATGTATCACGTATACTTAAGCATACCTCATGATTTCTGTATATGATCTGGACAAATTATGAATTTGATATGAAACTGAATTATGATTTCTGAATCTGTACGGACTCATTCATTGAAACCCCTTTACTCTATTATTATTCACTGAGCTTTCGCTCACAGCTTATATTATGTATGTAGGTGAGCCGGTGCGTGATCAGGGCCAGAGTTGACGGCCTTCATTTCTGTTTTTGTCAGCCAACCGTTGTGTCTCCCGAGGAGGTTCCAATCGAAGTCTAGTTACATGGCTGTTTTTGTACTTATGTTAGCCTCTGTCTGTTTTGTAAAGTCGGGACCTGGGAATTACACTTTTGTAAATGTTTTGTAAATATTGATGTCCTTCGACCGTCATGCTTATGTATATGCAAGTTTTTGGAAATCTTCTATCCCATGTTTGTTATCACAGCTCATTGGACCTTGTCTATTTTGTATAATTGCTTTCGCAGAACCTTATTATGTGCTTATCTGTTAAGAGGCCTTTGGTAATCCATTGATTACTGGCCGGTTACGATGCTAAATCTACATGGGCGGGTTTGGGTCGTGACAGAGTGGTATCAGAGCACGTGTTCTACCGTACACACAGGTCCATATGAGCTTAGGATGTCCTAGTAAGAGTTAGGGGCATTCCATCTGCATGCGTGAGTGTATGGTAATCCAAATGAATATGGAAACTTAATGTGTGTAAATTTGAGCAAATGAATCGAAAGAAACGAATAAGATTATGCCTATGTTTATTATCATTTGATGTCTCTATAGCAACATGAAGAATGCAAGGAGAAGTGATGTAAATGAATCTTCAGAGGCTCGCATGGGCCGAATGGAACAAATGCTTGCAGTAGTGACTGAAACTTTGTCACAACAGCAAAGACAACCACCTTTGCCCCCTCCACCTCCGCCGGCACAAGCTGATGCAGATAATAATGATATTATCAACTTGACATAGAAATTCATGAAAATGAAACCGCCGACATTCTATGGTGGAATTGAACCATTGAAAGCATAGACGTGGTTACTTGAAATGGAGAAGCTATATGAAGTGTTTCCTTGTTCTGAAGTCCAGAAAGTCCTCCTAGCCACCTATACTCTGAAGGATGAAGCCCGAAGGTGGTGGTTACTGATTCGAAGTGGCAATGGGAATATGGTGTAGGTACAGTTTAATGCCATCTTCTATGATAAATATTTTCCCCAATGTTTCAGGGATCGGAAAGTGTCTGAGTTTCAAGAACTTAAACAGGGAAGGATGTCTGTAGCTGAGTATGAAGCCAAATTCACCGAACTGGCACGGTTTGCTCGACATATGGTGGATACTGATTACAAGAAAGGACGAAAATTTGAAGGTGGACTAGATTTAGAGGTGTTTGATCGGGTAGGCGTATTGAGATTGCCTACTTATGTGGAAGTTTTAGACAGATCCTTAATGGCAGAAGCCACCATAATCGCTATGAAACAAAGTAAATCCCCAGCAGCTACAACAACTGATTGGAGAGGAAAAAGGTCTAGGGTTTGGTTTTAGAAGAGGCCGGTCTTATATCAATAAGAAACAGAACACGGGGTCTACAAGCAGCTTGAGCCAGAGTAGTGGGTCTATCTCGGTCTGTTCTGATTGTGGTAGAAGGCATAGGGGTGTGTGCTACCGAGTGTCCGGTGCTTGTTTTCGGTGTGGCCAGCCAGGTCATGTAGTGAAAGATTGCCCACTCAGGTCTGAGAATACTAGCCGTCCTACGGCAAGTTCAGCTGGATCCGCTTCTACAGCCAAAACAAATGCAAAAGCCAATACTGGGAAAGAACCTCTGAAACAAGGTCGAGTGTTTGCCTTAGTGCCCGGTGACGTACAGAACACCTATACTGTGGTGTCAGGTACACTCTCTGTATGTTCTCAAAATGCATGTGTACTGATAGATTCTGGTTCTACACATTCCTTCGTATCGCATGCTTTCTCTCGAAAATTGACTAGACCATTAGAACTTATGACATATGTGTTATCTGTATCTACGCCGTCTGGGGGTTCTATGATGTGTGCTCATGTTTATCCAGCATGTGATATTATGATTGGCGATATGATTTTATATGTTGATTTATTGCCCTTGAACATTGATCATTTTGATTGCATTTTGGGGATGGACTGGTTGACTAAATACTGTGCTACCATTGACTATGCAAGTAAATCTATTGTGTTTAGACCACTGGGTATGCCTGAATTTACTTTTACTGGGAATGGGGTAGTTCCTCCCCCATATCTGATTTCAGTTCTGAAAGCCAGAAAACTGCTTAGGAAGGGATGTAGGGGTTACTTGTGTTGCATACTGGCTGCATCATCTGACGGTACTAATGTAGAAACTATCCCTGTTGCTTGTGAATTTCCCGATGTGTTTCCGAATGACTTACCTGGGGACTTAGTTGATAGAGAAATTGAATTCACTGTTGAGGTATTTCCGGGAACACAACCTATTTCCAAAACCCCCTATACAATGTCTACCTCATAATTGAAAAAATTAAAAACTCAACTTCAGGAGTTGTTGAATAAGAAATTTATCCGTCCAAGCACTTCACCTTGGGGTGCTCCAATCTTGTTTGTCAAAAAGAAGGATGGATCTTTGAGGTTGTGTATAGACTACCGAGAACTGAACAAAGTAACTATCAAGAACAAATACCCTCTGTCCCGAATAGATGACTTGTTTGACTAACTTCAGGGAGCCCAAGTGTTTTCCAAAATTGATCTCAGATCTGGGTATCACCAGTTAAAGGTTATTGCCGAAGACATAGAGAAAATCGCATTCAGAACTAGATATAGACATTATGAATTTTTAGTAATGCCGTTTGGGGTGACCAATGCACCTGCTGCCTTCATGGACCTTATGAACAGAGTGTTTAAATCATTTCTGGATGAATTTATTGTTGTGTTTATTGATGATATCTTGATTTACTCCAAAAGCAAGGAAGAACATGAGAATCACTTGAGAATTGCTCTACAGACCTTGAGAGAAAAGAAATTATACGCTAAATTGTCCAAATGTGAATTTCTGGCTTGACAATGTGGCATTTTTGGGCCATGTAATCAACAAGGATGGTGTTTCTGTTGACCCTTAGAAAATTGAAGTTATTGTGGACTGGCCTAAACCGACAAATATGACAGAAGTTAGAAGTTTTCTGGGACTTGCAGGTTACTACTGAAGATTTGTGAAAGACTTTTCCAAGCTTGCCATGCCATTGACCCAGTTAACTCAGAAAAATGTGTCATTTGATTGGAATGAACAAAGAGAAGCAGCCTTTCAAGAGTTGAAAACCAGGTTAGTGACTACACCAATTTTAACCTTGCCCAATGGCACTGATGGGTTTCAAGTTTACAGTGATGCTTCCTACAAAGGTTTGGGGTGTGTATTAATGCAAAACGGAAAAGTGATTGCCTATGCTTCTCGACAACTTCGACTCCATGAAAAGAATTACCCGACGCACGATCTTGAATTAGCAGCTGTGGTATTTGCTTTGAAAATCTGGCGTCACTAATTGTATGGGGTAACTTGTGAGGTGTATACCGATCATAAAAGCTTGAAATATTTCTTCACCCAAAAGGAATTGAACATGAGACAGAGGCGATGGTTAGAATTAATCAAAGATTATGATTTGCAGATTTTATATCACCCAGGGAAAGCTAATACCGTAGCAGATGCCTTGAGCCGAAAGTCCAGTGCAAATTTGTCATGCTTGCTGTCCAATCGAAAAGAACTGCTAGATAACCTGGAACAGAAAGAGATTGAGGTTGTTGAGCAAGAACATGGTGGGATTTTGACTGCTATTTCCACTCAACCTACAATTCTTGACAAGATCAAACAAAAACAATGCGAAGATGAACACTTGAAAAAGTTGATAGAGGAATTTAATTCAAAGTCGAGGCTGGGATTTGTGTTTGAGAATGACGTGCTGAAATTTCAAAACCGTCTTTGTGTACCCGATTGTTGTGATTTGAGAAAACGTGTGATGACCGAAGCTCACAGCAGTAAGTTTTCCATGCACCTGGGGAACACTAAAATGTATCACAATTTAAAACAGAATTTTTGGTGGCTTGGAATGAAAAAGAGTATTGCAGATTTTGTGGCTAGGTGTCTACATTGTCAACAGGTTAAAGCTGAACATCAACGACCGGCTGGTTTGCTACAACCACTCCCAATACCAGAATGGAAATGGGAGCACATAACCATGGACTTCATTGTGGGATTGCCTCATTCTTCTCGAGGTATGGACTCTATCTGGGTCATTGTAGACCGTTTAACTAAGTCTGCTCATTTTCTACTTGTCAAAACTATTTATAATGCGGATAAATTGGCTAACTTGTATGTGAATGAAATTGTGAGATTGCATGGTATACCGGTATCTATTGTATCTGACAGGGATTCAAAGTTCGTGTCCAGATTTTAGCAGAGTTTGCAACAGGCTTTGGGGATAGAACTAAGGTTGAGTAATGCCTATCACCCACAGACAGATGGACAAACTGAACGAACTAACCAAACTCTAGAAGATATGCTCATAATGTGTGTGTTAGACTTCCAGGGGAATTGGGAGACCTATTTACCATTAGCTGAATTTGTGTACAACAACAGTTACCATTCAAGTATTGGATGGCTCCTTACGAAGCTTTGTATGGAAGAAAATGCCGTTCTCCGATATGTTGGGCTGAAGTAGGTGATAGACCTTTGTTGGGACCGAGACTTGTGCAAGAAACAACCGAGAAAGTAAAACTGATCTAGCAACGTCTGAAAACTGCACAGAGTCGGCAGAAGAGCTATGCTGATGTCTGAAGAAGAGATAAAGAATATGAAGTTGGGGACCATGTGTTCATAAAGGTGACCCCGATGAAAGGTCAAACTCGGTTTGGTATTAAGGGTAAGTTGGCGCCAAGGTATGTTGGACCTTATGAAGTCCTTGAAAAGATCAATCCAGTATCGTATCGGGTAGCCTTACCTCCAGTAATGGAGCACATGCATAACGTCTTTCATGTATCGATGCTTCGAGAGTACTTGAGGGATCCACTCCACGTCATTGAGCCAACACACATGCTTTTGAAAGATGATTACATCTATGAGGAAAGACCCATCTAGATTATGAACCGCAGGATCAAAAGATTGAGAAATAAAGAAATACCATTGGTAAAAGTTGATTGGCAAAACCACGGAGGAACCTATGCAACCTGGGAAACCGAAGAAGACATGATGAAGAGATATCCGGATTTGTTCCCATTGGACCCAATGTTGTTCCAGAATGAAGGTAATTCGAGTTTGGAGGACCAAACTCTTTTAAAGGGGGAAGATTGTAACAACCCCGACCTCTGATTAACGTTAATCCATGATTAATTATGCCTAATTAGCAATTGAGGTGAATTCTGCATTAAACTGCATGTGTGTGATGCATTGTTTGTGTCTATATCTGTTAAGCGTAGAAAAATTTGTTCACGTTTTAGTTTTAGTTTACGAATTGAAAGCCTTATCGGCGTCCGAATTAGAAATTGACTTAATTTATGTGCTAGTTAGGATTTATAGAATTTTATGGTAGGTTTAATTGAAATTCGATTTGAAGCGATTAAATTAGATTAAATTAATGCCCACTAATTAACCCTATTAAGCACATTTTTGGTTTAAGCCTAATTAGGGCCGTTTTGACCCCACTAAGTTGCCTTTTCATTTCACTCTTCCATTTTCTTGATGCCAAACGTGAGATAGAGAGAGAGAGTTGGGAGAAATTGATTCAACAAGAAAGTTTGCTTAGAAAATTAGAGGAGTTTGAAGAAGACTTGGGAGATTGGGCCTCTACACTTAGGATTCAAGGCTTGAGGTAGGAAATTCACCCTCTTGATTATGAATTTAAGTTGTTCATGCATGAATTCAAGTTAATTGAGCTATAAGATGTGAGAATCAAGCTTAAGAACTAGAGGGGAAGGTCAATCCATGCATGCATGCATGTTTCATGGCATTTTGAAGATTGGTTTTCAAGAATTCCTTCATGCATGTGTTGATTTCACTCTAATTTTGGGAGAACAATGAGATTCATGTTATTTAGTAGCATTTGATCATGTTTTGGAGGGCCTTAGCTCAAAAATGTACATGCATGTTATGTTCTTGAATTAACTTTGAATTCCAAGTTGAATTTTGTACAACTGGTATACTTCTGGGCTTTGATTTTGTAAAACGATCTTCAAAGCATGTTGTTTTATGAGTTTTCATGTATTTCCTCAAGTTTTGGCCCAGAAAAATGAGTTTTGGATGCTTCAAAGGTTGAATTTGAGCTTAGTGATCAATCTGGAAATTCCAAAAAATTGATCCACGCTCGAGCGGGGAACTTCACGCTCGAGCGTGCACTCTAAGTACATGCACCTCTGCTCGAGCGTCGACGTTTACGCTCGAGCGTGAAATGCATATACCCAGAAGTTTGTGTGTTCTGCAGTCCGCTCGAGCGAGGGAATTCACGCTCGAGCAAGGTTCTGAGTCTCATGCTCGAGCGTAGGTTGAGCGCCCGTCGAGCGTGAAAATCATGCATCCAGTACTTTTTCAAGAGTTTACAGTCCGCTCGAGCGGGGAAAGTCATGCTCGAGCAGAGCTTCATTGTTTGCATGTCCGCTCGAGCGGAGAAAGCCACGCTCGAGCGTAGACCTTATTTTCAGCAAGTTTCAAGAAATGTTTTCCAACGCATTCTTGCATCCTCATTCCATCATAGGCATTCCTAGGCCATGTTTAAGATTCCATAATGAGTATTAAAGGGAAGAAACACACTAAGAGCC
Organism: Camellia granthamiana; assembly: GCA_036172215.1. Lineage (NCBI taxonomy): Eukaryota > Viridiplantae > Streptophyta > Magnoliopsida > Ericales > Theaceae > Camellia > Camellia granthamiana. Next base: position 104,403,801 of record CM069915.1, on the reverse strand, counting down.
AACGAAGTAAGTTATGTACAATTAGAACGTGTGTTTTAAGTATGTGTCTGCTATGTGTTATGTAGGTCACGTGCCATGTACCGTTTGACCGATCTGCTCCGTCTATCTGTCTCAAGGCCAACTGTGAGTAATAACATAGTAAAGCTATGTTCAACTTTATTTATTTTCTGTGTGATGAATTAAGATTTGTTTTTCTTAAATGATATGTTCTGTACAATGAATGATTGTCCAATTTCTGATATATATTCGTGACATCCTTAGCATCATGTGATATCTGTTGGATGTTACCCGGTATCGGAGGTTTCATCATGGAACTTAATCTGTCTGCACTCTGTTACCCTTACAAGAGGCCCCGTCATCGGGCTCAGCGTTTTTATTCTCTGTTACCCGGATCTGGAGGTTGCTTTATGGAACTGGTTATTCGTAACCCTCACATGTCTGTATCTGTTCTGTATCTGCTCTATTAATGCTAATGGATGTATCACGTATACTTAAGCATACCTCATGATTTCTGTATATGATCTGGACAAATTATGAATTTGATACGAAACTGAATTATGATTTATGAATCTGTACGGACTCATTCATTGAAACCCCTTTACTCTATTATTGTTCACTGAGTTTTCGCTCACATTTATATTATGTATGTAGGTGAGTCGGCGCGTGATCAGGGCTAGAGTTGAAGGCCTTCATTTCTGTTTTTGTCAGCCAACCGTTGTGTCTCCCGAGGAGGTTCCAATCGAAGTCTAGTTACATGGCTATTTTTGTACTTATGTTAGCCTCTGTCTGTTTTGTAAAGTTAGGACCTGGGAATTACACTTTTGTAAATGTTTTGTAAATATTGATGTCCTTTGTAAATGTTTTGTAAATATTGATGTCCTTCGATCGTCATGCTTATGTATATGCAAGTTTTTGGAAATCTTCTGTCCCATGTATGTTATCACAGCTCATTGGACCTTGTCTATTTTGTATAATTGCTTTCGCAGCCCCTTATTATGTGCTTATCTGTTAAGAGGCCTTTGGTAATCCACGGATTACTGGCCAGTTGCGATGCTAAACCTACACGGGCTGGTTTGGGTTGTGACAGGTAGTGTGTGTTTCTGTGATTTGTTTTTGGACTCGTAGTGACAGTAAAATTTTACTTTGATTAACAATAAATTTTTACTGTCAAGTGATTGCAGATTTGAAAAATGGTTCCACCTCTTATGTTGTTATGCAAGTATGGTGATCGTAACATTGTATTGAAGGTTGTGTCAAACTGCACATTAAAGGATTTAACTGATTTCTATTGTTTATTCATGGTACGTTCCTGAATGGCAAATATAAGGGCACATTGTTATCAACTACAACGAAGAATAGGGATCAAGGTAGATGTTATTGTCAGTGTCTTACAAAGTAAAATTTTACTTAATTTCAGAGTAACATTTTAGTTATTTTCTGAGTAAAATTTTACTTTTAATTATAGTAACATTTTATTGTTCTACCTTTTTAGCCTTTTGTGTATTATACATACTAATTGGAAAATGTTCTCTTTTTTAGATTTTTTTCCTCTTGCAATTGGTATTGTCGATATAGAGACTACGAATAGTTGTGGATGATCTTGTTGTCTTTCATCCAATTTGTAAGAAGCTACCCGATAGGCCAATAAACAATATGATTCCATTTAGGGGTGAGAACATAAGATGAGTATAGTGTGGTAGATGCAAGAAGTACGGTCATAACAGAAAAACTTGTAAGGAGACATTGTCATGAAAGACATTATTATTTTGTAATAAAAGTATGAAAATAATGTAGTATTTTTGCAATAATAGTCCATTTTTACTATGTTGTTGAATGGTTGTCTATGAAATTCACTGAGTTGCTTTGTAATTCAATTTGACACTTTAGTATATTTTTTTAATGTTCTTGATTAGTTTCATGTAAAAAAAAATTGTAAAGGAGCTTGTTCAATAGAAGTGAAGGGTTTTGAGTAAAATTTTACTCTGAAAAACAATAAAATGTTACTGTCAGAAACAATATGGGTTTAGTATGAGTTCTACTGTAAAACATATCTAACATGTACCAACATATGTACCCTTTTTATTTTTAAATTTCAAAATGATATAACTTTTGATTTAGATGTCGGTTTTTAATAAAATTAGTATTTTTGGAATCCTCTTATTAAGATCTATCAAACAATATTCATGTTACTATGAAATTCCTTTTAAAAAAAAGTAAAACAAAATATCATCGAAATTGACGTAGACAGTAAAATTTTACTATCATTATCAAAGTAAGGCAAAATCGCAGTGTCTTTCAGAGTAAAATTTTACTCTGAATCAGAGTAAATTTATTATGATTCAAAGTAAAATTTTACTGTCGTTAAGCAAATCAGCAATCAAACTTTATTTTCATTAACCAAAGTAAAATTTTACTGTTACAAAAACAAAGTACATACTAGATAAAGGAATTATAGTCAATTTTTACCTTAGATCTATGAACAAACAAACAAAAAACTCTCGATTTTTCATTGTAATATATCAATTTATCATTTTTTTGACATATATGAAGTCATTTTATCTTAGATCTGAAGTTATTGATCTCAAACATGAATTCATAGCCATCAAATCTACTATTGTGATGGTTGACGGTAAGGATAAGCGATGAAGATGTGCGATGCCGACTGATGATGGAGATGGTGGAGGCGATGAACAACCATCGAGGTGGAGTTGGTGGAGACAGAGAGAGAGAACTATAAAAGAAAGAGAGCTTCTTTGACTTGTGATGGTTGATTTGAAAGTAACGACTGATAGAAGATGATGAAATCGTTCAATAACTTCAAAACATTCAACAGTGGCACTTGAAAATCTTTCAGTATGCTTCAATTTTTGCTTCAATTGACTGTTTTTGAAGGAGGGTTTTCGAATCAAAGGTTTTTGAACTTTGACAGTTTTCAAACGAAGAAAAAGAACAAGAGAGACAAACAGCTCAACTGCTTGCTAGTGCCTATATATATGCAAGGGTATTCCTATCTTTTCATCTTATTTTTTTAATTCTGAAAGGTTTTGACAGTATTAATTTAAGGTGATTCTATTTGCACCACTATTTTACCTCTTTACAGCCTCCATATGAATTTTTTTTTTTTTTGATTTTATCCATGTGTGAAATTACCTTTAAGGACAAAAGACTAAAATTAAATATATTGTGTTATCTCCTTACACCCTTTGATCTTCAATCCCTACTCCTCTTTTTCCTTTCTTAATTTTTCTTTTCTCTTACACATCTCTTTTCAAAAAGTGAGAATCATAGTATTTTGATCATTAAAGAAAGCAATGGATGAAGAAACGGTAGTAAAGAACCATCAAAAAAGTGAAATGGTGAGATTTTTTTTATTTATTTGGTAAGTTTTTGTTTCGTTTTTTTGGACTGGTGTTCGACTTTCGTTCGGTGGTTCGAAATTGAACAAAATAAAATAGTTCAACATCACATTGCTGAACAAAAAAAATAAGTATCGTAACCAACTACTAAATAAAAGATATATTTTCGGTAACCCTAAACTGAATTTTCTTAATTTGTTCGGCTTCTCATTATCATGTATTTTCAGTTTCATTTTTTTAATATTTTTTTAATATTTTTGCCTGGGGAGAATTATACTTATACTCATTGCAACAACGCAAGTACTACGATATTAGTGGACTCTAGTCGTGAATTCATTACAGACGAGATTTGTTAAGTTTTTTTTATGAATACGAATTTTTCTTATTTTTAATTTGTATTGAGTTTTATTAATAATTTGACGTATAAATGTATTTATTATCTTTAGATTTTTCGTAGTCATGAAGCATTAATTAAATGAGCTTCTGACGTTGGGAAGAAGACTAAATTTGTCATTGTTATAAAGACATCAGATGTGGGAGGCAATGACAGAAAACCAAGACTTACACTTGCTTGTAAAAGAAGTGGTTACTATAGAGACAACATAAAGATCAAGGGGGAACGATTAAGGTTGATAGGTTCTAAAAATTGTGGATGTCTATTTCTATTAAGGGTGGAAAAATTACCTATAAATTACCAGAATGAATTGTGATAACATTTTTGATTGATGGATACAAACAATGACAGATTTTATGGATGCGTGTTTGATTTATGAATTTTTTTATGAATGCTTCAAGGAAACAGTAAATTTTTCAATGTATAGCGATGGGAGCCTAGGCAACTCTATTGTAGTTTGACAACATGACATTAGAGTAATCCCATTTGTATAACAATATATCACTAAACATGCACTTCACAAGTGGCCCAAATTAATTTCTTGTTATCATCTAATTAGACGGCAACATAATGCTGGGAAAAAAAATAGTGTCCGGTAACATGGCACTGGAGTAATTCAAATTAATTAGCGTTGTATTACCGAACAAGCCCACCACAAATTAAAAAATCATTGTTTGGAAGAAAGTGTCTTTGTAAATGTATAGTAACAAAATGTTGGAGAGATCTATTTTTTCTAGCAGCATAACACTGGAATAATGTAAATTGTTTAGCACCGTGTTACTAAAATTAGTGGTGTAAAGAGATGAAATAGTTAATTTATGATTAGTTTTAGTAATATATTGGGGGTGTAATGAGAATTATATTTTTTTTAGTGGTGTAATGAGATGAAGGATGTAAAGAGGTTCAATAGTGGTGTAAGTAGAATCACCCTTAATTTATTCCATATTCTTTACACAAAAAAGACCCAATAAGAGGGGTTCTCACCACAAAACCCTTTAGTTAACTCAAAGACATTTCATTATTTTTTTGAGATAAATTACACTGATTTTCCTTGAAGTTATTGACATTTATAAAGACCTCACTTGAAGTTTTAAAAACAACACTAACTTCTCCTTTGATTTGCTTTTAAATTTCAAATACACCCTTACCACTACAAAAATTTCGATTTTTGGCGAAGGCAAAATGTTGTCGCAAATATTCAAAATGCCGTCGCAAATACTCAAAATGCCGTCTCAAAAACTTTTTTGTGACGGCAACTGACTTTTAGCGACGACAAGGGGGGATCACAACAAAGGGCGTTGCTAAAAGTTTTTTGCGACGGCAAAGTGCCGTCGCCTTTGTTTTGCGACGGCAAAGTTGCCTTTTTTGCGACAGAATTATGTTGTCGGCAATAATATGTAAAAATCTAAGATTTTTTGAGACGGCACTGTGTTGCCGTCGCTAAAAGTGTTATTTGCGATTAGGGTACTTGCCGTCGCTAAAAGTTATTGAGACAGCACAGACATGCCGTCACTAAAATATTATTTGTGATGGTAAACCAGACTATTGCGAAAGGTTTTTTTTCCAACTATTGGCAATATCTTTTACAACGACAATGTTGACGTCGCAAAAAAAATCTAGTTCTTATGTTTTTTTGAGACGGTGTGGTGCCGTCTCAAAACAAATATATATATTAAAAATATGAAAATTACCTGTATTAAATGAAAAATAACTAAAAAAGAAACCGATAATTATATAATAATATAAAAATTCCAGTATAAAAATAACAATTCATCCATAATAAAAATATTCTTCCATTTATAATAACACACATCAGCAAAATTATACCACTACATAATGTTGCATAATACATATACAATGTTTAAATACATAATGTTGTTCACAAATCAAAATAACATAAATCAAAAACAAAAGTTTTCCTTATGATTCTTCCGTGGGTAACAAAAACAAAAGTTAGTCGCAATCTAACTACCACCTGCATTCCACAAGAAGCAAACTGCTACTCGGGAAATATCTGTAAACAAAAAATAAAAATAATTAATGACAATATAATTATGTGTTAATATTTTAATTACAAAAAAACATAAAAAAATTAACTACTATATAACTACAAAGATAATTAAGTAAATAATTTTGGCTAGACAGAAATCCGGCTCTAACTCCCAAGCCGGGAACCCGATTGGAGTCCCATCTTCTCCCACAAGTCTCTCATGCCTAGGTGGTCGTGCGTGCCAATTTTCGTACTAAACCGACACCGTTTGGTATTTTGGGCGTCAACACCTCGAATTCAAATTTGTTAAGGAACTAGTTTGCCTAGACCGAAATCCGGCTCTAACTCCCAAACCGGGAATCCAATTGGAGTCCTGTCTTCTCCCACAAGTCTCACATGCCTAAGCGGTCGTGTGTGCCAAGTTTCATGCTAATCCGATGCCATTTGGTGATTTTGGGGTGTCAACACCTCGAATTTAAATTTCTTAAAGAACTAGTTTGCCTAGAGTGAAATCGGGCTCTAACTCCCAAACCGGGAACCCGATTGGAGTCTCGTCTTCTCCCACAAGTCCCTCGTGCTTAGGCGGTCGTGTGTGCCAAGTTTTGTGCTAAACCGACGCCGTTTGGTGATTTTGGGGCGTCAACACCTCGATTTCAAGTTTTTTAAGGAACTAGTTTGCCTAAAGTGAAATCCAGCTCTAACTCCCAAACCGGGAACCCGATTGGAGTCCCGTCTTCTCCCACAAGTCTCTCGTGCCTAGGCGGTCGTGTGTGCCAAGTTTCGTACGAATATGAAGCCGTTTGCTGATTTTGGGGCGTCAACACCTTAAATTCAAGTTTCTTAAGGAACTAGTTTGCCTAGACCGAAATCCGGCTCTAACTCCCAAACCGGGAACCCGATTGGAGTCCCGTCTTCTCCCACAAGTCTTTCGTGCCTAGGCGGTCGTGTGTGCCAAGTTTCGTGCTAAACTGACGCCGTTTGGTGATTTTGGGGCGTCAACACCTCGAATTCAAGTTTCTTAGGGAACTAGTTTGCCTAGACCGAAATCCGGCTCTAACTCCCAAAATGGGAACCCAATTGGAGTCCCATCTTCTCTCACAAGTCTCTTGTGCCTAGGCGGTCGTGTGTGCCAAGTTTCGTGCTAATCCGACGCCGTTTGGTGATTTTGGGGCGTCAACACCTCGAATTCAACTTTCTTGAGGAACTAGTTTGCCTAGAGTGAAATCCAGCTCTAACTCCCAAACCGGGAACCCGATTGGACTCCCGTCTTCTCCCACAAGTCTCTCGTGCCTAGACGGTCGTGTGTGCCATGTTTTGTGCTAAACCGACGCCGTTTGGTAATTTTGGGGCGTCAACATCTCGAATTCAAGTTTCTTAAGGAATTAGTTTGCCTAGACCGAAATCCGGCTCTAACTCTCAAACCGGGAACCCGATTGGAGTCCCGTCTTATCCCACAAGTCTCTCGTGCCTAGGCGGTTGTGTGTGCCAAGTTTCATGCTAATCCGACACCGTTTGGTGATTTTGGGGCGTCAATACCTCGAATTCAAGTTTCTTAAGGAACTAGTTTGCCTAGAGTGAAATCCGGCCTTAACTCCTAAACCGGGAACCCGATTGGAGTCCCGTCTTCTTCCACAAGTCTCTCGTGTCTAGGCGGTCATGTGTGCCAAGTTTCGTGCTAAACCGACGTCGTTTGGTGATTTTGGGGCGTCAACACCTCGAATTCAAGTTTCTTAAGGAACTAGTTTGCCTAGAATGAAATCTGGCTCTAACTCCCAAACCGGGAACCCGATTGGAGTCTCGTTTTCTCCTACAAGTCTCTCATGCCTAGGCGGTCGTGCGTGCCAAGTTTCGTGCTAATCCGACCCCGTTTGGTGATTTTCGAGCGTCAACACCTCGAATTCAAGTTTCTTAATAAACTAGTTTGGTTAGAGTGAAATCCGGCTCTAACTCCCAAACCGGGAACCTGATTGGAGTCCCGTCTTCTCCCATAAGTCTCTCGTGCCTAGGCGGTCGTGTGTGCCAAGTTTCGTGCTAAACTGATGCCATTTGGTGATTTTAGGGCGTCAACACCTCGAATTCAAGTTTCTTAATGAACTAGTTTGCCTAGAGTGAAATCCAGCTCTAACTCCCAAACTGGGAACCCGATTGGAGTCCCGTCTTCTCCCATAAGTCTCTTGTGCCTAGGTGGTCGTGTGTGCCAAGTTTCGTGCTAAACCGACACCGTTTGGTGATTTTGGGGCGTCAACACCTCGAATTCAAGTTTCTTAAGAAACTAGTTTGCCTAGAGTGAAATCCGGCTCTAACTCCCAAACCGGGAACCCGATTGGAGTCCCGTCTTCTTCCACAAGTCTCTCGTGCCTAGGCGATCGTGTGTGCCAAGTTTCGTGCTAAACCGACGCCGTTTGGTGATTTTGGGACGTCAACACCTCGAATTCAAGTTTCTTAATAAACTAGTTTGCCTAGAGTGAAATCCGGCTCTAACTCCCAAACCGGGAACCCGATTCGAGCCCCGTCTTCTCCCACAAGTCTATCGTGCATAGGCGATCGTGGGTGCCATGTTTCGTGCTAAACCAACGCCGTTGGTGATTTTAGGGCGTCAACACCTCGAATTTAAGTTTCTCGTGCCTAGCCTCTATCCTTTTGGGTTGTGTACAGTTAATTTATGGTTATTCTTAGCTTAGAATGCAAAGATACATTTTATACCTGATCTTCTGGTGGTGGTGTATATGGATTCTCATCTCCTGTAGATTCCTTAGATGCATCAGGAACCTATGATAGTCAATACATAATGTGTTAATCATATTCGAATTTTATTATATATATGTACATATATATTGTGTGAAAATTTAACTATCAAACAATTTAATTTATATCGAACCTGTCTGTTGGGATCTACACTCGCCCTCTATGACGCAAGGGCCATCATTTCAGCTCTCATCTGCTGTAAATGTGTAGAGAACTCTGCTCGCATCTCCTCCCTCAGCTTCTCCCTCAACTCATCCCTTAGCTCTGCACGAACCTGCTGGATGATCTGAACAATAGTCGATGGCTGGGTTGTTGACTGTGATGGCCCAGTACTATCTTTATACACCGCTCTCCGAGGCACAGTTCTCCAGTATGTGCGACAATATCCATGTCCGTCATGACTTATCAACTCATGGCAAATGGTATTCCTAGCCTTCAAAGTCTGACAATCCTCAGGTAGCATGGAGAGTTGACGATTAAACTCATCCTGTATTGAATAAAACATACAAGTATATGTGAAATTAAGATGGTTGACACACAGAAAAATAAAAAATAAACTTTAAATACAATGTTAGATGTTTGGAAACTACCAAGGTCTGGATAACCTTAGGGTCATCTGCTCTATGTGTCATAAGCCAAACATTCATCTTATCAGTAGACTCCCCCTTATTGGTCAGCTAGATTTTTTTAGAAATATGAAAATTAGAATCCAAATAATTTGCAAATATACAATGTTTATTTATATATAAAAATAAAATAATAAAATATAAACCCCATGCCGTATCTGAGCGAAAGTAGTACGCCCTGTGGTATAAGCTATGCCGTGAGCTCGCTGATTTTTAGCATTCCTAGTTGCAATTTTCTATAATAGGTTCAACAAATGTAAGTATATAAATATGATTTGTATGTTTACATATCATACATATAACTTATTTGTATACCTCAGCATCGAAAGTACGCCAATACTCCACAAGTTCTTCCCACTGTTGGCACAATGTGCAAAGGAACATCATTCTTCAAATTAGGATCAGAACTTCTAGGCTTGAAATACTTAGTCTTAATCTTATTCTTGTGATCCTTCCATATGCTGTTGCAGATTTTCATGCAGATTGGCTTATACTCCTCTGGACATATATTCAAATTGTCCTATAAAACACAATTTCAAAGTTTAAATAATAATAACACAATTTTGGAATTTGAATATTTGGACAAAAATATGCTTTTACCTTCGCATCCTTCCACATAGCATCAAGAATATCATCAGGCACAGTGTTCCAGTCAAGAAAAGTAAGAGGAACAATGTTATCATTCCGCACAATAATGCCAAGTTGAGTAGTTAACTTAGACACGTTATCCCTTATTGGATAGTAATTTTCATCAAACTGTATGTCCAACTTTGTACCAGTATCCCACTCCCTAATGCCCTTGGCACATCCTCTACCACGTCTAGTCAAGGTTGATGAAAAACTAACATGACTTGCGAGATACAATAAGAATAAAAAATATGCATCACCAATAAACAAATGCAAATTAAAATAATGTCAATACAAATCGAATTCTTATACCTGAGGTGAGCTATGAAGAAGTCGAAGGGTCTGGAAAATACAATAAGAATAAACAAGTTATATATAATGAGAATAAATAAATGTATATTTAAATAATTTTCATACAAATCAAAGCAAATTTATATACCTGCACATGGCTCATAAGATGATGACTCTAGTTGGGATGATAGCTGCTGTGGTGCCACTGATGGTGGACGCACCGATGGTAGGCGTGGAGGCTGAGTAGATGATAGCTACTATGGTGCCACTAATGGTGGTCGATGCGATGGCACTAATGGCCCCTCTGATGGTGTTCGCTGTGATGCATCCTCCAATGGTGGTGCCACTAATGGTGGTCGCTGCAGTGGCTGGTCAGATAGTGGTGGCACTAATGGCCCTTCTGATGGTGGTCGATGTGATGCCTCCTCGGATGGTGGTGCCACTGATGTCCTCTTACGTACCACATCGGACATCATGCGTAGGGAATGATCAGGCTTCCTCTTCCTTGCCATAATAATTTGCAAGTGTCGTCACATTAATTGACATTAGAAACATAGAGAATGGTTTTCAATCAACTATAATATGACATTAATTGAACTAATACAATTACAAAGACAAAGTAAATTAAGAAACTGATGAAGATACCTCTCAATTGCTTCAAAGTAAGAAGATACCTCTCAATTGGATACATCTATCGAAACTGAATTGCTCCACCCAATAATGCTTCGTCAGCTAGATGTATAGGCAAGTGCTCCATTATATCAAAAAAAGTTAGAGGAAATATTTTTTCTAGATGACAAAGTGTTACAGCGATACGATCTTGAATATATTGCAAATCCGTCGCACGATTCATTTTGGAACACAATTGTCTAAAGAAATTGCTTAATTCAATCAAAGGTTTAATTACATTCTTCGGTAACGATCTTCGAATAGCCAATGGAATTAGTTATTGCATCAGAATATGACTATCATGGCTCTTAAGACCCCCAATACTTCTATTATGTAACCGCACGCAACGCGATATATTGGATGAATACCCGTCGGAAACTCTAACTTCCTTCAATACTTTCAAGAACAAATCTTTCTCATCCTTGGTCATCGTGAATTGTGCTGGTGGTAAATAAGTTTTATTCGACCCTTTTAACTGCAAATGTAGGGGTTTTCTAATATTCATTTCTTGTAAATCACGCCGAGCATTAACACCATCCTTCGATTTTCTCGCAACCTCTAATATTGTCCACAACACATTGTCACAAACATTCTTCTCTATATGCATCACATCGAGGTTGTGTCTTATTAGATTGTGCTCCCAATATGGCAGTTCATAAAAGATACTCTTTTTCTTCCAGCTATGGGTGCGATGTCCAGTTTTCTCCTTCTCAACTTGTCTCCTATGCCTCTCCTTAAGGTCATCCCTCTTGTATTGGGTTAAAAGACCGTCACATTCTAATTGTAGCAACATCTTAGTTCCAGAAAACAATTTTGGTTTGAGTCTGAATTCCCGACTACCATCAAATGATACTTTATCCTTTCGAAATTTATGGCCACTAGGTAAAAATCTGCGATGACCCAAGTATGATAGTTTCCTACTATGCTTCAACCAACACGATATAGTTTCCTTATTGCAACAAGGACATGCATATTCACCTTTAGTGCTCAATCCTGACAACTTTGCATATGCAGGAAAATCACTAATTGTCCACAGTAAAGCTGCATACAATTAAAACATTTGATTTGTTGATGCATCAAATATGGAGACACCATCATTCCATAGTTCTTTCAACTCCTCAATCAACGGTTGCATATACACATCAATCTTGTCACCAGGTCCTTTCGGGCCATCAATAAGCACAGATAAAAATTAGAAATGGTTGCTTCATGCACATCCATGGCGGCAAGTTGTATGGAATGAGCACAACAGGTCAAGTGCTATGAATTATGTTCATCGTCCTAAATCGGTTAAACCTATCAGAATGCTAAGCCAAGCCTTACACTGCGGCAAATCATTACTAAAGTCAATATTTCGATGGTCAAAATCTTTCCATGCAAGGGAGTCAGCAGGATGCCTAAAGACACCATCATCAATTCGTTCCTCTGCATGCCATGTCATTAACTTGGCCGTCTTGGATGACATAAACAACCTCTGCAACCTTGGCTTTAAAGGAAAATACCTCGTCTTTTTGCAGCTATTCATTTGCCACATTTGTTAGGACCATTTGAACCACTATCACTATTTGATTTCCATCTAGAATTGTTGCATATGACACATTTATCAAGATTGGCGTCCTCGTTTCGAAACAACATGCAACTGTTGGGACATGCATCCCACGTCTTATACGTAAAGCCCAAATCTATTGTGACCTTTTGAGCTTTATAATATGAGTTCGAGAGTTTCACACCTACCGGGAACGCCTCATTCAATAACTCAAGCAACATGTCAACAGACTTGTTTGTTCACTGATTAAGCACCTTTAGATGTAGAAGTCGAACAATGAATGACAAAGATGTGAACTTCTGACAACCCGGATACAGTTCACTTTATGTATCTTCAAGAAGTTTGAAATACTTTACAGTCTCTACATTTGGACTGAGCTGGGGTTCAGATGCATTGGGATCAGGCGCCCGCACACCCTCTCGTACAAGATGTGGTTCATTACCCTCAACACTTGTATCGACATGTGGATTTCCTATAGCCCCTTGTATCATTCCAACCATATCATCCCCAATGTCTAAATTAGCCAATGTTTCATTCTCCTCGATTACCATGCATAGATACGTAAGATTCCCCATGATTAATCCAATGTTTGTACTTTTTAAAAAGACCATTCAAAATTAGATGCTTCCATACACCCTCTCGTACAAGACGATATCGATTCTCACATTTCCTACACGAACAACTAATCATCGAACCTTCAGTCCTATTAGTGTAGGCAAACACAAGGAATTGATCAATCACATTAATGTATTCCCTAGACGTCCTATTTGGCAAGTCAACCCAACTCTTATCCATCCTCTGTTTTTCCCTTAAATATTTCTTCTGCATACATCCACAAAAATTAAACATCAAATAACTACAAAACATGATTAATTTGAAAAAAACATCAAACAAACAAACAAACAAATTGTCTTAAAACATCAGTCTAGAATTGGGTTCACAGTTTGAGAGTTAGAGCCGGATTTCACTCTAGATAAACTAGTTTCTTAAGAAACTTAAAATTCGAGATGTTGACGCCCTAAAATCACCAATCGGCGTCGGATTAGCACGAAACTTGACACACAAGACCGCCTTGGCACAAGAGACTTGTAGGAGAAGATGAGACTCGAATCGGGTTCCCGATTTGGGAGTTAGAGCCGGATTTCGGTCTAGGCAAACTAGTTTTTTAACAAACTTAGAATTTGAGGTGTTGATGCCCCAAAGTCACCAAATGGCGTCGGATTAGCACGAAACTTGGCACACACGACCGCCTTAGTACGAGAGACTTGTGGGAGAAGATGGGACTCGAATCAGGTTCCCGATTTGGGAGTTAGAGCCAGATTTCGGTCTAGGCAAACTAGTTTCTTAACAAACTTAGAATTTAAGGTATTGACGCCCCAAAGTCACCAAATGGCGTCGGATTAGCACGAAACTTGGCACACACGACCGCGTTGGTACGAGAGACTTGTGGGAGAAGATGAGACTCGAATCGAGTTCCCGATTTGGGAGTTAGAGCCGGATTTCGGTCTAGGCAAACTAGTTTCTTAACAAACTTAGAATTTGAGGTGTTGACGCCCCAAAAGTCACCAAATGGCGTTGGATTAGCACGAAACTTGGCACACACGACCACCTTGATACGAGAGACTTGTGGGAGAAGACAAGACTCAAATCAGGTTCCCGGTTTAGGAGTTAGAGCCGGATTTCGGTCCAGACAAACTAGTTCTTTAAGAAACTTAGAATTCGAGGTGTTGACGCCCCAAAGTCACCAAACGGCATTGGATTAGGACGAAACTTGGGACACACGACCGCCTAGGCACAACAGACTTGTGGGACAAGACTAGACTCGAATCAGATTCCCGATTTGGGAGTTAGAATCAGATTTCGGTCTAGACAAACTAATATCTTCTCGGTACGTAGAATTCGAGGTGTTTGATGCCCCAAAGTCACTAATTTCTCCTGAAAATGTTTTAATTGGAAGACATAACAAGTGTATTCACAGTGTCAAATGTTTTTTATCCCAACAATGAACCGTAGTGGTTGGTGAACTAATTCATTTGTATGCTATCGCTTTTGTGTGTGTGTATGTGGAGAGAGAGAGGGAGAGAGAGAGAGAGAGAGAGAGAGAGTTGTCTTCAGTAATGTAATCCAACAGCAACCAATGTTATAATTGTGGATTGTTCACGTAACTTCCATTCATCTATTTATTGTTTTTATTTAATGTAATCCAACAGCAACCAATGTTTTTATTTAATATAAGTCTTTAGTATTTTATTTATTTTCTTTTTAATTATAGTTTAATTTGGAGTTTTATTAACATTTGGTTTCTTATTTTATTAAGGATTCCAATTTTCAAATATTATTAGGGTTTTACTTTCCGATTTTAATAAACTATAAAGAACTTTAAAAATGAAACAACCCTTTTTCTTAATAGGTTCAAACAAAGCAGAGGTATGTAAAGATCCAACTTTTAGGAAACCTCAGATTAACCTCATTTTAGTAAAAGATGGGAATGTGATCTCCTTCCATGCTCTTTAATGCAACTTTTTCAAACTCCATGAAAAAGGATGAACCTAAGGAAATAAATAGGGAGGAAATTTTTGGATCCCTAAATCTGGAGTATTAGAATTAGAATAAGAATAGATTCAATAGAAATGTATCATGTTCCGAGCATGCATTTCAAAACATAAATTGCCTGGGTATTATTAGCCTTTTATGATATATTTTTAAGTTTCAAAGCATACTGCAGGAACAAAAACAGAAAAAACAAAAACAAACTGGATATGATGAGAAAAACCATTGATATCTATCTAACAAACTACAAAAAACTTCAGATCTGACATAAGGTTTGCATCTACATCTAAGGCTCATCACAGGCATTTCTATCTTTCAGATAAGTCTAGATTCATAACAGACTAATTAATGTTAAGAAATAAAGTAAAACTTTTTCATTAAATGACCATAGACAGACCTAGATTAATCGTAAACTTATGTATCTCTCTCTTTAAACCCATATAGTATTTCTTTTTTAAATATTTTTTCAAAATTAATATATATATATATCATTTTCATATCCCAATTGACAAATTCATAAGCTTGCATCAATAAGAACAAGTAATACTTTTTGTATTTTTATAAATAAAGATATAAAGATATTTATATAAGTTAAAGAGAACCAAAGCAACAAGTAATACTTTCCAGTTTAATTTGAATAAACCAATTCATCAAAATAGTTATAGTTAGTGATCCAAAAGTCCATTAAAATTCATAAGTTCACCGCAAAATTTATAGCTACGTGAAAAAAGAATACAACCAGAATTGATCCAAGAAAAAAAAGACTTACATAATCTTGATCCAACAATCTGAGCTGTCTATAGACCTAAAGCATCTCAAAACTCCATTCACCACATCCTGATGTTGAAGAAAACAACAAAATTCAGTAAATTCAGAACATAAAAACCAATAAATCCCAGATCTGTAACTCATAACAATTTATTTAACAAATTACAAAGTTTGAGAATCAGATTCAACATATCTAACCCTTACCCATATTTTATTTTATTATTATTTTTGCACAGACCTTACCCAGATTTCTGATTATCTTCTTTTACGTTAACAGTAAAATTGGTACCCAAAAAAACCCACAAATCTGTTAATCCCAAAACCACTTTTCCACTACGAGTAAAATGATCTATCAAGAATATCAACAGACAAAGTGGTCAAGAAACCCTAAATTGGAAACCAAAATTGGGACAAAGTTTTATAAAAAAAAAAAAAAGAAGCACAAAAACCCAATTCACATGAGCATTTATAAAAATTAAATCTGTGACAAAATTGCTGGATTTTAACCAAAAAAAAAATTTTTACTCGAACCTTAAATCTGTGACAATTCACATTTAAAAAAAAAAAGGGGGAAACCTTGATTAGGAATTAATCATGTAAATTATTGGATTTTAACAAAATTACTGATGTAATCATGTAAATTACTGATGCAATCATAAAAATTACTAATGCATTTACAAAATTACTGGATTTTAACAAAAATTAATCATGTAAATTCGGAATTTGGGAAGAGAAATTGGAGGGAAAAAACACAATGTAAGTATAGAGTGTTTGGAACAATTTTGTTCTCTCTTACCTTTAGTCCTGCGGAGAGGTGTCCTTTCGAGCTTCGAACTTGGGCATTTTATATTGAGATTCAAGTCAAGGGAGTTGAGAGTGGAATGAGATCTGGAGCACGAAACTCGCTGCTGCTCGTCACTCCGGCAAAGGCCGTCGTTCACCCTCGTCACTCATCGTTCACAGTCGCTGCTGCTCATCACTCCGGCGAAGGCCGTCGTTCACCCCTCCTTCACTCCGGCAATGCTGAATGCGAGTAGGGATTTTGAGGATTTTGGTTTGGTGATTTTAGGGATTTTGGTTTCAGAGGGATTTTGGTTTCAGATGGATTTTGATTTTGAGGATTTTGGGGACTTTAGGGACTTTGGGACACATGACCGCGAATGGGATAGAAATGAGCGGGACACCAAATATTTATTTTTTTGCGATGGCATATTTCAACTGTCGCAAATGATACATAATTAACCAATAAAAACGACGTAGTTTTACCCATATTTGTTTGCGATGGGCTTTTGCCGTCACAAATGGTCCACCATTTGCGACAGTAACTTCTTACTGTTGTAAAATAATATTTTTTGCGACGGCATACCGTGCGTCGCAAATGTTTCTGCATTTTTCTTTTACAATTATTAGTGACGGAGGTCAGCCTCGTCGCAAAAGGTCATTTTTCTCGACGGCAGATACATGCCGTCGCAAAAGACTTTTTTTGGCGACGGCAACTATACTGCGTCGCAAAAAAACCATTTTTTGCGACGGTAGTTACCGCGTCGCAAAAATCTCCGTGTTATTTGCCCTATTTTCTTGTAGTGTACCTTGAAGTTCCTGGCATTTATAAAGACCTCACTTAAGTTTTAAAAATAACACTAACTTCTCCTTTGATTTGCTTTTAAATTTCAAATACACCCTTATGTTAATTGACTGTCAATAACAATAGCTGACTTTGTTAAGGTCATCAATTTACTGTATTATATTTCTTATTTTACCCTCCTTTGCCTATTACCACCTCGACACAGTAGGCCTCCCTTGCCAGAGTGCATAACCGAGCCTTTAACCTGTTTGAATTTTTTTTAATCAAAGTTAAAAAAATTAAGCTGATTTAAAAATTAATTCTCAGAATAAGTCAAAACGTATTTTATAAATATGTTTTCTGTTATAAAAAAAAAAAATCATTTAGAAAGTTTATTTTGTAAATACATTTTCTTAATTAGAATGTGTATTTACAAAATATATTTTTAACATTTTTTATAAAAATAATTAATAAAAAATGGAAATCATAATATATATATATATATATATATTTATAAATAAAAGCTAAAAATGTGTTTTGTAAATAAATTTTCATAATAATTTGTTAAAACGTATTTAAAAATAAGTTTTCATCATAATTTTTTTTTTAAATAATTAATAAAAAACTGAAATCATAATTTTTTTTTTTTGAAAAATAAAACACTGAAAACGTATTTTGTAAATACATTTTCATCATAATTTTTGCAAAATAAGTTTTCATCATAAATTCTTTTTTAAAAAATAATTAATAGAAAGTCTGTTGAAACTAAAAATGTATTTTACATTTTTTAAAATAATTAATTGGAAAAAAATAGAAAACATTGTAATTTTTTTTTTTTAAATAAATTTTTTGTTTATAGAAAGCGTGTTGAAATAGAAAACGTATTTCGTAATTACACTTTTATTTAATTTTTAAATATTTAATAGTGTTGTATTTTTGTAAATACGTTTTCGTCATAATTTTTTTAAATAATTAATAGAAAGTAGTTGAAATAGTAAACATATTTTGTAAATACAATTATTTTTTCAAATAATTAATGAAATTTTATTTTGTAATTAAGTTTTTTTTTTTTATTTACGAGATATGATTGCAATATAATTTTTTTAAAAAAATAAAAAAGCGTGTTTTTTTAACATATTTTTTTTATTTATGTTAAAAACAGGCCTCTTTTTTTTTTTTTCTTTTTTTTTTTTTTTTTTTTTTTTTTTTTTGGCGTTGCATCTTATTACCATTATACACATTTTTTTTGTCCCTGACTCTGACTCGCTGTTGTTCATCTCTCTTTCAACATAATTTTTTTAATATTGAAAAACATGGTTTCAACTTAATTTTTTTTAATGCTTTGCATTTAAAAAAAAAATAGAAAAAGTTTTATTTATTTTTATTTTTTTTATATTAGAAAACATGTTTACAAAACACTTTCATCATTTTATTACCATTGCTTTTGACACAAATTTTTTTATTTAAAATAGAAATTGTGCTGCCAAAACACACCTTCAACATAAGAAGGTTTTGTCCATTCCATATTGAAAGTAGGAATGACAACGGGTCGGGTCGGGGCAGGCCAAGCCGGGGCCAGAGATTGCACTCCCTGTCCCCCGATTCCCGGCAGAGAACCCATCACGCCCACGCCCCCCGCCCCCCGCCCCCCTAACGGGGATCGGATTTTCCTAACCTCGAAAAATCCCTGACAATCATCAACAATAACAACTCAACTTTGAAAATTTAGATCTGAAAAATCTCCAAAAAAGCCCCAATCATCAACAACTTAACCAAAAAAAAATTTAGATAACTCAACAACTCAACTCAACAATCATCAACAACTCAACAATTTAGTATGTTTGTTCATTACACACACACATATATATATGTATCTATCAGATCTCAGAAAACCCTAACAAAAAAATAAATTTAGAGCTGAAAATAGAACACAGATCAAATCCAATCACACACAGAGATCAGATTCAATCACACAAACCTTAACAAAAAAAAAAATTTGAGTTGATCCAATCACACACACTCATTTCTTCAAGAACGAAGCCGACCACAATGGCGATGAAGATACTGTCGCTGCCACTATCTCAGATTTGCCCCCCAGATCAAAGATCGTTATCATCTTACCTTTGTTTGCTCAGGTTGTCAAGTTCTTCATGATCTGGTTCAATCTAAAAATAGAACACACATACAGAGAGTAAGAGTGAGAGAGAGAGAGAGAGAGATAGAGAGAAGCGGTGGTGTCGGTGACGGTGGAAGGACACTGGAGACGATCTGCAGATCTTCTAGATCTAGAGATAAAGTCACCGTAGACATCATGAGGCAGCGGAGACGAGGCAGCAAACGAGGTATGAAAAAGAGAGAGAGAGGGAGAGAGAAGTGGTGGTGTCGGTGTCGGTGACGGTACAAAGAACAAGAGAGAAAGAGATAGTTTCACAGAGTAGAGGGAGGGGAAAAGAACGAGAGAGAGAGATAGAGAGAGAGAGTTGAGAATCTAACTGAGATAGATAAACCCTAAACACATGCATATATATATATATATATATATATAATAAGGCAGCTCAGTTTTTTTGCCTTGATGGGACATCTGTCCGTTTGTCAAATTATAAACCATTGGATTGAACTTAATCCAAGGGTTCACAGCCTCCATTTTCAACCCACGGGTTCACAGCCTTACACCCTCCATTTTCAACCCACGCCCTCTCTCTCTCTCACACTCTCATCTCTTTTTCTTTGATTTCAAATTTTGAAATCAGACCCCATTCTCTCTCTCTCTCTATATGCATTTCGGAGGAGGAGGAGGAGAGCCCTAGCCTCCAACCTACCCAAGCACTGTGACAGTCGAACGAGGTCTCTCTCTCTCTCTACATGTCTGCTTGGTTTTATATAGATCTATATAGTTCTTGACAGCGGGTTTTTCATATCTATTGTTGTTCTTTATCATCATCTATTGTTTGGGGGTTGTTAATTCTGGGAATTAATGAGTGCCATGCTGATATTCTTTTGGGGTTTTGTTGTTTTTTAGCTGGGTAGAAGAATGTTTAAATGCTCTGTCATCATCTTCTTCTCTCTTCGATTTTGTTTTTATTCTTCCGAAATTTTTGCCATCAATTGGAACTAGCTCAGCTTAATTAGCAGTTTGTGATCTTTGGGTGTTTTTTTTCAACTCTTTCATTGTGTTGTTTTCCAAAACATGAAAGATGAAAACTGAAATTTTCGCTTTAAGCACCAATGTTTTTCATTTTACTTTGTGATTGCTCCGCCGCCTGAGTTACCGGCTCCGGGGGGGTGTTGTCAACATTGCAGTGAAGTTGGACTCTTCAATTTCTCTGAATTCTAATCTGACACACTTGCCGAAGATGGGTTTGTGTCAAAAGACGGTGATCGGTGTTCCAGCGGCCGGTGGTGTGTTGGATGGTAGTTGTAACAGAAATGGTAGTTACACAGAATTCGAACAGAGAAAATGCACAAAAAGTATAAAATGGAGTTGAGTTGAGATTCATTTTAACTGTTTTGTGGATCATGCTTAAAATAAATGTGAATCACATAGTGTGTCTTCTGTATGTTTTAATTTTGTGTGTGTGTGCATTATTAACCAGAGTAATGATAAAGAATCCATATTGTGCTCCAAATGATTCATTTTAAGTGTTGAATCTTACCATACAAAAATTGAATCTAAACTTCACATTTTTTTTTTTATATATTTTTCTGTGTTTTGATTCTCAGTCTAGCAAGTGTTGTATTGAATCTAAATTAGATATATTTTTCTCAGCTGAGAATCAATATAGTCTAAATTAGATATATGTTTTGATTCTAATTAGACTAAATTAGACTAAATTGAATATAAATTAGATATATTTTTCTGTGTTTTGTATTCTTTTTAAAATATATTTTTCTGTGTTTTGATTCTTTTGCTAATCCGGCAAAGACTCAAAACAAAGCAAATGATTCATTTTAAGTATTGTGCTCCTATTTTTCTGTGTTTTTATTTTTCTTTTGTTTTCTTTTATTTTTTTTACTGTTACCTAATTTTATGTCTACCAAACATGTCTACAAAAACTGAAGTGGGAAGTTGAATATCTCATTATTTGACATAAATTGAGTGTTGTAATCGAGAGTATCTCACAAACTGTTGGGAAGTTGAATATCAAGTGGCAAAGGTGGGAAATTGAATATGGATTCTAATATCATCTTTTTCATGGAGTTGAAATTTGCAAAAATATATCATGTGTGTAATCTTGCCTTGTGATTGATATAGCCTTTTTTTTTTTTTTTTTTCTTTAACCACAAACAACCAGTTTCTTTTCGTCACTCCTTGGATCCAAAGGTGCAGGGGTTGTTGGTTCTCCTGTGAATTCTTTGTCGAATTGGGATTCCCCAAATGGGAAAGTAGATTGGTCTGTTAATTAATGGAGATGAACTGGCTGGAGTTGAAATCCAAATTGCAATTCAATGTTAATTACAACATTAAGATGTTGTTTTGAAATGGACACTGTGTATTTTAAAGTTTTAATCTATATATATTTGACAAACGGACACTGTGTATTTTAAAGTTTTAATCTTTTTTTGAGAATAGATTTTAGAGATTCAAGCTTTTTTTTTTTTTTGTTTAATGTTTAATTTTGTTTTGCTTTTTTGTTTTTAGGGGTTTTCCTATTTGGTTGAAGTATGTTCTAGGCATCAGCAATCTTTCAAGGTCTCTCTCTCTCTCTCAAGATTAATCCATTACCTTAATAGATAATTATTGGTGTTTGCTGTTTTCTTTTCTGTAAATGTTTGTTGTGGGTTTCTTATAACTCATTAAAAGTCATTAAAAGTGATGAAGTTGCTGAAAATGAAGTTGAAAATTTGAGCATTGATATATGATCTTCTTCTTCTAGCAATGTACTCTTTTTTTTTTCTTTTTCTTTTAAGTATAAAAATGTGGTTTTGGTTTGTGGGTGTTAATGAGTTTTGGATTAAAGCAACAGAATTTTAAATGGTGGAGCTTCAGTCCTGTCCTAGCTTGGTCAGTGGTATTGAGCAAGAAGTGAAAGGAGAGAGTGTGAATATTGTTGCAGAGATTTCAGCAGAGCTACAGAGGGGATATCAATACTTGAAGCTCAAATACTAAAGAGAGATAACAACTCTCTACTCTCAAATGGACAAGTACGATTGCCTGCTTCATATTTGTTTTTTTATCCCCTCAGTTTCTTAAAATGTCTTTAACTCTTTGGTTGCTCTGATAATGATTCAGTTTCAGCATCTAGATATGGTATTAATCATTTTTTTTTCTTGGGTTCTTATATGCAACTTATGGGTTCAATTTGATGATTTTCTTCATTATTTAGCGATGAATTTCCTAATCTGAAAAATGTTTATATTTTCTTATTGGTGGTTTTTGAGTCTTTGCCAGATTAGCAAAAGCTGATATGGTTACCATAACCATGAGAACATAGGATAAAATGAAGCAAATAACCTATATTAATCAGCAAGCTATGGTTAGATAGAAGACATATAATACCGCATTCATGAAAATAAGATCAGAGGGATTAAAAGATCAAATGCCGCATTCATGAAAATAAGATCAGAGAAAATATAAATAGGATTATCATAACACTGAGAAAATGAATGCAATTTTTGTTTTCACTCACTCTGGTAGAAAATAGTAAAACCGTTCCCACATTTTAAATACATGTGACACTAAATCATTTCAAATTTTTCTATACTGATGTGACACTAAATCATTTCTTATGTGTAGTTTAGAAACTAGAATTTAGCCGAATGCTATATGTGTACTGTGTCATCTCTGAAGACAATTTGGAAGTAGATTACTCTTATATTTGTGTTAGACGCGAGCATTTTTTTCTTGAAATTTTTGGAAGTAGATTACTCTTATATTCCTTGGAAGTAGATTACTCTTATATTCCTTGAAATTTTTTTGGAAGTAGACAATTTGGAAGTAGATTACTCTTATATTCCTTGAAATTTTTTTCTGTTAGACACTAGCATTTATTTTCTATATATGCTCATAAACTACTCATAAACTGCAACACATCAATCTGAAATTTCAAGGAATTATTAAAACACAATTCCTTGGAATAAGGCACAATTTCCACAATCTTTTGCATTGCTCATATTGGTCAACATCATTAATGTCAGTTCTTACATGATCTCTTATCCCAGTGCAAAGGAAAGAAGCTTCAAGAAATTCAAGAGCCAAAAGGCAGAATTTAGTAGCCAAAAAATTGAAGATGGAAACAGCAAAACCTTTCAGTCAAAGCATGACACTCGATGCGTGCCACCAAGAGAAACAAATCTAGAGAACTTCATAGTCAACTGGATGAGCATGGATGACAAGAAAACAATATCAAAAGTGAAAAGAAAGAAGGTCAAAGCAATCTTTGAGGTACATTTGTTTTTCTGTTATGTCAGATATATTTTTTATCTTCATTATATATGCTTCAATTCATTTTGCAACAAAATAAAAATTCTTTTAGGAGTGGTAAAAACTTATTATTTATAGATTAAGTGGTTCCTTTTTTGGCCCCTATTATTAAGAGGCTTCAAAACTTTGTTTATTCCATTCTTTTGACAACTTCGATTGTTGAATGTCTAATTTTTTTTCAATTGTTGAATTTTAAACGTAGTATTTGACTTCCTCTTGAAAATTTATCGCACTGGTTTATTCTTTCCATAATGTGCATGACATTTATTCTTTCCATAATGTGCATAACGGAAAAATAAAATAAAAAATGAAGATAAACTATGTTGTCAAAATTTGCATAAAAGTTTATTGTCTACTATTTGATGTGATTTGGAAATATAGAACATTAGTCATTTTTTCTTTGAATTATATTTTCTTTGACTTTACGGGGTAACGGAGATGGTTTGGGGAAATTTTGGGCTGGGGCCGGGGGAACCTATCATCGTCCCCGGCTAAAAAATCATTAGGGATGTATTTTTTAATACCAGCCCCAGTCCTATGGGGAATAATTTTCGGGGAAAACACTATTTATCGGGGCGGGGCGGTCCGGATCCCCGTCAGACCAGGTTCAAATTGCCATCCCTTATTGAAAGTGTGTTTTTAAATTATTTTTTTAACACTTTCAGCATTTTATTATCGTTTAAAATAGAAACAAGTTTTGAACATATATTTTGTTAGTATGTTTTTCAACTTAAAATTTTTATTTGAACACTTTAGCATTTTATTACCATTGCTTTCAATATAAGTTTTTTAAAATGTAACAATTTTTTTTTAATATTAATTTTCAGTACAAGATTTTATATATATATATATTGTTTAAGAAGCACAATATAATGATTTTATTTAAATATTTTCTTTTGGATATATGCTAACATAACATATACATATAGTAAGCCCCACATACATTCATACATTCATTCAGGCTTCATTTGGCAAGTGCTTGTTTTAGTCTAATAGTCAAAAAATTACTAAAATAACTAAAAAGTCTATAACCTATACTAAAAAGTTAAAGATTCTATTTTCTCTCTACTTTTTGCATATCTTTTCGTAAAAAACTAAAAGATCATTTCAAATATTCTAGTTTTTTTTTTACCTCATATTTTAACAAAAAAATCAAAAAATTACTAAAATAGCCTGTTCGATATATAAGAATAACTCTTTTGGAGTTAAGTATCCTTCATCTTTATTTGTACTAGCGCATAATACCGGTAATACTTTGCAAAATTTGAGACCATGCCTGCATATACCTACAAAATTGAGCAATAGTAAACCTAATTACACTCGTAACCCATTTATTACAAAGATTTCTCTTATGTACTAATTCTCACTTAAATTCGGAATCTCAGAATTCGAATAATCAAAAAGCTTAGAATCAAAGACAAGTAAAGGATCCTTCATGATTGTGAAAAAAATATTTTCAAAAACAATACATGATTTCAGCTTTTTATTAATGATTTTTTTAAAAAAAAAAACTTTTATTTCAATTTTTTTATTAATTATTTAAAAAAATTGTTGAAAACGTATTTTGTAAATACGCTTTCATGAAAAAACGTATTTACAAAATATGTTTTCTAAATATATATATATTTTTTTGGATTTCAACAGAAAATGTATTTTGGAAATACGCTTTCATAAAAACGTATTTAAAATACGTTTTGACCCATTCTGAAAATTAATTTTTAAAGCAATCTAGTTTTTTAATTTTGGAATAAAAAAAAATCCCAAATAGGTTGACGCCCCGTGCATGACCACCCAATCCACCAAATATTTACGACAACCAAAGCACTGATTTGTCATGAAGGCAACAATTAGACTACAATTGAGTTGCAGGAAGAAAACTAGCACATGTTTATAAACATCTACAAAAAATTAATTATATACAAAAATTTAAGGGTGAGTATGGTCCGAATTGATCTGGATTGGGATAAAATTAGGATCAATTTGATATTTACAGTTCTTGAAAAATTAGAATCAATCCAATCCGTTTAAATAAAACCAATACGAACCAATTCATTTAAATACAGATTGGATCGGTTTAGGATCCCGGATTCACATAATTAAATAACAAAAAAGAATATAGAACATTTTAATTTTATAAAGACATAAACATGGCATAATATTAGTTTCACAATAGTAATATTTCTTTCCATAATAGCGACATATTGTTCTACAATTTAAACAACCATAAAAAAACTAGTTCCATCATAAATATTTATTTAGACCATTACAAATTAAAACTAAAAACTAACAAACAAAACCAATAAAAGAAAATATTATGCGGGTTTAAGTTTGGATTTAGGTTTTATATGGAATATGAGAAAATACTATAGAAGAGGGTGTATAATATAAATATAGGCTATTTGTATACGGTCTGGATCGGTTCCAATCCGGAACTGTGGGTTCAATCCAAAACCGATCTATGGACTATGAATTTTTAATTTTTCAATTCGGAACCGAACCATAGATTAAAAAAATCAATCCAAACCTACCGAATTAGACTAGACCAGATCGGATTACAGATTTTACGAATTCCTTACTCAGCCCTACAAAAATTCATAAATCCAAAAAAAAAAAAATGTACGTAAAAACTAAATTTCTATAATAATTTAGTAATTCAGAAATCCAAAATTGAGAAATATCCAAACGCAGTATGTGCATTCAAAAATCGGGGCCTAACGGCAATAAGATTTTTTTGAGATTTTCTTGGTGGGTCTTGAGAGAAAGAAGGTTGAACCAACAAATATATTGGTAACATTGAACACCATCCATACATACAGAGATTATAACTTCAGTCAAACCACCTCAACAAAACGAATAAACAGGAAAATTTGGTGCTTTAAATATAGTTGTTTACAAGTAGAAACATGCATTAACAATACATCCAAAAAAAATGCAATAACACAGCAATAGGATTGAATTCACCTAAATGGTTTATACGAAGATTTTAAAAATCATAACTAGGAACATTGGGGCAAACACAAGATTTCAACTCCATTGCTAACAAAATAAAAACGGAGAACCAAATTCAGAAGCACATTGAACATTATCTCAGTCTTTTCCACACGATTCTTGCATTTTATATCAAATTCCACGAAAACGAAGATTACCCAGACGAAAATCTGAACCTGGTAGTGTGCTCAGAAACTTCAAACAAACAAAATCGCCAAGATAAACCTAGTCAAAATCAATCGCACTCCATCAATCAGCAAGAGAATCGAGCAGAGAGAGAAGAAGTGAAGTGATCGAGACGGGAAAAAGCCAGATCAGATTCTGAGCAGAAAACTCATGTAGAGAGAGGGACAGAGAGAGAGAGAGAGAGCATCAATCAATAATTGGGTTGTGAATGTGATTGGGCTCCAACAAGGTGACACGCACAGTAGGAGAGGGGGGTGAGGTGGAGCACAACCCGAGAAGCCGTTTCCCTTGAATTTACGTGCGTTGGCCGGATTTGGTATATATAAGAACAAGAGTCAAAGACTTCGGTGTCCCAATCTAATATATCTCATATTGGTTAATATTCAGGGATATTTAAATCTTATTATTTTAATATAATTATATTGTACTCTATCAAAATTGTAAATCCATAACATTTTTTTCCCAATTTAATTACAAAGTAAAAAAGGAGAATAAACCTTATCAGCAATTTTTAAATTCAAATGTCAATTTTATTGAGGGATTTTTTTTTTAGGGTTCTTGATATTAAAATTTTATAGTATAAAGGACATTTAATATTTTCATAATGTCTAAGGTCCCTCAACATTGAACCAGAGAAATTTCAGCCCAGAGAAATTCCAGTCCAGAGAAATTTCAGCCCAGAAAAATTTTTCCCAGAGAAATTCTATTTAGAGAAATTCTGGGCTTCCAAAGAATTTCTCTGGATTCAAGACTTTGAACATTCAAATTTCTCTGAATCTATGGACTAACATAAAAAAACCACAATATCAGCAGCCCTCAAAATGACACAACATTTGTTTTCATTTGCACTTTGAATGAACACACATCAACAATGTAGAAGGTGATCAATCTTGTAATCAGACATGACAAAGTGAATGCATAGAAATCCATAACAGAGTATCCATTCTTAAATGTTAAAATCAGTGCCTTTGATTTTATCCAAAGTGCAAACTCAGAGAAAATCTCAAACTCAGAGAAAATCTATATGATAGGCAATGGAACATTTTAATGTGTGATCTTTGAGTTTTTTTTTTTTTCTGATATATGTTATTCTAGTTTTTCTCTTGCCCATTATATGTTGGAAATCATATAGATTTATTATTACTTCTGTACATGTATTACTGCATGGTTGATTAAGAGAAAATCCCACTCTAACCCAGAGAAAATTGCCAAATCCAGAGAAAATTCAAGGATAATCCAGGGAAAATTGTCAAATTCAGAAAAAATTCGATCCAGAGAAAATTTCCAAATCCAGAGAAAATTGCCAAATCCAAAGAAAAGTGGCCAAATCTAGAGAAATTTAACACTGTCAACACTGTCATTGATATGCACATGTGAACAATTATAAACCTTTAAATTTAAATTTAGGTATAAAAATGCACTGTTAAGGAATCACATATCCTGTCTGTTTTTCGTAGTCTCGATCCAAAGTCAGCATTAAGAAATCTAGAGTGATATGTAAGTAGAGAACTTAGATTCAGTTTTCACTCATATAATACATCAATTCAGACAAGAAGCAACCATTTTTAACTCTTGAATACATAAAATTGATGAATTATGTATTCTATAAAATCTCGAATCATCTTATTACAAGAATCTCAGCTATTCACATTGAACTCCACATTTCTAGATTCAAATAATAAATAACCATAAAAAAAATTGAAAAAAACAAGAGAGACAGTCACATACCAGACTGTTACAATTGATACATCTCTGATTTTCCGAAAGCTTCAAAAGGTTGCGAATGATCCTTTCAATTCTCTCTTCTTCCTTCACTCGGATCGGCAATGACCCAGATCGGATTCCAAGCACATATTGGATTGCTTGTCTGTGTGATTCATTGTATTGCGATGAATCCCAAGAGCGCTGTGGACTTGTGTGTGTGCGTGCGTACTAATCTCGTAAAGTAATCTTTGGAAATGTGGGGGTGAAACATAAATCTGGTTTTCTGAATGTCCAATTCCTTCTTCCTAAGCGTCCATTTTCGTACACAAATTCCTTAGTTTCAGGAGCAAACCCTCGTCGTCATCAACTTCGCCTTCTCCACCACCGTCGCTGTTGCCGACGTCGTCGAGAGCGGCCGCCTTGCACTGCTGGACCTTAATCAATATTCAAGTTGCATCACAAGTTCTGATCTTGTTCATCAAGGAGGTTTTGCTCGAGAGACTAGAGAGACAGAGCAAGATTCGGTAATGGAGAAGTTGGTAGAGAGAGAAGTCAAATTTCTCTGTATGGGGTTGAAGGACCTTAGACATTATAAAATAATATTGTGGATCTCTTCCATTATTAAAAATGGAAAAGGGACTTTAGACTAATTTTCCCTTTTATTAATTATGTCAACAGAATGAGCTAATTTATATACCTGTGTTTTTCTTCTCACGCTATTTTCTTCGTAGTTATTGGCCATTAACAAAATTGAACACAAAACACATAATTTAAATAAGAAATATAGAAAATCTCTCCTACATCTTAAATATCTAGTAAAAATCTTGTTATTCTCTTAGTGTCACCGAACCACAATAGAGAAAAAGAGTCATCAATAGACATCGTCACCTATTTTTTTCTATTATCATCAGCTAATGACAATGGACGTCATCTTTCATTCTTTCTCTCATCAGAAACCAATGACAACACACATTTCGTCTCATTCTTTTTTTCTTGTTGCGTCTTTTATGCTTTGCTCCTTTTTTCTTCTGGTCGTCATCATCTATTCATCGCTCCATTTTTTCTGTCCCTACCATCTGTAACCTACATCTACCTCCTTCATTCATTTAGCATAATTAGCCATTTATCTCTGTCTTCCCCTCAGCACAACTCTCATTTACTTTCTTCTTCCCCTTAATGTAATATCTTATCTCATTTTATCTTCCAATTCCTTCCATCACAATTGTCATTCTGCCTCCCAATTTGATCACGACGTGAATGTGGTGGCAATAGAGGTGGTTGTATCTGATTGTGATAATGGTAATGCAGGCTGTTGCGTTTAATTGTGATGATAGTAGTGGAGGCAGTTTGTGTTTGATTGCAATGGTGGTGGTAAAAACGACGATGTCCAATTATAATGGTTGTGATATGGGCAACTTCATGAGATTTTGAGGTAACGGTTCATTATTTATTGTCTATGCTAATAAGAAGAAGAGAAAATGAAAAGAAATTGGAAATTGGGGTTCGGTTATGTGAGCAATAAGGTTGTAAGGGTAAATTTATTATAAAATAGAACGTATGTTATAGAAGGGTAAAAATGTAAATTTATGATATAAGTTAATTCTTCCATTAACTTTACCTTTATTGTAAGGAAACTTAATGTAATTATCTCAAAATTATTAAATTTATTGTATTTTTTCAAACATCAAATGTAAAGCTATAAATGAATCGGGCTGTTTATAAATAACTCAAACTCAGCTCATTTATTAAATGAAAGAGTTCGAGTTTGATTTTTAGGCTCGTTTATTAATTGAGCCGAAAGTAGTTCAAAGCTCAGCTTGATAACTCCTAAACATAAAAAAAATAAATTAGTATTTATTTTTAATAATATATCAAAAAATTTAATATTTTATTTTATTTTTCTATTTGTATTCGATATTTGTGTAAATTTATATATTTGATTGATGGAATTTATTATTAATATAAAACATTCTTATATATTTTACTCATAACTTCTTCTTTTTTTTATCTTAATAAATAAATTAATTTAAATTTATTTTTTTTTAAGTTCAAATTTATCAAATATTTGACGGGTTCAGTTTAAACTCAAACCCGACTAATTTTTAATAAGCAAATCAAAACACTTAAAAATTTGGTTCGATTTGACTTAATTCGCTTGTACCCCCAATTTCAAGGTGGCTGGTGTAATTTATTTAAAATTTTATTATTATATAATACATTAATTAATTAATAAATAAATTTGTAGGTACACATGTCTATATGGTCCATATGGGTGTTGTCAGTTCAATTGTGGAGTTTGTACAGCTCGCAATTGAGAATAGTTATAGTAGAAAATCATTTATGAGTAATAAATATTAAGAATAAAGAATGGAACCCCTTGGGGGTCACCCCCTTGACCCTTTGTTTTGTTTTTTATTTTTTATTTGTTTTTCCTTCTTTTTCTCCCAATTCTCAATCCCCACGTGTGTGTGGAGTGGTGGGGTGAAAGTTTTAAGGGGGTCTAAATCAATACCCTATATATTATTAGTAGTGATTTAGACTCCCTCAAACTTCTATCCCCACTATCCCTACACACACGTGGACGGGTGGTGATTGGAAGAGAAGAAAAAAAAAAAAAAAAGTGACCAATCAAAAACGAAAAAGAGTCAAATGGGATGGGGGGAAAGCGGGTCCCAATCTTTATTCTAATATATATATATATTTTCACTGTGAAAGTGACATTATACAAATTTTTTTATTAAATAAATAATTAAATATTTTTTGTAAAATCTCATATTTATATAAAATATTTAATTATTTATTTGATAAAAAATTTAAGATAGATAGTATTTTTTATTTTTATAACCTATTTAATTTATACATGGATGTGGCATTCAGTTGTACTTTTAAGGGCCTATTTTAAGTAGGGCTGCAAATGAACAGAGCCGTTCATGAACAAGCTCGAGCTCGGCTCGGTAAGAGCTCGTTCGAACTCGGTTCGTTAATTTTTTTCGGCCGTTCGAGCTCGAGCTCGAGCTCGTTAAATTTTTAATAAACAAGCCCAAACAATCTAAAGCTCGGCTCGTAAGCTCGGCTCGTTAGCTGGCTCGTTTAATATTTATTATTTATATATTAAATAATATAAAATTATGTATAAAAAAATAAGAGAAACATGCTATTTATATATTTAAAAAATATAAATGTAAATAATACTTAACTATAGATAGTATATTTATATAATAGTGGTAGTAGATATTATTATTTTAGTAAAATATGAACTTTTTTTTAGTATGTTTATATATATTGTATATATAAATTGTATAATCAAAGTTTTAATTGTAACTTTAGTCTCACATGCAAGTATGAATTTATAAATTTTTTTGGCTCGTTAACGTTCGTGAACAGGCTCGAGCTCGAGTCGAGCCTAAGCCAACTCGGCTCGAGCTCGGTTCGTTAATTTTTTCTTCAGCTCGAGCTCGAGCTCGAGCTCTCGTTAAAATCTTAATAAACAAGCCCAAACACACTAAAGCTCGGCTCGGCTCGGCTCGTTTGCAGCCCTAATTTTAAGTAATTGTTTGGGATGTGTTATATAAATATATTTTTGATTTTTTTGGTTAAAAAAGTAAAAAAAAAATGTATGTTTGTGATTACTTTTTAATTTTTTATTAAAAGTTGTATAATAAAACATTATAATAAAATCAAAATGATCATTCTATCCTTTTGATTTTTTGACTTTTTCAATAGTTGAATTCAAAGAATAAAATAATAATTTTACCTTAGTGACTTCTCCTACAATTTACCCTTGAATAGTATAGATTTTTAAGTTTTTTAATAATTTTTTGACTTTTTTAATTTATTCCAAACAAGGCATAGTACCACATGCCATAAGATGGTAAAAAGATGGTTAAAAGTTAATTCTTTGACTTTTTAAATTTTTTTTATAAAAAATATGAGATAATATAATTCAAAATAGATTAAGAACTAAAAGATAACTTTTAATTATCATTTCAAAATATTCCTTTTATACCACACGCCAAAAATAAAATAAAATAAAATAAATAAAAAGTTTAAAAAGATAAAAATCCTAAAAATATTGTGCGGTGATTAAGAGGTTTGTCCATTGCGCCTTTGTTTTTTTTTTTTTTCACGGATTTTTAGTTGGAAGCTATAACTTCGTATTTTTGGCTAAAAAAAGTTATAAAGTTTAGGATTTATTACCTTTTCTATTCTTGAATTATTATTAAATTATGTATTTAGTCATTCAATTATCGATTGAGTCTACTAAATCTCTAAACTATATAAATCAAAATGTATTTAATCTCTAAATTATCGATTGAATATATTAAATTATTAAAATATTTAATTTAAATCTATTTAGTTCTTGCAATAATTACAAAAAATAAAATATAAACTCATAAATATTAAAAATTATTAAAAGACCTTACTTAGTTAAAATTTTATTTTAAAAAAAAAAATCTAAAATTTTATTCAATCTTTTCCAATGACTACTTGCTTACTTTTATTTAGCATTATATATCAAATTTTGTTTATAATTTCTAGCTTATTGTCTTTAAGTTTTTCATTGAGTTCTTTTTATAACTTAATTAATATATTATTTTATTCTATTATTATTTGTAACGAAATGTTATTATTTAAATTATCTAATTTCTACTACTTTAATATATATAATACTTGTATAATTTTATTGGTAAGACTGATAAACCAAGCTCTTAAACTAATTTAAATACATAGCAAAACAAAACACTTTTGAAAGACCAAATAAAAATTTAAGATTTTTTTGAAATAAAAATTTAACTATTTAAGGTCTTTTACTAATTTATAATATTTATAGGCTTATATTTTAATTTTTGTAATTCTTTTAGGGACTAAATATGTTTGAACTAAATATTTTAGCAACTTAATAGATTCAATCGATAGTTTAGGGATTAAATCGACTTTGATTTATTTATTTTAGGAACTTAGTAGACTCAGTCAATAGTTTAGGGACTAAGTAAATAATTTTAGATAGTTCAGGGGTAAAAAGTGTAATAAACCCTAAAGTTGATTAAAAAAATGCTAAAAAATCAAAAAAACTATTCAAAAAGTAAAATTATACACTTTAGTTATTTATTTTTTTTATACAATAAAAAATTATCATTCCTAAACCCATTATTTTTTTTCTTTTTCTAAAAAAGTCAAAAACTTAAAATGTTACTGAGGAAAAAAAAACAAAACCCCAACAAGACCATAGTATATTAGGTCACATACCTTTTTAGTTAACTCAAAGACATTTCATTATTTTTTTAGGATAAATTACACTGACTTCCCTGAAATTACTGACATTTATAAAGACCTCCCTTGAGGTTTTAAAAATAACACTAACTTCTCCTTTGATTTACTTTTAAATTTCAAATACACCCTTATGTTAATTGACTGTCAATAACAATAGCTGACTTTGTTAAGGTCATCAATTTACTTTATTATATTTCTTATTTTACCCTCCTTTGCCTATTACCACCTCGACACACTGGCCTCCTTTGCCAGAGTGCAACACCAAGCCTTTAACCTATTTGGATTTTTTAAAATCAAATTTAAAAAATTAATTTGATTTAAAAATTAATTTTCAGAACGAGTTAAAACGTATTTTATAAATAAATTTTCTGTTAAAAAAAAAAATCATTTAGAAAGTTTATTTTGTAAATATGGTTTCTTAATTAGAACGCGTATTTAAAAAATATGTTTTTAACATTTTTTTTATAAAATAATTAATGAAAAATAGAAATCATAATATATATGTTTTTTATAAATAAAAAACTGAAAACATATTTTGTAAATATGTTTTCATAATAATTTGTGAAAACGTATTTAAAAATAATTTTTCATCATAATTTTTTTTTAAATAATTAATAAAAAACTGAAATCATAATATTTTTTTTGAAAAATAAAAACTGAAAACGTATTTTATAAATACATTTTCATCATAATTTTTGGAAAATACGTTGTCATCATAAATTCTTTTTTAAAAAATAATTAATAGAAAGTCTGTTGAAACTAAAATTGTATTTTACATTTTTTAAAAATAATTAATAAGAAAAAATAGAAAACATCGTAATTTTTTTAAAAAATATTTAATAATATATATTTTTTTTATAGAAAGCGTGTTGAAATAGAAAGCGTATTTCGTAAATACACTTTTATTTCATTTTTAAATATTTAATAGTGTTGTATATTTGTAAATATGTTTTCGTCATAATTTTTTAAATAATTAATAGAAAGCAGTTGAAATAGTAAACATATTTTGTACATACGGTTATTTTTTAAATAGTTAATGAAAGTTTATTTTGTAAATAAGTTTTTTTTTGTTTTTTTGTTTTTTTTTTTGTTTACGACATATGATTGCAATATAA
The DNA here is from genome assembly GCA_036172215.1 of Camellia granthamiana. Classification (NCBI taxonomy): domain Eukaryota; kingdom Viridiplantae; phylum Streptophyta; class Magnoliopsida; order Ericales; family Theaceae; genus Camellia; species Camellia granthamiana. Next base: position 104,368,990 of record CM069915.1, on the reverse strand, counting down.
TTTTTTTTAAAAATAAAAAATGTGTTTTTTTTAACATAATTTTTTATTTATGTTAAAAACACGCTTCCATTTTTTTATTTTTTTGTGTTGCATCTTATTACCCTTATACACATTTTTTTTTTGTCCCTAACTCTCACTCTCCGTCATTCATCTCTCTTTCAAAATAATTTTTTTTAATATTGAAAACATGCTTTCAACTTAATTTTTTTTAATGCTTTGCATTTAAAAATAAATAGAACAAGTTTTTTTTTTTTTTATTATTTATATTGAAAACATGTTTACAAAACACTTTCATCATTTTATTACCATTGCTTTCGACACTTAAAATAGAAATCGTGTTAACAAAACACACTTTCAACATAAGAAGATTTTGTCCATTCAATATTGAAAGCTTGTTTTTAAATTATTTTTTTTAACACTTTCAGCATTTTATTATCATTGCTTAAAATAGAAACAAGTTTTGAACATATATTTTGTTAGTGTGTTTTTCAGCATTTTTTTTTTTTTTTGGAACACTTTAGCATTTTATTACCATTGCTTTCAATACAAGTTTTTTAAAGTGTAACAAATTTTTTTTTATATTAATTTTCAGTACAAGATTATATATATATATATATATTGTTTAAGAAGCACAATATAATGATTTTATTTAAATATTTTCTTTTGGATATATGCTAACATAACATATACATATAGTAAGCCCCACAAACATACATTCATTCATATATAAGAATAACTCTTTTGGAGTAAAGTATCCTTCATCTTTATTTTTACTAGCGCATAATACTAGTAATACTTTGCAAAATTTGAGACCACGCCTGCGTATACCTACAAAATTGAGCAATAGTAAACCTAATTAAACTCATAACCCATTTATTACAAAGATTTCTCTATGTACTAATTCTCACTTAAATTAGGAATCTCAGAATCCGAATAATCGGAAAGCTTAGCATCAGAGACAACTAAAGGATCCTCCATGATTGTGAAAAAAAAATTTCAAAAACAATATTATGGTTTCAGTTTTTTATTAATTATTTTTTTTTAAAAAAAATTATTTAAAAAACATTATGACTTTAATTTTTTTAATTAATTATTTTAAAAAATTGTTGAAAATGTATTTTGTAAATACGCTTTCTAATTAAGAAAACATATTTACAAAATACGCTTTCTAAATGATTTTTTTTTTTTTTTTCCAACAGAACATATATTTTGTAAATATGCTTTCATGAAAACATATTTAAAATATGTTTTGACCCATTCTGAAAATTAATTTTTAAAGCAATCTAGTTTTTTAATTTTGGAATAAAAAAAATCCCAATTAGGTTAAAGCCCCGTGCATCACTACCCAATCCACCAAATATTTACAACAACCAGAGCACTGATTTGTCATGAAGGCAACAATTAGACTACAATTGAGTTGCAGGAAGAAAACAAGCACATTGTTTATAAACATCCACAAAAAATTAATTATATACAAAAATTCATAAATCCAAAAAAAAAAATGTATATAAAAACTAGATTTCTATAATAATTTAGTAATTCAGAAATCCAAAATTGAGAAATATTCAAACCCAGTATATGCATTCAAACCCAACATTTTTATGAAATTGGAAAAAATGGAAATAAATTTCCTTTTGAATAATAATTCTATAATGACATATTACATTCAAAACCTAAAATTGTTATCTGTCAAGAAAAATATATATACACATATACATAATATATATGCAACCTATTGAATGGCTAGCAAAGGGAGTCTTGGTGGATGGATCCCAATGGTGAAACAAAGAGGAAGACAAGCAAATCCTAACTCGTGGTCTGAAGGTCAAAGAGCAAGCTTGTTCACACTCTTCGTGGATAACTTGTCTGAATCCATGGCACCAAGGAACCTGTATGATCTGTTTACCAAATTTGGAGAGGTCAAGGACGTATTCATACCACAAAAGAGGAGGAAAGCAACAAATTCCAGATTTGGGTTTGTACGTTATGATTGCTCTATTGCAGCTAACGTTGCAGAGCAAAAAGCAAATGGATTGTGGGTAGATGATAAATCTCTGGCAGTCAAAATCGCAGAGTATGATAAACACTTAGAGGTAAGGCATCGATCGAAAAACCTATCAACCAGACAACCAGTGGTAAGGAACACATCCGATATGGCAAAAAACTCCTTCTAGAACCATGGCACCGATGGAAGATCGTTTGCAGAAGTCATCAAAGGAGATCAACCCAGATCTTCTCTGAAGACAACTATCAGAGTAGAAGAGATAGGCAATGGCTGGCTTTATTAGAGCATGATCATGAGACTTAGATTAGACCATACTATTGTGCAGGTGAAAAACGAACTCATCAAAAGAGGAGAGCTAAATGTGCTGGTAAGAGAAGGAGGAGGGCGTGATATTTTTCTTTCATTCCTCTCCAAAGAAGACTTGATGGGCAAAAAGTCTACGTTTGAGGAATGGTTCCATGACTGGTGCGAGTACATCACAGTGTGGAGTCCTGGCATGCACATTCAGCAAGAGAGACAAGTTTGGATCAGCTGTTTTGGGGTAACCCCAAACCTATGGAGCGTAAATACTTTCAAGAGGATAGGAAGAATATGGGGGGAGGTGGTATTTTTGGATGGTGGTATTGGTGCACCAAAATCATTTTGATTTGGCAGACTCAAAATAGTTACTAATGTTATGGATCCGATTAATATGAGCATCAACCTGGAATGCAAAGGAAGAGTTTATCCCATACGAGTATTTGAAGAGTAGAGTGCAGTAGAGGATAGTCTCAGTTATAAAGAAACACTTTCTCATGAGCCAGTTGAAGCTGTCTGCTCCAAAATTAATGGCGTAATCCAACCCAGTCAAAAACACAACTCAGAGGAGGAAGATGGTGACAAATCAGATGACATGGCAGGAGCGTCTGTTAGGGTCAATAAGGATATGACATCTGGGATAAAGGCTATAGATAAGCTAGCTGCAAGTGGCAGCTGGAGTAATACATCAATTGTGGTAGAGACTCTAGAAGAAGGCACATGTATGGCTGAATCATTATTGCCAGTGAAAAGCCTACACCAGAAGAGTAATCTTTTTGCCCCAAAAGGTGTAGAAGAGTAGCTAGTTGCGGAAAATCTGCAGCAGAGTGTTGAGTGTAATCATGATCCTCAAAAAAGTCTCTTAGTAGGCCCTGTAGTAGAGGGTCAGGCCCTTGCCTCAGGCTTTATTAAAAGTCTTAGTGAGCCTTCAAAGGAAAGACCTGGCATTTATATAGAGATAGCTTTAGGTCAAACTCAAACTGGGTTGTAGCCCAATAAGTCAAGCCACCTGAATTTGCAGCCCATTGGGCCCTCTAATAGTGGATCAAATACTCTAGCTGTGCAGCAGATGTGTGGAGCATCAGGTGTGAGTCCACAATCTAACGCCATTGACACAATCAGGCCATCCAATTCAGGCTCCATCAGCAACTATTTTAAGAAAGGCAAAAGGAAAGGTACTAGAAGTGAAGGGATCAAGCATTCTTTGTTTGCAGGCAGATTCTCTGGATTTGTCAGAAGGGTAGGGCATAAAGGGGCAGGATCCAGCAAAGGGTTCAGCAGAGGAACTAGAGCTAGATCATCAGCTGCTCATTCGTCACCCAGTCACATCTCGGAATCAATTCAGACCTCCTCTGCAAAGGAAATTCTCGAAGAGGCTCTCAAAACACTTCAGGTAAGGAAAACTTTGGGGATTGAATACAAGGGTCAGGAATCTGAGGTTATTAAGAAATTCATACACATGGAGAAGCAGGATAGGTGAGAATGGTTGGAGGAACTGGTATGGTGGAATAACCAGCTTCCTAATGAGTGTCATCTGGGGTATATCTGTTTCACATGAAGACTCTAAGCTAGAATGTCAGAGGTATAGAAAGGTCTGAAAAGAAAAGGAAAATCAAAAAGATTTTGTCTGATAGGGCAGTAGATATGGCTTTGCTTCAAGAAACAAAGCAATCAAGCATTACAAACTTGCTGGTAAAAAGTCTTTGGCCTAGAGACAAGATGGAATTCATGACTGTAGATACTGCAGGTCTGTTTGGGGGATTAATCTGCATCTGGGATCCTGATGTCTTCCATTTCTCAGATTGTTGTAGCAGCAGAAACTTTATTCTATTATCAGGTAAGATTCACAATTCTTTTGATTGTGTTATGGTCAACATCTATGCCCCAAATGATGTAATACAGAGGAAGGATTTATGGGTGACCCTACTAAATCTGAAAACAACTTTTACAAATCCATGGTGCCTTGGTGGAGACTTTAATGAAATTAGAAATGTGGGAGAAAGAATAGGAGTTTCTTGCAGGGATAGAGGCATGCAGGAGTTTAATGACTTCATTGATAATTGTGAGGTGGTAGATGTTCAAATGCAAGGCAGAAAATTCACCTGGTCTAATACTCTTGAAGGGAAAAAGTGGAGTAGAATAAATAGATTTCTCCTTAGCCTTGAATGGTTGGTCAGATATAAACACAAACTATGGAGTCTCCCAAGAACTATTTCTGACCACTGCCCACTTCTACTCATGGAGGATGGTAGGGATTGGGGGCCCAAACCATTCAAATTTCTGAATGCATGGACCTTACATCCAAATCTGGCTTCTTTGGTAGAGAGCAATTGGGGAGGACTTCAGCTGAATGGATCTACAGCATTCATTCTGAAGAGGAAATTGCAGTCCCTGAGGTTGGCCTTAAAAAAATGGAATCAAGAAATTTATGGTAATGTTGCTAACAAATTAAAAGCCTCTGAATCTGCTCTTCATGACCTTGATCTGAAAGCTGAAATAAGACCTCTAAATGAAGGTGAATTGATGCTGCAAAGAGAGAAAAGAAATGAAATGTGGTCATTGAGCAGCAAGATGGAATGAGAATGGCTCTAAAAATCTAAGATGGACTGGAATCTGAAAGGAGATAGGAACACCAGATTTTTTCATGTCATGGCCAGTAGCAGACAAACCAGAAACACTATCAACTCCATCACAGTAGGGGATATGATTTATGAGGAACCAGTTTCTGTCAAGAATGAGGTATGGCATCACTTCTCAAACCTTTTCAAAGATGATTGGAAGATGAGACCAACCTTGTCAGGAGAATTCAAGAGTATTAGGCTTAGTACCTACTTTCATGAGCTTGAAACAGATTTTTCTGAAGAAGAAATTTAGACAGCAGTAAGTGATTGTAATGGGAACAAAGCCCCATGACCAGATGGATTTAACCTTATGTTTTTTTCAAAGATTTTGGAAGGTGCTTAAAGGTGAAGTCCTTAAATTTATGCAAGAGTTCCATGCCAGTGGCAGACTAACCCCAGGTTTGAATAGCTCATTCATTACTCTTGTCCCAAAAAAGGAGAAAGCTTTAACCCTCAATGAATTCAGACCTATAAGTCTGATTGGTTCCATTTACAAAATTCTATCCAAAGTCCTAACAAATAGAATTAAGCAAGTCATGCCTTTGATAATTGGTGATTCACAATCTGTTTTTCTGAGAGGTAGAAACATCTTGGATGAAGATTGCAAATGAAGTTGTGGATAGCTGGGTCAAATCCAAGAAAGTTTGGCTGCTCTTCAAAATAGACTTTGAGAAGGCATTTGACTCCATCAATTGGAATTTCCTTCTTTCAATGTTAACAAATTTTGGGTTTGGTGAAAAATGGATCTCTTGGATTCAGGAATGTGTCTCCATTGCTAGAATTTCAATTCTTGTCAATGGATCTCCAACCAAGGAGTTTAACCCCCAGAAAGGGCTCAGACAAGGTGACCCCTTATCACCATTCCTATTCAAGTTGGTTGTTGAGGCATTAAATATTCTTCTCCAGAGAGCTATGGAATTGAGATTGCTCAAAGGGGTATTTGTTGGGACCAATGATGTGCAATTGTCTCACCTTCAATTTGCAGATGATTCTCTTTTGTTTTGTGAAGCTGAACTAATAGAGGTGCTAAATGTCACGACCCAAACCCGGCCCTATGGGTTTAGCACCGTAACTGGCCAGTAATCCGAGATTACCGAAGGCCTGCAGAACAGTAATACAGTAAAACAGAGTACAGGGCCTGGCGGAAGCCATTACAGTAAATAACTAGTGTCCATTGAGCTGTGAAAATCTGTATGCCAAAAACATTTTTCATGCATTCATTCAGTTCAAACAGTACAGTCTATATACAATCATATACAACATCCAGCACGGGAATCAAACCCCCGATAACAGTACAGTAAACAGTAGACGGTCTATACAGTAAGGGACACAAAAACACCCCAAGCCATAGCATGGCGTCTCGGAACCTCGCAGTGAGGCACGTAGGCTGGCTTGACAAAACTGGGGGACTAACCCACGCTCCTAGCTCCGATCTGGCTGCTGAGAACCTACATATATATAAACAGTGAGCTAAAGCCCAGTGAATAACAATAAGTGTAAAGAGGTTATGAATGAATGTCCTTACAGTAATGAAATCAATTCATTATACAGTATTTCAATCTTTCAGTATTTCAATCAATCAGTCATATGTGGTACATCCATTAGCCTATAAACAGTAGGTCCAAAAGGACCGGGCCTCAACGGACCCAACAGTAGTGATGGCCAGTCATTCAGTAGACAGTATGGTTCCACAAGGGAACCGACAGAGCTCTGTAACAGTAACAGTCAATGCTAAGGATGCCACAATACAGTTCAGAATACAGGACATACATTCATTCAGTAAACAATATCAGTTCAATAAACAATTCAGTATTCAAAAGATAACCATTTTGAACATATCTTTACACAATCTGTTACTCACAGAGATTGGGCTACAGTATGCTAGAGCGCGTCCCCGAGTGCCAACCCTAAACAGTAAACAAATTGAACACACTCTAAGTTTAACAGTTGGGGAAGTACAATAATTAACTTCCTATTATGCCTCGGTGTGTTCTACATCTAAATCCTCATTAAGATGTCTTAAACTAGGCCTAAGGATGCCTAGGATGAAATGAGGATGCAAAGATGCACTTAGAAAACATTTGCAGAATTTTCAGAAAAAGGGATCCACGCTCGAGCGTACACATCCCCGCTCGAGCGTACAGGCAAAAACATTCCCCGCTCGAGCGTGATCCCTTCCGCTCGAGCGGTCTGCAAAATATACTGGATGCTCGCAAAACACGCTCGAGCGTGAATATTTCCGCTCGAGCGGACAGCACAAAATTTGCAAAACTGCTGGGGACTTGATTTCTGCGCTCGAGCTCACAAACCTCCGCTCGAGCGCACACCAGAAATCTGGAAAACCCAGAATTGTGCTCTGAATTTGACACTCAAGTTTGGAACACAAAAAATCGATCCTCTTGGGCCCTTTTCCTGGAAAACTCTTTTAAACACATAGAATAACATGATTCAAAACTCAATTTAAGAAATCAAGGCCCAAGGGTGTTTCAATTAAATTCAATTTCAAACCAATTGTCAAGAACATGCATGAACAACATTCAAATATGACATGCATGAGTTTCAAACCAATTTCAAGCTTCAAATCTTGCTCTCAAGGGCTCAATAGATGGAAAACAAAGTGAAAACATGGACTAAAGCTTAGACATGAACATGCATGTACAATCAACCATGAATTCAACTTCCAAACACACCAAAATGGTGATACATGCAACAACCAAGCTTCAATTCAACATTCTTGAACTTAAAACATGGCCTAGCTCTACAATGATGCATGGAACATGCAAGATGAACTTCAAGACCACAAGAAGAAGATAAATTCACTTACCTAAGTCTTGTATTCAAGGTGTATGAGCTCAATCTAGCAACTACACTTCAATTCTACTTCAAGTCTCCTAGCAATTCTCAACAATGGCAAGATGAGCTCAAGTCTACTCCCTCTCTCACTCTATAATTCGGTGGTGGACTCAAATGTGCCAAAGAAGTGTTGTATAATGCAAGACCAAGTCTTGTGCAAGGTGTGGTGTAGTGGCCCACTAGGTGGCAACATGGTAAATAAGTCCAACCTCTCAATTAATCAATATTTAATCTAATTTAATCATTCCTAATCAATTTTCAGATAAATATATCATAAAATCACAAATATTCTACTGATTACAAAACACTAAACGGTTCCTAATTCGGCCGCCGATAAGGCCTTCAATTAGCAGTTTAAACAGATGAATCAAACAGATAATCACATAAGTCAACAGATACAATATGCAATTCAACAGACAAACTTATTCAGTTTCAGTTTCCAATTTCATTCAGTCTGTTCAGTAGTTCATCCAGTTCACTTATCAGTCATTATCAGTTCCGTTTAGCAGTAATCAGTACGTAATTCAGTAATCAGTACGAGGGTTGTTACACTAAATTTGAAAAGAATTCTTAGGTGCTTTGAAGTGGCTTCAGGACTTAAAATCAACTACCATAAAAGTGTGGTTTGTGGGATTGGCATTTCCGGATCTATTCTTGCTGAGTTTGCTTCACTCTTGAACTGCAAGACTCAAAATTTACCAATCAAGTATCTAGGACTGCCCTTGGGTGCTAATCCTAGAAGAAAGAAAACTTGGAAACCAGTTGTTGGTAAGGTCAAACTAAGACTAGCTGGTTGGAAAAGGAAGCTGTTATCCTATGTAGGTAGATTAACCTTGGTAAAAGCAGTGTTATCAAGTATACCTGTGTACTACTTATCTCTATTCAGGCTACTTGAGGGAATTGCAAAGGAGATAGAAAAAATTCAAGCCTCATTCTTATGGGGAGGCCCAGATCTGAAGCGAAAAATCCATCTTGTGAAATGGTCAGAGGTAACTAAGAGCATAAAGCAAGGTGGGTTGGGGGTTAGAAGAATCAGAGATGTGAATGTGTGTCTACTCCTAAAGTGGTGGTGGAGATTTGCTTCTGAACCAGTGTCGCTATGGAAAAGGGTTTTATGCAGTAAATATCGGTTCCTTGGAGGGAAATGGATTCCAAACCTAAGTTTAAGCACCTTATCCTGTAATATTTGGAATGGTGTAGTGGCAGTAGGTGAACAAAACCAGTCTCTATTACTATACTATGCTAGCAACCTCCAATTAAATGTGGGAAATGGCTGTCGTATAAGGTTCTGGTATGATTCTTGGTGTGGAAATATTTGTCTAAAAGATGAGTTCCCTCGGCTTTTCAGTTTATCTTTACATAAGGATGGTTTGCTTAAGGACTTTGTGGAAATATCTGACATATCCAAGAACTGGTTGTTCACTTTCAGGAGGCCTTTCTTTGTTTGGGAAAAGAATGAATTGCTCAGACTAAATGGCATATTATCTTTAATACCTTCCTTGCAGCTAGAGTCTCAGGACAGTGCAGTTTGGAGAGCAGCCAAGCCATGGCAATCTTTAGTGTCTAATCTCTACAATCATATCGGCAGAGCCTCTGGAGGTACTGTTAGTTTCAGTCGTCTGGTGCGGATCAAGTTTCTTCCTCCCAAGGTGCAATTCTTTGGTTGGCTTGCATGGAAGCGCAAGATCAAAACTTCTGTGTTCTTGCAGTGGATTGAAGTCTTGGATAGATCTGCCTCTACTCTGTGCATCTTTTGTAAATCTCAGCAAGAAACCATTGAGCATGTTCTAATCATCTACCTACTTGTTTGAAGAGTCTGGTCTGGTCTGTTGCAGTGGTGGCGTGTTACTTGGGTTGTTCCTAATTCTGTTCTTGGCCTACTGCAATGGTGGTCAGGGTTCTATTGTAGGAAATCTGAACAACAGATTTGGCGTGCCATACCTCTGATAACACTTTGGTCAATCTGGAAGCACAGGAATGATTGCTGCTTCAATGCGTCCCATCAAAATCTGCAGGAGCTGCAAGAGCAGATTATCTTTAGGCTTGCTATCTGGCTTAAGGCTGCTTTCAAGGAGCTCCATTTTTTGATTAATGACTTCATTTATAACATCTCAAGGGTGAGGAAAGGATTGTTATAGTCATGCATCTGAACAGCGAGAAACATAGATTAAAAGCCACGCAGACTGTTTCTAAGACTCAGGCTCTATTGGTGGTTTTGTTCTGCTAATGCCTGCTCTGCTCCAGCTTGTTTTGTTCTGTCTCTACTGCTTTTTGTTCTTCTACTCTGCAGTTTGTTCGTTCTTTTGTTGGTTGTTTTGATTGGTTTCTCACCAATCTTGGGTTTTTCCCGCTTTGTTGATGTATTCTTGCAAGTCCACTGCTCTTTTCATCAATAAAGCTTCATCTTGCCGTTCAAAAAAAATATAAAACCTAAATTTGTATATATTCTATTTATAAAACCTGCATTTGTATATGTATTTATAAACTATATTAATTTGTATGTGTTATAACTTATATATATAGTGTATGTGTATATATACATGTATATTGAATCAAAATTAGAGAGACTTGGGGTGAAACGAAGCTTTCAATCAGAGGGCTTGTTTGGGAAGTGGGTTGGCTTTTTGACTATTTTAGCCTGGGGCTAAAAAGCCTCATTTGGGAGGGACTTTTTGACTTTTTTGACTTTTTGAGAAAAAAGAATGTAATGATTATGGGTTAGATGTGATGTTTTGTCTTATTGGGTTAAAAAACCTATGTTGTTTTTTTGTAACTATTTTAGCCAAAAAAACCCCAAACCTATCTTCCCAAATAGAGGCAGAGACCATAATGATTGTAGTGGTAGGGCGGTAGTGGTGAGAGCAATTGTTGGACGTTGTTAATAGCTATGACGATGGTGTTTTGCCCTACTTGGGAAACACTACCCAATGATGTACTTGGAAGAATCTGAAATTCTCGATTCGTTGGCTTTACTTCGGATATGAATGCACTAAAACTAGTCCCGAATCACCCCAACATCTCTAAAAACCTAATGATAACCAATTTGAGCCTCATTGGGTCCCTATGACTCAATTCCTTTCTATTCTCTCTTAACCTTGCACAAGTTCAAAAACTAGTACTCTTTAGTGCATAATTTTATGAGAAAACTTGGGAATTTTAAAAAAAGGTCCATGTTAGTTTGAAGCATTTTTAAAGAGATTTCCATTGATAGAAAATTCGCTAAAAACCGATTTCAAAAAATGAAATTTTGGTGGCTTTTTTTTTTTTTTATTGTTCATTCGGTTTTCGATAAGAGAGGATAAAAGAGTCATTTCACAAAAATTACAAGTCAGACTTGGATCAGGATTTTTCTATTTTATTTTGGGCTTATTCTATTATGGATTGGACTATTTTTTAGAAATATGGGTGGCCCATGCCTAAAACCCGGTTTGAAAACATTTTCCCCACCTAGGGTTGAGCAAAAAACACAAAAACGTGCACATTGCTAGACATGGCCGGACTGGGAGGCTTTTCCCATATTAAGCCTATTTTGTATCTTAATTCCCAAACTAGACCTAGTTTGGACGGAATTCCCAAACTAGGCTAAAGCGCTATTACAAATCGCGCTTTCACTGTTTGGAGCCCAAAATGTGATGAATAGTGAAAGCGCTATTGCAAACTACGCTTTTAATTAAGAAAGCGTGGTTGCAAATCACGCTTTTAACATAAATTTTTTTTCTGATGAAAGCGTGGTTGTGCATCTCGTTTAATTCGTTTTCTGAAGAAAGCGTGGTTTGGAACCACGCTTCTACTGTGCATATAATTTTTTTTTTTTCTAAAGAAAACGTGATTGTTAATCACGCTTTCACTATTCATATAATTTTGTTAAGAAAACGTGATTCAAAATAACGCTTTCACTGTTCATTAATGAAAGCGTGGTTCCAATCCACGCTTTTACGACTTATATAAAACACGGAAAAGCCCTCATTTACAATCACGTTTTTGCACTTATTTCGTTCTCCTCCCTCTTAGACGACTCCTCTGCTTGCTCAAGCTCTCCCTCTGCTCTCTGATTCGCACTCTCGCTCTCCCTCTGCTCTCAGACTCTTACTTTGCTCTCACTCTCTGTCTCTGTTCTCTCTCTGTCCATGGTATGACATCTATCTCTCTGTGTCTCATTTCAATCTTATGTGTTTATTGTGTTTGTGAATGTCTGGTTTTGAATTTGAAATTAGAAATTAGGGTTATGAAATTATAAATGTGTTAGGGTTTTGAATTATGAAATATGTGGTTAAATGTGTTAGGGTTTGGAATTATGAAATGTGTTACGGTTTTAAATGTGTGGTTATGAAATTATGAAATCATAAAATGTTAGGGTTTTGAATTGTGAAATCAGAAATTATGATTAGGTTGGTTTATTGTTAATGTTTGGAACAAAATGAAATTATAAATGTGTTAGGGTTTTGAATTGTTAATCAGAATTGTTAATGTTTGGAATTAGGGTTTTGAATTGTAAAATGTTAGGGTTTATGATTATGCTCTATGGTTTTCAGGAATTTTTTTTAATTAAGAATAAAATTATGCGACTTGAAATTCATATAATTCAGAATTGTTAAT